>JACGWL010000004.1:8009953-8723468 GCA_034509725.1 Sesamum angolense
ACCTGGACTAAAACGTTCAATCCAAAATTCAAATTTCTTTCATCTCGGGCAAGAGTCTTCCAATAACCTACTCTTCACACACAGTCGTATTTGCAAATGTATGAGATAAGAAAAATAACATGGAAAAACATATTATCTAGGAGTACTCTCCTTTATTATACTTTGAACATATTATCTAAAATTCTGTTTTTCTTAATTCATTTAAGCATCAACAAGTATGCATAGTAAAAGTTGAAACAAAAACATTTAATTATTTATCATTCTTAAATTTTTTATACACGCAACAAATATGCCACATACCACTTCCATATATAATCAACCGCAATTATCATATTTGCATCCTCAATTTCTGCTACTCTTAACCCACATCTCACCCTCTGTTGTCCCGCTCAAGCTCACACCAACGTAACAGAACCCCAACCAATTGGAACCCACGAATCCTACGCTCCATTTAGGATCCTTCCCTTTAACCACGAGAAGAAAACGAAGTACGTACCGTAGCTGAGGAAACAGAAGGGAGACGAACAATGCTCTGAATTGTTTCCCCCAAGTATGAGCTCACAGATTGACCCTCTCCAATGTAGCTTGCAAATTCCCAGCACATTATTTACCGACCTATTGTCAGTAACTGATGCATAAGAAATCTCATTCCATGTCCATCACGCAGAGCAGAACCTGTACTCAAGCTCAAACTGCCTTTGGCTACAATTCTGTTTCATTTACCTTCCATTTATTCTGAGGTGCCAGCTATTCTTGAAACCAAATAGTTGCCAGTTGTCTGTCCAAATTAGGAAAACAAAAACCACATAAAACCTACTTACCAAAGAAGACTGTTCGTATATGGCAAACTGCCAGGTAGGAAGTGCCATATGTGCCACTACATCTTAGAGTCATCCAGTCTGTGAGGCAACGGGAATATACCCAACGCACTGCAAAGAACCATTAAGCAAGCAGACCCTGTTCAGGTTCCATCTCACATCAGTTCATCAGCAAAATCACAAACATGTAAAATATGAAGTGTGTGAATATCATACATAAAATTGCTCAGATCATTTTTGGAACCGCTCTCGCATACCAGACTTGCGAATGTTCTAATTTCTCATCTGGGACACCCTGTCACAGACAACTCAAAGAAAAAAGGCAAAGCAAACAGCAGTTGATACCAGCATACGAGAAAATGGATGACAGTGTAGGTGGTAGCACAAAAACATCAAACTCGGACCATCTTGTAGAAATGATGAAATCTCCAGTTCAGTTGTTAGGAGGCCTTTCTCAATATTAAAATTGGAAATAGAAGATACAGTAGATCTGGGTGAACTTACCGATGCCACAACCACACTCAGACTGCATCTTCTCAATTATTAAATGCCATTCACAGTGATTAATCACCACGCCAAGTTTGTAACCGCAAGTGTCCAGATGGAAGCCAGCAACTGACAGGTTGGCATGCACTGTAAAATGGTTGGTTACTATGAATTTGACGATTCACTAGCAGGAGTGGATTCAGTATTTGATTATAATCGGTTCGGGAATAGCGAAAGTGTTAAGTCCCAAACCAAGATGATGCAATATTTTTGTTAACAACTGTTTCATATAATTCGGAAGATGATGCAATATTTTTTTGACACCTGTTTCAATATTTCGGGATTAATTCCACATTCACTGAGTTTTAAGACATATTATTGCATAAACAAACTGCTACCTCAAGGCAAAATTAAATGGCGTGACAAAGTTTGATGCTTCTTGATTCCTTTCCTGTTCTCAACAGATTCTGATTTCAAAGGCAGTCTTTTTCCTGATCAGGGCAAAATATCATACAAAATTAGTGCTTACACAACTTTCTGATTAGTCAAAAATGCGTGAGAAATACATAACTGTAGCATGTGGAAATTCTTAATCACTGAAAAAACTATTTCAGAAATACAAGAAATGTGATGCTAAAAAATAACTCAGAATTCCATCGAAAAATGAGGGTCTGGCATTCTAACTTCGGGAAAAGTCTGAAAAGTAACAAGCTTTAAATATTTTAACAATCGCCTGCGCAAGTCAAACTGCAATGTCAATCCATTAGGAAAGAAATTGGAAGCTAATGTTTGTTTGCGAAAAGAGGCTGGCAGAAATAGAAATTGAATACATTCAATACGCGAAGTAGAAAGTATTTATTATTTCCTAAAAAAGGCATTTGCAAAATCATACAAAGTAATAATTGGTCAACAGTCAAAATCCAAATTAGGTTAAAGGTTACGCGAATAAGGGTTGTCCCCAGAAGGATCATGCTAGACACCAGCAATCTACACAGGTTGGCATGCAACTAGACTGTTAAAATTGTTGGTTACTATGTTTTCTGATAATTCCCTAGCAGAAGCGCTCTCAAGATTACGCAAGCAAGAGGTTGTCCCCACAAGGATCAAGCTAGACACCAGTAATCTACAGGTTGGCATGCAACTCAATTGTCAAAATTGTTGGTTACCTTTTTTTTTTTTTATAATTCACTAGCAGAAGCACTCAGTATTGTAAATCTCAAACCAAGATGACGCACTTTTATTTTTTCAACAGCTGTTTCGTATATTTAAGAAGGAAGGTGCATTAAATGTATTCCGAAATGCAACAGGCGTGGAAGTTTTTCCTCCTATGAGACTCTTATGCCATTATAGACGAATGGTATTAATCAGATAGAATAGTATACATGTTTCCTCAAGTGTAACTTCAAAAATACCAGTGAGATCATGTTCTATAGATTAAAATTGATCTGAATGAAAAATTCAAACACGTACTTATGATTTTTCTAGTCCCAATATCAATTTCACCAATAAATACAAATTTCACTAATCTAGTCCAATAAATACAAATTTCTCTAATCTAGTCTGCTGAAATTGCGCTTTTCACTAATGTAATTAAATCTTTTACCATAAAGATAAACATGACATGCATATTACAGCACTGATTGAGACATATACAGAAACATGGTCCACTGTTCTTTCAAAAACATGGTCCAAGGCCTGAACAGGAAAGTGTGCAAGGTTCCAGAATCTAGTCTGCGTTTGACACATGGCCAAACATTATAACATAATCTTATTGATAACATCATTACTTCCTAGTGTTATTGCTAATTTTTTTCCTTTGCATGAAGCTAAACAGCACGATATAGTGATCGTTTCCATAAGAGATGTGGCCTCATCAACAGTACTAGGTGTCATCAAACAACAATCAGGTTTGATGAAAAAATCAGTGACAAGTGGTGACGATGGTTAAGTTAAAAAGGGCTTAGAAAGGACAAGTTTGCAACCGATGAGCGGGAGAAACACATGATCTGCAATGCTTAGACCATGTGAACTTCCCCAACTATTTAAAAATCAAAATAAGCAACTTAAATTCCCACAATCATAGAGAAAGGCGAAAACAAAACAGGTATATAAATCATAAACGTCAAGTGTCGCTTAAAAAAAGTTAAAAAGGAATCACCAGAAGCAATTGTTGGAAACTTAACACAGTTTCAAGCACACGAGTCTTCAGAGCAGGACTAACACAAAACATTCTTCAAACATACAAGACCATTCAATGGTCCACACGCTCACCAAACCCTGGTCTTCGAGAAAATTCGAGCCGTAAGTAGCCTGACTCACTGTCATCTATATCAACCTGGTAGCCTGCAAGAGTGAATCCGACTGTTTTAGGCAACCAACTAAAATTGCTTTTGTAAATTAATACTTGCTGATAAAGCTAGGACATCACAGAACCACCTCCTTAGAGATCCAAACATATAGCTCACCCTCAAGGCTGTAGAATAATAACTCTCCTTAAATAACATAACAGAACATTAATCAACCCAATGGCAAGCATGCTGACATCAACTGACTCAATTAGCAACACAAACATGGAGATCTAAAAGATAACTTAGAAGTAAAAAAAATTCCAATACGTGAATTTCTGAAATTAATATGCTTGAAGAAAAAATTAGTTTAATATACTCCCTAACATAAATATAGAACAGTTAATTGTTAATTAGGGAGAGTAAGAAATGATCAATCTTTTTCCATATAGAATATATTGATAATTGTTTATTCAGATATTGTGAGACGAAAAATGAAAATAGGTCTCTCCTTGTGGAAGCATAAAAGAGATTAAGTTATTATTCTTTAAGATAAGTACAATATCAAAATCTTGAACAGAATTATCTATCCAAGCTGAGTAGTATCACCGAGTAGCTTCAGAATTTTCCACATGTGAATATCATATAAATAGAATGTTACATAAACTTGCAAAACGTGATTATAGCTACCAAATAGAATAACGCTAGTGCTACATCCAAGTTATGTGCTTTATTTACCAATGCTATCAGATTTTTAACAAAGTATGTGATACACGCTTATGTTTTCAGATTCCTTGAGTCAGAACTTTGGAGGTAAAGCGAGGAGCAAATATAGCCAACTGAAAAGACGTCAGACGGATATTGATTTAGAAGAAAGAGGTGAGTTTCAAGACACCTTTCAGTACAAAAGAGAAAATCATATAAGGAGCACCAACAATTGAATTTACACTTTTTGCCAGGGTTCTCTAACTAATACAACATCCAGACAATGGGCCAACCAGCTCCCACCCCCATCAGGAAAAACAAGAGTAAAATGATGACTTGAAAGTTTTGACAGTACAAAAGGATGGATGATAACATTGTTCCAACCGCTTCTCTCTGTGAAGTTCATTGAATGAATTAATACAATATTTACATAATGAGAAGAGCAAGTACTAATCAAAAACAAATCTTTAGATTCCAGATCTTTAGTTAACATAAAGTTATATTGTCATACCTTGCAGGACATCCATTGCCCTTGCTGCATGACCTGACGTGAGAAAGTCAACGAAGCATAGGATGATTGGTTGACCCCCAGGCTACAAGAAAGTTCAACTCAATTTATGGGAACCGAAAGTAATAAAACAACATAGTACAAACTAATTATCAAACATATTCTCACCTGCCTAGCCTCTCTGCTAACGAGCCTAAGGCCCAAATAGCCCACAAATGGTCTGAATATATCTGCAAATCATGGTGAAGGAAAAACAACTACAAACGGAAAGGAGAATAATGAATAAATTAACAAATATAAAAAGGATACGTGCAACTTCCCTCCGTGTGGAGTTGGCAGGCAAACCTTCAACATATAGTGTGCTGCAGGCATTAGGAGGCAGCGGAATGTGGGGCATCCCCCCTCCTGTTCTGGCAGGAGCAAAAGAACTCTGCAATAACATTAGAAGTATAATAATCACCGGTTTCTAATATTCAAATAAAAGTATGAATTTACAGCAATAAAACTAGATAGATACGATACCCCACTCGGAAGGTAATGGTCATACGGTGGCCGTGCATGGTTTCTGTCCCAATAGTTCTCACGTGAATAATAACCAGGACCATGTTGCATGTGGACCGAGTGTCCCCTTCCATCATGGTGGGCATGGTAGGCATCAGTAGGCATCTCTGCAAATAAAATGGCAAAAAATTACTTGATCAAAACCAGTATATATGCAAGCACATTATAAGTAGACAAATGAATAAATACTTATGCTGTAAGATAAACTTATGTAGGTGAAACCGTGCAAATGCATCTTTGGATTACTAAATATGCTCTTCCTTCCACACAGCCTTTTTGCTTGACAAGTGATATTAATTACTCATGACAAGAAATGGTATCATACCCGATTTTGACAAACCAGATCTTAGGGTCTAGTTGAAGTCTAATAAAAAGTTCATGTAGTGTAGTCGTCGCATGGAGGGTTTCCTTTAAATATATCACAAATTCAGTGACCAGAAGGAGCAAACCTTTTCCTAAATGCATCATTAGAACAAACCCTAGCATGCTACAATCAGGTATTCAGTAAAGATATGGAAAAATGAAAAACAAATCAAACGTTAAATCTTTCACAAATAAGGACATGTGTGTGTGCCTATTATGACATAATAAGAGAATGGTATAGATGAATAGACAGACAAAAGGAACAGTGTCACTTACGAGAGACAATGTCGCGGTATGGTCTTGCCTGGTAATCACCAGGAACATTGTACGTTGAAAAATGATTGCTCGGCATCTACACAGACAAAGGAAGAAACTAATTCGATGAAACATATAACACCACAAAACCCATATAAGCAGCCAACTCCTTAAAATAACAGCTACAACATAGAACTGCAGACTGGAGCTCCATAATTAGTAGGACTAACTTAACCTTGCTCTCCAATTCTACTAGTCCATCATTTTCCACTCTCTCAACTCTCTTTCTACTTAAATGAACCCATGCATTATTTTATAAAAAAAATTGAAGTAAAATTGATTTGACTCCAAAATTACCATATCCAACTCAACCATGTTTTCCCACTGTACTAGTCCCACATCTGCATGTTTTTGCCCCATCTATATGGTCTCAAACATTAATTGGTCATCTTTAATCACAAGAAAGAAACTCACACTCTCTGAATTATGACATACTGAGAAAGCAACTCCAGAGAAGACTCCAGATCACAAGGTTCCAGTTAAAGAGGAAAAAGAGCCCCAAACGAAACAACTTCACAAAAATTCCAGGAAACAAAAAGAAGTAAAAAGATCAGAACTTTGTCCACCGGTTTCCCTACTGCACCATTTCTCCAAAATCAGGAGTCTATCTTTCCTGAATTCAAAAGCCCAAACAGGTACAGAGACATACATAAACAAATCAAACCCTAGTCCTTCATCAAACAGACACATGCACTGATCCGCAAACACAAACAAATAGATCAGGAAGTAAGAGGCTTAAACACTTACGATATTCCACGCGCTCTGTCTACTTCGAACGGACGGAGGAGGACGACGACGACGACGAAGAGGAGTTGCCGCTGGCTGCCTTCGCTATTATCTTCGGTTTCTTTGCCCTAAACTCGAAAATGAAGTGAAGGTGAAGTAAAAGTCCCTTTTATACTAGTAGTGTTCCGTCATTTTCGAAGCGGTGCAGATTTTGCCAATTTATTTTTCACCCCTCCACTTTCTACTATTTGCATTTTCACTTTTTTTTTATATCTTTTCAATGTTCACTTTGGTGTAATGACATATGGTCACTTTTTGTTGTAGTGATTACATATTAAAAGTTTAAACTTTTTATGTTTTAAGCAAAATTTGTTGAGGAAAATATATTTTTCTGAAAGTGTTGTATAGATACCACTGTGAAGTTTATGTCGAACAACGATGACAGCAAATTTATTTTCACGATGCATGGAATCATGTGTTTTGATAGAAAAATGGAGTCTCTGACGAGTAGTAAGTTATCAAATATCTTTCAAAATATCGATTGTTTATAATAAATTATATAAGTTGTGAATATAATCGTCGATAGATATACCAGAGATCTTTCAAATCTTAAACCCATTGGACACAGCTTTCAATTACGTAAAGCTCCGCCCTTGTCCTGAAATTCTCAAAACATGAATATTTATTCCGTTAAACCTACGATCGAGAAAATTTCATTTCCGAACAAACCATGCAGATTTATGTGTTAGTTTTCATACTTACTAGGGAAAGCCTAGTCATATGTTTTCTCGAGAAGGAGATAGCTCCCTTTTGGCTTGCTTTTGTTAGAAAAATGGAATCCCGTATTAAAGTTAGTTTAATTAGAAGGAAAACAGGTCCGTTGTCATACTTTTTGCCACTACTTGTCAACAGAATTTCAAATTTTTGAATTTACATGGCAAATTTCTTGGCAAAACAACTACAAACTCTTGCAGCGACACTTTAAGGTGGCCTATTTTTTTCACAAGTCTTTGAGAAGTCGAGGAAAACCTTTGCCGCGAAAGATTTATGTTGTTATTTACATCTTGAGTCTGCAGCAACGCTTGTAATGGATATTCAAAGTATTTCCACTGCAAACGATTTGCAGTGGACATTGCAACATAAATAAGCCGTTGTAATTAATGAAAATTTTTGCAGTGGCCTTCAATATTTTTTAAATTATATAGCAACAGTTTTTGCCACAACTTTCTTGGCATACTTCCCATTGCAAAATAAAGAGACTAGTTGCAGCGAATTTTTCATCGGACTTAATTCCGTGCAAAGTTGTCAATTATTATTATTATTATTTTAAAAATAAGATTTACATCGTCAAATTTAAAATTAATAGAATATTGGAAAGATGTAAATACTACTCCAAACTTCAAAAATAAAAAATAACAATAAAGAATAAATATTAAAAAATTTCAGACAAAAATCCTTAATGTTTATTAAATTAGAAGTCTTGTTGAAAATTTTAAAATGAGTAAGTATGATTAATTTATTTTATATTAACTAGTCATTGTTGCACACGTTTCTCGCGAGCATATAAAAAAAATATAATATGAGATGAGAAAAAAAAAAAATAAAAATTCATGAGAATAAAGAAATGTGAGATAAAATGACAGAAAAATAATATTTTGTATTTGAAAGTTTAATAAAAATATAAAAAAAAACTAAAAAGACAAACAAACATAGAGAAGTTTAGAGAGAAACATGGAGTAGTGGGTGAGGGAATTTTTTTTATAAAATTGTGAGATTATTCAAAAATTTTGAAATTACTATTTTGACCATTTGTTTTAAAGAAAAGAAATTAACTTGAGGGTAAAATAGGACAATCTAAAGTTGGTACGCTCCAAGGGTTTTTTTTTTTTTTTTATAATAACTAGATATCATCGCACGCAATTTCTGCGAATATATAAAAAAAATTGATATGAGATAATAAGAAAAAATAATTTTGTTAAAAGAATAAATTATAATTATAAATTATAATAAATATGGAAAGTTAGAAGAAAGAGAAATGTGGGGTAGTGGGTAGTTATGATGAAAAAAATTATAAAATTATTAAAAAAATTGAAATTACTAATCTGACCAAATAATTTTAAAGAGAAAAAAATAAAATGAAGGGTAAATTAGGACAATCTAAAGTTGGTACGCTCAAAAGGTTCTTTTTTATAATAGTATAGATAGTATAGATATTAGATCATTCTTTTTAAATATACTCTTAGGCCATGAGTGGTACGAGGGAATGGGGAGGGAATGGAATTGGCATTCCCAATTTCATTCCTATACATGTGATTGGTATAATTAAATTTAACTAAGGAAAGGAATTAGCTATTTCATGGAATCCTTATTCCCTTAGGAAAGGGATTAGTGATTCCATCCAAATATCATGGTATTAGTTATTCCTATGAGCTTGGGAATGGAATTTTTTTTTCTTGATAAAATTATCCTTGTGATTATATTATATAAAAAATTAATTTTTGGAGTGTATTTTATCGAGTATGACTCTTTTTATTAATTCAAAATATTATTTTTAATTAATAAATAATGGGAACAAAACATTAATTCATTGAATTTGGTATTTAATTTTAATTTTTATTAGTTCAACATATTTAATTGAGTACTGAATAAATAATGGTAGATGCACTAATTAAATATATATAATTCATTTGATTATTTGAATTTTATTGGCAGAAAAATATTATCTATATGCTTAACGAGTCAATAAATTATTTATTACGTAAATAAATAATTTATATAAATATATATTTTTAATAATATATGAGATGTTTTATAAATTATTTATAATCTTCTGTAAGCAATTTTTAAAATACTATTATTATACAATTGAATTCTATATTTTTTAAAAAATATATAAATAAAATTATTTTTGTTAACAAATTACTAAAGAGGAAATCTGTCACAAAAATAATTTTATTTTTTTGCAAATTATTATTTTTTAATTATTAATTTTGTTAATGGAATCAACTAAGAAACTAAGGAATGAATTATATTACCTTCTAATTTATTGAGTATACCAATCATAGGAATGTTACTCAATGTGATTCATTTCCCTTCTTTATTCCATTCAACAATCCATTCCATTCCTACTTAATTCCATTCCTACATACCAATCATGTCCTTACTCTCAATTTTTTCCTTAAAATAGTGGAGGCAATCCAATACCAATAAGTGCAATGTAGGTTTGAATTAATTGCAATGATATATCCCATACTATTATAACAAATAAAATAAAAAAATATTTAAACGTACCAATTTTAAATTGCCCTATTTTACTCTCAAATTAATTTCTTTTCTTCAAAACAAATTTGGTCAAAAATAGTAATTTCAAAATTTTTAAATAATCTCACAATTCATTCAAAACAAAAAATTCTCACCCGCTATTCCATTTTTCTCTCTAAACTTTTCCATGTTTATTTTTTTTATTTTATAAATTTCTATATTTTAATAAATTTTTAATTAAAATATTTTTTTCTATCATATCACCCACGTTTCTTTATTCTCATGAATTTTTTTTCCATCTCATATCATAATTTTTTTTATATGCTCGCGAGAAGCTCGTGCAATGACGACTAGTATTATGTAAAAGAAATTGTACTATGACCGATGAATTAATATTGTATATAAGAATACTCTAAAAAAATAATAAGTTGACGAAGAGTTTACATATTAGAATTTGTATAGAGTATTAGTAAATACTTACATTACTATCAATACAATTATTTTGATATTTTAAAAGGGTTTAGAAATTTAAATTGCTTTTAATTAAAAATAATAAATGAATAATTAGTATAACATCATGAATCAATTTACAAAAGCTACTAAAAAGTCATTGATAAAAAAATAACAAAAGAAAAACTAGAATATTGCATAATTGGTGTTACAAAAATAAGCAATAGGTTCATAATATGAAATAAAAATATTAATTAAAAAATAAGGTTACAAATAACTACCCATTAACAAAAATAATTCTTGCAATTGGTGTTACACTATGTAAACCTACTTTAACAAAAATCCATGCAAGTTCATTTCATTATTCTTTAAAAATTAATAAAACTATATCCAAGTACCAATTTATTTAGATTATTATCTTTTTTTGTTAACTTATTATTTGTTAACTTAATTACCATGGCAAAATCCGTCACAATGTGTAACTGTTGTCACACGTCACATAATTTTCGTTCCAAATTCTTTTTTTTTTTTTTTGCAGTGCGTGCACATCAATTCACTGTCAACTTTTTTTTAAAAAAGCTCCAAAAAAATTTAGAAAATCTAAAATATATAATATTGAAAATGAGAAACTCGTAATCAATGGAACCAAAATTAAACAGAAATTAAGTTATGAAACGAAAAACAATATTTTTCCTATATATACTCAGTATTTGAGGAGTACTCAGAAACCATCCCAAAACAATTTCTTTATTACATACTTTTTTTTTTTATAAAAAAAAATTGAGGTTGAGGCCTTAAAAGTTGAGGAGAGTTAATAGATAGGAGACATCATTTGTTGTTATTTCTGGAGTTGCAATGACTGGTACATGATGAGAATGAGAGAATTGCATGCATTATTAATATTTGGGAATGGGCTGCTTGTCAACCAGATCAAAGAGATCATCTCCAATTCCAAATCCAAGCATCCTGGCCATGTCTTTAGCCTTCAGTCTAGGCATGGGAACGTCGTGCTTCTTCAACCATGAGTACACCACAAACACTTTCTGCACCACGAACAGCTCCAGCGCCTCCGGGTTGAACACAACTCCCATTCTCATGCTCATCTGTTCACATCACCACATTTCCACTTCAGCTACATACTGCCTAAACACACCTCCAATATCTCTTGTAAGAATTTTCAACTTATTTTAAAATTTTAACAAATTCCTGCAATTTTAATCGCATTAATTATAAAGTTGTCACTACTAAAATCGTATAATGTTATTTTATCTTAATTTTTTAAAATCTTATAAGAACTCACATAAATTATAAAATTCAAAAGTATCTTATAAGATGTTTTAGTAGTAGTTAATACTAAAGAAATACGTTGCGGTTAAAAGTAAAAACATGCTAGAATTAACCATATTGTGCAACCGTTATTAGCCATTGTTTCTGTATATGAGGCCATAATATTCGCTATAGCTATAAACTATAGCAAATATTTTGGGAAAACATGCAAGCGAACCTCTTGTGATATTAATGCAGATGAGCAAATCCCCTTATGAAGTAAAAAAAAATAGCAATTTACCTCATTATATTTTTTAAAATATTTAATTTACCCTCCTTAAATGAAACACTTTACGCATCTAGACGTAAATTGCTTCATTTTGAAAAACATAGGTGACTGAATTGCTATTTTTTTCATAGGAGGATATCGTGCTCATTGCATTAAACCCAAATATTTTGGGCATATGTAAAAGCATTGTATATTGATTAATTGTAATTGAAATGTATTTTCCAATTTATTTCGTTTAACCTTGATAAATAATATTGATTCACCATGATTTTTAAGTACAATAATTTATAACGCAAATAATATTTCTTTTTCTATAATGTAAATAAATTTAGTCAAACATCCTATAACGACCCTCGTTCAAAATCCTAAGTAGAGCCCATTGATTGAGGAAATATTGAAGAAAATCATATATAGTTTCCTATACCTGGTGAGGTACCAGCATGGCTGCATAACGTGCAAGCTCCCCTGCTCGCCAGTCCAGCAGGACAGGCAGCCATGGATACTCTGCGTCCAGTCTAACAAACCACAACCTTATATCTGGGAATTCTGATAGTTCTCGTGGATCATGCTTGTCTTCCCTAGTGTAGTTGATGGTAAATCCAATCGTACGATCAAGAAACTCCTGCGGTTTGGCTGCAAAACAATGCATCTACCGTTAAACCGTTCAGTCTATATACTCGTCATGTAACACACACATTAATGACAAGAAGTATGATCACTGTATTAATTTATCCAAACATTGTCTATTTCGATCTTATAAGGGTGGACGTTATAATTATCCCCAGTTTTTTGTGGTGTCTGATGGAAGTAGTAAATGTTAATAAGGTAAATTACATTGACATCCTTTTGAAATTATCTAACTACACAGGCAGTCTATGTCATTTGCAAACTAATAAGTACAATCTTGAGGTTATAGTTGTAATTACAAGTACATTCATATTTAATCGTAAAATTTTACATGAACAATCCTTCAGGATGTGCATGTATTTTTCCAAATCAAGAGACTGGGTATTTGGTAATCAGGTCTAACCTCAGGGATTAATTTACCAAAATTATTTTGAAAGTTTGTTAAAATTTTAAAAAATAAAATAAAAAGAAACTCAAAGTCCTGACATCGTAATTTTGGATTTTGTAAGTTCATTTTCGAAAAAGTTTATTAAATATTTTGTAATATTATGCAAGCTTTCCGGCACTTTGAAAGAGTTTATAAGTACACCCAAACACGATTGAAACCTCACCGGAGTCGGGTGAGGTTATCCCGGTCGCATTACGGAACGGGGACAAGTCCAAGCGAGTAATGATATTGTTGTCGATGACCACTTCACAGCGGCCTTCTGTAGGAGGCATTGGTGGAGGTGCTTCCGGTGCATCTGTCGCAAATAAAAACAAACAAATCGAATTGAAACAAGCTCAAATTCTCATATATCTAGTTGACACTCAAATTCCTTGAAGATTAAGACAAGAACTACTTGGAGCCTAAAAGAAGCTGCTACATATATATGACTTGTAAGAAAGTGAGAGTGTTAGGAGTACATACCTTCATCGTGCAGAGAGAGGTCCAAGTTCCCCGACGGGTTGAACGACACTGAAACAGCAACAGGCCGTTGGGATTGCATGGAGTGAAGTTCTGTGGACGGAAAGTGGGAGGATTTGGGAATCCATGGAGATGAAGAGGGGGTGGTGGGCTGTTTGAGCGGACAAGAAAGTGGATAAAGAGGTCTTATGGAAGCCATTTGCGTGGTAATGAAGAGGTCCCCTTTGTCTCTTTGATTCAGTTTTGGTTCCAAGTATCTTGTAGATAAGTTGGGCTTCCTTACATTTTAGATATAATTTGACAAGCTCCAAAAGGCCCATGCTGGATAACACACTAGGAAAACGGGAAAAATACAATTTAGCCCCTGTAATATTAGTAATGAGCGAAAAATAATAAATTATCCCGTGTTTTAGAAAATAAATTAAACTACTCTCTCTCTAAACCATCGGTAGAGGGTAATTTGCTTCATTTTTTTAAACACATGGGATAATTTGCTAATTCTTTTTTCACAAAGGGGTATTTGTTTTTACAAGGGGCTAATTTGCATTTAACCCCTAGAAAAACATTTCCTATTGCTTATATTTTAATGATTGTGGACTACCGTCATAATAAATAATTATAATTAACTATGATTAAATAAAATTGATACAAAATTTTGATTTATCCATCATAAAATAATTATTTATCATGATTAAAAGTTATTGCAAAGCTACTTTTATTTTGACTTTTAGTCATGACAAAAAGTTTTTAGCTACTCCCGTAGAAATTATGATTAATCATTATTACGTAGCTATAATCAATGACTATTACAATAATTTTACTTTTAATGATGACAAAATAACTTTTAGAGTACTCATAATTTTGTTCCTCTCTACCTTTGTCCAACTAAAATAGATATTAATATTTTACAGATATTAATTACAAAAATTGGATTGAATTATCTAACATAGTGTTGGAATGCAAAGCTTTAAATTTCAGGAATGGATATTTTCAAATCGGGAAAAGAAAAGATTCTGATGAGTTAATGACCCCCCAAATAACTTGGGAATACTTTTGATAACATTGAGGGGAATTACTATGTAGAACCAATCTGACAAAACGCAGTTATGAAATTAAAAATAAAATGAGAAAATACACTACATAGAAAACAGCTTATGGGGATGATATTTAGAACGGATGTTGGAATGGTCCGTCATTCCATTTCATTGTTGCACGTAGTTTGAAACGATTTTGGACGAAACAATATTTGTTTGAAAATACTTGTCTTAAACTATTTCACAATTTTGGGACGGTATTTGGGAAAGTACATAAAAAACGTGCAAAAGCAGACCTAAATGACGAATAATTAAAATATAAGTTTGGAATAACTTTACAGACAGTTTGAAACATAACTTTTAAATCAGACGTATTATTTTTTGAATGATTTTTGGGATGGCATTTCAGACAACATTTGAGACGTGTTTTCTTTTTTATTTGGGACGGAATGTCGTCCCTACTTTTAGTTAATTTTGGGATAAATTACAATGACCTTCCTGAAGTTTGCTATAATTACGAATACCCCTCGTTGTTTAAAAAATACAAATATCCCCTGATATTTGATGAGATTATGTAATAGTTGGATGGAGGTATAAAATTGTCAACTTTGCCCTTATTGTATTTTTTTTATTCTTTTTAAAAAAATTAAAACTTTTAAAAAAAATTAAAATGGGTTGATGAAATTTTTTTAAAAATTACAAAAAAAATTATGCACTTAGTTCATAAAAAAATTCAGAAAATTTAAAAAAAAAAATAAAGTTATAATTTTAATCCACAAGAGCATTTTGGTCAGTTCACCTTATAAAATGAATGAAAACCTAATGGATTGGGTTAATTGATAGACAATCGTTAAAATTAGGGGGATATTGACAGTTTTTTAAACAACAAGGGGTATTCGTAGTTATGTCAAATCTTAGGGGAGGTCATTGTAATTTATTCTTAATTTTTTTTAAAAAATGGTTTTCTTTTTTTTCTTTTTATATTTTTATTGGATGAAATTTTATTGTATTAAATTTATAATTAAAGACAATATTTTTTTACATGAAAGAAATTTAAATTAGCCAAAGTAGTTCAAATACAATGTATTTTCACAATTCAAATTTCAAAATAAAAACATGAAAAATCCTAATCTAACGACTGGGCCGAATGCTAGTTTGGTGGCTTATGGTTTGCAACTTTTCTATCCTGTTGTTGCATGGATTCCTCAGTTGGGGCATTAGCAGCCGGTGGCTGGCCGGGGTGCAACATTTGGATCCCCATCTTGTCGAAGATCATGCCCAACATAAGTTTGATTTTTTGAAGCTGTGTTGAGACGGGAGGTTTTAGCAGCAAGGCGACATTGGATGTCGATGCTCCGTGGTCTTTGGTCCACAAGGGAGTGGCATTTGATGTCAATGGCTTAGCCACCATGCCAAAGAATCGGCTCCGCTTTCTTTGCTCCCCCACCCGCCTCGACCCAAAGTTGTCCCTCATCTAGGGTGTGACACTGGCAGCTGAGCCTAAATAATATATAATACGATAGTATTAATTAAATTTTTTGCTTTAAGGAAAAAAAAAGAAGTGTAACTTATTACGACATCTTCTGCCCTCAAACCACTCCAGTTGCCCTCAGATTTCTTCTTGTAGCCAACAGCAAATACCTCTTCGTCGAGGTGGACGACCGAGGTGAGCTTATCTTTATAAAATAATATTGGAAAGGTGAATATGAAAGAATTCATTAAGTTTGCAATATGTTTGGTTGTGCTTACCACTTATATTGAATGGGGTTTTAATGTCACAACAAATGCCCAAATTGAAAGGTTAAACCCGTAGAGTTAGATTGCGCATAAATTTAACAGCTATGGAATTAACTCCAGAGTGTCAGTCTGAAGTATTCTAAGTGGAGGATCTCGAGATAGAGCATCGAGGGTCCTATAAAGACTTGCAATAAGTACTGTAGTTGTGTTTCGTCAATAGGAGATGCAGGTCGTCTAAGCAGTTTCAGTGGGTTAGTTGGCAAAGTAGTCGACTTACTGAACTGTCTCTTGGGAATCGTAATATAGAAGCCTTTTAAGGCTTGATCGGTATGACTGGGACTCCCAATTCCAATAGTATGAGATTAGTCCTTGGACTTGAGGAATCATGACAGTCAGTACATACGAAAACTGTGTGTTTGGATATGGCAACCAATGACTGTGTCGTGAGGCATGATCATCATAAGCCTTATCTAGTGCAATCGAATTATGTGGCAAGGATGGGCTTGGGTCTTTTAATTGAAAGAGAGAGCATGAATTTGGTCTTTTAATTAGATTACAAGATGAGGAGCTTAATATTGGGCTTGTAATTAAATTAAGTTTAATTAAAGTTCATTATGCGTAGCTTGATTTAATTTTAATTAATCAAGCCCCGTCCATTACATACAAGCCCAAGTCCTTGGTTAGACCTTGGCTAATTCAAAAAGGATATTTTCAAGAGGTTTTGGCTGATGTTGGAGCTCAAATTCGGCCATGAGCGATTAGGGTTGATGTTTTGAAGTCTAACTAGGTTAGGACTTCTTGTATGTGTATGCCTTGATCACATACATACCTATATTAAACTACAGCCACACGCAAAACACACACTGACCTCTCTTCCACTCAATTTCGTCATCTCTCTCGCTCTCTTTCTCTCTCTCTCTCTTTCTCTCTTCTCTAAGTTGTCTTTTAGTCTTAGACAATCAAAGAAATACGAAACGGAGATCAAAACACATTAATTGATTGTGATTTCTTTGATCTCTACTCTTTCGTGGTCGTTCTTGCTAACACGAGAAGACCACGCCCTTGTAGTGGAAGGGTGGACTATTTTAGAAGATCTCATTGTCGAAATATATCAGTGAACGGATCAGGAATGGAGGAAATCAATGCTTGTAATTGTAGAAGAAAAACTGGTGAGGGTAAATTTCGTTTTATATTTCCGCCTCTTTGTTTTTCTTGTGATCCTAATGCCGTGGTTTATTATTATTATACACTGAATGCTCGAGAAAGGATCAAGAGTACACCTTTTGATTGGGATTTATTGGATGTTTAATCCTTATTTTTTTTAGTTTTTTTGGCTTCTGTTGCACTTCCCCGACCGATCCACTCCCTTCACACAATACACCGAGTGTTCATGTGGCAAGTGGAGAGATCATGGTACCTTTTTCCCATGTAACACATGTAAATCTTTGGGGTTAATGCATCACATTTTGTTCATATGATAATACCCAATCATATAAGAAGACATATCATGGTTTGAGCTTTTATAAGGGAGAGGAGTATTGGAATTCCAGTCATTTTGATCTTGTGCATCATCCCACTTTGCGAGTTCAGTGGGGCCCAACCAGATATAGTACCATGTCCAAATTTGTAACAACTTCAATGGTCCTCCCTAGATTTTTCTTCTCTGCAATGTTTTACACAACTCTCTATACAGATAAATCAACATTGTTGTACCCCAATTTGAGGTATTTCCTTTATGAATGTCCTCCATATTATGTAAATGCAACAACCAGACATTGTTACCTGTAGCATACGGACACAATAGAACACCAATAGTGCAAAGTACATATACATGCCTCTTGCAATACCTTCAGCATGAGGATGATCACTATCACTCATGTTGCTAAGCAATCGTTCATGTGATGCTATGAGTTTTATTTGGAAATATATATAATGCATCCGTCATTTGGGCGAAACCACAACCATTGGTAGCAACAATCTTGCCAATGTTTAGTAGTTTACTTCGTATCTAATCTTGTAATGGGATTGCCTTCAGTAGCAAGGGCCCACACAATTGTGATGACAAGAAGTGTGATAATCGCCTCACAAATGGGAGTATGAGTCACGGGTCTCTATCTCTCAACTAACGCAATAATAAGGTGTGCATCAATCTCAACATTACCACACTGGATAACCCCCGAAAAGCTCATGTTTTTTATCATATTTTGAACACGAATGTAATGTGGGGCTAGCCAAAAAAAAAGAAAAAAAAAGAAAAAAAAAGAAAAGAAATATCGCCATGTCTAATATGTAAAGCAATGTTCGGGTCTCCGGACACATGTTCAGATTGATGGTTTGTTTGTCCATACAACACACTTGTATCATGTAAACCAAAATTTGTCATAATTTTAGTCCCAATATAACTTTTTTTTTTTAATGCTTCAAACGATTTTATCTAGTCTTACAAAAAAAAAAAAAAAAGGTCCAAACGAATGCTTATGGTGTGGTCCTTGACAAGCCTCACTCATTCGTTTATAAAGGGTGAGGCTTGCAGCAAATGTTCATGTGTCAAATGATCTGCAAACCATTGCAAGTGGTGGTGGTTTTGGATGTTGTAAGAACTGATGCAAGCTGGAGCAGTTCAATGCTGGCATTCATGCATGCATGCAAAACTTTGCAAATTACCCTAACATCAATTGCAAAAGTAGGGGTTTTAGGGGGTCAACATTTGGTTTGACTGACATGTTTTTTTTTTTTTTTTTTTTTGTTTTCTTTTGACATAATTATATAAACCCTCCTTGCTAGGTAAAATTTGCTGAAAACCCCTTATGTAAATGAAATAGGCAACAACAAAAAAAACATTGTATTTTCTAAAGTAATGAACGCTCTCCCGCCTTTTGTTCCTTTAACGGAGTTAACATTTTTTTATGTTTTACCCGTTATACTCTTGTTTTAATAATCATTGATTTTCAATGGTAAAAAATAAAAGGTCCAAATTATACCAATATATAAGTATATTTTTCATTTATAACTATACATATATATATATATATATATATATATATATATATATTACATATATATAATATTACATATATATATATATACATATATATATATATATATATATATATGTAAGTACGTATGAAGCGAAAACGAACAACCATCACCTTAGTGATAGCAACGGTCGATGCAAAGTGGTTGCCCAGAAGAAATGCATCCCAGTCACCCAGGCTAAGCGACGACGACTTCTTGTCAATCTGGACAACTATTGCCCAAATCTAAGGGGTATCGCTCGCCTAGATCGAGGAAACAACGACGACCCTTTTCTAGGCGACTGTTTCCCAAGTCGAGGCGAGTCACCGTCTCGTGGGTGGGTGATGGCAACTCGCTTGGTTTGTGGTGGTCGGCGGCCACGACCAACGATAAATGGAGGGGAACAAAAAGAAAAATCAGAAGAGAAAAAATATAATTTTTTATTTAATTTTCTAAAATTTAAAATTTAATTACAATACTAATCCTTTTATTTGAAAAATATAATTTAAGTTTTTAGGTTAAATATATTGATAAATTAAATATATTATTAGGGTTGGCAATTTCAACCCGAATCCGAAAAACCTGCCCCGGACCCTGGGATGCCATTTTCCAGGTTCGGGGCGGGTTTGGGGCAGCTAAAACCTGCCCCGGTCGGCTCCGGGGCGGGGTACAGGTCCTATCTCGAACCCGCCCCATTGGACCCGGCCTCGACCCTGGCCCAACCCCGCCTTTTTTTTTTTTTTATTGTATATTATTAATATATAATATATTATAAATAAAAAATTATCTTATTATATATATATGAATCCTAAATAATTTTTATATATAAAAATACCAAAAATAAAAAATTAGTTGATAAGAAATTTAATAATTTAGATGAACGTATTTTTTATATTATCCAATTCATTTTAGATTGAAAATTATATTCAAATATTTAAATTTAAACTGATATTATTTATTAAAAAAATATTAATTTAATGTATTCTTTGTATAAATTAATTAGGTCGGGACGGGGCGGGATTTTTAGTATGGCGATGCGGGGCGGGGGCGGGTTATGGGGCTGGAAAAAATTAAATGGGGCGGGTCTTGAATCCGGACGGACCCGTATCAGACCCCCCTTGCCATCACTATATATTATCTATAGTAAATATTGTAACCTGAAAAGATTGACATACTTTTTTAATATTTTGATATTTATAAATTAAATACTAATTTTAATTTAATTAAAAAATATGCAATTATTACTTAACATCAACATAGCCAGTCTTAGGATAGATAGCCTTAAGCTGCTAAATAGTTACATTCTTGACCTTGGACTAATACAGGCATATGGTTGAGTTACCTTTTTCTTTTTGTTATTTTTATCAAAATCTCTCTGTTGTCTTTCGATTTTAAAGTCAATTTCGACTATTGATTTTCAAGATCTCATAAATTGTTCGACAACATTGTTCCTTAATCTTAAAAATATTTGATTATTTGATTTGTTATAAATTAAATCAACTAAATATTATAATTAAAACTTTGTAATTAGAAATAAAATAGTTAAAACTACATAATAAAAAATTAACTAACAAATTTATAATAATAAACTTAGAATAAACTTTGGAAAACAAAATAAATGAAGAGCAATAAATGTACTCAGCATTTAAAAGTGGAACAATAAATATTAAAGTCCTAAAGTCTAAAAAGTTTAAAGAAATCTAGTAGTATATAGTTAATTTTTTAAAAAGTTCACATTTTATGCATTATTAAAAAATAAAAAACAAAAAAAAATAATGTGCAGCTAGCTTACCCACTAGTGACTAGCCTAGCTTGTAGGCATGGACCAAGACTAAGCGATCTTGAGCTATTGGGTTGGGCTGGTTCAAAATATTAGTACGTAAGATGGTTTGGACCAGTCTAGTCCCAACTAGACCATAGTCGAATTGCCTTGTATTTTAATTGCGGCAACATAATTGTTGTTACTGTACTGTGTTGTTACTGCAGATGTATTACTTATTGTATTTAGGGATAATTTTGTACATAATTTTTGTCACTAATAATAATATATTGACAATATATAAATTGATGTCACTTAATATATATTTTCAGTGATAAATTTAAATTTATCACTAATATCATATTTTCTTGTTGTGTTTATTTATTTTTGCAAAATTTTCAGATGTTAGTTTTGCAATGAAAATTTTAGCACGGATTTTTCAAAGTTTTTACCAAAGCCAGCTCCAATTTTTTGCAACATGAAAACTCTTTTCTAATTTTAGCAACAAAATATTTTATTTTTTTAATATTAATTTCAAAATTATAAAAATTTAAAATCCTTACCCCTTGCTGAATTCATTACTAATCACCAACAAATTTACTCTTATTTTTAGTTGTCGTAGCTATCGAGCGATTTTCTTGTAGTGGAATATGAATGGATTAATACCTAAATTAAACCAAGTATAACCAAAGGGTTCGTTTAACAAACAATTAAAGTGTATTTTTTGACACGCATTATTGAGTTTGAAGGAAATTATCCTAATATTATTTCACCCTCTTTTGATCAGTGTATGAAACTTCATGTTTAATCAATTAATCTATTTCATGGAAATTAATTTAATTAATAAGATCCATTAAGGTTGTTGACAATTTAAAGCATGAAAACATGTCATATTCACAAGCACCACAGCGCTTAGGATGTGTTTGGATTGATAGATTTGAATTTGAAGGAAGAATTTGGAGAAATGATTTCAAATGACTTCATTTGAAAGGAATTTGAAATCCATCTATATTCATTAAAATTTAGTATAAATTTGAAATGAAAGGATTTGAAATCCTTTGAATTTGGAATTATCTAAACATGTTCAAAGGATTTGTTATGAAGGATTTGAAATTTGTTTCAAATCCTTCAATCCAAATGCACATTAACTCAATATTGTGCTAATTATGTTTAGAGTTTGTTTGGTTGGGATGAGAAATATATCGTATAAAAAAATGGAAGTAAAAGATGATGTATAAAAAAAAGTTTGGCGTTTGTTTAGGGGTAATTGGCGGAGGGGATGTGAAATTGGAAGTATAACCCCTCCAGAGCTCAATTTTGTATCCGTACAAATCTGAGGCCAAAAAGAAGGGGAAAAAGTGTATATTTTATTTGGGTAAATTACAACAAGCTCTTCTTTGGTTTGACATAATTACGAATATCTCCTTGTTATGTAGTAAATTAAAAATACCACCTGATGTTTGATTAAATTATGTAATTCTTGGATGGGCTTATAGAATTGCGAACTTTGCCCTTGTTGATATTCTTTATAAAAAAAATTAAAAGTTTGTAAAAAAATCTGATAGGATGGATGGAAACTTGTGAAAAATTGTAAAAAACAAATTATTCACTTAGTCCACAAAAATATTTAAATTTTTTTAAAAAATAATAAAATTATAAGTCACAGTCTATAAGAGCATTTTGGTCAGTTCACCAAAAAAAAAATTTACTCTAACAAAAATTAATGAATTGGGTTAATTATTAGACGATCATTAGAATCAAGGACGTATATATAATGTTTCAAACATTAAGAGGATATTCATAATTAATTTATTTACTCTATTAGTCATACATATAATTTTTTCCATTTTTTTTTCTTTCCCCACAAATAATACTTGTACATAAACTTTGAGAAAACATGATCATATAAAAAATATTCTTGTTCTTGTTTAACGAATATTTTATATAATAAAATTTTTAATTTTAGCAACTTAAGATTATTTTAGTATAATATAAACTTTTTATTCTCTAATGTAAAATGAGAAGAAATGGATAATCAGATAAAAATTCCAATATTAGTCTTTCCTTACTCAATTTTCACCGTACTAAATACGAAAAAGTATTTAAAATTTAATTACTTTTCTTTTAATCATATCAAACAATTTAACGAAGAAATATTTTTTTTCTCCTCTTCTTTCCTTTTTCACTTCCCTTTTCCCATCATCGAACCAAACGAACCCTAAGGTCCAGAAGGGCAAATCTTAGGTTATCAAAATCGTTCAGTGTTCATAGTATTTTGCACATTATAAAGCGAAATTCAAAAAAAAAAAAAAACACGTAATTAAAAAAAAAATAGAATTTATTATTATTCACTGCACCACAGACAAACACAACATTGGTCGATCCATTAATTACTACTTATTGCATAGGCACAAATTTCCATTATTTTTGGTATCTCTATGAATGAAATGATGTGCATTGATTGCACATTGTCTGATTTTTACACATAGTCCAGTTGTTCATGAAATACGTACATAATAATGTCCTCTTTCTCATGAGATGGATGACTTGATTTCAAACTTCTACTGATCTATGTCATGATGAACTGCAGGCAAGGCCAAGCATGCATTCGGGAAAGGTAGTATTAAAGAGGAAATCTTGACCCTAAAATTTTCTAATAGAGACAATGTAGCATGGAAGTGATGTTGGAAATGGGACAGCTTGACCTTACAAGACATATGATCAATCAAAGATCCCACGCATGTCTGCGAAAATATTAGTATTTGATCACACTCCATGTGTTGTAAAATATACGTAATAATTTTTTATTTTTAATTGTAGTTGTATCAATTCTTATATAAAAAGAACAATTCAAAGAGGCACAAAATGTTTTAAAAAATAAAAATATCAAAAGTTTAAATAAAAGCAAAGCTCGAATGGCTTAAAATGGACGAGAAGCCCGATTTGAGTAAAGGCCTAAGTAGGGGGTGCCGCTAGGGAGTCAGGCAGGAGTCACTCCTGGAGAGTTTAGTGGATGACCTTAGGGAATCCAGGTGGCAAATCTACATAGGACTACTTATTCCACATAATCTAGAGATCCACTACTGTCAGAACTAAGACACATGGTAGCAGGAGGAGAAGAGTTGGAAACACCCTTATCCCTAAGGTACCTCTAATTGAAACCCGAAAAGTGGGGATTCTACCATCTCAACCCGAGGGCTGAGTATATGGATAAGTTTTAGCTGGCAAATCTAGGACACATGGCAACAAGAGAGGTTGAAGTAGAGGCGCCCTTATCCCTAAGGTAATCATATGCTCTCAGATAAAGAAACTCCCTCGTAGAGGGATGCCTCCAACTGATTCTCAAAAATTGGTGGGGGTCCTACTACCTCACTTAAGGGCTAAAAATACAGATAAATTTCAACTGCCAAAATCAAGACATGTGGTACGTAGTAAGAGAAGACGAGTTAGAGAGTCTCCTTATCCCGAAGACAACCACCCTTCCAAAGGTCAACGAGCATTCCCTGCAGGGGGCTCCCACAACTCAAAAAACAAGAGATTTTTAGCTTATATGCATTGATTTCAGTTATGCATAAAAATACTAGTCTCTAAGCTTGAAATAAGTGTTTTGAATTTCACAATCATTTGTTCTGTTTAATTTCTCACTTCATTATTTTTGTACTTCAACTAGATTGAGCATCTCTTTTGCTCGCATCATATACATTTGTGAATGAAAATTATTTACTTATAAAAACAACATATTTTTTTTGTAACTTAGTTATGGAATTTTCTGACTATAAATGGTTGAGTTTTTAGCTTTGCATATTAATGACTAAAACAACTACCAAAAGTTAAAATATTACAAAGATTATAGAATACTAAGTGATAATTATTATATCTAACATGAAATATTTGCAAACTTCCACTCACGAAATATTATTAAATTAATAGATTCTTCTTGTTTTTTTTTTTTTTTTTTTTTTGCACAATACGTTATAAGTACGTAGTTACTTCCTATATAGGTTGAAGAGCATATATATATATAAATGCCATTTTTCACATTCTTGGCATCATAATTAAATAGGGATAAAGTACATTTACACCTCTTATTTATATTTTATTTACAAAAATCACCTCTACATTTTGCGTAATTATTGGAACTACTTCTGACAACAAGAAAAATATGTGTAGTTTGTATAATGTTGTTGACATTTCTGGTAGTATATGTGTAATTTTTAAAAAATAGAGGTGGTTTGTATAAATGATGTTGACGTTTTGAGTGGGTGTATATATAATTCTTCAAAAGGTATAAGTGATTTGTATGAATACACTATAAATCAGAGGGGTAGATGTGATTATTCCTTTTGAATATTAGCAATTGTGGAATGCAACTTATCATGATTTCAAATGTTATGAAATGAAAAATTTGAAATTTGTCTAATCTTACGAATTAATTAGACCATAAATGGTCTACGAAATCTTATTTAACTTGTAATTGTGATGGATGTATGTATGATTTTTTAAAAGACGGAAATAATTTATATGAATATACTACAAATCAAAAGGTGTAGATACAATTATCCATATTAATAATGTTGGAGCCCACATTCCACAAATTCATGCATGAACCCTAATATTTGTATATATATATATATATATATATATATATATATATATATATTTGAGCATGGGAATCTTAATTTAATATGATATTCACTATTCAGGATTGGAAGGACAATATGAATAAATGAATATGAAGGCAAGTGGAAGAAGCAAGTGATGATCAATAATTGTAAGGGTTGGATATGAACATTTATTGTACATATCAATTATTGAGGACCTCAGACACTCTGCTGCACCTCTAATTATTACAACAACAATCTAAGTTTTTAATTTCATTCACAACAATTGTCGGTATTTTCCTTAAGTTTGATATTTATAGCCATTTCTAAGTATAGGAAATGCAAACTTCATATTCCCCAAATATATATATATATATATATATATATATAATATATATATATATATATACGTATTTATTGGGCTGATCATTTAATGAAGTAATTATTTACCATGGGATGGGATATTGCATCACCTACGTTTCAATGATTCTATGACAAATATATATATACTTAATATGTGTTGTTGACAATATATAGATGAATTTGCAAGTGAATAAAATAGTATTTGGTCCCTTAAAGTATTATTAAAATCGTTTTAGTTTTTTAAGTTTATTTTTTGTTTTTATTTTTTTAAACTTAGTTTTTTGTTTTAATTTGATCCCTTTTATTATTTTTCGGCGAAAATGGAGTCAGAAATTAAAGTACTGATTTGATAATTTTATAAATTTAAAAGATTAAAGTGATAAGAGTGATGATAAATTGATCATTTTACCCTCTGAAAGTCAAAATCCAGCCTCATTTTCGCGAAAGATATATAGTCAGAAGGACCAAATTGAGACTAAAATTAAAACTTATACAAATATTAAAGTCAAGAAATGAATTTTAGGGACAAAAATGATTCTAGCAAAATTACATTTCTAGGTCATTAGTACTTTTCATCGTGTAACTTTTTTTGTTTACACATTTAGTCTTTTTTTTTGGTGAATTTAGTCATTCGCTTCATACATTTGATCATTTTTTGACAGATTTAGTTCTGCTTTTACAATTTTGGTCCACCGTTAAATTTTTGGCCAAATCATTTTGCCAAAATGCCATGTCGAAAAAACCTTATCTACCACGTGAACCATAATGTTTATGACTTTTAAACCAACAATAGGAAGAACTTTTTCTCAAATTAAACCTTAGCTCCTTCAATTTTCTTTTTTGAAAGAAAAGGGAAGAATTGCTTAAAATTATTGTATTCTTGAACAACTCCAGCGCGCTTGGATTTTTGAATTCAAACTAAAGAAACCCAAAAAGATGAGTTAGAGAAGCTTTGGATCAAGTGTTGTCAACTGCAAATGCGAGAAGGAAGCTAGATTTAAGTGTTCATGGACCGATGATAATTCAACATGAAGATTCTACTCATGTGAAGATCACAAGATATGTGATATTCTAATTGTAAATTGTCACGTTTTTCTTCATAAATTTTCATTTTTATATTTGATTCATTTGTAGAAAACGAGGCATGATAGACATGAGTGTGATTCTTTGTTTTTTTTTTTTTTTTATCGTCCTATGTGCCGAAGGTCAATGGTTGTAATACTTGAGTTGTTGTAAATCTTCTTTCAACAACCTAAGAAGCGATTTTTGAGTTGTTCAAGAAGACAATAATTTTAAACAATTCTTCCCTCTTCTTTTAGAGAAGAAAATTGAAGGAGTTAGGGTTTTGAGTTGGGGGAAAGTTCTTTCAATTGGTGGTTTAAAAGCCATAAACATTGTGGCTCACATGACAGATAAGGAAATTTCGATGTGGCATTCTGGCAAAACTCTTTGGCCTGAAAAGTTAACAGTGGACCAAAATTATAAAAGCAAGACTAAATTTTCCAAAAAAGAATCAAATGTGTGAAGTGTAGGACTAAGTTTGATAAAAACAAGACTAAATATGTAAATGATAGAAATGCTAATAATCTAAAATTACAAAATTAAAAATGTAATTTTGCCAATTATTCTAAACGCAGACCCTTGATAATATTGACCCTTTGCAATCATTTGAATTTTTTTTTTATCTTGAGTTATTGAAGTTGATAAAAATTTGATTATTTGGCCATTGAGTTTTTTTAATGTTTTTTCTATAAACACAGTAATTATATTATTCTATAAAAATATTTTAATATATTAAGTAATATATTGATTCAATTAATATATGATATCGATAATTACACTCTTCTCCCTTAAAGTTTGGTGTAATTACACATAGACCCCCTATAGTTTTAGAAATTACATCTAGCACCCCAGAGGTTTACTTCCGTCTAACAAATTAGTCTCTCCGTTAGTCAAAATTCACTGAATTTGCTTATATTAACAAAAAGTTGAAAAAAAATTCTATATTTTTCTGACTTATTGTAGGTCAAATAATTTTTTTTTGTGATTAAATTACTCTCATATGTCTTTACGTGTTAATGCATATGAGGATGTATATCTTCACTATTATAAGGGTAGTTTAGTCCCAAAAAATTATTTAACCTACAATAAATTAATTATAAGTCAGTCGAATGCATATATCAATTTTCATTCAATTTTTTTTTTTGTTAATATAAGCAAATTTAGTGAATTTTGACTTATGATTGGATTAATTTAATAGACGGAAGCAAACCTTATGGGTGCTAAATGTAATATCCCAAACTACATGAGTTTACATGTAATTATACCAAATCTCAAGAGAAGAAAGTGCAATTATCCTTTAATATATTAATGTAACAAATAACTATAAAATAAATGACAATAAATGCACATAAAGTAAAATAAATAAATTAAATATTCATATGTTTAGTACTCGAGGAACTGCATACTTGTTCATATATATATATATATTTTGGAAAAAATACAATTTTAGTCTTGTAACTTATAGGGGTTGGTAGTTTTTGTCCTGTACGAATTGATTTTCGCAATTTAGTTTTGTAATTTTAAAATTTTGGCAATTTTTATCCTTTTCTGGCATTTTTTGTCCTATAACTTGGGGGCAACTTAGGGAAGTTGACATTTTTGGCCCTACATGAATTTATTTGCAGGACTAAAATTGCAAGTAAATTATAATTTCCGGCCCAAAAAGGACTAAAATTGTCAAAATTATAAAATTAAAGGACTAAATTGCTAAAATCAATACGTATAGGACTAAAAATGCCACCCTTAAATTACAAGACTAAAATTATAATTTTTCCTATATATTTTAAGTATTTTTAGAATTTCAAATTCAATACTCTTTGTTGGGTAAAATATGCCTAGAGTTTTCTTGTTGTTTGTCCTCAAATATTTATAGTTATCTGAAAACATTAAGGTATTTCATCTCATTAAATTGCTTTTATCTTTTTCTTCGGGAAAATGCATATACATCATTTGCTATATTTAAGATGTAAATTCATTAAGATAAGATAATATTTGGTATAAAAATTAAATAATAATTTCAAAATTATCACTAATTTTATGTATTAAAGAACAAATTTTTGTATTATTATTATAATGATTTTCATAATTTTAATATAGTGACAACTATATTATGAAAGTTGGCTCCGTTGATGATTAATTACAAATAAAATTATTCATTAAATTATCACTATGTATTGTGTTGTTGTTATAAAATATGTTATTAATTATCATTAGTGACAATTATAGCATCAAAAAAATTATTGTCATGAAAAAATTTCAAAAATTACATTATGGCAAAAAATAATAATTATTATAAAAGTTTGCTCACATCTACATCTGTTTTTTAAATATATATATATATATATATATATATATATATATATATATATATATATATATAACGGTAAATAAATTACACTAAATTCATCTCGGTACACATGATCATTTAAGTTATAATTTGAAAAGCACTTAATTTAAGTTAATCTCTCAACTTAGGGAAGATCACAAAATTATATATATGAGTTAAATTCATTTTGACCTTGTAATATGAAAAAGTATTAGAAAGGTTTCAGTGAAAATTTAAATATCAAAGATCGCCTTTATATTATGAACAATAACTCATACAACCCCATGGTCAACCTTGTCTTAGGGTTTTTTTTGAATTTTTTTTCATATCAAATGGAGTGTAATTGATACTTTATTTTTTTCAAGAATTTTTTGAACGTTCATAATATCACAGGAGATCCTTAAATTTTTCCCATATATATATATATGGTAACATTGACATATTGAGGTTGCAGTAATTATACAATAATTTTCTATCTTTTACAAAATTATAATATATTATCTGAAATTATTGTTATAATTACAAATACATCTTTATTTAACAGCAAAACACCCTTAAATACATTGCAGTAATACCCTTAAGGTGTATACTTTTATTTGATGAAATATATAAAATATTTGTGTAATTAAATTTTAAATTTAAAAGATTTTAATATAATTTATCAAAAAATAAAATAAAATAAAATAAAGAGGAATGATGATCATTCATCACTACCCATTTCCCATACCCACCAGACAGTGTCACCTTTTAGATGTTTTCTTGTTGCTCAAACTGTGCGGCCACGGAACACAAGGCGTCGATGTCGACGTGGATGCTGGCCACGGTGACAGGCATGGGGCCCAGATGTGGACATCCACGTGGATCCCTGCATCACTACTGACACGTCAGCAGGGCATGATGGGCGGATGGGAGTTGGTCCGTCTGTCACCGTCGCATTAGCTGCTTTGTCCCCCTCCTGTGAGCCCTACCATCTTACAAGTTGCTTGAGAAATGTTTGTTAAAAATATTGGCTTAATTGTATTTTATGATTCTTACATCAATACCATAATAGAAAATATATATATATAGATATAGATAAGAGAAAATATAACTTTTGAGTTTATTATTAACAAAATGATTTACAAAATAATAAAGTGTAAGTTAGTAAATTATAGAGCACCTTAAACTCATATTTTATCAGATTATGATGTAGGCTAAATTTGATAGTTCTCTAAAATACTAGTATAAAAGTTTGCTTGTTCGATACCTGTTTGATGTAGGTTACGACACTCTTTTTTTTTTTTTTTTTTTAAATAATGGCAAATGGTATTGTGATAATTATTTAAAAATAAATCATATTTTTCCAATTTCGAGTTCTGTAAACGAGTTCTTCGATTATTCTCTTATCTGTATTACTTCGACTGCATAAAAAACGAGTATCCGTTCCCTATTTTTTCTCTTTGAAAAGAAACTTAATGCGCTTACTGCATTAAGAGTCATATTTTCCTTTTCTAAGAAATAGTTTTTGGGGGTTGTGTTGCCCTTTCACTTATTCGGGCAAATCGTTTGCTCAATAATATATTTTAGGGATGATTATACTCTCTTCTTTTGAAATCTGATATAACTATATGTATTTCTTGTGGTTTGAAAATTATATTTAGTATCATGAGGTTTGGATCCATCTAACAAATAGGCTCTCAGTTAGTTATAATTCACTGCATTTTTTTATATTAATGAAAAAAAATGGTAAAATATAGTTTTTACCTTTGATTGGCCTAATACCAACTTATTGGTGAAAATATACTTTCTCGCATGCATCAATATGTGAAGATTTATAAGGGTAATTTGATTATAAAATGATTTATTTGATCTGCAATAAATTAGTATTAAGTCAATTGGGGATAAGTATATTTTTTTTTCTGATACTTATAATAATATCAACAAATTCAGTAAATTTTGACTAACAAATGAACTTATTTACTAAGCAGAAACAAACGTTAAGGGGGTGATTGATATGTAGAATGGAGTGCGAATAAAATGAACATTCCCAAGAACATTCTTATATTCATTATTGGTATTCTCAAGAGACCCCCCCCCCCCCCCCCCCCCCCCCAATGCAACATAGTATTAAGCTATTCCAACATGTCAGGAATGAAGGTTTTCTTTTCTTTTTTCTTTTAGTATTAATTTAATACTTATATTTAATTATTAATCAATTTAAGTACTTCTTATGTCTAGTATTGGAAAATAATTGTGTATGCATGGTAATAAAAAAAAAGTGATATTAATTAGTTTGATTTTTAATTATTTTTATTCAATTCAAAATATTTCTTTCACCTAGTATTGATGAAACAATGGTAGATACATTATGATAAATAAATTAGTCCATTCGATTTTTGGCAAAAAAATATTATCTATACATTTAATGAGTCAATAAATTCTTTCTTATGTAAATAAATGCATTCTTTCATATATATATATATATATATATATATATATATATATATTCAACAACATACAAGATGATTTATGACTTGCTTATAACCTTCTATAAACGATTATGAAAATACTACAATTATGATATGTATAATATTTTTTTTGCCACACCACAAGGGTTGAAGGATTTTTAAAAATTATAAAATTATCGAAGGACTAGCCCTGCAAAATAGAGGTTAACATTATGATGTTTAAATTAGTAATGATTTATTAAGAAATAAAAGGAAAAACTTGAAATAAAGTGAGATATGATTAAGGATGATGAATATTTGTGTGGAGTGCAAAATATAAGCTTAGGATAACTAAAAAATTGACAGAAAATAATGAGAGAAAGTGAGAGTTTTAGTCTGAAAAATGATGTTATCAAGTGACAGCTCAAAAACCTCTATTTATAGTCTTGTATAGAGCAGGATACAGGTTAATTGCTAAGTTCCATACGCATTCGAAAACATTTTGAGTTGGCAGTCACCCAAAACAAAATGTTTGAGATTTAGATAAATATTTATTAAGATATGTGAGATAGACTGAACTCTGCCACGTCTGCCTAAAAATTCGGGAGTTGGTTGTTTGTTGATTTCCCAACTTGTTTGTTACCGATTTACTTGGAACCACCTGGAGATATTTTAGAGTGATGTGCACAAATGTGTTGGCAAGCTACATGACATGTCCTCCTAGCTGATGATGTGTCCGGCTGAAATGAGTTTATTTCTTGGGCCAATCAGTTCAGTAAAATAACAGGTAAGCTTGTGGGCCTTCCTTCTCTACTGACAGACTTTATCCGTCCTACGAATGAACTAGCTGGACTCATAGCCGAATGGGCTAGTATATCTAACTTGTGGCTTGGCTCAACAAATTTAGGGGCATCAAATGATATAATTAAATTCAACATATTAAATAAAATATGTGTAAGTAATTATTTTTAAAAAAAAAAAATACTGAAGGCCAATTTATCATAAAAGTAATTTATTTATACCACTAATCATTATGTCTTATAATCAATTATGTCATGCCTCACTTTTCCTAGAAAAAAAATTATCGATTATGTGAATGGAATTAACTAATGAAAGACAATTCTATCATTTTTTAATTTATTATGTATAATAATAATCATAAGAATGCTATTCAAATCTTATTCCTTTTCTATTCTTATTTCATTCCTAAATTTATGACTGTCATTAATGCGATTGACCTTGCGACGGTTTTTATGACGACACTTCCATTGAAAATTTATGTTTATATCTTTCCGACACCAGACTATTATTTATGTCAATTATTGAAACATAGAGGCCATTTAATTTGTCTGTACATATAACTTCTTCTGAGTCCTTTAATTTGGACACATATTTCTCTTTGAGGGATTATGACCATAAAATATCTACCATACAATACTTCATTAATTCACAATTTAATTGACTAAAATCTATGCAGGAATTAATTTTGACAATTTAATGTACTACTTCAACATAAATTTCTTTCTCGACATAAAATCTATCCTCTTAAATGTAGTAGGTGAAGGCATATGTACACTCTGAACGTGCACATAGAGATCTCACCACAAAAAATTCTAGTTCAAAATCATGACGGATTAGACCCCAACCAATTCCATGTGCTATAACTAGTCATTTTATTATTACAATGATCAATCACTTAAAAAATAATTTATACTTACTATATAATTCGTTCAATTCAATCAAACCTGATTTGCATAAAAATTTCTATCTCATCACCACATGAAAATTACGTTTACATCTCACAAATGATCCTCTATTGTGATTTTGGTTCTATTATTTTTTAATTCACCATATTTTAATACACCCCATAACTCCAAAAAAAAAAAAAAAAAAAAACAAATTAATCCCAAGCATTAATTTCATCAATTTTTTAACGGAAAAACACGTGCATGGTATGACCTCCCTTAACTCTCTAGGATTATTATATAAGGTTGCAATTGTTTCCGTCAGAAATTTAACAGAATTAAGACTCAACAATAAAATCGAATTTTTTTTGGAATTACGGGATGAATGTGGTAAATTAAAAAAAAATAGAGTCAAAATAAAAAATAAAAAATAAAAAATAAAAATACAATCAATATCTGGGCCCCAATTGCAGTCAATCACACTGGTCCTCCATCTGTTAGACTCCAATGCTGTTGAAGATGAAACCTCAGCCCTAACTTCCGGCGCTCTGGTGGCATGGTCTTCAAAGTAGCTTTGAACAACTCTTGAAATTAGGGGGAAAAAACCAATTACATAAGTACATTTTTAATTAAAAAATATGGTGCATGTGTACTTAATTACCGCCACCCGCTTAATCCTTAGGCCGCTCCATTCCCTATATTTCGTAGCAGTTAGAGAAGACACTCCATGTACTCCATTCTTTGTATTTCGTAGCAGTCAAAGAAGATCTATCCAGCGGTCTGTCGAGTTGGGACTCCTATGGAAAAATTAAAATCCATTATCCTCGAAAATGGTTACACAATATTTATTTGAACTTAATTAAAAATGTGCTTACCAGCTTTCTTTTATGTATCCCAACGAAATTGACACCACTGTCGCGTTGGCCACCTTGTTGGCGTTATTCTTCGTGGCCCCCCTCGTTGAAGTTAGGGAAGGCCTAAAACTCGAGCAGCTAGTGACATATCTCCTCAGTCAGCCACAGTATGCGTCAGAGTTAAGGGCTTCCAATATCTCTGGCACAAATAGATCTCACAGCATACGTTATAATAGTACTTAAATTGAAAGAATATACCATAAAAAGTTGTTAGTCCTGAATAATTAATTAAATTAATATCATAAAAAAAGATATGAAATTACCTTGACTTGCACGAACCAGAATCCTTGTGCTCCTATGGTACGAAGCGTATTTGGGTCACTGTCTAGGGAAAGTGGCCTCGCCATACATTCTCAATCGTGCTGTAAAAGAGTCGATCCAAATTAAGTACCAATAGGTCACAGAAAATGTAAGTTTTTCACCTATCGCAAACCGTGTCCCAAACTTGCGACGGCGCTCTCCATCACAGAAACGTTCGGATTTATGGATGGCAAAACACTTGCAACGGGTTTTACAATTGTTGTAAACGAGATTGACTTTGCGGTGATTTTTGCGACGATACTTCTCTATTGAAAAATTGTGTTCATGTCTTCCCGCAACCAGAGTATTATTTATTTTAATTATTGAAACACAGTGGCCATTTAATTTGTTTGTATGTATAATTTGTTCGGAGTCCTTTAATATAGATATATATGATCTCTTTGAGGGACTATGATCATAAATATCTACAATACATTCACAATTTAATTGACTAAGACCTAAGCAAGAATTAGAAATTTGACAATTTAATGTACTACTTCAACATAAATTTCTTTCAAGACATAAAATCTATCCTCTTAAATGCAGTAGGTGAAGGCATATCTACACTTGGAACGTGCACATAGATATCTCACCGCTAAAAATTTTAGCTCAAATTAAGAATGATTAGACCCGACCAATTAAATGCATTATAACTTGTCATTTTATTACTGTAGTGATCAATAATATAATTATTTTATTTCAATCCAATCTAATTTGCATAAAAGTTTTGCATCTCATCACCATTGGGAAAATTGCATTTACATCTCACAAATGAGCTATATGTATTTTTGGTCCCGTTGTTTTTTAATTTACCACATTATTGTAGCCCATAACTCCAAACAATTTATGATTTTAGTCTCAAGCCTTAATTCCATTAAATTTCTTATGAAAATAATACATGCAATTAAGTCTTCAAGTAATTAAGGTTGCAATTGTTTCAATTAGAAATTTAATAAAATTAAGACTTGAGACTAAAATTACAAATTTTTTGGAGTTACGGGACATGAATGTGGTAAATTCAAAGACAATGGAACCAAAAACAGTAAGAAAACTAACTTGCGGGACATAAAATACAAATTCTCCATTACCACTTATTTCTTCAAAGGAAAAGAAGCAAATTTTGGGTCATGGCCATAGAATTTGGACAGCATGAAGTAGGTAGGAGTGTGGTTTGTTATTTGTCAATATTGTGGTTTGCTGGGGACTTAAAATGGAAGGTCTTAAAAGAGAGACAAACTCCCCTGGTCGGAAGGAGGGAGTGGTGATGGATACAAACAATGGAAAAAGCAGTATCTGATTATTGCCAACAAGCTGTCTAGTTTGGAGCTCTTTGAAGCTTGAATTCTTACCAGTTTCAAGAAAATGGACCCCTTATTCTCTGAGGTCACTTGTGTTTTGTTCCCCTACAAATATGACTTTGGAACTCCATTTACACACTAATTTAATCAAGAAACACTCAACACACTTTATTTTATTACCACTTTTTTCAAAGAAGACAATCGAAATGCAAACAAAGGAGACACCAAAAGCATACACAAGTGCAGATGGTGGCATTTAATATCATGCCATGTTCAAGAACTAACATGGGGCCCTTTTGCCTTTATGGAGTGTGTGTGTGTGTGTGTGTCTGAAGATATATAAAGCAATAGCCTTGGACCATTTACCAGTGGTTTTGAGAGGACGTCGACGCAGCGCAAAGTTGGACATATATCTTCCGATCTCTTAAATTAAACCTATTTTTTCTGCCGAGAGAGAGGAAAGAAGCGAAAGAAACACTCTGCCGGCTAGCGATGAGGTCTTGGCTGTTGATGTTTCTGCTGCTTCTGTCATCACTTCTTGTTCATGAAGCTCAAGGTATACATATATATATATATATACACACACGTCGACAACGACGAGTGCTAGTCATGATTAGATGAAGTCTTGGTTCCTATAATGTAGAAGGCTGTTTAATGACTTCTATTGTAATCTTCTGCTTTCATTGTGAAGGTATAAGGTTGCTGAAAGGATCTGCAGCAGATAGACAGCATAACATCCAAGTAAGTGTAATGTTCTTGAATCCAAAGACACACACACACACACACACTAGTTAGATTAGCTTGTTTTGGGCGTTTACAGCCGTTGAGGTTAGGTCTAAATACACAAATACTTCCTAGTATTTATCAAATTACAGGTATCACCTCTTGAGCAGTGTTAGTGTAGTGTACCTCAAATGGTGTTTACGTAAATGAATAAAGGTGGTTTTGTAATTACAACTACAACATTAAAGGGTGTACTTGGACCTAATTTCAGAGGTTTTACGGTGTTTTGAAATTGGACTTGCATATTTAATTCATGTAATTGAGTACGGAAAATTAAAATCTTTTTATATTGATGAACAGGGAATTCTTCCTGGGAAGAGGAACAATTATGAAGGTGTTGATGAAGAGGGTGTTGTTGTGTGCAAAAGCAAGCTCTGCTCAGGTAAAAAGAAGAGAAAATTGTCTAGAGTACAAAAGGAAACTCACCATTGGTTACCAAGAATCCATGAAGATTACTATGGACCAAGAATGCACAGGCCTAAGCACCATTGACTACTCCTTTCCATACCTAGCTACCATATTCAGACAACTTTGTCCTTTCTAATTTCAGACATTTAGCATTCTTTCCAAGATCTAATTTTGAGTAGAGCACAAGATCTAGCTAGAGATCATCATGACCATTCAATTTTGTAGCTTCTCCAAAATTATTACATGTACTTCCTCAGTAGCTTCACTGATCCATAGAGATGTTGCTTGACTGTCCTAACTTTCTTTGAGTTGTAATATTATCCTGGAGATCGAATGAAAAAACCAAGTCAGGATATGTTGATTCCAACTTCTCATTTGTCTTGTTTTAACCATACGAAATTAGAGGGGAAATTGCATTTTTCGTACCATATATAGTACATTTTCAATCACATTGCCTACGATTTCTCAAAATATTTAGTCTCATAACTTGCACAAAAGTCCTATTTCACCTACCAACCTTCGCTAGCATATTGATGGAGAAAATCACATGCAAATCACGTGGTCGTTGCCTTTTCAGAATGGAGGGCAATGGCCACGGACTTGCACGTGGTTATTTTAGTCAATTTCCTAAGAGAAATTGGTAGATAGACTGAAATGAGATTTTTTTATATTTTTGAGACTATTTTTAAAAATCCCGTAAATAATTAATGAAATTGAAAATGCATAGAGCCTTGAGTAACGAGATAAAAAAAAAAAAAACCCATTTCTCCAAAATTAGACATATATCAAGTGATTTATTCCATTTATTTCTACCATGAAATTAAGAAGATTAGTGGAAATATCTCAAATAATGGCTTAATTTATTATTTTTACGTTGTTTGCAGGAAGGATTAGAAAACTAACTATGACCCTCATTTCTAGCACTCCCACAATTGATAAGGTTGGTATATATTTACTTAGATCGTCATGAGTTAGGACAACATTGATATTTTCAAAAAAAAAAAACTTAAAAAAAAAACCTTCTCTCTCTTCTTCATGTAATGTATTAGTTTCCTTACACGATTTTCCCGGTTCATGTACAGAATGACAAGAATGAAGAGAACAAAGAAGAAAATCTGTCTGTAAATCCCTCATCCACGAATCAGCAAGCAGGTCAACCTACTCCTGACATTTTAGACATAGCTGGAATGGATTATTCCCTCGCAAGAAGAAAACCACCAATACACAATTAACACTTGGAGAGGGGGTAAAAATTCAAAATAAAAAAACATTAAAAAATAATAATTATTTAAATAAAGGAAGAAGAGGAAGATTGTCTTGGGAGGGGGGCGTATATATAAATATAGGTGTCGGACAGCATTGCAGAAATGCTGCCACTAGGAAGATTATGTACATATATTATATTGTTTCATGATTCTTAAATTATAAGGTAATGATTGTGATGATCGAATGATAAAGCACTAGAGAAAGTGCTTTTTAGCAGTCTTTGTATTTAAATAATAGTTAGTACGTATAAGAAAAGTATAGTGTTAAAAAAGTAATATACTTTAATGATATATGCTTCTGATCTTAGTTCAGACAAATATGTTAATTTCTTTCTGAACAATTTTCTGCCCTACCATTGATCCCGATTTGAGAATATCTAGGTTGCCTGCCGAGTGATTCGAATTCAGTATTCTAGAGACATGAGGGAGAAAGAATTTTGTTTGGTTTGTTGAGTGACTCCCAACAAAAGTTTTAAGATATCAATTGAGAGATCGAAAAAAAAAAAAAAAGTGTATGTTAGTATAAAAGTAAAAGTGGCATACCATTACTTAAAATGTTTAGTAGTATTTATAAAATTAGATGTTCGTACCTAAATGAATCACGTGTCATCATTCCGAATTTTCAAGTTCCAGACCATTGGATGGTCCTAGTTTCGGATCCCAGGTTGGGTTGGGTTGGTGCATGACCCAACCTAAAAGGGAAACACGCGGATCTTAAGCCTATTGGGTATTTTGTCTTTTTTTTTGGGAGGGTGCATTTTAAGTTTTTTGTTGTTGAATTAAATATATTCCCATCAACAACATATGATGTACGGGAAGATAATCATTTTTCATGGTATGATTTTTTGGAGAATGATAGATTGTCGAAATCGTTAAAATTAATTATTGGTTCTAAAACTATAACAATAGTAGAATCAAGTCGAATCCCTAGGAAACTATTAAATAAATTCTCAGTCTCAGGGGGTGTGGGTGGGGGGGGGCATTATCCAAGTAATCAATCCCAACTTTTTCTTCACGTTAGTCACGTATGTCCCTTAACCAATGTGTATTCGAAGTTTAAAAAGATATAGTAATAAGAATAAAGGGTAAAATCCATATTTCCCCCCTGTGATAGTTCAAATATTCAAATAAGTCCCTGTGATAAAAAATACCATATAACTCCCTGTAAACTTTAAAAAGGTGCATATTACCCCCCTGTAAAATTTCATGTTCTCAATATTATGGCTAAATATGTATATTTTGCCCGTGAATTATCAAACTACACCTGTATTTAAATTATATATATTTTAGAAATATAATATGAGAAAATATTTTAGTTATATGTATATATCTATACTAATATAAAAAGGAAAGGGGCTCCATACTCACAAACGGCGGTTAGTGACACCGTTGCACCAATTTTTTGTAAAGTAAAAAAATGCCCTTCAAGTAATAAGATAACTAACTCATTCCACTTTCTAAACTAGCCGTTGTGGCACGTTGTCCCTACGTGCATATACATTAACTAATAAGTTAATTTTCTTTTTTTAGTGTAATATATTGATTTGTATATTTTGCTCTTATTTATAATATATTTTAAAATATGAAAAAATTATTTATTATATGCACGCTGGAACGACGTGCCACGATGGCTAGTATATATATAAAAAAACCTAAAAAATATAAAACGAAAAAAAATAGAGATTACTCACCGACGGACGAGAGATTGACGGTGGGTGGGGTGTCAAAATGATCGCTGTTGGACGGGCTTTCCAATGGTGGAAAGCACACGTCGAGAGATCATCGGATATCGGAGAAAAAAATGATAGAAAATGGAGGGCGCGGGTAAGGGGCCACTATGCACCTTTTTAAATTTTATAGGGGGTTATATGGTATTTTTTTATCACAGGGGTTTATTTGAATATTTTGGGTATCATAGGGGGGTAATAGATATTTTACCATAAGAATAAACACTAATAGTACACATTCCACACACAAGTATCCCATTGACTATATCAAACTCAAACAAAACACGTCTCAACACTCTCACAAGGGTGTCACTCTAGTCACTCAAAAAGTATTTAAGAAATTGGGTCGCACTAAAAAAAAAAAAATAGAGTGCCATTGCTATAGACTCGCTTGTGAATCAAAGCCCCACCACCATTAAATGTGAATCATAGTCTAAACATGGTACGTAGTAACAGGCCTCGGGACAGAGTGTGACAAGAAAATATCAAATTGTGGCTTATGAATTCAAAAGGATAATGACAACCTAGTAGTTTATTTTGTTCAACTTATTTTTTCTTTAACTTGACTCAAGTGCTGGGAACAATTCAACTCTTGATCTTTTTTCAGTTTTTTTATTTTTTCTTTTTCTAAATCTTGTCCTCTTTCTTTTCTCATTTTTTTTATAATTATGTTTCCTCATTTTTCTTCTTCCTTTAATGATTTAATTTATTCCTTTTCATCTTTTTCCCGATGCTAGCAATGAGTACCGTGTATACGACTTGAATCTTTGCACTTTCATATCAACATACAAGTAACCACACCCGCACCATCCTCTTGAATGGGTTCAAACATCTCTCTAGGAAATAACCAAGAAAATGATAATTCAACTTATAGCATAGTTTAACCAAGAAAAGAAAGATCAAGACTCAAAAGAGTTTTCTAAGGGTGAATTGGGGGTAGACCCATTTGGAAGGACAATTGGCTATTCCTAAATGCCCTCATAAATTTATACACCAATTCATGAGAATGTGGTCTCAAAATATATTATACAAGTAAGTTCTAAAATGCAAACAATAAATTTAATGTCATCAATCCAAAAATGTATGAGCACTATTAAATGCAGGTGCTTTGGCTCAAAAGCTCAAACATAAGTTGAACAACTTCTTTCTAGAAACTAAATTCTATAGAAATTACTCCCTTTATATACTATATAAGGTTTTCATCAACCAAAAATACAAAAAAATTGCTCATTTATTTTATCAAGATTCTTCGCTAGGAAAATGGTTAAAATTCTAGTACAGAACTATATTCAGTTTTTTTCCTCTTGAGTTCATTCATACTTGCATTTGAAACAGAAGAACACGTCAAAGATTTAGATGTTGAGACATTACTTGAAGGAATCACATGAGCATCACTAGCTTTATTCGAAGAGAAAAGTAGTTTAAAATATTCAGCATCTATAGATTCACAAATCAAGTTATCATTCAAATAAATGAATCTATAAGCAATGTTATTTTGAGTATAACCAATAAATGAATAATCAAAATTCTTAAGTCCAATGTTTGGTTTCCCAAAATTTGGATATGTAACTTTAGCTAAACACTCCACACATTGAGATGGTTTAGGTACGTGCAAAAATTTTCCACAGGGTTAAATGCAATTTACCCTCATGTGTTAAGAAAAATGAGCAATTTAACCTATATGAAAAATAAAATAGTAATTTACTCCCTGTGTTATAAAACATAAAGCAAAATGCTCCCTGACAAGTTTTTCAAAATACATGCGCCTTTTTATTTTTTTAATTTTTTTTAAATTTAAAATTAAAAATAAAATTTATACCCTTATTTAAAGACATTGCATCTTGACTTCAATCTAAGGTCCAAATTTAACTGATAGATCAATGAACAAGATTACATCTCATTCAAATCAACGGTTTAGATTTAACTAAATAATAATTAAATATATATATATATTTATAAATATCTAGAAATACATATATATGCTTATATAATAAGATTTATATATACAAATATATATATATATATATATATATATATATATATATATATAGAGAGAGAGAGAGAGAGAGAGAGAGAGAGAGAGAGAAGGGAAGATGGTGCTAGCGGGGAGTAGGCGAGTGATGGTGACAGGTCCGGGGGAAGAGGATGGGGCTGGGGATTCGGGCACGGGATGGGGAAGGGGAATGGATCTGGGTGGGCGGCGTGAGAGGGGCTTGGGGGGGGGGATCGGCGGCCCGAGGGTTGGGGGTGATGGGGGCACGGGAGGGGCTGAGGGTGGGTGGGTTGCGCGATAGGGCCTGGGTGGGTCGGCGGCGCGAGGGGCTGGGGGTGGTGGGCGTCACGAGAGGGACTGTGGAGGGGGGTGGTCGACGCGAGAGGGGTTGGGGAGCGGGGTGGCCGCGCGAGAGGAGTTGGGGGTGGGTGGCCGGTGCGAGGGGCTGGGTAGCGGCGGCGACGGCCTGCAGTGGGGTGATTATATGTATATATATTACTTATAAAAATAATATACGTATTAATATATATATATATATATATATATATATTAATATATAATAAAACATATATAAATACTATTTTATTAACTAAAAATCATCACCAATCTGAGGGGGCGTGTAATGCACTCATGGGTATAAGGGGGTGTTTTGCTCTATTTTTTATAACACATGGGGGTAAATTGCTACTTTTTTTTTAACACGGGGGTATTTGCATATTTCTCTTAATACAGGGGGGCAAATTGTATTTTCCCCTTTTCCACATTTATATGGAGTTTTTTTCCCAGTTTTTTGTCCAAAACCCTATTAAGGATATAACATGTAAAAATGACAACTTTTCCCTGCATATTATCAAGCATACCAAAGGTTAGCAATATAGCATTCATAATTTCTTTTAATATTTTATTTTTTTTGGCAGTTGAGCCATTTTGTTTAGGACACTACAAAAAATATAACATTTAACCATGACTAATTGTCATAGTTAGTAACAAAATAGCCATAGCAAATAGTCATTAACCACGGCCATGCAACGGTTGTTGGTCGTGGTATTTGCGAGGGTGACTAAAATATTTGTTATGGCTAAAAGCCATGACAAATATTTTTTCCATGGCTCTTAGCCATAGCAAATAACTTTTTTGTGGTGGAAAACCTATGATTTTGCATTGGTTTTTTACTTAACCGTGGTCATTAAAAAGTATTTATCATGGTACTTGTAGCAAATGGTCATTTTTTTTCCTAGTGGGAGTATAAGTTGCACTAGTTTCATTGATAATGCCACTCTTTTCACATAACTCCTTGAGAAAACTTGTTTAATACTCACTACCCACCAGACCTAAATGTCCTTTAATCTTCTTATCTTTATTGGTTTTCATGTTCAACTTTGAATTTCAAAAATATTTCAGCAGTCTCATCTTTTATTCTTAGGTCATGTTTACTTAACCTTAGAAAACTAGATATCAATACTAATATGTACTAGTCAGATGTTTACTACAAAAATTGCTGGCCCGCTACTATGATGCTTGGCCCGCTACTGGCATCTCCTCGTCTCTATTGATCAATGTTGCTGGACATTAATTATTATTAGTAGGTGGGTCCCATCATATAATCTACTATTTTTTTTTGCCCATGTTGTCCCTAATTTTGAATCCCAACTTGGCTAAATTGCACTTGAGCTTTAACAAAATTACACTATGTCGTTAATTAATGTATGAAACAAGTAGATAGGAATTTAATAAGTAATGCACTAGAAAACCCCAACCCCCCCCCCCCCCCCCCAAACTCCATTGTTGTCTCTGCCGAAACTCATAAGTGAGCTCTCTCCCCAACCTTCAAACCCTCATTCTAATGGAATTTTAATATAGTTACTAATTATGTATGTTTTCTCTGTGTTGCAAGATATTGTAGCAAAGGATTTTATGATTCTGTAGAATGTCCCAATGTGTATCGTGGCATCGCCATCTTTCATTTAACTACCTCACGTAAAAACTTCTCCTGAAATTGCAGTACGAACACATAAGCCACTCAATCAATGGGGTCAGAATAGACAATAGTTACAATGAAGTGGGAGCATTAGCAGCCATGGTCGTTGGCTATAGACTCCTCGCATACCTATCTTTACGAAGGATGAAGCTCCATCCAGGAGCTTAGATGCCCTGGAAGCCATGAAAAAAACAATTTATGTTTTCATGGCCTTTTATGAGCTACACTCTGCAAGCATATGAAGAGATCTTTTGCTTGCCCAAACATTGGAAACCTTCGTAAGTTATGGACTCTGGGATGAATGGGAGAAAATGGATGCCGTGCTGTAACAAGTGAACTTGCAGAGAGAGTGAAGTATGGTGGGTACTTGAATGTAGAGGGATGATTTGACAAGCCTCATTAATGGTATGGGTAAAAAGGTAATTTAGTAATATAGTCCAATCCCAAATCTAATCTTCTAAACATAGACTCACTTTTTCACCCATACTGAACAAAACTAGTAGTATACGGTAAACAAAAAATTAACATATATTGTCTAACCGAATACAACATTCATAGGAGTTGTACTGTACACCCATACTAACTAAAAAGAAAAGTAAACATGGCCTCAGTGGATAAATTATAGTATACCTGAAAAAAGCATTAACACAAAAATGTAGTATCTCTAGTTGTGACTGGTTTAAAAGGTTTTTTTAATATATTTTGCTTGTACGCAAATAAAATACTTGGTGCTATCTTTTGTATCTAATGTGTTAAGATGCATATTTTTCAGTCTTTTAACGAATTTTTTTTTTAACATGTTCTATCCTACCATGCCATACGTTAACATATTCGACGAGATAAGCGGAACTATAAGTATTTTTACGGGGAAATTGCAAAATTGATCTCGTAATTAAGGGGAGTGGCGTTCTTGGTCCTCTACGGGAGCGGGCATCTCATCGCTGAGAGCTCGGACTAGGACTGGCAATTTTAGTCTCGTAAGTTTAAAAGGTCGCAATTTTAGTCATCTGCACGAATTTGGAAGAATTATGGACAATTTTACCCTTTCTTAGCTTTAAAATGAGCATTTTAGTCCGTTTTCACATATACTTGCACATGCTCGCCTAGAATGGTATCAGAGCCTAGGTTTATTAAAAAATTATTTGTTTATATAGCCTTTAAGTACTTTTCCACTAACGGAGAAAACTCATTAAGAATGAAACCGAGCGAAAGTTTGAGTTAGCAGATTATGATCGATGTATGGCTTGTAACTACTTATTCAACAAAATCATCCATGTGCTATGCTCATACTAATATATATGTTTAATTGATATTGATGTGGAATTGTGGATTACTTTGTTTGCAAATTGGATTATGTCTTTCCTAAATTTTCACATAGGTTTGTAACTTTAATTTGATGTAGTAAAAGGAAGTGCACTATCAGAAGTACATGAATTTGACCTCCATTCTTATTGACAACACATAATTTAACACAATGTTTAATTCTAATCTTATTTAACTGATATGGCATAAGCAACATATTGTCAATATCTTTATTCCACTAATCAGAAGTATTTTTCTAAATTTTCACATGAATAGTAATTTCAATCTCAAAGAATCCAAGCTTGGGCACTATAGAAAGTACATGACCTTTTCTCTTATTTTGTACAATCAATAATTTTTAATATTCTTTGCCAACAAACTATACTCATAAGTACTCTAAGGTTTCTAGACCTTTTGCTGTTTTGATTACAAGAATCTTAAATCTTGTGATAAAAGACTTAAGAAATCTAATTAAGGATGTAATTTATCATTGTTTGGGGGTGTTTTCGTCACTATCAATCCATTTTTATACTTCTTTATAGTTTTCTCATAAATATTTTTAGCTACTTAGAAAATTTTGTCAATTTCTTGATTAGTTGTTAGTGTTGAATTTAGAAAAAAAATATTAAATTTTAGTTTGATGTAAAATGATAAAGAAGTTTAATCTAAATCTTTATAGTATCTACTAATATGTGATTACATGTGCATCGCGAATCTTATTTTTATATAAATGAATTAGTTGATATGATGTGATATGTATTATAGGTTTTGGAAAATCTTTTAACAAGCTTACATTTAATAGTATGAGAATATAACTTATGTTCTTTTGTGCTTGTGCAAGTTGAAAAGTTTGCATGCTGACCCCACTCACAAGGAAGTGACGCATATATTTAGACCTTTTATGAGCTATATGGACCTTATGCTTGTGAAAAGAGAGCCTAGGCAGCCCAGTGGTCAAATTGTTGTCCTTAGTTCTCGGGACATTCTCACTCCAACTTATGCAGCAAGAGCGATGGATGTACTACAAGGTACAACAATATACCTAAATATGTTAACTACAAAATTTGGAATCTAAAGTTTTGATTTTGATTAGTAATTGTTCTTCTCATTTCATTAATATTGTATGAACTCATTCAATAAGCTTTATCTGATAACACTACCAAACTTCAATCCTACGTCCAATATTAACTCATAGATAAGGGGTTGGAACATTGTTTAACATGTGTAAATTCAAGTGAGACTGATAATGAAATATCTTGAGTTAGGTTTTATAAAACAATAGCGTAACTAAATTATTACTTGCTTCTTTTTTCAAAATTATTTTTAGGTAGAAACTATTAACTCCCATGGATAAGTTTTTTTAAATCTTTTGATATTTTAGGGCTTCAATTGCGAACACTAATTGCCCCAAAATGCCGAATAATGTTGTTTTGTTGAGCTCCTATAGTCGCCAGGATGCAATGAGGGACTTATCCAACATTATTGTTATTTTTATCATACATTAGACATCTAAGTTATGAAGTTTTTCATATAGCAGATTATGATGTATGGTTTGTAACTTCTTATTCAACAAAATCATTCATGTCGTATGCTCGTGCTAATATATATGTTTAATTAATATTGATGTGGAATTGTTGATTACTTTATTTGCAAATTGGATTATGTGTATTCCTAAATTCTCACATAGGTTTGTAACTTTAATTTGATGTAGTAAAAGGAAGTGCACTATCAAAAGTACACGAATTTGACCTCTATTCTTATAGAGGGCACATAATTTAACTCAATGTTTAATTCTAATATTATTTAACTGATATGGCATAAGCAACATATTGTCTATATCTTCATTCCACTAATCAAAAGTATTTTTCTAAATTTTCAGATAGAATAGTAATTCCAATCTTAAAGAATCCAAGATTGGGCACTATAGAAAGTACATGAATTTGTCCTTTTCTCTTATTTTGTACAATCAATAATTTTTAATTTACTTTGCCAACAAACTATACTCCTAAGTACTCTAAGGTTTCTAGACATTTTGAATGTTTTGATTACAAGAATCTAAAATCTTGTGATAAAAGACTTGAGACATCTAATTAAGGATGTAATTCCTCATTGTTTAGGCATGTTTCGTCACTATCAATCCATTTTTATATTTTTATACTTTTCTCATAAATATTTTTAGCTACTTAGAAAATTTTGTAATTTCTTGATTAGTTCTTAGAGTTGAATTTAGCAAAATATCTGAAATTTAGTTTGAAGTAAAATGATAAAGAAGTTTAATCTAAATCTTTGTAGTATCTGTACTAAAATCTGATTACACGTGCATTGCTAATTTTATTTTTATGTAAATGAATTAGTTGATATGATCTTATATGTATTATGGGTTTTGCAAAATCTTTTAAACAACTTACATTCAATAGTACGAGAACATAACTTATGTTTCTTTTGTGCTTGGGCAAGTTGAAAAGTTTGCATGCTGACGCCAATCACATGGAACGACGCATATATTTAAACCTTTTGTGGGCTATATGAACCTTAGGCTTGTGAAAACAGAGCCTAGGCAGTTCGGTGGTCAACTTATTGTCCTTAGTTCTCTGGACTTTCTCACTCCTTGTCATGCAGCAAGAGCGATGGATGTACTACAAGGTACGAAAATATACCTCTATATGTTAACTACAGAATTTGAAATTTAAAGTTTTGATTTGATTAGTAATTGTTCTTCTCATTTCATTAATATTATATGAACTCATTCAATAAGCTTTCTCTGATAGCACTACCAAACTTTAATACTACGTGCAATATTAACTCAGAGATAGGGGTTGGAACATTGTTTAGCATTTGTAAATTGAAGTGAGAGTGATACTGAAATATTTTGAATTAGGCTTTTATGAAATAATAGTGTAACTTAATTTTATCTTGCTTTTTTTTTTCAAAAATATTTTTAAGTAGAAACTATAAACTCCCATGGGTAGGTTTTTTAAATCTTTTGATATTTTATTTAGTTTTGAACACTAATTGCCCCGAAATGCCGAATAATATTATTTTGTTGAGCTCCTATAGTCGCAAGGATGCAATAATACCTTATCCAACATTATTGTTATTTTGTTCTTACATGAGACACCTAAGTTATGAAGTTTCTCATATAGCAGATTATGATGTATGGCTTGTAACTTCTTATTCAACCAAATCATCCACGTGTTATGCTCGTGATAATATATATGTTTAATTAATAATGATGTGGAATTGTTGATTACTTCATTTGCAAATTGGATTATGTCGTTTCCTAAATTTTCACATAGGTTTATAACTTTAATTTGATGTAGTAAAAGAAAGTGCACTATCAGAAGTACATGGATTTGACCTCTATTCTTATAGGGCGCACATAATTTAACACAATGTTTAATTCTAAAATTATTTAACTGATATGGCATAAGCAACATATTGTCTATATCTTTGTTCCACTAATAAAAAGTGTTTTTCTAAATTTTCACATAGAATAGTAATTTCAATCTTAAAGAATCCAAGATTGGGCACTATAGAAAGTACATGAATTTGACATTTTCTCTTATTTTGTACAATCAATAATTTTTAATATACTTTGCCAACAAACTATACTCCTAAGTACTCTAAGGTTTTTAGAAATTTTGCATGTTTGGATTACAAGAATCTAAAATCTTGTGATAAAAGACTTGAGACATCTAATTAAGGATGTAATTCATCATTGTTTAGGTATGTTTTCGTCACTATCAATCCATTTTTATATTTTTATATACTTTTTTCATAAATATTTTTGGTTGTTTAGAAAATTTTATCAATTTCTTGATTAGTTCTTATTGTTGAATTTAATCTAAATCTTTATAGTATCTCTACTAAAATGTCATTACACGTGCATTGCAAATCTTATTTGTATGTAAATGAATTAGTTGATATGATATGATATGTATTATAGATTTTGCAAAATCTTTTAAATAACTTACTTTCAATAGTACGAGAACATAACTTATGATTCTTTTGTGTTTGTGCAAGTTGAAAAGTTTGCATGCTGACCACTCACAGGGAAGTGACGCATATATTTAGACCTATGGTGGGCTATTGGACCTTAGGCTTGTGAAAAGAGAGCCTAGATAGCCCGGTGATCAACTTGTTGTCCTCAGTTATCTGGACTTTCTCACTCCTGCTCATGCAGCAAGAGTGATCGATGTACTACAAGGAACGACAATATATACCTCTATATGTTTAACTACAAAATTTGCAATAAAAAATTTTTGATTTTGGTTAGTACTTGCTCTTCTTTTTCATTAATATTGTATGAACTCACTCCATAAGCTTTCTCTGATAACACTACCAAATTTAATCCTACGTGCAATATTAACTCAGAGATAAGGGTTGGAACATTGTTTAGCATGTGCAAATTAAAGTGGGAGTGATAATGAAATATTTTGAGTTAGGCTTTATGAAATAATAGTGTAACTTAATTATTCTTTTGTTTTTTTTCAAAATTATTTTTAAGTAGAAACTATTAACTCCAATGGATAAGTTTTTTAATTAAATCTTTTGATATTTTAGGGCTTCAATTACGAACACTAATTGCCCCAAAATTTTCGAATAATGTTGTTTTGTTGAGCTCCTATAGTCACAGCCAGGATGCAATGAGACAATTATCCAACAATATAATTATTTATCATATATGAGACATCTAAGTTACGAAAATTTTCATATAGCAGATTATGATGTATGGCTTGTAGCTTCTTATTCAACAAAATCATCCATGTGCTATGCTCGTGCTAATATATGTGTTTAATTAATATTGATGTGGAATTGTGGATTACTTTATTTGCAATTGGATTGTGTCTTTTCCTAAATTTTCACATAGGTTTGTAACTTTAATTTGATGTAGTAAAAGGAAGTGCACTATCAGAAGTACATGAATTTTACCTCTATTCTTATAGAGGGCAAATAATTTAACGCAATGTTCAAGTCTAATATTATTTAACTATTATGGCATAAGCAACATATAGTCCATATCTTTATTCCACTAATTAAACGTATTTTCAATTATATAAGATAATTAGTATTGAAATAAATAGATGGATAGTGAACACATGAAACACACATAATTTTGGCACGAAGAAACAAGAGAGTTTTATCAATGGTGAACCACAGCTGGCGTAGGCTTTCGGTCATAATTCGTAATCGTCTTCCTTGTTTTGAAAGTAGACGGAGTCACTCCCAGTATGGTAAGTACGTTTGCCTCTTAACTCCAGGTTATTTCGGTGTCTTTGTATAAACCTATATGTGCTAGTGGTTGTTTGATGAAGAACTAGGGTTTTTTTTTTTTTTTTATGACCTGTTGCGTGTCTCGCCTTATATGACTTGTACCTTCTTATTGAGAAGAATAATCCAGGTGCAATGCTTGTGTTGCTTTATATGTTTAATTAAGGCTGACGTGGTTTACTTTGCACATTTGAATTATGTTTTTTTTTTTTCTAAATTTTCACATAGAATATTAATTTCAATCTTAAATAATCCAAGCTTGGGCACTATAGAAAGTACATGAGTTTGACTTTTTCTCTTATTTCGTACAATCAATAATTTTTAATATTCTTTGCCAACAAACTATATTCCTAAGTACTCTAAGGCTTCTAGATAGTTTGCATATTTTGATTACAAGAATCCAAAAATCTTGTGATAAAAGACTTGAGACATCTAATTAAGGGTGTAATTCATCATTGTTTGGGTATTTTTCATCACTATCAATCCAATTTTTTATTTTTTATACTTTTCTCATAAATATTTTTTGTTGCTTCGAAAATATTTTCAGTTTCTTGATTAGTTTTTAGTGTTGAATTTAGCAAAAATTATGAAATTTTAGTTTGAAGTAAAATGATAAAGAAGTTTAATCTAAATATTTATAGTATCTCTACTAAAATGTGATTACACGTGCATTGCAAATCTTATTTTTATATAAATGAATTAGTTGATATGATATGATATGTATTATAGGTTTTGCAAAATCTTTTAAACAACTTACGTTCAATAGTACGAGAATATAACTTATGTTTCTTTTGTGCATGTGCAAGTTGAAAAGTTTGCGTGCTGACCCCACTCACAGGGAAGTGACACATATATTCAGACCTTTTGTGGGCTTTATGGACCTTAGGCTTGTGAAAAGAGAGGCTAGGCAGCCCGGTGGTCAACCTGTTGTCCTTAATTCTTTGGACATTTTCACTCTAGGTCTGCAAGAGCGGTGGATGTACTACAAGGTACGACAATATACCTCTATATGTTAACTACAGAATTTGGAATTTAAAGTTTTGATTTTGATTAGTTAGTGCTCTTCTCATTTCATTAATATTGTATGAACTCATTCAATAAGCTTTTTCTGATAACACTACCAAACTTTAATCCTACGTGCAATATTAACTCAGAGATAAGGGGTTGGAACATTATTTAGCATGTGCAAATTGAAGTGAGAGTAATAATGAATTATTTCTAGTTATGTTTTTATGAAATAATAGTGTAACATAATTATTTCTTGCTTTTTTCTTTCAAAAATATTTTTAAGTAGAAACTATTAAATCCCGTGGGTATGCTTTTTAAATCTTTTGATATTTTAGGGCTTCGATTGCGAACACTAATTGCCCCAAAATGCCAAATAATGTTGTTTTGTTGAGCTCCTATAGTCCCCAGGATGCAAGGAGACACTTATCCAATATTATTGTTATTTTTATCATACATGAGACATCTAAGTTATGAAGTTTCTCATATAGCAGATTATGATGTATGGCTTGTAAATTCTTATTCAACAAAATCATTCATGTGCTATGCTCGTGGTAATATATATGTTTAAATAATGTTGATGTGGAATTGTGGATTACTTTATGTGCAGATTGGATAATGTCTTTTCCTAAATTTTCACATAGGTTTGTAAGTTTAATTTGATGTAATAAAAGGAATTTCACTATCAAAAGTACATGACTTTTACCTCTATTCTTATAAAGGGCAAATAATTTATCGCAATGTTCAATTCTAATATTATTTAACTGATATGGGATAAGCAACATATAGTCTATATCTTTATTCCACTAATTAAACGTATTTTCAATTATATAAGATAATTAGTATTAAAATAAATAGATGGATAGTGAACACATGAAACACACATAATTTTGGCACGAAGAAACAAGAGAGTTTTTATCAATGGTGAACCACAGCTGGCGCAGGCTTTCGGTCATAATTCGTAACCGTCTTCCTTGTTTTGGAAGTAGACGGAGTCACTCCCAGTATGGTAAGTACGTTTGCCTCTTAACTCCAGGTTATTTCGGTGTCTTTGTATAAACCTATATGTGCTAGTGGTTGTTTGATGAAGAACTAGGGTCCTGTTGCGTGTCTCGCCTTATATGACTTGTACCTTCTTATTGCGAAGAATAATCCAGGTGCAATGCTTGTGTTGCTTTATATGTTTAATTAAGGCTGACGTGGCTTACTTTGCACATTTGAATTATGTTTTTTTTTTCTCTAAATTTTCACATAGAATACTAATTTCAATCTTAAATAATCCAAGCTTGGGCACTATAGAAAGTACATGAGTATGACCTTTTCTCTTATTTCGTACAATCAATAATTTTTAATATTCTTTGCCAACAAACTATATTCCTAAGTACTCTAAGGCTTCTAGATAGTTTGCATATTTTGATTACAAGAATCTAAAAATCTTGTGATAAAAGACTTGAGACATCTAATTAAGGGTGTAATTCATCATTGTTTGGGTATTTTTCATCACTATCAATCCAATTTTTTATTTTTATACTTTTCTCATAAATATTTTTGTTGCTTCGAAAATATTTTCAGTTTCTTGATTAGTTTTTAGTGTTGAATTTAGCAAAAATTATGAAATTTTAGTTTGAAGTAAAATGATAAAGAAGTTTAATCTAAATATTTATAGTATCTCTACTAAAATGTGATTACACGTGCATTGCAAATCTTATTTTTATATAAATGAATTAGTTGATATGATATGATATGTATTATAGGTTTTGCAAAATCTTTTAAACAACTTACGTTCAATAGTACGAGAATATAACTTATGTTTCTTTTGTGCATGTGCAAGTTGAAAAGTTTGCATGCTGACCCCACTCACAAGGAAGTGACACATATATTCAGACCTTTTGTGGGCTATATGGACCTTAGGCTTGTGAAAAGAGAGGATAGGCAGCCCGGTGGTCAACCTGTTGTCCTTAATTCTTTGGACATTTTCACTCCAGTTCAGCAAGAGCGGTGGATGTACTACAAGGTACGACAATATACCTCTATATGTTAACTACAAATTTGGAATTTATAGTTTTGATTTTGATTAGTTAGTGCTCTTCTCATTTCATTAATATTGTATGAACTCATTCAATAAGCTTTTTCTGATAACACTACCAAACTTTAATCCTACGTGCAATATTAACTCAGAGATAAGGGGTTGGAACATTATTTAGCATGTGCAAATTGAAGTGAGAGTAATAATGAATTATTTCTAGTTAGGTTTTTTGAAATAATAGTGTAACTTAATTATTTCTTGCTTTTTTCTTTCAAAAATATTTTTTAATAGAAACTATTAAATCCCGTGGCTATGCGTTTTAAATCTTTTGATATTTTAGGGCTTCGATTGCGAACACTAATTGCCCCAAAATGCCAAATAATGTTGTTTTGTTGAGTTCCTATAGTCCCCAGGATGCAAGGAGACACTTATCCAATATTATTGTTGCTTTTATCATACATGAGACATCTAAGTTATGAAGTTTCTCATATAGCAGATTATGATGTATGGCTTGTAAATTCTTATTCAATAAAATCATTCATGTGCTATGCTCGTGTAATATATATGTTTAACTAATGTTGATGTGGAATTGTGGATTACTTTATGTGCAGATTGGATAATGTCTTTTCCTAAATTTTCACATAGGTTTGTAAGTTTAATTTGATGTAATAAAAGGAATTTCACTATCAAAAGTACATGACTTTTACCTCTATTCTTATAGAGGGCAAATAATTTATCGCAATGTTCAATTCTAATATTATTTAACTAATATGGGATAACCAACATATAGTCTATATCTTTATTCCACTAATTAAAAGTATTTTCAATTATGTAAGATATTTAGTATTGAAATAAATAGATGGATAGTGATCACATGAACACACATAGTTTTGGCACGAAGGAACAAGAGAGTTTTATCAATGGCGAACCACAACTGGCGTAGGCTTTCGATCGCAATTCGTACTCCTCTTCCTTGTTTGGGAAGCAGACGAAGTCGCTCAGTATGGTAAGTACGCTTGCCTCTTATCTCCAAGTTATTTCGGCGTCTTTGTATACACTTATATGTGCTGGTGGTTGTTTTGATGAAGAACTAAGTTTTTTTTTTGTTTGTCTTTTCACGTATCTCGCATTATCTGACTTTCAACTTCTTATTGAGACGAATAATCCACGTGCAATGCTTGTGTTGCTTTATACGTTTAATTAAAGCTGATGTGGATTACTTTGCACATTTGAATTATGTTTTTTTTTCTTTTTTCTGAAGCTGATGTGGATTACTTTGCACATTTCAATCTTAAATAATCCAAGCTTGGGCACTAAAAAAGTACATGAATTTGATCTTTTCTCTTATTTCGTTCAATCAATAATCTTTAATATTCTTTGGCTACAAACTATACTCTAAAGTACTCTAAGGTTTCTAAACAGTTTGCATGTTTTGATTACAAGAATCTAAATCCCATGACAAAACTTGAAACATCTGAGTTAGGCTATAATTCATCATTGTTTGGGTATGTTTTCGTCGCTATCAATCCATTTTTATTTTTTTATACTTATGTGATAAATATTTTTAGTCGGTTAGAAAATTTTGTCAATTTCTCGATTAGTTCTTAGTGTTGAATTTAGCAAAAAAAATATGAAATTTTAGTTTGAAGTAAAATGATAAAGAAGTTTAATCTAAATCTTTATGATTTCTATACTAAAATGTGATTACACGTGCCTTGCGTATCGTATTATTATATATTAGTTGATATGATATGTTTTATAGGTTTTGAAAAATCTTTTAAACAATTTTATTCAATAGTACGAGAACTTAACTTATGTTTCTTTTCCCTTTGTGCAAGTTGAAAAGTTTGCGTGCGGACCTCACTCGTAGGGAAGTGATGCACATATTTCGACCTTTTGTGGGCTATATGGACCTTAGGCTTGTGAAAAGGAAGCGTAGGCAGCCCGGTGGTCAACTGATGGTCCTTAGCTCTCTGGACTTTGTTACTCGAGCTCATGCAGCAAGAGCAATGGATGTACAAGGTACGACAATATACCTCTAGCTATATGTTAACTACAAAATTTGAAATCTAAAGTTTTGGTTTTGATTAGTAATTTCTCTTCTCATTTTATTGATATTGTATTAACTCATTGAATAAGCTTTCTCTAATAACACTGCGTAACTTTAATCCTACGTGCAATATTAACTAAGAGACAAGGGTTGGAACATTGTTTAGAATGTGCAAATTGAAGTGAGGGTGATAATGAAACTTTAATTATTTCTTGCTCCTTTTTTTAAAAAAATATTTTTAAGCAAAACCTATTAACTCCCATGGCTGAGTTTTTAAAATATGGCTTCAATTGCAAACACTAATTGCCCCGAAATGCCGAAAAAATATTATTTTATTTAGCTCCTATAGTCGTCAGGGATCAGGCACTTATCCAACATTATTGTTATTTTTATTATACATAAACATCTAAATTATGAGGTTTTTCATATAGCAGATTATGATATATGGCTTGTAACTTCTTATTTAACAAAATCATCCGTGTGCTTTGCTCGTGCTAATATATATGTTTAATAAATGTTGATGTGGAATTGTAGATTTCTTTATGTACAAATTGGATTATGTCTTTTCCTAAATTCACACAGGTTTGTAACTTTAATTTGATGTAGTAAAAGGAAGTGCACTATCAGAAGTACATGAATTTGACCTCTATTCTTATAGAGGGCACATAATTTAGCACAATGTTTAATTCTAATATTATTTAACTGATATGGCATAAGCAACATATTGTCTATATCTTATTCCACTAATTAAAAGTATTTTCAATTATGTAAGATAATCAGTATTGGAATAAATAGATCGATAGTGATCACATGAAACACACATAGTTTTGGCACGGAGGAACCAGAGAGTTTTATCAATTGCTAACAATAGCTGGAGCAGGCTTTCGGTCACAATTCGTACTCCTCTTCCTTGTTTTGGAAGTAGACGAAGTCGCTCCAAGTATGGTTGTTATGCTTTTCTCTTATCTCCAAGTTATTTCGACACTTTTGTATAAATTTATTTGTGCAATTGGTTGTTTTATGAGAACTAGGGTGTGTTTTGTTTTTGAATGTCCTTTTACGAGTCTTGCCTAGTATGACTTGTAAATTCTTATTGAGAAAAATAATCCACGTGCAATGCTTGTGTTGCTTTATATGTTTAAATAAAGCTGATGTGGATTACTTTGTACATTTTAATTATGTATTTTTCTAAATTTTCACATAGAATAGTAATTTCAATCTTAAAGAATCCAAACTTGGGCATATAGAAAGGACAAGAATTTGACCTTTTCTCTTATTTGTACAATCAATAATTTTTATTCTTTGCTAGCAAACTAATCCTAGGTACTCTAATGTTTCTAGACGTTTTGCATGTTTTGATTATAAGAATCTAAAATCTTGCAATAAGAGACTTGAGACATCTAATTAAGAATGTAATCCATCATTGTTTGGGTATGTTTCTGTCACTATCAATCTATTTTTATATGTTTAATACTTTTCTCATAAATATTTTAGTTGCTTAGAAAATTTTGTCAATTTCTTGATTAGTTCTTAGTGTTGAATTTAACAAAAAATATGAAATTTTAAAATGATAAAGAAGTTTAATCTAAATCTTTATGATATCTCTACTAAAATGTGATTACACGTGCCCTGTGTATCGTATTTTTATATTAATGAATTAGTTTATATAATATGATATGTATTATAGGTTTTGAAAAATCTTTTAAACAACTTACGTTCAATTGCACGAGAACTTATTAACTTATGTTTCTTTTGCGCTTGTGCAATTTAAAAATTTGCGTGCTAACTCTATTTCCAGGGAAGTGATGCATATATTTCGGCCTTTCGTGGGCTATATCGACCTTAGGCTTGTGAAAAGAGAGCCAAGACAACCAGGTGGTCAACTAGTAGCCATTTGCTTTGTGGACTTTCTCACTCTAGCTCATGCAACAAGAGTAATGTATGTACTAAAAGCTATGACAATATGCCTCTATATGTTAACTACAAAATTTGAAATCCAAAGTTTTGATTTTGATTAGTGCTTGCTCTTCTCATTTTATTAATATTGTATGAACTCATTGAATATTGTTTCTCTGATAACAAATTACTGCCAAACTTTACTCCTACGGGCAATATTAACAAAGAGACAAGGGGTTGAAACATTATTTAGCATGTGCAAATTAAAATGAGAGTGATAATGACATGGTTTGAGTTATGCTTTTATGTAATAATAGTGTAACTTAATTATTTCTTTTGCTTTTATTTTACTAACTAGTAAATACGTGCTTTGCACGTGATTCATATCATTTTATTAAAATAATAGTATAATTTTTAAATTTAATAATTAAGTGTTAAATATATGAATTAGTTCATAATAAAAAAATAAATTCTCAAAATATTGATCAACTTGAAAATTTGTCCTAATATATAGGAAATTTAAACAAATTGAAAATACTAAATTTAAAAAACCATATAACTTAAAAGTTTTGAAATCCAATGATGCTCATTAGTATATCTCTTTTTTATTTTAATCCTGGTAATATCTTCTTCTTGCTTCTCTTAATTATTGATTTTGTCATGTACTTTATTTTCAAATTGTTAAGAATTTCTTTATTATTACTCAAAATTTAAACTTATCCAATGACTTAGTAGGAGAAAAAGCTTAGACCCTAACATCCGACCATATGGTGTGAATCCCTGACCATGCTTACTTCGTGAGAAACGCCTACTGAAACATGCCTTTCAGACATTGATTTTAAACAAGAAGAATAAAGCAAGAGTTAAGGAGATGATACGGGGTTAAATGCAATTTATCTTGTGAAATTAGAAAAGTAAAAAAAATCCTATAAAAAAAAAAAAAAAAAAGAACTCCTAATATTTGGATTATTGCTTTAGGAAAGATTGTTTGCTTTTTTTCTTTTTAAGTTTTAAGTTAATCTATATCTATGAGATGCTATTGAATAGTAATTTAACATTTATTTCTTTATAGTATAGTTTAAATATAATATAAAATGTCCTTTTGTTACGTTCTAAATTAAAGTTAGCAATGTGTTTCCCTTTTCTTATAACATTTTGATTACATTAGATTTTCAAATAAAATCAATTCATATAAAACTACACTTCAAGGGCTTTTTAACCTTAGTTGACGGGCATATAAACCTATGATATAATTATAGTTGTTTAATATTATATTTTTATTATTGGAAATATGTGACATGAATTTTTTTTAAAATTTTGTATACTAATTGAACATTGTCCGTCTACTATAATTCTAAAGTAAGTACAAGAAAAGATTAATTTATAGAAAAAATAATGAAAAAATAAAAATTTTAACTCTAGATAGTTTTTGCTACTAACTTAAAAAGAATTTATGATTAAATAAATAATAAATACTAAATTATGATATTGTTTGGATATACACATTTTCAATTATATTCCCAATAATATCCAAAATTCTATGACACGACATTTTAGTGTTGTTAATTAATATTTTATTTATATATTTTTAAATATTATTTTTATTATAATATTTTTATGTTCTAGTTGGCTAGGTAAAGAAAATTATTCAGTTTACTAAAATACAGTTTTATTATATATTAGTAGTTTATTATATTATTTCTTTTTATGATCTTGATTGACTAATATTAATATGACACTTTATATCCTTTAAATTCATTACAATATATATGGACTTAAAAAAAAAAGTGTTTTCGTATTTTTTCAAGCTTCATCACATTTACGGCCAACTATATTAGTTTTTTGAAATGTGACACCTTGTATCCTTTTTCTGACTTCTTTTGAAATGTGAGATGCATTGTTAGCTTATCCAACTTTATTAGTTTACTAATGTAATATAATGCAATAAAACAAAGCCACTATATTAAGCAGAAAAAAGAAAGTCACAAATTACGGCCAACTATCATGTTCTTTGATATTTTTTTGGATGTATAAACTAAAGCTAACAGAATAAAGATACCCTTCTTGCAATAGAAACATAAGATCAACAAAAACATGTCCGGGAGAAAATAAAAAGATGTTTGGATAAACATATATTATTTTCTTGTCACTAATCTCTTGTGCTGATATTGATTTTTTCTCCATTGATTTATGAGAGAATCTGGTGGAGCAAAGGCAGGTGCTACTCCTGCACCAATTCTGTGTTTTTCTTGATGGATTTCTCTAACAATCCATGGAGCAAATATGGGAGAAGATTCAAGATAGTCATGCGTTGGAATGAAAAAAGGGTCGAAGTTGGTCCGAGTATGGTAAGTACACTTTCTTCTTATGGCCAAGTTATTTCGGCGTCTTTATATAAATATATCTTTACAAGTGGTTTTTTGATGAAGAACTAGGGTTTGCTTTGTTTTATGTACGTCTTTTTGTGTGTCTTGCCTTGTGTGACTTGCAACTTCTTATAGAAAGGAATAATTCAGGTGCAATCATTGTGTTGCTTTATATGCTTAATTAAAGCTGATGTGGATTACTTTACACATTTGAATTATGTATTTTTCTGAATTTTCACATAGATTAGTAATTTCAATCTTAAAGGATCCGAGCTTGGGCACTATAAAATGTACATGAATTTGACATTTTCGCTTATTTTGTTTATAATCAGTAATCTTTAATTTGATTTGTCTATTATACTCCTAAGTATTTATGAATTCTAGACATTTGCACATTTTGTTACAAGGATCTAAACACTTGCGATAAAAGAGTTGAGCCTAATTGAGGAAACAAATGATCATTGTTTATGTATGTTTTCGTCAACATCAATCCATTTTTATATTTTTATACTTATATAATAATTTTTTTAGTTTCTTACAGAATATTGTAAATTTCTTGATTAGTTCTTAGTTTTGAATATAGTAAAACATTTGGAATTTTAGTTTAAAGTATAATGATAAAGAAGTTTAATCTAAATATTTACGATACCTCTATTTCAGGTCTATGTGACAAGATGAAGAAATGGGTCAAAACATGATTTGTTTGTTCTTACTAAAATGTGATTACCCGTGCATTGCACATCATATTTTTGTATTAATGAATTAGTTGATATGATATGCTATGTATTATAGGTTTGGTAAAATCTTTTAAACAACTTATGTTTAATAGTACGAGAACTTAACTTATGTTTCTTTTGTGCATGTGCAAGTTCAAAGTTTGCGTGTTGACTCCACTCAAAGGGAAGTGGCTCATATATTTTGCCCTTTCGTGGGCTATATGGACCTTAGGCTTATGAAAAGAGAGCCAAGGCAGGCCGGTGGTCAACTGGTAGCCCTTTGCTCTGTGGACTTTCTCACTCCAGCTCATGCAACAAGAGCAATGGATGTACTACAAGGTGTGACAATATACCTCTATATGTTAACTACAAGAGTTGAAATCTAAAATTCTGATTTTGATTAGTACTTGCTCTTCTCATTTTGTTAGTATTATATTAACTCATTCAATAAGTTTTCTCTGATAACAAATTGCTGCCAAACTTTAATCCTACGTGCAATATTAACATTGTTTAATATGTGCAAATTGAAATGAGAGTGATAATGAAACATTTTGAGTTAGGTATTTATGTAATAATAGTGTAACTTAATTTTTATTTCTCTTTTTTTTTTAAATTTTCTTAAGCTGGAATTATTAACTCTCATGGGTAAGTTTGTTAAATCTATTGATATTTTAGGGCTTAAATTGCAAGCGCCAATTGCCCCAAAATCCCATATCATGTTGTTTTTTTTTTTTGAACTCCTATAGTCACCAGGATGCAAGGAGGCGTTTATCCAACACGAAACACAGTTCCTTCCATTATTATTTATATGCATATGAGTTTTCTGAAGTTTTTCTTATAGCAAATTATGATGTCTTGCTTGTAACTTCTTATTCAACAAAATCATCCATGTCCCTGTGTTCGTGCTAATATATATATTTTATTAATGCTATTGTGGAATTGTGGATTACTTTATGCACAAATTGAATTATGTCTTTTTTAAAATTTTCACATAGGTTTGTAATTTTACTTTGCTGTAATAAAAGGAAGGGCACTATCAAAAGTACATATATTCGACCTCTATTCTTATGGAGGGCACATAATTTAACGCAATGTTCAATTCTAATATCATTTAACTGATTATTACATAAGGAACATATTGTCAATATCTTTATCCGACTAATAAAAATTATTTTCAATTATGTAATATAATCAATATTGAAATAAATAAATAAATGGATAATGATCACATGAAACACACATGATCACTTCGGGAGGAAAGTTGGTTAGCCATTTTGTAGTTCATTTATTGGTTTTGCACAAAGGAACAAGAGTTTTATGAATGGCGAACAATAACTGGAGCAGACTTTCGACTGCAAGTCGTGTTGGGGGAAAATGAGGATTTACAGGATTTGAATATTATGAAGTCGAGGCAAGAGCTACACTCTTTATCTTTCAGACAATTATTGCCACACTCTGGCGCTAACAAAAAAGGCAATTTATCTCCCAAGATACAACAACTTACAATCTCAAAGTAGCAGCACTACAAACTTTGAGAAACGACGAACCAAATAATATTTTTGAACTCTCTTAATAAAAGACAACATGCTTTTATTGATAACATATTGAAATGCTTTGAGATGCTCTAAAATAAGTTGAATCAATGAAATGAAATGGGGGGCCTATTTATAGAAATTGGAAATGTACCACTGAATGGTCATGTCCGATCAGAAAAGATGCATTCGAAAGGTTATAACATTTCCTCTGAATAGACACATCATTTCGCCCAAAGAACATATCACTTCAGTCAAATGGACGCATCGTTTCATTCAAAGGGTTTCACCCAATAGATACATCATTACAACCAAAGGTCACAACTATTCGGTTGAATTAAATATAGTTAGATGATGATTGGGCGCCATCAATCATCATCCATGTGTCATGAGCTTGTTATGCGTCTCACGTCATAACCAATTACTTGTTACTATCAAGATAAGTTTATTAAATAAACTTATTATTTAATTTATCATTCACTATTTTCCAAAATCCCCCACATGAATGGAAATTAATGCATAGGAATATGCAGACACTTAAGAGAACTTCAAATGAGAAGTCATTACATTAGGAAAGGTAGTTTATGGCCTTAAACCTTCATTAGAGGAATACCATCAGATTTACTTGGCTAATCAGTGAACATGATATTTTGAACTGTTCAGCTATTGGTGTAAACCAAGACAATAGTACCCCAGAATACCTTCTCTAATATCTTTGGTTCTCATTATTGAGTCCATTTTGGCATGGATATCATCTTGGATTCATAAATATTTTCGATTTGAAGTGGCCCGTCTTCACACTTATATAGGTGATCTCCAATATTGAACTTGACTTAGTATAGGAATCATTAAAAGCTTATAGCTTACCCTCTACCCTTTAGCTAACAACACTAAACGTCATAGGAATATAAAAGAGTAAAACTACAAGTGTTTTTCACAATCTTTATAACTTAGTTGGACCATTGAACCAAGATCTCCAGTCAACAAGGTTGGGTTACCGCTGTAAAAATTTAATTTTTGGATTTTAATCCCATTCCCTCGACGAACAGTATACTTGATCTCTAGAAAGACCTTTCGTTAATGAGTCAATTAGATTCTTTTGACTTGATATAGCCAATGGATATGATTCCACTAGAGATCTACTATCTTATGGTATTACATCTTTGACGTATATGTCTAGATTTACCATTATACTATGCTTTGTGCCATTTTCATAGCCAATTGACTATCACAATATATTACAATTGCAGGCACTTGTTTTGTCCAATAAGGAATTTCCTCCCAAAAATTATGAAGTCAATTAACCTCTTCTCCAACTTTATTTAAAACTATAAACTCTAATTCCAAATTGAAACAAGCTATACAAGTTTATTTTGAGGACTTCCATTATACTGCACCACTTCCAATGATGAATACATATCCATTTGAGGACTTGGTATTTAGTGTCAAATATTCAATTTGGCATCAGTTTGTTGACTGAATAGGCATTATCACAATGAGTGTGTTTAACGATTTACATTAATCTACCAATTGTTCTTGAATATTCAATTTGACATTTGTGTTCACCTTGATTCTTTGCTAAGTGTAGATTTGGATCCACATGAGTCTTAGCAGGTGAAGTGTCATAAATATTGAATTTTCTAAATATATTCTCAACATAATAAGTTGTGATAAGACATTTTTATCGGACGTTTTAGAGATCTTAATGTCTAATACTGCGCCAGTTAAATCTTATGTCTTTTATATCTAAATATATTGTCAATACTTTCTTGGTACCCAAAATAATGTCATTTTTTTTCATCAATGTCATCTATATATAAACAGATTATGACAAAGTTGAAAGTGCCTCTAACATATACACATGTATTATACTCGTTGACCTTAAAGATCATTTGACAATATTCTTTTGCCAAATTTTTCATACCATTGCTTAGGAGTTTGTTTAAGCCTATCCAACAACTTTATAGACCTTCTTTTCTTGGCCAAGAATGACAACCCTTCAAGTTATTCCATGTAGATCTCTTAATCTAACTCACCAAATGATGACTTACGTCCATTTGTAGTTTTTCTCTAAGGATTCCCAAAAAAATTTTTTGCAGGAAATATACGTTGTTCAATGTATCATACATGTCATTGAGGATGTGGTTTCTGTAAAGAAAATTCTCACGTCCCCATGCATTCAAATAATATTTTTTGGAGTATTATTTTCCCCTTTAGAATTAACAGGGGCTTCTTCAGTTTAAGAACCTTACTAAGTTCAAATATAACGAAGTAGAATGACATCTTTTAATGCCATTACTTAACGTCATTGTCGGAAAATTTCTCCAGCCTCTACCCTTGGGTAGTAATTTATTATACCATGGGAGGTTGTCCATGGAAAACCGAAATAGAAACAACTAACTCAAAATTCATAATAAACAATAGCATATAATTGTCTTAAAATTATTGGGAGAAAATGAGGATTTGTGGATTATAAAGTAGAGGCAAGAGTTAGATTCTTTATCTTTAAGACAATTAGTGCCCCACTCTAGTGCTAACGGAAACGGCAATTTATTTCCCAAGATACATTTACTTACAATCTCAAAGTAGTAGCACTACAAACTTTGATAAACGACAAACCAAACAATATTTTGGAACTCTTTTAATAAAAAACAACATGCTTTTATTGATAACACATTGAAATGCTCTAAAATGAATTGAATCAACGAAATGAAATGGGAGCCTACTTTATAGAAGTTGGAAAGGTACCATTGAATGGTCATGTCTGATAAAAAAAGATGTCTTCGAAAGGTTGAATAGACAAATCATTTCAACCAAAGGTCACAACTATTCAGTTGAATTAAATACGATTGGTTGATGATTGGGCGCCATCAATCATCATCCATATGTCATGAGCTTGTTATATGTCTCACGTTGTATCCAGTCACTTGTTACTATCAAAATAATTTAATTTATCATTCACCATTTTCTAACAAGTCGTACTCCTCTTCCTTCTTTTGGAAGTAAACAAAGTCGCTCTAAGTATGGTAAGTACACTTGCCTCTTATATCCAAGTTAATTCTACGTCTTTGTATAAATATATCTGTGTAAGTGATTGTTTGGCGAAGAACTAGTGTTTGCTTTGTTATATATATATCTTTCTTTGTGTACGTATTGCCTTGTATGACTTGTAACTTCTATTTCAAAAAACAAACCCACGTGTAATGTTGGTACTGGTTTATTTGTTTAGTTAAAGTTGATGTGGATTACTTTACAATTTAAATTATGTGTTTTTCTAAATTTTCACATAGATTCATAATTATTTCAATCTTGAAGATCCAAGCTTGGACTATAAAAAGTACATGAATTTGACCTCTTTTCTTATTTCCTGTATATTCAATTTTCTTTAATTTGCTTTGCCTACAAACTATACTCCTAAGTACTTTTAGGTTTCTAGACATTTTGTATGTTTTGACTATAAGGATCTAAAAACTTGTGATAAAAGATTTGAGACATGTACTTAAGGATATATTGATTGTTGTTTGGGTATATTTTCGTCATTGTCATTTTATTTTTATATTTTTAATAATTATGTGATAAATATTTTTAGCTACTCGGAAAATTTTGTAAATTTCTTGATTAGTTCTTAGTGTTGAATTTAGAAAGATATTGGATTTTTTGTTTAAACTATAATTACAAAGAAGTTTAACCGAAATATTTACAATATCTGTATTTCATGTTTATGTGGCTACAAGATGAAGAAATAGGTGAAATCATTAGTTGTTTATTCTTACTCAAATGCGATTACACGTGCATTGCATATTGTATTTTTATAATAATGAATTAGTTGATATGATGTGATATGTATTATAGGTTTTGCAAAATTTTTGAGCAACTTAGATTCAATAGTAAGAGAACTTAACTTATGTTTGTTTTGTGCATGTGGAAGTTGATAGTTTGCCCGCTGATTCCACTCACAGGGATGTGGCTCATATATTTTGCCTTGCCCTTTGCTAAATGAGCCTTAGGCTTGTGAAAAAAGAGCTAAGGCAACCTGGTGGTGAATTGATAGCCCTTTGCTTTGTGGACTTTCTTGCGCCAGCTCATGCAACAATGGCAATGTATGTATTGCAAGGTATGACAATATAGTTCTATTTATTAACTACAAATTTGGAATCTGTAGATTTTATTAGTAGTTGCTCTTCTCATTTTATAAATATTGTATTAATTCATTCAATGAGCTTTCTCTGATGACAATGTGTTGCCCAACTTTTAACATACATGCAATATTAACAGAGAGAGAAAGGGTTGGAACATTGTTTAGCATGTGCAAGTTGAAGCGAGAGTGATAATGAAAGTATTTATGTTATGATAATGTAACTTTTCTTTCTTTAGTTTTAGTTTTTAATTTTTCTAAGCAGAAACTAATTAACTCTCTTGAGTAAGTTTTCTAAATTTGTCGATATTTCAGGACTTCAACTGCAAACAACAATCGCCCTAAAATGCCGAATCATATTGTTTAGTTGAGCTCCTATAATCGCTATGATGGAAGGAAGCACTTATCCAACATGCAACATGGTTCCTTCTATTATTCACGAGAGAACTAATAAGGCATAGGAGATACCATGTAAAGGAACCATACCGAGTAGGTTTATCATGTTTGTATCTAGTTTAAAATCTCTTGGTGCAAATCTTTTGTTTTATTTGTGTATGCATAAAGGTGTTTGCCATACTTCTAACGATACTGCAGATATGTTGCTGTTGTTGGAGCTGTAGGGTAGGCCACACATTCTATTCCCGTCTGATGCTTGCGAGGCTCTTTGTCGAAGGTTGGCCAGAACATTGTTCGTAAAGATAAGTAGCTTGTATCCTCTTTATCTTTTTTATTAATTGTACTCATCTTGACATTGGACATATTCATCCTTTATTAGATAATTGTTATTTATATCATACATAAGACATACGAGTTGTCTGCATTTTTGCATTAGCAGATTATGATGTATGACTTGTAATTTCTTATTCAACAAAATCATCCATGTGCAATGGTCGTGCTAATATATATGTTTAATTAATGTTGATGTGGAATTGTGGATTACTTTATGCACACATCTTAATTATGTCTTTTTCTAATTTTCACATAAGTTTGTAATTTTAATTTTAAGTAATACAAGAAAGGGCACTATTAGACGTACATGAACTCTATTCTTATAGGTGGCACATAGTTTAATGCAATGTTTAATTTCAATAGTATTTGATTGTTATGACGTAAGGAACTTATTGTCAATACTTTTATCCCACTAACCAAAAGTACTTTCGATTATGTAAGATAAATAATATTAAAATAAATAGATGGACAATGATAACGTGAAACACACATGATCACTTCGGGAGGGAATTTGATTAGTCATTTTGTAGTTCATTATTGGTTTTCAGAAAAATGAACTGTGACGCTCCCCGATGATAATACCATTTTATACTAAGTTAACTTTCCACATTAATTAAAATCTTTTAAAAACACAACAAAAGCCAAAACGTTATCCGTTATACCACAATATTTCAGCACAACTCGTAGGAGTATCATCTCATTCACAACCTTTATACATCTCCCAATCACACATATAACAAGACAGAGTTATTATTATTGATTCACAAGTCATCCTCTCTATATTAATGTATCAATGACATTCCCAAAATTCAAGGCTTCTCATTTTCATTGACTTGTGATAGACACCGCATATTGGCCCAACCTAACTCAGAATGAACAACGTAGACCTATTCTTTAAGAGTGATCACAACCCAATGTCTACACGTAAAAAATGTTGTAGAGGGGTGAGCTTACGACTCAATAAGTAACAACCAACAACAACTATACATGTGATTTTATCCTTAGTTCAACAATACATTAATATGCAACAAATAACACATTTCACCAATTGATTCCATCATATCTCATTTGATTAACAATGCAAATATCTCAAAGCAAGACAATCAATCAAACTCTTTCCTTTCTAGTATATTTACAAGAATGGTGATAGGGTCTTTTTCCACTAACTCATCCTCTCCCTTTCAGCATTTTTTTAAGTGAATCCCCTTGAGTACCACACGGGCAATGCCCGAAGGTTAGATTTGTCGCACAAGCTATGCCACGAAAGCTAGATTTGTCATATAAGCTAGATTTGATTATCAAAAGGGTATCCACAGTCATTATATTCAATTTACATAACTCCCTCCTCTTCCCCATATCACCATTCTTGTTAGTAACTAGTCAAGTAAGACCACACATCATCACATCTCTTCAATCACATTATTGGTTCATAACCATACACTCTTGAAGCATGAAAAATGCACTTTAGACATTAGCATTCAAAGTAAAGCATATACTCAATCATACCATGTTTACTTCACTCAAACAATCATTCAACTTAAACCATCCATCAAATATACCTTTTCATAAGTATTAGCCACACAAATCATAGGTTTACATAGAAGTAATATCAAGATGAAATTGGAGCACATAGATATAGATGATGCCCATCGTTTACATCCATCTATTATAGCCTCTTCATACTTTATTAGCAAATCTAATAATAGACTTTAATAAAGGTGATATTAAGATATAAAAAAAAAAAAAAAAAGAACACGTATAGTTAAGGTTGATCATTTACTTACCTTGCTTTTCCACATAATCATTCAACTCAACCATCCATCAATTATAGCATTTTCATAAGTTTATTAGCAATTCCAATCATAGACTTTAACAATGGTAAAATTAACATAAAAAAAAAAAAACATATAGCTAATGTCAATCATTTACTTACCTCGCTTTCACCATACAATCATTTAACTCAAACAATCATCAATTATAAATTCTTCATAAATATTAGCAACACAATTCATATATTTACATAAAGTGATATAAAGATAAAAAGACACATAGATGATGTCAACCATTTACTTACCTGATATATCTATCGTCGATCGTCTTAGTTCATTGTGTGCATTTTTCTCAATTAGTTCAGATCCTAATAATATTTCAAATACATATATTTTAATATACACACTTTCAGCAATAACATTTAAGTACCTATATCTCCATTTTTCCTTAGCCTTCTCAAAACAGTTTTTGACAACAACTATGTATTATTTTACAAATTATTTCCAGATTGAAATATAGCTACTACAGGCTCTGTTTTTACTTTCAATATTCTAATTTGTATCTAGTTTTATTTTCAACAAGAAATTATACAAATTGGATATCTATGTAGTGAGTATTTATATTTTACTACAGCTTGGTTAGACTAAACAGATTCGAACCCATTATTTAAAAATTCTCTAAAATATTGTATACTCTTCCAAAAATCACAATATTTTTAGAATATAACCTCCTCTGATACTAGTTTCATTTTACAAAAGAATCATGAGAATTTAACCAGTAGAACTTAAAAATTACAAGAACTTAAATAAACTTTGTCAGATTTTCCGTAGAAATAGAGCAACAGAATGTTTCCTCATGTTTACAAATTCAAACGGCCGATTTAGATTCTGCTCAAAAACTACAAAGTTTTAGTAAACATCTTAAAGTTTTCACAGATTTAAAAATCACTAAATTTTTACTCGTATATCTCAAGATAATCACGATTTACAGAGACTGGTCGAAAATAGATTCTACGCTGGTGCTTCTCTTTCACTTTTAATTGGTTGTTTTCTTCAATTTCAACTAACATGCAACTTCTAAACAAATTTAAAACAAGACATGAACAGAAACTATTCCAATTCATTCTCTCTTTTTCTTTCTCTTCTCTTCTTTTTTTTCTCTTCTCTTTTCTTCTCCTCTCTCTCTCCTCTTCACACAGCCTCCCTCTCTCTTGTTTTCTCCTCTTTTCTTCTTTTTTTTATTTTATTCTTTTCCTCTTTCTCTCCTCTCTCTCTCTCTTTTGTTTTGTTCTTCTTTTGTTTTCTTTCTTTTGTCTTTCTTTCTACATTCTTCATATATATATATATATATATATATATAACTTATATGTATATCCCTATATATTGTCTAAGTATATAGCCATATAAGGTAAAAAGGGGTGTATATATATATATGTGATATATTAATATATATATATATATATATATATATATATATATATATATATACATGTCGATAAAGATGTGAGAAAATGTTTCCCTTTTCTTGTCCTACACTACCATCTCTATCCTCATTTTTCCAATCTTATTCTTGTTTTTTTTTGCTAATTCATTGTATAGTGTGTATGTGTATATACATATTAAGAAAATATTGTATTTGACTCCTCTTCATCTTTACAAATTTACACTTTAATCCCAAAATCTTATTTTACAATATTGGAATACCTACGATAATTTATCTCATCTTTTTAATTATCTCATTAGCCACAAATTTTATATAACTCGTTACTTTATATATCCATATTCTTATACTTAATAAATGACAATTTTTAGTAATACTTTTAGGGTCGTTACAAGAACAAAGAGAGAATTTCATCAATGGCGAACGACAGTTGGAGCTAGCATCCGACAGCAAATCGTCCTCCTCTTCCTTTTGCTTGAAGTAGATGAAGTCGCTCCTAGTATGTTAAGTACGCTTTGCCTCTTATCTCCAAGTCATTTCATAGCCTTTGTATAAATATATCCGTGGGTGTGGTGGTTTGATGAAGAACTAGGGTTTGGTTTGTTTTATGATGTCTTTGTGCAAGTTTGGCCTAGAATAACATGTATTAACTTCTTATTCAATATAAACATCTACGTGCAATGCTCGTGCTACTATATATCACTACAAAAAAAAAAGTTTTTATAGTAACGGTTTTTATAACAGCCAAGTTATTAATTTGGAACAACTTTTGAAAATTGTAACGGTCTTTGTTACAGGACACCCTACTGTGGCTTTTTTGGGCATTACAAAATATTTGTAACGGCCTTATTAAGGGCCACGGTAGGTCGTTACAATTATAGCCCAATTGTAGAAAATGCATTTGGACCTATTTTTAGAACGGCGAAATCAAAGTTGATTTAATTATTATTGGAACGACCTTGTAACACTTTTAGGTATGGTTGTGCTTGAATGTTGGATCCGTTGTTGGAATATTTTTTGTAACTGCTTTGCATTATGCTATAGTGGTTGTTGTAATGAGCTTTGTATTTCTCTTTGCAACGGATTTTGTAACAGTCTTTGTAATTTCATATGCATATGTTGGTTTTAGTTTTGCCTTTGCATTTGTTACTGTTTTTTATATTGTTTTAGTAATGGCATTTTGGATGGCTTTTTTCAAATTAATAACTGTCTTTTACGTGGTCCTTTGTAACGGCTTTGCGATTCTATGACAACAACTCGTATTCCAAAAGCCATTACAAAAGCAATGACAAAATACTTTTTATAATATTTAATTGTATTTAATCTATTTTAATATTTACTTTTAAAAAATAAATTATTGATTCTTTTGTTATATCTAGGTAGTTTTAATTTCTTAAATGCGCAATATTATATAAAAAAATATAATATAACAAAAAAATAAAATTATTTAATTACAAACATAAAAGTATTGTTTAAAAATTGTATTATCTCTACTATTATAAAAGAAAACCCTTTAAGCGTACCAACTTTACAATGCCCAAATTCGTCATTGATTCACTTTTTTCTTTAAAAATAGAAATTGATTAGAATAGTAATTTTGATTTTTTTAATAATTTCACAATTTCATATATTTTTCTCTCTCCCGCTACTCCATTATTTCTCTCACTTCAAACTTCTCCATATATTATTTTTCTTACAAATTTCTTTAATTTTATTAAATTAAAAATTATAATATATTTTTTCTCTGTTACCTCACCTTTCTTTCCTCTGATAGAATTTTTTTTCTCACTCTCAAGTCATTATTGTTGTTTTTATGAAGAAAAAAAATCCTCTTCATCTCACATCATGTTTTTATGATCATGGGAATCGCGTGCAGCGAGGACTAGTACAAATAAAAAAATCCTACTAAAATCTAAATCTAAATCCGCACACCCTTCGACCATGGGTTCATCGTCGTTGGGTACTAGGGATCAGCTAGAGGCTGGGGTGTTGGAGGATCGGGCCAAGTGGGATCCATCCGCCGCATCCACTCCTCGAGTCTCGCACCCGATCATCAAGATCAAGGCGCAACGGTTGTGTGTAGCAAGGGCGATGGAGCAATGGACCTATTGGGTTGTGATGGTCCAGCAACAATGTGGTGGGCCTCGGAGTCGAGACCGAATACTCGATCCTATTTCGGTAGCCCCCTATTAACAGCCACCCCTGTTGCTCGTTCGAGACCATCGAGCCTTGAGAGGACAATGGAGGGTCTTGATTACTATTTTGTTGGTTCTGGCATTCCTCCATCATCTTCAAGAACAGCTCCTATGACCAGATTAAAAGATTAAATTTCAAACAAAATAATTTTAAATTTCAATATTAAATTATTTTTTATACTTTTCGCGACCTCTACTACTTTGGGGTCGTCCGATTGGCCATCCTCCTTCTTTTTGTAGCACTTCTTGAACACCTTCATCTGTTTGACAAGGCGTTCGAGTTGTGCCTCATGTTTAAAAATCATTTAAAGAAATGATTAGAAATTTAAAATTTTAAATTAAATTAATAATATAGGTTAAAATACTTATCATCTTACGGTTGTGGGCACGAATAGAGGACGACCCCTGCGGTAGACAGTAGCAACTGCATCCGAGTTGGTTGCCCAGTTGACCTTATCTTCGCCGATTATGCCTGGACTTCTAGGTTTGCCCAGTACTCCAGAAGTTGGCACCAGATCTCCTCGGCCAACCACAACGGTCGGGCCAACACATCAGTGAACCGCTTCCGCATGAACTTACCCGCCTGTGACTTGACAACCTTTAACGTCAACTCGTCGTCGCAATCCCACCAATAAGACAACTGGAAATGTCACATATTAGAAAAAATATAAATATTAGATAAAAAAAAGTAAGTATTACTTAAAATTGTTAAACAGGAATAATTGTTGCTCATATAGGATTTGCGATATGTTCCCCTAAGGATGCGGATAATGTCCTTTGACCGTAGCATGGATCGCAGTATGAAAATCTCGGTTTGACTTGAAAACATAATTAAATATTAAAAAATAAAAAATTAATGAAAATTTTATAAAATAATTTGATAGATTTACATACGTACCTCGCATCTCGGAGACTGATATAATGTCTTTGGGATGCTGGTGGCAGTGGTGGTGGGGGTGGTGGTGGTGCATCCCACGGTGTGGATGGGGTCTGTGTACTGCTAGGCCCCAGCGCATTTGACCCCACTGTGGGGGAATTTACAGGAATCGGCGGCGGCAGGGGCACATGCTCCAGTGTGGGGGTGCTAGGGGTGCATCCGCACCAACAGCGGGAGGAGGACTTGGAGGGCCACGGCCCCAGCCACCACCTCATCCCAAAGGAGGCGAAGCATCGATAGTCATGAATCTAAAATGTTAAAAAAATATTAAAATAGTCACCGATTGTCCAAAATTATGTAAAATTTGCATTAGATTTTAAAGTCCCAAAAATATTCCTAAAAATCTAAATTTTAAAGTCCAAAATTTTAAATGTTAACGGAAGTTCCTAAAAATTGCATTAATTAAATTCCACCATTATCCTAAACTCCGTTATTTTCCTAAAATTATATTAAGATCCATTTTTTCCTAATTCTCCTGAACTGCATAATTTTTCTAAGAATCTGATAAAGGTCCAATTTTTTTTTTCTAAAAATTGTATTAATGTCCAATTTGTTTTCCTAAAAATGACATAAAGGTCCAAATATTTTCTAAAATTACATTAAAGTTCAAATGTTTTCTATAAATTGCATTAAGGTCCAATTTTTTCCTAAAACTACATTAAGATCCATTTTTTTAGTATAGGAAAAATTATAGAAATTTATAATTGCATAAACTACTTAACATAATTTTTTTTACAGAATTTTTTTAAATCATTGAAAATTCACAGAAAATTTAAAAAAAAACAGAAAAATATTAAAAATTACAGAAAATGATTAATTTTTAAAAAAATTATAGAAAATCTTTAAATATTTTCAAAATTACAAAAAATTATTAGAATTTTTAAAATTACATAAATTTAAGCTAAATTACAAAAAAAAAATGATTTTTTTAAATTACATAAATGTATGAAAAATTATATAATTACAGAAAATATGAAAAAAAATCATAGAAATTACTGAAAATTTTAAAAAATAACAGAAATATTTTAAGAATTTTCAGAAAAATGAAAAAAATTAAAATTACAAAAAAAATTTAAAATTACAAAAATGTATTAAAAATTTAGAATGTATAACAAATTTATAAAATTGTAGAAAATTAGAAAAAAAATTTAAAATAGATACATTTAAAAAAATTACATATTTTTAAAAAATTCCATACAAATAAGAATTACATAAAATTTTAAAAAAAATTAATGGGATGGGGTACTTAGTTGGCTGATGGCGGCTAGTGGGGTAGTGGTGGAGAGAGAGAGAGAGGGGGGGTGGGAACGGTGGGGGTAGGGGGGAGAGAGAGTCGCGAGAAAGAGGAGAGGAAGAAGAGAGAGAGAGAGAAATAGGGAGAAAATCTATTATGTACCAATTATATATTATTTTTTTGGATCGACAACAACCGTTACAAATACCGGTCCAAAGAGTATTACAATAATTGAGTGGTCGTGCCTATAGGAATTATAATAACACAACCATGTATAAAGCAGTTATAAAAAGAGTTATAACATATGATATTTGTATTACCATAAACGACATCGTATTGAAAATCGTTTAAAAGGTCGTTACAAAGTGTATTCTTAAATGATAAAACGATGTCGTTTTGCTCCTCTGCATTCTAAAAGCCGTTACAAATGGTATTTCAAGTAATTAATTATTTTTCACTAAAATGTACAAAAAAAAAATTACAGTACTAGACAATTTAATGTTGTAGAAAAGTATCCATTATGTTGAAAAATACAATTGAATTACATAAAAAAATATAGTTGACATTGATACATTTTCGCAATATGCAATAAATTTATATATTCATGAATGTTAGTATTACATTGATGTAACTATCATATTATATTGTTGAACTGCATGGGTTAATCGGGCCGTCAAAATTCATATCAAAATGCTAGATACGATCATACTTACAAAAGAATACATTTGCCAAAATTTAAGCCTTATTGGGTATATGGATGTCGAGATATCGTACCCGAAATATAAGAGTAATAATTTTAGATGGTGTATGTTAAATCAGGCCATGTCATTTTAATTCATACTGTCTGATATGATCTAATGGACACATTCTTATATATATTTAAATTTGATATGAATCGGGTGCCCGAATTTTAAGATATTGCAATTACAAACATGAATTTTTGAAATGGATCAAGGGTTGTAACGGCTTTTTAAGCAATTCAAATATTTTAGCTTTGTACACGCTTTTGGGACAGTTTTTGTAACAGCTAATCAAATGAAAATTTCTCCCCAAGCTTTTTTATTTTACCGCTAGTAATATCAGGTGCACCGGCATTTGTAACGGCCAGTCAAATCATGGTCGTTACAAAATTTCATGTCCCTTCATTTTCCGTGTTGGCTGCAAAAGTTTTCCGCCATAATTTGGAAAGAACATTGTAACTGTTTGTTTAATATTGGGTCGTTCCAAATATAATTTTTTTTTAATAAATTATTGGAAATTTTGAATATTTCATTACCGATCAGTAGATTATGAAAAAAAATAAAGAGAGAGGGAGAAGGAGTCATTAAAAAAAAATAAATATTTATTTATAAATATTACAAATTTGAAATATTCAATTACAAAATACTAGATTATGTAGCCTCATTTTCATCAATTTTGTAGTCCTGGAAGCTATCTTCATCATCCTCGTCTTCTTCATTATCAGTACTATGCTGCGTCCGTGATGTACCTACACCCTATTGGTGTGCAATCGAAAGATCAACAATAGTTTGTATACCAGCAGAATCATGGAGATTGTATGTTTGATTGTCCGTTGCAAATTAAAGGACTGGTATGACTTCCTTTGGCTGATATGCAATATCAGTCCGTCGAGACGCATCAACAACTAGTCAAGCCTTGGTTTTGTAAATAACCATCCAATCCGTTTTGTCTCACTTCATACTTGGGTATTCAGTATAATACACTTGTACTGCTTGTTGTGCCAGTATGAATGATTCATTCTTTTGGTACACCTTTTCAAAAGTTTATATCAACGAGGTGATAACGAGGGTGTACCTCCATGCCTCTTACTGGACCGACCTAATGACACTTGAACAGAACGACGTGCAGGTTCAAAATAAGTGGGTATGTCAATAATTCTCTTCAATAATCCTATAGTAGCCATTGTCATCTTCTATATACGATGAACTTTTCACACATACCCCACATTTCATAGTTGACTTGTCGATTTGTGTTTTTTCGTGTTGAAATTATAACCATCCACGTTGTTTGAACCAATTTTTGAAATCAGTCGATGCAAGTCGATCAATAATTAGATTGTCCGAATGGTGGTGCTGGTACAGTTCATTCAAGAATGCTCTGTGTGGAAATTCAGTTAAATTATATACATATATATATATGTATATATAATATATACACTTAACATGTATATTAAAATTACAAAGTTGGAAAATAACAACTTATTTACAGTATGGCGTGCCTACTTCACAGTTGGTCAATATATATATCTCGATTATGTGGCGTTCTGATCCACTAAGTCATCTCTTCTTTGAGGCCCCACTAGCTCGACTAAGGTAGTTGGAAATAGATTGTTGGATTCCATCTTCGCTGCTCATGAGATTATCATTTCTATGAGACATGCTTCGGTTGGATAGAACATCCGGCTCAAAGTAGTGTGACGAGAATAAGTCGATTTCTTCGACAATATATGCCTCGACATGTGTTTTGTTCTTCACCTTTTCTTCAAGTCACTAGGAACCTTTTAAAGAGGTACATCCACCTGTATTGCATTGGCCCCCTACACGAGCCTCATATGGCAGGTGAATAATGAGGTACTCTATTGAGTCGAAAAAAACTAGAGGAAATATCTTCTCAAGGTTGCACATAATAATGGCAACACTATATTCCAACTCATGATGAGGGCATTTTCTAAGCATATTCTTGAAACGTTCCCATGCATCATACAATGATTCCCTATTTAACTACGCAAAGGAAGTAATGTCATTAATATCTTAGCAGTTTCAATGAAAGAAAAGTATATAGCAAGGAATTTCTATGTTATTGCAGCCCATGTAGTGATACTACCAGCAGGTAAGGATTGAAACAATCCTTGGCTTTATCACGTAATGAGAATGAAAAAAAATTTAAGGCTAATAGCATCATCACCAACACCAATAAACTTAAAAGTATCATAAATCTCAAGAAAATAGCAAAATATTTATTAGGGTCCTCGTCAAGGAAACCAGAGAACTGCAACACTAGATCAAATAATCTGAATTATGGCAGGTTTGATCTCAAAGAACTTCATTAAGTGTTTAGATAAAATAAAAATACAGAGCTTATAGGATATTAATAATTGAAAATTTATAATTAATTTGAATTTATTAAGATCTTGAAATAAATTGGTAACTCCTTACTTTTCTTTAAAAAGTTTTTAAATCTTAACATCTTATTTTTAAATCTTATAAGATTTTTCTCTAAAAAAAATTTCAAACATCTTATAGCATCTTATAAACTCTCAAACATCTTATAAGATATTTTTAAAAACTTTAGAACTCACCCGACCCTCTAACTGACACCCAGTTCCACACATTTCTCACTAAATCCATTTGGTTGAAGACAAGAAGAAAATGGTCGTTGAGAAAAAAGAAAAGTAGACGGGCAAATTGAATGAGGGTTTCACTGTTTATGACACTGAATCGAATCGAATCGAATCGAAATAAAATATTCAGTAGATACCAAAATCGAACAGAGAAATTCAGTTCAATATTTGATTATTATTTTCTTAAAAATGGGTATTGGTTCAGTTTCGATTTCTGATGATATATCAGTAGCATAATCATGTAAGTACAAGAATAGGCGCAGCACAAGAAAGCCTAAAATTGGTCTAAAAATATCAAGAATGACTGGACCACAAAATAGCCTCGAATTGGGCTTCAGTACAAAGAAAAGAGCCCAAAATTAGGCCTAGACATAAAAAATAAAAAAAAATAAAAAAAGAGTTCAGATAGGAGCATGGTTTATATATATATATATATATATATATATATATATATATTATATATATATATATATATATTTATTTATTTATTTATTTTTTTCAATAATTACCATTACGTCCTACCTAATTTCTTAAATTAATATAATTTGCTCCCAAATATTATAACGAGTTCCAATTTACTCTGTTCAAATTTTATTATATTCCAATTTCAACCTATAATTTTATAATTACATTTGAATTTTCTTAAAAATTACTATTTAAATCCTCATTTATTTATAAATTATATCAACGTTACAAATACACTATTAGAAAAGTATATTTTTTGCACACACTGTTTTGTTTTTGTTTTTTCAGCATTTATATTCTTTGAGGTTTTAATATTGGACAAAAATTTATACTTTCATATATTTTTTATTAAAAATTCAATAAAAATCTTAATTAAAAGTTTAAATATCTCCGAACCTAATATATATATAAATAAATTATAAAATATTATGCGTTAGTTTTTCCTAAAAAGCTTATGATAATATATAATAAAGAACAATCTATATTTTTTAGTAAATAAAAGAATATTAACAAATTATTAGTCGAAATTTTACTTGATATTTTTCAATAAGTGTTTAATCTATAATGTTTAGTTATTTTTATAAATAAAAGATTCAATTTGTCAAAATATAAAAGGAATTCAATAATTAATAAAATCGAACTAGTTAACTAAATTAAATATTTGATATAACATTTTAATATACCAAATTTTTGAGTTATCAAAATTTGGATCCATAGATTTCGAACTATTAGTAACACTATTTTTCTTTTTAATTTTTAAGTTATTTTATATTTGAATTGATAAATTTGAAATGATTAATTTCAAATTTTTGGTAACAAATTTTCTTCAAATTTATTTGAATAATTCTAAATTCAAATTATTTCAACTTATTCAATTTTAAAATATAAATTATATATTACTAAAATTGGTGCCCATAAAAATATACTGACTAAAAAAGGCCCAAGCAATTCAAAAGAAAAAAAAGATATCACAAGAGCTCAAAGGAATGTAAAATCCAGGTGCCCCACCGAGACCTGGTTCAACTAAGGACCTTAAATGTTGGGTAAATTGCATAAAACACTCCTATGTTTTTAGAATTTAGCTCCATGTGTTAAAGAAATAGGCAAAAAAAATCCTGTAATTTTTAAAATATTGCATACTCTCCCCTTCCGTTAAGTCAGCCCTAACAGCGTTAATTTTGTGCTAAATTATCCGTTATACCCTTTTTATAAGAACCATTGATCTTCAATTATAAAAAATGGTTCAAATCTTAAATAATTTAAAATATATTTAATATATATTATAAATATATTAATAAATTATAAAAATATAATTTTTAAAAAATAAAATTAATAAAATAAAAACTCCCTTTCTCCCCTCCGCCCCCCTATAATAGGCTTAAAAAGATTTTTCCGAATGACAGCAGTAGACATTGAAAAGGCTGTACAACGCACCTCATGAGGCATAACGGCCCCCATGAGTAAACAAAGTAATTACATCCTTACAATATGTACAAGACAAAATACCAACGCCTAAAACTCTAAAACTGCGGAAGTCTAGCGTCTGTCGGCGAAGGTTGTTGGTCGGCCGAGTTGAGCGGTTGCATGGCTGAATGTGCGTCAAGGGTGCAGAGAGTGCGGGCGGCACTTGATATTCTCCCCCACCTGAGATGGCGACGTCCTCGGCGCATGGGAAGCATAGTAAGCTTCAACAAGTGGTAGAAAGATCTTAAGGTTCATCACCCGCTCCCAAGTGTTCTCCTCGCTGCTGCATCCCTTCCATTTCACCAAGTACTCATTATGATTGCGCTTTCCGTGCTCGTAACTCGGTGATTCAGAATTGCTTCAGCCACCTTCTCCTTCGTCTTCGTCAATTCAAGTTGTAGGTGGCTGGGCTGATTGCGGCCTTCGTCCTCCTTGTCTGCTGAATATTTCTTTAGTCTGTGAAATTTCCACCAGGAAGGCAACTCAATTTTGTAGGTTACCGTTCCAATATGCTTGATGATAGGTAAAGGGACATACTTCTGGATCAATCAAGGATCTCTCCCCTTGATGACTTCGATAATCTCGGGTCCGGGACCTTCACCATCACAAGGTCTCCCGCATTGAACTCGACAAAGTGGCGGTTGTTATCTGCATACTTCTTCATTACACCAGGGATGGGCCCCGACGCCTGTTCGATTTCTTCAAAACAAAGAGTGCACAAGTAGGATGGTTCATTCCGCTTGCGCCCCTTCTCAAACTGCATGGCCAATAGATTTTTCTCTCCAGTCCGCCCGGCCAGTGCGGGGATGATACAAGGTTTGGGCCCCAGCATCATCAGTGAATCCACATGCGGCAAAACCGCGGTATGTGTGTCTCGCAACAATTCAAGCCTAGGGATGAGCTTGAAGTCGTCGATCACCACGACAGAAAGATTGGTCTTGCCCTCGAAAGGGCCCATCTTAATCAGCACAAACTTGGCCACACCAGCAATAGGTTGTGCGGCCAAGTTTGTGCGGCCGAGTTAATTGCCTTCACTCGCCCAACTCCCTTCTCCAGCACGAGCCCAAGTCTCTCTACTTCGACACTCGCAAAGTAGTTGTGAGTAGCTCCAGTATCAATCATGGCACGAATGGGCTTGCCATGAATCTTCACATCGACAAACATCAACCCTTTCTTCCTAAGATTTAACGGTTGTGCTTCCTCCTCAGTGTGGCTTCAAGTTAGAGCCGGGGCAGTCTTTCCCGCCCAGGGTGGCACCATCTTCTTTGCCGCTACCTGATGGGACAACGTGTTGCACCATTGAGAGATGGCACCCAGGTTGTCCTCGTCCTCCTTCGAATCATTCTCGCCACTCGCAGTTGGTCGTGGCTCCACAAGCTTCGCGGGCGACGCCTTGTCCGTGAAGATCGCCAGCGCATTCCACAATTGTTTCTTCGAGCAGTCCCGATATCTATGTGGGCCGTCGCATAGGAAGCAGCCACTGCTCTTCTGCGACGCCCCCTGCTTATTTTCCTGGGGCTTGTTTCTGCTAAAACTGCCCTGCGAACTACTCTGAGCGTGGGGCTTGCGGTCTCCCCTACCTCTGTTGGAGTTACTCCTGAACGATCTCGCTCTGCCCGGCTTATTGTGCGTGGGGCTAAGCGTCGTCTGCCTATCCCTCTGGTTCTCCAGGTTGAAATCTGTCGAGCGTTCGGCCGCTGTCATGGCCGGCCCCAAATTAATTACCCGTTGGCGCTACTGCTCAAGTCGCGCCCACGGTTTTAGGCTCTCCATAAAAGTGAAGAGCTTATCCTTCTCCGACATGTCTCGGATATCCAGCATCAGCGCCAAGAAGACTTTCACATAATCTCGCATGGAACCTGTATGCTCCAGCTTCCGTAATGCCCGCTTGGCATTATATTCAACATTCTCCGGGAAGAACTACTCTCGAATCGCCTCCCGAAGAATGGCCCAGGTATCCAGTAGCACCTGGTTGGCCTGGATTTCAGCATATTTGGTGCGCCACCACAGTTTGGCATCACCTGTCAGATACATTGCCGCAGTCGACACTTTCCTTGCCTCGTCCTCGCGTTAGCAGCAAGGAAGTACTGCTCTATATCGAAAAGGAAATTCTCGACCTCCTTCGCGTCATGAGCACCACTGTAGGCCTTCGGTTCAGGAATCCGAAGCCTAGCACCAGGATCATGAGCAACAACAAGGGCTTGCTCACCACACGTTGGAGCAAACCTATCTGGATTGATATCTGCTCCATTTCACGTCTCATATCAGCAATGCCACCACCTCCAAAGGCACTGGTCATCTCTTAGACCACCTGCCGACATTCATCTAGCTCAGAATTCAGCATCGTGATCTCAGTTTCCAGAGAGGAGGCATTCTCCTCCAAATTCATCACTAATTCAGTCAACTGGGAGTTCTCGTCCTCTGGGTTCACAGCTCGCTCACTAGGCGACGCCGCATGCCTCGGGTTCTCAGCATCTGGGCCCAATATTCTCGCTGCAGAATTTGCTTGGGTCACAAAAACCCACCTCGGCCCCATGATGGCACCGAGGCTCTGATACCACTTCTCATGAGGCGCCTTCCGCAATACAAAGGAAATGGTGGCTAGCAATCCACAGTACGACTACTGTCGCCCGACAGCAACACAACAACCGAATACCGGCCGACACTAGCACAGCGCACCGACAGGATAGCAACACAGTATGCAACAGCAGCAACAGGTTTAAGCAAGGTGTAGTGGGAAAGCAGTAAATTGCGCACGGATTCTAAATGTGGATTTCATTGATTATCTGAATGCATATACATTGTACAAACGATGCTAGCGCAAGGGGATCGCCTTAAGGGGGACACTAGCACGTAGACTACACCAAGCTTCGAGAACTCATTCCCCCCTATAATAGGCTTAAAAAGATTTTTCCTAATGATAGCAGTAGACATTGAAAAGGCTATACAACACACCTCAGGAGGCATAACGGTCCCCATGAGTAAACAAAGTAATTACATCCTTACAATATGTACAACACAAAAGACTAACGCCTAAAACTCTAAGACTGCAGAAGTCTAGCGTCTGTCGACGAAGGTTGTTGGTTGGTCGGTCGAGTTGAGCGATTGCGTAGCTGAATGTGCGTCAAGGGTGCCGAGAGTGCGGGCAGCCCTTGACACCCGGCCATACCCATCGATCACCTTAGAGCGTCGTCGCCCCCCAATCTGGACGGCTGCGACGGTTCTAGACGACAGGGACGGGTGGTCATCACCCAAATGGGGCGACCACCTTTTTCTCCCGTCGCCCCCTTCTACAAGGGGCGGCAGCCAGATCTGGGGTGACCTCCGTCGCCCAGGAGCCATAGTAAGCCGGCGACGGAGAAGATTAAAAAAAAACTATTTTTTTAGAGTAAAATAAAAATAATTTATTATTTTCAAATTTAAATATTATATAGTTTTAATATTTAATTTAAATATTATTTTATAATTAATAATCTAATTTAAAATAATTGTTATTGATTTTTTTTGGTGTTTTGATATTTATTTAGTATTCGTTATAAATAAATAGAATATATTTTAAATTAATAATAATTTAATTGAACTAATTATATATATTATAAGCGACTTTTATATTGCATATAAATTTTTAATGTTAAAGTGAATCTTATTATATTAAATTTGTATTGTATTTTTTAATTTTAAAAATTCAATTTTTAAAATATTTATATACTTTTTAGGTGTTTCTATATTAAATTGATATATTTCATAATTAAATATAATTTATAGTAATATATTTATTTTTAATAAATAATTGAAATTAATTAAATATATAAATAAAATAATAATACAAATAAATTAATTTAAAATATATTTAAATGTGAAAGAAATATAAAATATATTTAAATATGAAAGAAAGGGGCACAATGGATATTTTATTCTCAGAAAGGCCAGAAAATGAGGCCCATTTGCACAATAGACGAGTGACACACACTCTCCGTTAGTTTCTAACGGAGATGGAATTTTTTGCTGTATTTTATATAGCACATGGGGCTTTTTGCCTATTTTTTTAACATAGGGATTTTTAGCTAAATTTTTAAAATATAGGGGGTGTTATGCAATTTACCCTAAAATATTTCCAAGAAACTAGCCTGGGTAGATCCCCCAGGGAATATGGCAGGAGGTGCCCTTAGGAACTAATTGTTGAAAAGAAGCTCAATCGGTCCAAATTCGAGAGGGACTCGATCAAAGATGACCTCAGAAGCCTGCAAAGAAATTGGGGGACATGAAATCCTCCAAAAAAAAGTCAAAATCCATCTCACATGATGCACACAAGTGGCCTAGGTGGGCATGTGTTAGGATCTCCGGGGACATATTTTAGCAGCCCTCGTGGACACATGGCTCCTCCAACAAGAAGTAACCTATAAACTTAAAAAAATTTGGACTTCGATTGGGGGAAAGCGTCTTCTCAACCATTTTTTGAAAATTGGAGAATGCAACCTTATCTGTAGAAGATACCTTAATTCACAATGGGCTCCAATGCCCCCCCCCCCCCCCCCACCCGCGCGCGAGAATTGGAGATCCAACCACCAGGAGATCACCCTCTATGAAATCCGGCAGAATCTCCCAACCACTGGGGAACCTTCATAAGATTCATAATGGATTTAGCATTATCTAATTATTTTGAGAACATGCTCCATAAAATGCATGATATTCTCCAACAGATTGATGATTGACTATAAATAGAGAGTTCTCCAAGTGGGAGGATAACATGTCCTGAACTTGAGCTTACATACAACTAGGGGTGCAAGATGAGCCGAGCCTTTAGGGCGAGCTCACCCTCTTTTTTTATTTATTTTTTATTATATATATATATATATATTATTAAAGTGCATATTTAATATTGTATCAAGTTTATATTCAAAATTCATCATATATTAGAATTATTAGTCAATATATCTCTTATTTAGATTTTATATGATAATAAAATATGGTATTTTTATTTATATTATTTATAAATAAGGTTAAGCAATAATTTAGTAAGTTTTGATACTTTTTTATAAATAAATATTTAAAATTCATTATCAATTAGAATTATTAGTTAATATCTCATATTTTAGTTTTAGATGATATTAAAATATATTATTGTAGTTTATATTATCTAAAAACAAACTTATTAGAAAATTTAGTACGTTTTGATAATTTTTTTGTAAATAAATATTAATATAATGTATATAAATTTTATCATTGTCAATCTCTTATAACAAAATTCAGTTATTCACTATATATTAGAATTATTAGTCCATATCTCATATTTTAGTTTTAGATGGTATTCAAATATGGTATTATAGTTTATATTATCTAAAAGAAGCTTAATCAACAATTTAGTACATTTTAATAATTTTCTGTAAATAAATATTTAATATAATGTATATGAATTTTATTGTTATAATTTTAATTTCCACTACAACAAAATATATTTCTTTTAAAAATTCATCATATATTAGATAATTAGAATTTATAGTCAGTGTATCATATTTTAGTTTTAGATGATACTAAAATATGATATTTTGTTTTATATTATTTAAAAACAAGCTTAGTCAATAATTTAATACGTTTAGATAAATATTTAATATAATGCATATATTTTATTGTTGCAATTTCATTTCATTACAACAAAATGTACTTATTCACTATATATTAAAGCTATTAGTCCATATCTCATATTTTAGTTTTAGATGATATTAAAATATGGTATTATAGTTTATATTATCCAAAAAGAATCTTAATCAACAATTTAGTACACTTTCATAATTTTTTGTAAATTAATATTTAATATAATGCATATAAAAATTATCGTATTTCTTTTTAGTCTTCTTATGAATATTCTCTTCATGCTTCATATTTAAATTTTTTAATAATATGTTCCATATGGTACAATAGTCTATATTTTTTTAAATTCGAATATTTAAAAAAAAAAATTAATTGAGCTCGAGTCGAGCTCGCGAGCTGCTCGAGCTCGAGCTCGAGCTCGACTCGTATCAATTGAGCTCGAGCTCGCTGTCTACTGCTCGAGCTCGAGCTCGAGCCCCTCTTTGTTGGGCTCGTCGAGCTCGAGCTCGAGCTCAAATTTTGAGCCGAGCTCGGCTCGTTTGCACCCCTACATACAACAAAGTTCACTTTATACTACCACTTTATTTGAAGAAAAAGTTTTATTCCTTAGAGTTTCAATTTGATATCTCTCTCATTTGTACACAAAAATTTAGCAATAATGCTATTTTCTTCACTCATTTACACTCTTTTATTTTCTTCACTTTTTTCACTACTTTCCACTCCAAGTGGATTTTAACACTATTTTTTGCTCGCAAAAAAAAATAAGGGAAAATTACATAATATCCTCCTGTGTTATAGAAAAATTGTTAAAAACTTACATATGCTAATTAAATAGCCAAAAAAACTCTTCTATAATTATAAACTCTGCAAAAAAAATTCTTTCTATTAAAAAAGAAAAAAAAAAAAGAAGAGCTACTTACATATGCTAGAAATGAGAGTGGGATAATATTTTGACCTATTTTCAGCTATTGTCCACTTTGCATGGACAAAATTACCCCTATCTTATCCATTTATCCTCTCTCTTTATTTTTTAATTAATTTTTATAATATGTACTTATTTTTAAAAAAAAATCTTCAAAATTTTTTTTTCCGAACTCAAATTTATCAATCAAAATATAGCATAATTTTAGTGGATAATAAGCACCCCTAACCTAATATATTGATTTTCCTATTCCCCTACCTACAATCTCTCTCAATAAATAAATAAATAATTCTCTCAATACGTTTACCAAAAATCCCTTTAGGCACTTCTCAACATCATCACCACCCACATAAATGAGAAAACACTCACATTTGCTTCCTCCTACCAAGAAAACCCCAACTCAAGAATGAGGGCAAGCGGAGAGCCGGGACTTTTTCCCGGAGGGTTGTTGCCCCTCTCTGTCTTCCCAATGATTTCATCAAACACACGCACGCCTCAATCAACAACCCTCTCCACACGCACGCACACAGTATATGCCCTGGATTCTTCCCAGTGTGTGTAACTCTGTGTGTGTGTGTGTATATATATATATATATACTATTATCAAGAACAACAACAGAAACAACAGCACTCATCCGAAGACTTTTCCAGTTCTACGGAATTGGAAATCCAAATCCACATGGGGAAATAGCAATTTTGCCTGCTTTCTATTCATCTTTTCACTCTGCTACCTTACACTACCAATTTCTCTTTTCCTTTTATCACTGTGAAGGCTGTGATGATGAATTTCTTCAAGTTGGGTCGGGCATGGAATAGATCCGATCCGTATCTTGGCTGGGCAAACCCGGATGACTTCTCTATGTAACCGGATTTTGCAGCCATGGCGGCGCCTCCATTTCATGCCTCTGTTTACAGATCTGAGCCTCTCTCTCTCTCTCTCTTTGTTTTTTTCAATTTTCGGAAAATTTTAAAGAAGCTCCATTGATTGGTATTATATTGAAATCGCTATCTCAATTAGGGATAAATTTTACCATATGCAAAAGGAAACACGATTTGGGTTATTTTCTTACGTTTAAATGCGCTTTACACTGTTAATTTTAGGACTTATTTAATTCATTGTCAAAGCTTTTTGAGGGTTTGTTTGGTTCCACTGCAGAAAAATGGAAGTGAAAGTGAAAGAGGGAAGCCGAGAAAAAAAAAATAGTAATTATTTTTTAAGTTGTTTTGTATGATTATAAGGAGAGTAAATTTTAAATATTTTGTATTGTTTGGTACGAGGAAAAAGATTGAGAAGAGTATGAGTATTTTTTATTAATAAAAATGACTATTGTTTATTTGTTTTAAATTGCTTACTTTAAATAAAATTAAAATAAGAATTATTAATAATGTTTTCAACTAACGAATGCGCGATCAAACATCAGTATTTTTGTTGGTACAAACAAATAATTTTGGAGGAAAATTATATATGAGCAATAGAATAAAAAAAAAAAAAGTATTGTGTTTCTTTTGTCTTTTTTGTCTAACATTTTTGTTTTTTCGCTCAATTTTAAACAAAAATAAAATTGGACTCCAAAGGAATTTATATACATTGAGTTTCACTTTAATTTCATTTCTTAACCCCTAATCAGACATTAAATTATTTCTTATACATATATTTTTACTGTTATTTTTTTTTATATTTATTTTTCACCCCAACCAAATATTAATATTATAAAGTGAGGGTTAGAAAGGTTAAAAAGGTTAGGAAGAATGTTTTAATTCGGTTCTACCAAATTAAACTACTTAAAAGAGCGATGTTTTGTTAAGATATTTATGTATTTCAACTATTATAAAAATTTCGATCTTTTAATATAGGGATAATTACACTCCTTATTATTTGTGATTTAAAAAATTATATTTAATATTCTTGATATTTGTTTCTATCTAACAAATTAAGTTACCAGTTAGTTAAAAAAATTTATCGAATTTATTGATATTAACAAAAAAATTGGATGAAAATCCATATTTACCTTATATGAATTTATTACTGATCTATTGCAAGTCAAATAAATCTTTTAATAATCAAATTAACATTGTACATCTTCATATGTTAATGATTTATTGTAGGTCAAATAATTTTTTTTATGATCAAATTAACCTTAGTTAGAAATCATTAATGCATTTGAGAAGGTTTATATTCTCACATGTTATACATCTTTTATAAATTCTCATACTTTAATGCATTTGTGAAAGTATATCTTCACAATTATAATAATAGTTTAGTTAGAAAATAATCGTTTGACCTACAATAAATCAGTCGATAGTATCTATCTATCTATTATTATTAATACTAATAAATTTAATGAACTCTGACTATCCAATTGACCTATTTGTTAGACGGATTAAAACCTCAGAGGTACTAAACGTAATTTTTTAAATTACAGGGGACTTACATATAGTTACACCAGATTTTAAAAAGGAGAGTGTAATTATTCCTTTAATATATGTAAACATTATTGCCCATTCTTCTCAAACAAAATTTTATTTTTAAAATAAAACTTTTGCTTTTAAAAGTGTCGTTATAACTTAAAATAATTTTTATGACCACTAAGTTTCAATCATTATTTTCTTTGGGTAAATTGCATAACACCCCTGTGTTTTGGTCAAATAGCATAAAATTCACTTGTGTTATTTAATCCTCTTATGAAAAAAAACAATAAGATACCTCCTCTCTTTTAGAAATTAATGGAAAGTGCATGTCATACGCCAAAAATACGAGTGTTTTTTTTTTTAATATTATTTATATTTTATAATTGTCTATTTTACTCATTTCTTTGATACTGATGCGAGTAGAAATCGTTGATTAGAAAATTCTTTGGACTTAAAGCATGGGGGTGAATTTCTTGCAAGCTTGAAAAAAAAAAAAAAAAGAAGAAGAAGAAGAAAACTTTAACACTTCAATCTCAAGTTAGTAAATAGATGTAGAAAGATGAATTTAAATAAGACGAGATAATAATGAAGGTTTAAAATAATTAAGTGAATGCTTTCAATAAAGTGCTTTCGTATGAGTGTTAGTATAAACTTGTGTTACCCTTAATTGAAGGGTAACACTTGCTTTTATAGCCTTGGTTCTCCATTAAATAACGAAGTGTGCCTCTTTGGGACTCGGTTCGGTGATTTGCAATAGATACATCCCATCAAACACGAAAATTGTTGGTGGGAATCTTCCATTAGTCCTTCCAATTGGGGGGACCTTAAAAGAATAAGTCTCTTTAAAGTTAAAATTTTAAATTCCCAAGGGTTTGTTGAGACACAAGGCTAATTCACCCATATCTCCTCATTTCGTCACAGCTTATGTAGCTAACTTGTCTTCCTCGTGGATGAATGATCTTCTGCCATTTGTGGAGGCAGCCAACTTGGTAGTCAAGCTGGCAAGGGGCGATGTCCCTCATGGGCCAGTGAGTTTCCACTAGGCCCATATTTGTTCACCCTGCCAGCGGGCTCCTGACGGGGGGGCTTCTAGGAGGTCTTTCCATTTGGGCCTTGCACATTCAGAGACTTCTTCGTGGGTCCCCTTTCAAATTGGACCTCTACTTAGATTGAGCGCATTTTTTGCCATCATTCAATCGGTCCCACTTTGAGGAGGAGGAATGTCAGTGTACTCCTTATAGTAGTAGTAATATTCCCATGAACACTCCTAATCTGGGGGGGGGGGGGGGGGGGCGCATCACTCTTTCCAAGAGGAAGGCCTTATATGATTGTCCTCCGCACGAGAAAAGGTGGGACAAACTCCTCGGGATCATGCACCCCTCATCATTATGATTTGATGGATGTTTGGTTTCGAAATCTCCGTCACTTTTTCCTTTTGATGTAGAAAGGTTACTGGTCCGAATGTGTTCCTAATACGCTCCAGGTGAGATTTGGATGTTTTAGAGGTATTCCTTTGATTTCTCCTTAGATATGTGGCTACGACTTTTTAATCTATAAGATCCTTGTATAGATTTAGGAGGATCTTAAGGATCTTTTCCATCTTCTGATTTAAAAGATATATTTTTCATAGGTAAATGGATTAGTATATGTCCATAGTCTTAAGCGGTCTTTTGAATCTCATTTAGATCTTGAGAGATTTTCAAAATGTCTGGCTCGAGTTCTTTCCAGTCAGTTCCTCTAATCATTATTTTTAGAATGATAGGTTTTCATAAATTTACCCACTCCGTTTCTCCTGACTGGTATTCTATTGTGGACCTCAATGGCGTGCAGGTGTCTCAATGCATTTTCTGATAGTATTTGTCGGATCTGATAATTTTGCAACCATTCCTCTCTTTCTTCTTTTGTAAGAAGATTCCAGTCAGTCCTTTTTGGATTGTTGTCAAAATTTTCAAGCATTTCCATAAGGAAATTCCTTCTCTGTATTTTCAAAGTTTGGAAATATTCTCTGTTATCATTGTAACTCGAACTTTCTTTCGATTCTATAATTTTGAAAATTCCTCTACGTTAGTGTGTAAAATATTCAATATATAATATAAACAATATATTTCAATAAATCTAGACTATGATACCATTTTGGGTGAGCAAGGTGCATCAAAATGTGAGAAGAGTGAAACAGGACTAAATTGCTCATTTTAAAGTTGTAAAGGGGTAAAATTGTCTATAATTTGTTCATATTTAGTTAGAAGGTAGAAATTGCCGCATTTTTTTGAAGTTACGAGGTATAAATTGCCAGGATCAAAGTTAGGGGACTTACAATACTACCCCCTAAGTTACGGGCCTATTTTTGTAATTACCCCAAATGTATCTATAATATTCTATAATTTTTTACTAACGATGTATTTTAATTAATTATATATATACATGTAATTGAATATAAAATATGGTAAATTACATCAACACCCCATAATATTTAACATAATTACAAATACATTCTTGTTATATAAAAAATTATATTTACCCTCCTTGAGTTTGTCATGTCTACATTTAACTCCACTAGTAGGGTTCTGGTGAATTTATCACATGTTATTCCCAAATACTCCTAATAAAAAAATTGACTATATTTGACCAACTTTTTAGATGAAAATGCCCCTTGGATCAAATTATAATATTTTAAAATTCTGAGGGTGTTAAATGTTATGATCTTACATATTTGTACTTAAACATAATATATTATTTTTTTGCTAAACTGACCGTTTTTGTCCATTAAATATTGCGAAAATTATCTTATATATTAGAGTGAATTACATCCATACCTTTTGAAGTTTAGTATAATTACAAATACATTCTTGTTGGATGAAAATTACACTTAGAATATTACATTTAAGTATAAAGTATGTGAAATTATAATATTTAACACCATCAATATTTTAAAACATTGCAAGTTGGTCCAAAGGGTTGATCAAATCATAGTCAAACTTTTTGTTAGGATATTTTGAAAATAACATGTCATAAATTCATTGAAATCCTATCGATGGAGTTAAATGTAAGATGAAGCAAGCCTCAAAGAGAATAAATATAATTTTTGATATAACATGAAATATATATAATTATGTCAAATCTCAAAGATATTATATAATTTACCCTAAAATATATAAATTATATAACATTTTTTTTAAAAATCATATGCATTGTGAATATAGTTACATCACGATTTACTCATATTTATGTGCACTTTTTACATAAACAATATATTTACAGAACTTGTAAAAGTTTTTATTACATAATTTACATAATGTACTTACTAAAATATATTTACAGAACTTGTAAAAGTTTTTTATTACATAATTTACAAAAAGCTATATAGTTTAAATATTATTTTTTAAATAAAATTTGAGATCACTAAGGGAAAATTTGTAATAAAATATATTTTATGGAGCAAAATGTATAGGAAATAAGTAAGAAAGGCATTTTAAATACCAAATTATTTAATCAATTTTTTTTAAGGATACAAAAAATATTCAACACATTAATTTATCCAAACAAATTTGATAAATTTTACTTACCGATTTCAAAACACAACATTACGTAATTTAGCATATAAACACTCATAATAGTCTAATACATATATTTCCGGGTAAATTACATCTACCTCCCCTGAGGTTTGTCATAATTACAAATATCCCCTCGTTGTTTGAAAAATTACAAATACCCCCTAATTTAACGATCATCTAACAATTACCCCAATCTATTCATTTTTTATAGTGAACTGACCAAAATACCCTTATGAATTAAAAAATATAATTTTATTTATTTTTTTAAAAAAATATTTTTCTTATCGACTAAGGGGATAATTTTTTTTATAATTTTTAAAACTTTTTCATCCATCCCATTCAATCTTTTGATAAAATTTAATTTTTTAAAAAAATAAAAAAAATACAATAAGGGCAAAGTTGACATTTCTGTACCTCCATAAAAGGATTACATAATTTTATTAAACATCAGGGGTATTTGTAATTTTTCAAACAACGAGGGGGTATTTGTAATTATGCCAAACCTCAGGGGAGGTGGTTGTAATTTACCCAATATTTCCCTATACCCCTCTCTCAATACATTTACCAAAAACTCCTTTAGGCACTGATCATCATCCACATAAATGAGAAAAACAATCACATCGATTCCTCCTACCAAGAAAACCCCAACTCAAGAATGAGGGCAGGCAGAGAGCCGGGACTTTTCCCCGGAGGGTTGTTGCCCCTCTCTTCTTCCCAGTGATTTCATCAAGCACACGCCTCAATCAACAACCCTCTCCACACTCACACAGTATATGCCCTGGATTCTTCCCAGTGTGTGTGTAACTGTGTGTATATGTAGAAACAAACAAAAAATATATATATATATATATATATACGTACTATAATCAAGAACAACATGAACAAACAGTTTTCTTGCCGGAGACTTTTCCAGTACCACGGAACAGAATATCCAAATCCAAGTCCATTTCGGGAGCTAGCGATTTTTTGCTTGCTCCCAACTGTTCGTATCTACTCACTCTGCACCCTTCAACTACGAATTTCCCTTTTCTTTTCCACTGTGAAGGCTGTGATGATGAATTTTCTCCGAGTTGGGTCGGGCATGGAATGGATCTGACCCGTATCTTGGCTGGGCAAGCCCGGATGGCATCTCTCTATGCAACCGAGTTTTGCAGCCATGGCGGCGACTCCATCTCATGTCCGCTGTTTACAGATCTGAGCGTCTCTAAAATCCCTGTCTTAATAGGGATAAATTTACCATATGCGAAAAGGAAACAGGATTTTTTCTTTCTTTCTCACAACTCAAAATCCCAATTCCCGGATCTAAATCCTAAATGGCAAAACCCTAGCCCCAAACCAACGTTTGCAAGCCCCAATCCATCTACCCCCGGCAACGAGGAAGGCGAGTGCTGTTGTGTAGGCCAAGCGAGAAGCTCGAGCAGGTTTGCCATTACATCTCATAGTCCTGGTCTCACCGTCGGCTTGTTTGTACGAGGAGAAAATGGTTCTTTAATTTTCGTGTTGTTGATTCGGTATGTGAAGGGAGACTCTTGGGAGTTCACTCCAACCCTTTAAAAGGATCCGAAAGGTAACCCGGGTTCGGGCATCCTGCTCCGAACGAATGAGGCGTCAGAGAAAGGGATTTTCTCAAGGGTGGTTGCCCCTCTCTGCTTCGCCTATGATTTCGCCTTCTTCCTCAAAACCAACAGCCCTTTTTCCACTCAAGCTCTGTGTGAGAGTGTGTGTGTGTGTGTGTGTGTGTATGTACGTACAGCTCTGTATCTTCCATGCCCCTTCAGGGTGGTGTTTGGCTAAGCTTATTTATGACTCTTTCTTGCTCATCTTTTCTGTATCCGCAAGGCTGTGATGATGTTGTCTTCTTGAGAGCAGGAGAATCGGGGGCATTGGCGTAACCCGACCCGTATCTTGGCGGGGCAACCCAGATGGCATCTTGTGGGGAGGTAGGGTTTCTAAGTTCTTGTCCTTCCCCTGAATGCAACTGCGTGATTTTGCAGCCATGGCGGAGTCGGTTGCGCCTTTTGCTACAGATTTGAAATACAGATCTGAGCCTTCACTATTATTACCCATAATATTTATTTATTTATTCTCGTTTTAATTATTGTTTTATTATAAAAAAAAAATAAATTATAAAAAATTATAATTATTGTTAATTCGAGTTGCTAACTCGACAATAAAATATATGTTTTTTTGAAAAAGTTTAGCCCAAATTTTCTTCTTAAAAAAATAGTAACGACACTCGGAGTCAAATTTTTTTTATTTTTTTATATTTATATTAAATCACTTTTTTTTTTTATAGCAGTGAGTAATATGTAATAACTTATTTAGATATATAAAATAATAATTTATTTAAATAATTTCATCAATATAACAATGATATTTAAATTATAATAATTTAAATAAAGTGAGATGAAATTTAATTTTATTATATTATAATATTTGCATTCATTACTATAATTTATAATAATTGATTGTATTTTTTTTAATTAATTTATGATCCTGCACATATATATTAATTCAAATTAATTATTATTGTTATATTAATCTATTTTAATATATGTATTATTATTATTCATTTTATATGTTATAATTATTTGATTATAAATTTAAATATTTTTAAAATTATTATAAATTTATTAATTAAAAAAATAGCAATCAATTGTATAAATTATTAATAAATGCAAATATTATAAATATAATTAAAATTTTATTTCATTATATGTAAATTATTACAATTTAATTATCATAGGTATATAAAAAATACTTAATATAGCAATAATAATTAATTTGTATTAATGTATATGTGTGGGGTCATAGATTGTAATATAATATTTTCATTTAAATTTAATATATTTATATTTATTATTTTATATTATATTAAAAAGTATTTAAATTTATATATTTTATTAATTATAATTAATAATAACTTAACGTAATGAATGCAAATATTATAATATAGTTAAATTAAATTTTATCTCAATTTATGTAAATTATTGTAATTTAATATTTGTCATTATATGTATTGATAAAATTGTTTAAATGAGTTATTGTTTTATATATCGAGATAAATTATTATATATTATTTACTGCTATTAATAAATAAAAAAAGAATGCTTCGATCAAAAACTTTTGTAATATGTCGACAGATTTGATGTCTTTGTTGAAAATATATTTTTTGTCAAATTATTTAAACATAATGAATTAATAATTTTTTTATTTATTATTATTAATCATAATTATAATATTTAATATTTAAATAATAATATATATAATATAAATATATTTATATCTAAAAATAATATATATAAAAATATTAAAACAACCCTGGCGTGTCAGCCTTAATCAAATGACTCAAGTTGCGGTTGGGAACTGCGATGAGTTTGTGTTGGACTTGAGCAATTTATTTTTTTTTTTAAAATTATTGACGAGCCGCGGTTAGCAACCACAACTTGTCATAATTTTTTAATATTATTATTTTTATAATTTTTTATATAATAAAAAATAATTAAACCCAATTTTTATATTCAAAGGCTTAATTGTTTCATTTAATGCATTGTGAGCGTACGATATTGCTTTCATATGATGTCCATCCTTGGGTTTACTTATTTTTTATTATAAAAAAAATTATAAAAATAATAATTTGATATATTAAATTTTAAAAAAAAAATGCTCAAGTCGCGGTTTCAAACCGCGACTTGAGTCATTTGATTAAGGCTGACACGGCCCTGGCGTGTTAGCCTTTGTTTGTTTTAAATATTATATTATATATATATTATTTTTATATAAAATATTTAAATATTAAATATACTTTATTAAATATTAAATATTATAATTATGATTAATAATAAAAATAAAAAATTTATTAATTCATTATGTTTAATTAATCTGGCAAAAAATTATGTTTCAATAAACAATAAATCTGTTGACATATTACTGAAGTTTTTTATCGAAGCACTCCTCTTTTTTATTAATAGCATTAAATAATATATAATAATTTATCTCGATATATAAAATAATAATTTATTTAAATAATTCTATTAATATATATAATGATGAAAATTAAATTGCAATAATTTACATAAACTAAGATAAAATTTAATTTAACTACATTATAATATTTATATTTATTACGATAAGTTATTATTAATTATAAGTAATAAAATGTATAAATTTAAATTTTTAAATATATAAAATATAAATATATTATAAAATTAAATGTAAATATTATTTTATGATATATGACCCTACATAGATATATTAATGTAAATTAATTATTATTGTTATATTAAAATTTTCTAATAAACAACAATTATTAAATTGTAATAATTTATATATGATATAAAAATTTTAACTATATTATAATGTTTACATTTATTACGATAATTTATAACAATTAATTATAATTTTAAAAATATATAAATTTATAATCAAATATTATAACATATAAAATAAATAATAATAATAATAATACATAATATTAAAAAAAAATTAATATCGATAATAATTCATTTGAATTAATGTATGTGTAAGATCGTAGATTAATTAAAAAAATTACAATCAATTGTTATAAATTATTATAATGAATGCAAATATTATAATATAGTTAAATTAAATTTCATCTCACTTTATTTAAATTATTAATTTAGTTATCATCGTTAGATTGATGAAATTGTTTAAATGAGTTATTATTTTATATATCGAGATAAATTATTACATATTATTTGCTATCAATATAAAAAAAAAAAAAAAGAGTGATTCGATCAAATTGATTAAACATAGTTAATAAATATAAATTTTAATTTTAATTAATAATTATATATTTAATATTTAAATAATAATATATATTATATTTACAATTATAGTATAATATTTAAATAATAATATATATAATATATTAAAAAATAAAAATAAAAAGAAAGGCTGACACGCCTGGCGTTTAGTCTTTTTCAAAGGCAAGGTTGTCATGCCTTTACAATAAATATTTAAAAAAAAATTTTGAATCCGAGTCGCGGTTTATTTTTTTTAAAAAAAATTTTTGGCCCCAAGTTGCGGATGCCAACCACGACTCGGGGGTAAATTTTTTTTAAAAAAAAAATATTTTATTGTCGAGTCTAACCGCGACTCCACATAATTTCGTTTATATATTAAAATAATTATTATTTTTATAAATTTTTAATAATAAAAATAATTAAACCTTTATTTTCTGTATTTATTTTGGTAATTATTTGAATTTAAAACAATTCTATGTAAAATTATTGGAAATTCATGGTGTTTTCTGGTGCAGGATCAAAGGGAATAAAATAAAAAAGAGAGAATCATAAATTTTAGTTAAATTAAGAATAAAAAGAAACGTGAATTGATTAATGAAAAACTCAAATTTGGAATTAAAGTGATAGATTAGGAAGAACAATTAAAATACGAAGATACAAGTTATTTGTATGACAATTATTATTCTTTATATTATTAATGTTAGGGGTTTAATAAATAAGTAAATTACGTCCCTATGAAAAAAATAATAGCAATTTACCCTGTTAATTTTTGCTCTTAATGTTAGTAATATGATTGTAAATGATACAAATCGAGCTAAACATGTCATTGTTCAATTTGTTTGAATTATTATAAAAATTTTGAAAAATTATGTTTGAATTTGTTGATTATTAATCTAGTTGAACATGAACAAGCTTTAAGAATTTAGGCCATGGTTATGAATTTGGGGGAATAGGATAAATTTAAGAATGGAATAAAAGAAGGAATTACATGATTTTGATGTATCATTTCTATGTTTGTTTGTTGTGCCAAAAAAAAAAAAGAATTGAATCAAGATTTTCTAAATTACACACACACACACACATATATATTTCGTAAATAATACAAATAATAAAAAAAAAAACAACTAAACAACGCCTTATTACATAAGAAATATTATTTTGAAATCTTAAATTAATTATAAATTATAATATATATTATTAAATGATTTCATATATTTATATAAATGACAAAAGTATATGGTATTATATAATATTTTATACTTATAATAATATTAATAAAGATGTTAACATTTTTTCAAGGAAAAAGAATTCATGTCTGCACATGTTAGGAATAGGTAATACCATGAACGAAAATCAAACATCTCTTCTAAATAAGAGAATAGAAATTCTTGTGGAAGCATCAGTTCCATTTCTTACTTGTATTGATCATACACGCAGGCGTGGACTAGGAAATGTCAATTTCATTCCCATATCATTCCTACGTATTAATCATGACCTTATAAATTTACATTTAGAGTAATATTCAATAATTATGTATTTAAATTTTATTATTAAATACGGAATGTACGTATAGTTACGATTATAGTTTCAACAGGTACGTTTTGTAATTTTGTAAAATGTAAGAATTATTTGTGTGGTGTGAGCTAATCCCAGGGGTATCAATGTATTTTACTAGGGTGGTTGAGCAAGGGCAAAAATGTAAAACAACAAACAGCACAAATTGCAGCAGCAACAAGACCCTCCCCGTTTCCAGGGCGACACCAAAATCGGAAAACCCTCTGGAATGAGGCTGCGGAGGGCGGAGGTGTTTCTAAGGGTGGTTGCTCCTCTCTGCACTTGCCCATGATTTCTATCGCAATTACCAAACAGCCCTTCTGTATGCATATGTATGTTATACGTATGTTATCTGCGTTGCCATAACCATGATCATCACCATCACCATTCATCACCACTATACTCTCTCTCTCTCTCTCGATATATATATATATACACACAAATACGTGGGTTTTGCGAATGGGCTGTGATGATACTTTTTCTCCAGATTAGTACGACAAAGCAGGAGGAGAAGAAACCCGGCCCGTATCTTGGCGGGGCAAACCCGTAATGGGGTTTTGCAGCCATGGCGGTGCCTTCCTTCCTATCCCTCTCTTGTCCGATTATACCAACAGATCTGAGCCTATAGCTTAAAATTTCTGCTTTTCGTAACCGACTCCTTGCGTTACGGAGTGGCCTCTCTCTCAGATTCCTCAGCCGTTCCTGCTGCCATTATTGACGAGAATCAGTACGAATTTGGAGGCTGGACGGGCACTGAGAGTCCGACCCGGATTCTATTGATTTTGAACTCAACTTGGTTTTGCAGGCATGACGGTGTCAACTTCCCTCTGTCCGACCCACAACAGGTCTGAGCCTCAAAACCAAGTAATATTTCCCCCTTAAATTTCGATCGGATGTGACTTGTTTCTTGGTAATTCCGTCTCCTTTAGTTTTGAATAGTCGTTTCAAATGGATTTGGAAGATCACCGAGAAGTCTGATTGATTCAGCGTACGGTCTGTATAGGCATCAATTATCTGTGGGCTCTAATTTTACGAAGAGTTTTGATCAAAACCATGCTATTTCTGAGTTTTATTTTATGCTAAAAGTTCAATTTACTTTACTATTTTATCGCGTGATTCAATCAGGCTTACGTACTTGAGTCTTGACACATTTAGTAGTAGAGATAAGAGCATGTAAAGACACACCACTCTTATCAAAGGTATGGATAAGATCCACCAATCTTTGTCATCATCCATTGCACACACCAATAGGAAACAGGTAATCAGAGCATATACAGCATTCTCAACAATTTTCACCATTTCTACACTAAAGAAAACACGCATATGATGGAGAGAAAAGGAGAACAAAGGCAGGTTGTGATAGCAATGAAAGGGCATCCAGGAACAGGGAAGAGCACACTGGCAAACGCCGTTGCCAAGGCCCTCAAGTTTCCATTAGTAGACAAGGATCATTTCCGCGATTGCACACACACAATTCAACAGGTCCTCATGCAAGCTTCACCCGCCACAGCCGCTAAACTGTTGAACGACCTCTCATACGAGGCCATGTGGAGGGTGATCTCAACTCAGCTCTGCCTGGGGCTAAGTGTAGTTGTTGACTCTCCTCTTTCCAGGCAGGCCCACCTTAACCGGCTGCTGGAGATGGCGTCCCACAGTGGTGCTAGAGTTGTTGTAGTAGAGTGTAAGCCAGGGGATGAGGCACAGTGGCGCAGGCGGGTTGAGCTGAGAGGTGGAGGTTGTGGCGGCTCAGGGTGGCACAAGCCATCAACATGGCAGGAGATGGAGGTGTTGTTGGAGGGCTATGGTGGTTGTTGGGATTATGACTTCGGTGAGGTGCCTAAGCTTGTTATCGACACTACTGCTCCTGTTGAGGTCGCGGAGCTGGTTGCCAAGGTGATTGAGTTTGTTAATTCTTGAAATTTGAACTACAAAATTGTATTAGTATTCGAGTTCTTAGCTATGGAATTCGCAAGGAGAATCTTAGTTCTTATTTGATATGATCTATTTCAACTCGTCATATAACGATGCGTGTATAGTTGATTCGCCGGATAGGGTTAATGATAGCATAATGGCCTGTTGACAGAAGTAGGAAGATGAAGGTTTGGTAGGTGAAAATGTTATAAAAACTCTGTATTAGAAACTCTATATACATTTCCCAGTATTAGCTGCCTGCTCAGAAGCTTCGGTTTTCTACGTTAAAGTGGAAACTATTGCAATGGGAATCAACGAGTACTTTGTCACAGAAGCAATTTACTCTTGCCAATTTGAAACAGCTGAGGCTAATAGATTTTTCTAGTTTGTGGCCTAAATGTGATGCAATTAATACCATGTTATGTTGATAGTTTTTCCCTCTTAGGAATGGCAACGAAGAGGTTGCTGAGTTTGATAGGCTATCCCGTCCTGACTCGGACGGACTTGCCCCACCCGACTCGACATTAGTCGGACCGGGAATAGTAGTTCGATCGGATATACCATCCCCACTCGGACTTCCCAACTTGACTCGACATTAGTTGGACTTGAAATTATCATTCCTTTTAAAACTCAACTCAACCCGTTCTAACTCCACATCCGACGAGTCTAACTTGCAAAATGCAGTTTTTAATTTGAAAAGAAAAATACAGTAAAAGTAAAGTTGACAATTTCATACCTCCATCAAAAAATTACATAATTTCATCAAACATCAGAGTGATATTTGTAATGTTTTGAATAACGAGAAGATATTTGTAATTATGTCAAACATCAAGTAGGTCATTGTAATTTATCTTTAAACAAAAGTTAAGAATTTATATTAATTAAATATATTTATATACAAAATAGATTAGGTCAAGTAGAAGACTCTCAAGATCCAAATTTAAACCCAATAATTTAAATTCCATCCCATCTATTCACCTACCTACTCCATTTACCATCCCCATCACCCCCTAATAAAAACAACTTTTTGTATTTGATGTGATTAAAATATTAAAAATAGGATTATGCACAAATTTTCATGTAGAAATATATTTAATAATAATGTGCATAAATTAAAAATATTAATTAATAATTAAACATCATTTGGAGTTGGGCCACACGTCCATTTGATCAAACCCAAGCCTGCAGCCCACTATGAGCTGCCTCCCATGAAATGACGAAAATACCCTCAACAGTCGTATAAAATTGCTCGACAGTGATCTGAGAAGGTGAAAGAATGAATGAGGCATCAGAGAGGCTATGGGATTTCTTCAAGGGTGGTTGCCCCCCTCTGCTTTGCCTATGATTTCGTTGTTCCACCAACAGCCCTTTTACTTTGGGAAAATTGCAATTTCGCTCCCCTGTGTTTTAGGGATAATTACACTTTACCCCCTCCGAGAAATATTCGCTGTACTACTCTACCATCACCACCACCTATGCTCTGCGTTGGTGTTGTGTGTATGTGTGTGTGTGTGTGTGTTTGTGTTTGTGGGAGAGAGAAGGCTGTGATGATGTCGGATTTTCTGGGTGAAATGACGATGGGGCAAGTAGGGCAAATCCGGCCCGTATCTTGGCGGGGCAACCCGGATGGCAAGTCCACTTTTTGCAACCGGTGTTTGCCATGGCGGGTTTCGCTTCCTTGCCCCATCTCCGTATCCAGATCTGAGCCTCCGTTCCTTTTTCATGATTTTTGTTTTTGCAATTGGGTTTCGCAATTACCAAAATGTCGTGGGCTTTCTTTTTTTTTTTTTTGAAAAAATTGAAAATAATTATCTTGCAGTACTGTTCTGGGTCTAATTTGCTGGATTATTTACATAATGTAATTTTTTTTTTGGAGAAAAGAGGTTTATATAATTACCATCAGAAGAAAATTCTTGAAGAAAGATGCAAAAACATAAAGAAAAGAAAAATAAAAACGCAAATTACTGCATTTTCTCATTAAAAAAAAAAGTTAGAGCAGGGTTCTTCTTAGATCTTATGGAATTAGATTAGTATATGTTTGAGTATAGTTATTGATTTAGTTTTTTTCTAAATAATTGGAAAATTATTATTGTTTTTTCACAAATGCATGCTTTCAAATAATTCGAGTCAAGGTAGTTTGTTCAAAAAAAAAAAAAAAAAATTATGAAATGTTTGAGTTAGTTGATGATTTCTGGAAACTTCCTTCCCAAATTTAAGGTTGATGGTGTAGATAAGCTTTGAGGTTTAAAGGTTTGCATGATCGACATACAGTTTTAAATAAAGCTTGAAATTGGGGTTGGTAGCCCTACAAATAGACATTCCTGGGGCAAACCTCCAAATGGGCCTAAGGGGCCTTCAAGTGGTTAATCTTAGTTGGGGGCTTATGGGATTATGAGACTTTCAAGTAAATAACTCTTGAAGGCAAATTACAACGAGTGTTTTTTTGAGGGATTCTCTTAATTATAGGGGATAGTTACATTTTTTTCCCCTAAAATAAATTTGGTGTAGTTATATATAAATTTTATGTGATTTGAAGAATTATGATTATTTTACTTTTTGTATTTGAAGTTATATCCTTTTTTCAGTTTTGAGTATTTCAAGTTTTCAAGTCGTTAGATTTGGTACCCAAAGTTTTAAATTTTCATCCACCTAAGTACCTTTCGTTAAGTGGACCATTAAAACAAACTGTCAATCTAATTTTGAAAGAAAAATTAAGTAGGAGCTTGTCTATGTAAGGGCATATTTTTTTGTTCAACACACAAAAAAAAATTATTTTGTTTTTTAATTTTAATTTAATAATTAAAGAAATAATTAAAAAAAATACATATTTAATTCAAATCCCTTTCCACATGGTATGATCACACATGATACCATGTGGAATGGCCACCATAAGTGGCCGGGTTGCAGAAGGTGCAACTCGATCACCTCTCGCTTCCAAATAGGAAGGAGTCCAACTCCTCCATTCCTAACTTGGAAGTCAACTCTTGGCTTATTGGCTCTAATTAGCTGCTCGGGCTTCATTTTATATATATTAAAATAAGTTCAAATGTCCAATGAGTTTTAATGAAATTCAGTTTAATCAAATCCAACTAAATCAGGCCCACTATTATTTAATCTAATTAAAGATATAAATCCAAATACTCTTAATTAATAAATTCAATTTGTTAATCAAGATAAATTCTATTAAATTGATCCATTCATTTTCATCTTAATTTATCCATCCAATGGATTATCCCACGTGCAAATAATCGTATTATTTACATCTTTCATAATTAATTTTAAATTAATTTCTCTATCTCCTTGGTGATCTGCGTATGATTCTTTAGGTTCACCCTCAACTAGCTTAGACTAGTATTCAACACAATTGATTAATGAAATCAAATTTAATTAATCATTCTTGATTAACCATTAGTCAGGAAAGCTCGTTACTATGGGTGACCGTCTAGCAATGACCCATGTCACTATAAAATTAGGTGAATGACGGCGTGCATATTTAGGCTCCCGAATTCTATTGTGGTATGGTCCTTCCATCTACCATTTTTCGGCCTCAGTTTAGGGCATGTAATTGAATGTCAATTCCTATCCTGAACCAGGCATTTATGCTTAATACTAAAAAATCGCATTCACTCCCATTGCTCGATATAAGAAATCATTTTCTATTATGTCAACCATTATGGCCACAGGTTCAGAAAGCATAAACACGTATTGAGTGCATAGGAGATACTTTTGTCATATACTGACAGGGGAATGATCCTCTTTTTGAACCCATCGTCCTCACTACACATTCTGACCGCACTGGACAAGACTTATGATGAACATGTATGTGACACGATCACCTCTTGCTAGATCTAAGATACAACCTTCGTGTGCACTCAACTATCTTTGTTCCTCAAGTTTGATGACTACTTTCGTACTATTGGAGCTTGAGAATTTCGATCATACCAACCAAGCCTCCAAAACTTACATATGACAATTTTCACGAGTCAGTTCAGTCAGCTCACTATCTTATCAACTAACCCACTAAAATTGCATAGACGTCCAACATTTGTCGCCAATTAAACACGACACTCAACCCCATAATGCAATATTTAGTGTAAGTTTCTATGGATTCTCGATTTTCGGTCTCGAGGTCTTCGTCTTGAAATATTTCGAACCAACTCTCAGAAGTTGAGTTCATAGCCATCATGCAATGCGCAACCTAACTATATGGGTTATCTAATTGGTCTGTGGGTATCTATTATGACGTTAAAGTGCGGTTTAACATAATTAATAAGCATAACAAACTCATGCCAAGGCTAAATACTTACCATATTTATCATTATAAAATTACTTTAATAAAGATTGTTGAATGGTTTCGAAAACTACCAATTCAATTGACTTTTTAGTCACTATTCCAACACGTAGACCCTATGTGGTTTGAAAAATTACATCTAGTACTCATTACTTTTGTTTATATCTAACAAATAGAACTCTTCAAATAGTAAAAATTCATAAAAATTTGTGGATCTTAGAAAAAAAATTGACTAGAAAAGTTTTTTTTTTACTTGCAATAAGTTAGTAGTAAGTCAATCAATCATGTGTAAATATGAACTTTCATTAAATTTTTTGCTAATATCAATAAATTCTGCAAATTTTGACTATTGAAAGTATCTAGCCCCATAGCCTTAGTGGTCATGAATTTGAACCTCATCAATGCGTGGGATACTGTTATACTACACAGTAGGTGTTTGTCTTTCTAATATAATAGTAAGTGTTATTCAAATATAATTATCTGATATTGTTGATCATGGTGTGATTATTGTAGTTGCCATTGTTAGATATAAATATTCGATATGAATAACTATAATCGATTTATTTCAAATAATAATAGTTCATCGCTTTCACCTAAAAAAAAATCTAGTTATTAAACATAAACAAAAATTAGAGGTACTAAATATAATTTCTCAAACAAAAAGAATCTATATATAATTACGCCAATTTTAAGAAGATCATATGTAGGGATAATTACACTCCCCTCCTCCGAGGTTTGGTATAATACACGTAGACTCCCCATAGTTTGGGAAATTACATCTAGCACCCATGAGGTTTGCTTTTATCTAACAAATAAGTCCATCTGATAGACAAAATTCACCAAATTGACTGATATTAACAAAAAAACTAGAAAAAAATTCTATATAACCCTTAATTGACTTGTTACTGATTTATTACAGATAAAATAAATAACTTTTTTATGACCAAATTACCCACATACGTCTTCACGCCTTAATGCATGTGAGGAGATACATATTTACCGCTACAAGGGTAATTTAGTTCGGAAAAAATTATTTGACATGTAATAAGTCAGTAATAAGTTAATCAAGATTAATATAATTTTTTTCTGATTTTTTGTTAATACCAATAAATTGGATAATTTTTTACTAATTGAGGAATTTTTTTTGTTAAATGTAGACAAATCTCAAAGGTAATTTTTCAACCCATGAAAAATATAAGTATAATTACACTAAATTTTAGAGGACGAGGGCGGGTGTAATTATCACTAATATGTAATTATCCGTTCTCTATAAGGTGGCCGACCAGGGCTGCCCGTGGACTCAACTATTCCAGTTCCCGAGGCCTGTAAAGAAACACCAGCTCCAACACCAACACCAACACATCTGTGATGTGTTTGTTGCTTCTCTCTGGTCTGTTCATGAATCGGGTCATTGAGAAACAAACTGGCCCGTATCTTGGCGGGCCGACCCGGATGGCTTGCCCAATTTCTCTTTGCCTGTTTAGAAACTACAGATCTGAGCCTCTGTTCATTCAAGATCCTGGTTTTTTGTTTCTTATTTTTATTTTCTTTTAGAATTAATTAATTTTGTTTAAATAATTATTTCTCACTTATTCATTATCCCACTATACTATCCACATTTTTTTTTTTAATTTTGCATATTTGAATTTCATTTCATCCGTTTTTTTTCCTTCTATTTTATTTTACTTAATTACATTTTGCTAAAAAGTTATAAATTTAATAAATATGCTATATATACTTTATTTGTGTAGGTTAAATTGCAAAAGACCGAGGGTTTTAAAAATTCAGCAAAAAACCTCCTCCTATTTTAAAAATAGGTAAAATACTGTTGTGTTTTTTTTATTTATTTAACACACACTCCCTTTTTTAAAATTGAAGTTTAACGCGGTTAAATTTTATCATGGATTACCGTTATACCCTTACATATTACATATTGTTCTTTTTTTTAATGACCGTTGGATCATTATTAATTAGATGAGAGCCGTCAAATTAAATTAAATGATCTTGACTATTAAATCTTAAATATATAAAAAATGTATAAAAAAATTAAGGGCTTAGATTTATTAATTTTAAATATGTATTATAAAAAATAAATTAAAAAAAGAAACACCCTATACCCAACCACCCACCCCCACCCCCGCCCCTCCAACCCCTTCTGCCTACCGCCATCCCCACCTGTCGACCCTGTCAAGTCTTAACGTCACGACGTCGTTCATAAAAAACAAAGAGGAAAAAAAAAAGAAAAAAAGAGGGCAACCCCGATCTGACGACGTAGTTAATAAAAACTAGGGGTGGCAAATGGGCGGGTTGAGTCGGGTTTGGGTTGGGTCCAAATGGGTCGGGTCCAAAATGGGTTGGGTTGTAAATGGGTCGGGTCTGGTTAGTATAAACCATTTTATTAATTTAAATTTTAAAATTTCACACAACGAAAAGAACAAAGGACAATACTTGAACTATTGAAAAAGATAATTACTACTTACAATGTGATATAACAAAACTTGTATTATACATAATTTATGTCTAATGACCATGTACATTAAGATTTTGTCTAACAAAATACTATATTTTATCAAAAATAATTCATAACATTTTAAATGCTCATCTTGAATGAACACCAAGTCGTGCAACCAAATTCTCTTTATTTGTTGAGAGACAATTTTTATCTTTATCTTCATCATCTTCAAAATCATAAGCTGTAATATGAAATAAAATAATCACATAAAAATATAAAATAACTAAACAATTAAAAATAATAAGAATAACATTATAAATAATTAAAAATATAGTGTGTGTGTGTGGGGGGGGGGGGGGGGGGGGAAGAGGGTGTGGGAGAGATGTAAAAGTGTGTGTATAAGAGTAAAGTGTTTCGTGTGTGTGTGTGTGTGTGTGTGTGAGAGAGAGAGAGAGAGAGAGAGAGAGAGAGAGAGAGAGAGAGAGGGGGATGTGTGTGAAAGATATGTGAGAGAGTGTGTGTATACGAAAAGAAGAGTTTGTGTGTGATAGAGATGTGTGGGAGTGTGTGGGAGTGTGTGTATATAAAAAAGAGAAATAATGGATTCTTATGATTTTTTTGTAGTTTAGTTTATGAGTTGGACCCATATCCAACCCATTTCCAACCCATACTTAACCCATATCCAACCCATACAAAATATAATTTTATTTAATTTCAACCCATATCAATCCATTTTAATATTTACTCAACCCAACCCAACCCAAAACTAGTTGGGTTGGGTTGAACCCATGGGTCTCAACCCATGTTGACACCTAATAAAAACAAAAGAGGAAAAAAAAAAAAGAGGGCAACGACCATCGATCTGGCGCCCCATTTTTTTTTTTTTGTGTTTCTTTTAAATATATATAACACTAATTTAAATATAATATTATTTATAAAAAATAATCTAATTAATAAAATACTTAACTTAAATAATGATTTAAATTAATTTATAAAATTAAAATTATTATAATTGTTTAAGATTTAAATTCATGTACATATTTAAATTTGAAATATAAAATTTAGTATATAATGTACTTTTTTATTTTTTATATTTTATATTTAATGTAAGTATATTTTTAAATAATTTTAAAATAAACAATAATAATGCATAATTTTTTAATTCATTAATATCCATATTTTTAAGACATTTAATTTTGTATTGTGATTTTAATTCAATTTTTAATTTAAATTATTAAACATTAAAAATGATATAATACTTTTATATTTTTAAATAAATATATTTAAAAGAATTTTTTTAATTTTTTAGAGAGATGAAAAAAAAAATACTCAAAATAAGTTAAAAACAAGTAAAAAAAGCCCAAAAACTATTATATAGTCATATAAAGGCATTTAAATCATAATGGCAATAAAAAATCATGCAAAGATGTCAAAACAGTCCCCCAACCATACCACTCGCCGGTGCAACGCACGCACGCTCCATCAATTCTTAATGGGAGGGATTTTTTATGGCAGGGGTTTACAAAATACAAGGAGGTGTTTTGCCTATTTTTAAAATATAAAGGACTTTTTTGCTAATTTAACAAAATATAGGGGGTAAAATAAAATTTAGTCATTTGTACGCGCATTGAGTGTATGTTCGTGTGACTAAATTTATATTATTATTGTTTAATTTTCTTCTAGAGTGTGTTTCTTTTTTTTATTATTATATCGGGGCTTGAAATTAAATCTCCTGTAGATTCAATTTATAGGGATATTTATGCCAATGAGGCCTAACTGAGTTGGCGAAGCTAAGACCTTATGATCTTAGAGATTTTGGGTTCGAATCCGCCATGTGCATGGGATATTGTCTACTGCATAGCAGGAGTTATTATCCATTGTAATGATAGGTCTTGTTGAGCAAGAGATGTTTACTATAAGGGTAAATTACAACCACCTCCCTTGAGATTTGACATAATTACAAATACTCCCTCGTTGTTTGAAAAATTATAAATACCCCCCTGATGTTTGATGAAATTATTTAATCTTTGGATGGAGGTATAAAAATATCAACTTTTTCCTTACTCTATTTTTTTAAAAAAAAATTAAAATCTTATAAACATATTGAACGGGATGGATGAAAAATTATAAAAAAAAATTATCCACTTAGTCCATAAAAAAATTTTAAAAAAAAAATAAATAAAATTATAATTTTTAATTCACAAAGGTATTTTGGTCAGTTCACCATAAAAAATGGATGGGTTGGGTTAATTGTTAGACGACCATTAAAATTAGGGGGGGTATTTGTAATTTTTCAAACAATGAGGGAGTATTCGTAATTATGCCAAATCTCAGGGAAGGTTGTTGTAATTTATCCTTATTATAATAATAGGTCTTGTTGAGCAAAATAATAGTGCATCGCTTTTCCTTTTAAAAAGCAAATAAAAAAAAAATGCAAATATATTTATGTCTATTAAGAAAAAATAGGCCATTTGGAATTAGATGAGATAACATACTAACGTGGCTGAAAATATGATTGGGAAGTTTGGTTTTAGTTCCAAAAGTTACTTTACAGTTTTAGGGAGTTTTTAAAAGCATTTTTCAACTTCTAATTTCAAAGAAGCATTTTTGAGTTGTGTGGATTGCCAATTTATGTTTTTCAAATTGCTGAAAGAAGCACTTTTGAGCTAAATGAATTGACATTCGGACCAAGATATTTTCTCCTACAATATTGGTTGTGTCGTCTAGTGAAAATTGATGCATCGACTCGTGTTTGATGAGAGAGTAATTTGCTTATTTATAATATTATTGAAAATAAATACATTAGTTTGTTGTAAATGAGCAAATTATTATTTAAAAAGAATTGCTACTATTACTGTGTGTTTTTTAAAATGAAATAATTTATCTCATTTAAAAAAAATATAAAGGAGATAAGTTGATGTATTTTGTAAAATACTGAGGGTAAATTGCTATCGCAGAAAGATTCCTTGTAATTTTTTTTCTATATTATTAACTAAAGCAAATTAATTGTTAAATCGTGTTTATGTTAACAAAACAACCGTAAAAATGCAGAATCAACAAAGACGCGCTCGTGGCTCTTGCTGCATAGCCACCTCCAGAACTCGTTTGATGGGTGGCAGAGCTTGCTCGCATATTTCGTTGTAAAGATCGGGGTCTTGATCTAGATGACTTGAAACCGTGATATGATCTGCGAGTGATAACAGAAATTTTTTATCCAAATCAAATCAATCAAAAGAAAACATAATATACTTGTCAAGTGATTGGTCATTTTTTTAAAATTATACACTAATTATAATAATTACAGTTATCATATAAATTAGTTTAAATTCGATTAAACCCGATTTGGCCCATTTGGGTTAGAATTTTTCAGTAATAACACGATTAAGGCGCAGTATTGTAGGGTAATGGTAATTATAAGGAGATATATACAATTATGGTCCTGTTTGGTTCGTGTGATTAGGCATGATAAAATTATTTATCATGTCTAATCACATGTTTGATTAGTATTATTAGAGATCGGTATTAATATCGAGCCCAATTTTATTAATAATAACAAATAGTATTATGAACCAAGCCCATTTAATTAGTATTAGTAATATATATTAATTTTTTCCCTAATTTACCCTTGGACACTCTCCTTTCTCTCTCCTCGTCTCCACTCTCTTGCCTCTTTCTCCCATTTGTCTTTTTTGTTAGGAAAATTTACATAATACCCACTTGTGTTATCTAAAATTGCTAAAAACTTACCGATGTTAATTAAATATTGTAAAAAGACCCTTTATAATTATAAACCTTGCCAAAAAAAAAAAAAAACTCTCCATTGAAAAAAAATGGAGAGTTGTTTACACGCGCCAGAAATGAGAGTTGGATACCATTTTGACCTATTTTTAGCCTTTGATCATTTTGAATGGACAAAATTACCCTTATCTTATGTCATTATCCTCTCTCTTATTTTTCTTATTAATTCTTTACCTTTTTCACATTTTATTCAAAAATATTACAAATACTGAACAATTAATATTTATGAAATATTTATATGTAAAAAATATCACTATATCAAATTAAATTAATATATATTTTTATATATGAAAATATCAAATATTTAGGATTATTTTAACATTTATATCTTTTTAAATTTAAAATACATGATTTTTTCTTAAAATATTATTAATTAATTTGATTTTATGTTGAATATATTTTGAAATTATATTTTTTATATAAATTACAGTAAATAAATTTACATGATATTTTTTCCTAAATAATATTAGTTAATTTGATTTTGTATTGGATATATTTTAAAATTATATTATTTATATAAATTACAATAAATAAATTTTAGTATTTTAATATATTTATATTTTAATATAAAAATACATAATTAATTTAATTCATATATTTAAATTAAAAAAAAAAAAAGAAAGAAAGAAAAAGATGCACAACATCATCGTTTTCCCCAAGCAAACCGCCACCGCGCACCTCTGCTTCCACCTCACGAGCTCCACCTCACCACTGCCTCTACCTCTTTTCAATTCTTCGCAACTGATTTGGACACTCCCATCTTCGCTCGTTGTCGCCCACCCAAATCTGGACGGCGATAGGCGTTGTTGCCCATCCAAATCTGGGCATGATGTAGCTGCCTAGATCTGGGCAACAACGCCGGTCGCCTAGCTGTGATTGCCGGTGGAGGGGTTATACAATATTATATTCATGATAAATTTATATATATATATATATATATATAATATTATTAAAATACATAAATCTAGACAGTTTGTTGTTAAAATTAATTAGATCTTATGGTTCTGATGAGATATAGAAGATCCAACTATCATTATAATAACAATCATTTATAATATATAAGGGTATAATGAAAAATCACCAAAAAAAAAAATCTGACGCCGTTAAGTCAAATAAATGGCAAGGGGAGAGTATGCAAACTTTTAAAAAATATAGGAGTTTTTTGCTTATATTTTTAATACAGGGGGTTTTTAGTTGAATTTTCATAACACAGGGGGGCTTTATGCAATTTTTTCTTTTTTGTTATTTGTGAAGCTTGAGCATGATTAAAAAATATATTTTAAATTATAATAATTTAATAATAAAAAATAGTAAAAATATTACTTCTTTCTTTTTTGAACATTTGAAAAATATTTGAGTTTTTTCATTAATTACTTAATTGAATACGTGTTTCCAACTTCGACTTTATATAAAATACTAGCCGTTGTGGAACGTCGTTCCTGCGTGCATATAATAAATTATTTTTATATTTTAAAATTTATTATAAATAAGAGCTAAATGAACAAATCAATACACGACGTTAAAAATAAATAAAATAAAAGTAATTTATTAGTTAATGAATAATTTGAGAAGTTGAATTAGTTGGTTATCTTATTAGTTGAAGGACACTTTTGACTTTATAAAAAGTTGGTGCGACGGTGTCACTAACTGCCGTTTGTGAGTATAGAGTCTATTTCCTTTTTATACTAGATTCTATAGCACGCAGTACTTGCGTGCAGGAATTTATTAATATTTTTTTTTTCATTGAAAATTCATAATTTATTTTTATATATATAGATTAAATTTTGTCATTATTTTACAATTTTACATACAAAAACTGTTGATAAATTTTTTCTAATGCATTAATTATCAATACATATTTTACTTGAATTAAGTTAAAAATTAAAACTTTGTACCACATACATTATATCGATAAATACTAATATGTTATCTTTATTTTAGTTAACAATAAAATTAAATAAAAGTGAGTATATTTAATTTGTGAATGTAATAATTGCATGAAATTAATATTTTAAAAAAGTGATTAAGTAGTTAATTCAATGTGAGTTGAAAAGTTAATTAAGTTTTATATAGAAGGGTATTTTTGGTATTTAAAATTTTTGGTGTAGTGGTATGAGAACTACCACTTTGAGTTTATAACTCCCCTTTTCTTTATAATAGTATTGATTAGTAGAGATAGAAAAAAAATTAAAAATTATTTTATTTTAAGCAATTGTATTTCAATAAGTAGTTTAGTGATTTTTTTTTATTTTTTAAATCATTCACAAGTTGCAATATAAAAATATAAATACCTTTAAAATGGATACCTTTTATAGTCTTTTTACATTTAATCATACATTAAAATCATTTCAACCAAACACCATATTATATTATCAAATGAAATATCCGACATGCAATACCTCAAACCAAATATCATATAATGCAATATATGATTAATAATCATTCAATTTTTCATCATATCTAATCCTATCATGTCTAATCTTATCACACGAACCAAACGAGCCCTATTTATATGTAGTGGATTACATTGACAGTTGAAATTAACTGCTCTATTGGAAAATCTCTCTTATCTCTTGTTTAAAACTAGGCTAAAGTGCATTTTATCCTTGTATTTGTTAAAATAGTTAAAAATCTCTATATTTTTAAAATAACTAAAAAATACCCCTTCTGATAATAATTAGCAGAAGTGCACTATACGTGTTCATTGTGTGTTTGGAGGTGTTTTTTAGCTGCTTTTAACCCTCTTTTTTTTTTTTTTTTGTGTTTTTAACTAAAATGCCCTCATGGTATTTATATATTTCACATGTACATCTTTTACTTATTTTGAGTGATTATTTTTATCTATCTAAAAAATAATATTTTTTTAGATATGTTTACTTAAAAATATAATTTTTTTAAGTTTTATAATTTAAATTACAATATTAAATTAACATCACATTATAAAAATTAATATAGTAAATTCATTTTTCAAATTTAAAATATCTTAATTAATATAAATATTAATCATTATAAAACTTATATAATATTAATAATTTAGATTATTCTTCAGTTAAAATTATTTAAATAAATTATATTTAAATTATTATAATCATTAAAAAATTTCCCTTACTGATATTTAAAAAATATTTTTAATTAATATAATTTTTTAATTAATTTTAAATTTACAATTTTAAAATATATATAAAACAATGGGAACGGTGGACACCGCCATCACCCAAATTGTGGGCGACCATGCCCAAATCGGCTATTCTATCATCACCCAAATTGGAGGCGACCGCAACATCACCATAGCCTCCAATTTGGGTGACGGTGTTGGCGGGTGGGGATGGGGAGTCGACTGTGGAGAGGGCAGAGGGGGAAGGAGGTGGGTAAGACGTGGGTTAATTTTGTTTAATTTTTTTAAGTAATTTTTTTATAATATATATTTAAAATTAATAAAATATGAACCTTTGAACTTTTTTTTAATTTATGATTCAACGGTTAAAATTAATTAATTAAATCTAAAAACTTTGGTATAATTAATATAAAACTCAAATGGTTATTAAAATAAAAAATAATATATATTAAATAAGGGTATAATGATTATTTTATAAAAAAAATTAATGCTGTTAATTATATTTAATGAAAAGGCGCAATTGAGCAATATTTAAAAAAATACAAGGGAAGTTTTAGCCTATTTTTAAAATAGAAGAGAATTTTTAGTTTAAATTTTTAGCCTTTTGAAATAGGAGAGTCGTTTCTTAGTGGTTTCCTGATGATTGTTGTTCCATTCCAAGAGTAACGGATATTCTTCAAAATGCTCCAATGTACCTACAAAACACACAAGGGTTATAACCGTAGACGGGATTATCAGTAATGACCTTTCAATATTAAAATTAGTTATCAGAGTTGGAATTCTAAAGATAATACTGAAAATAGGGTAGAAAAAATTGTACCTTATTGTTCATAAAAAATAAAAAATAAAAAATAAAAATTGTTCTCTCCGTCATATTTTTGTGAGAGTTATATGTTTGCTTGATTTGACCTCTAGAAATTGAAGCATTTTTCAGAACTCTCACAAGCATTCTCTATCGGCAAAAATACCGATGTTTAGTGGCAAAAATGTAATTTATCCCTTTATGATATGAAAAAATGAGCAAAAATTTTTTTGTGAAAAATAAAATAGCAAATTATTCCCCATGTTTTGAAAAAAGAAGCAACTCACCCCCTATCTAAACCATTGATAGGGGATAATTTGCTTCATCTATACTAATATAAAAAAGAAACCCCTTAAACACTCACAAATAGAAGATATGTGACACCATCACACCATTTTTTTGAAATGCCAAAATTAGTCTTTTTGTTATTTACTCTATCTATTTGTATCTATATCTTCTATATTTATATCTAAATTATATAAAAAAATGCCGTTGAACTAATAATATAACTAACTTATTCAAGTTATTAAATTTTATTTTAACTGATAAATTAATTTCTTTTCTTTCTTTCTTTTTTTTTAAATTTAATATATTGGTTTATATATTATTATACTCTTATATCAAATATTTTAAAGTGTGAAACATTATTTATTATATGCACGCAGGAACGACATGTCACAATAATTTTTTAAAACACAAGATATTAAATATTTACTATTTTTTTCACATAATAATATTTACTCGTTTTGCGTAATACAGAAAAGATAAATTGCATTTAACCCGATGTTTAGGGAAGCCTTTTCCCTCTCAATCCCTTCATAATTTTCCAATTATGAGTTTGCTTCAAAAGCCCAATGTTGAATACTTTCCGAGTATTTGATTTTATTTTCGAAAGTCAATTTTCAGTTTCACACCATTTCAAGTTTCCCAACATTATTTGTTTAACTTAATTCCATTGAAAATATCCATTTTCAATGGAAAATTTCAGTCTATTCTGTTGAAAACACACTTTTTAATAATCATTTTAGATCTAATCATTGTCTAATGAATAAAAAATATATATACTATATATTCAAATTACAATATTTATAAATTACCTATATAACAAATCAAATCGAAACAAATCTTTTGTTCCTTACACTTATAAATTTAGGTTTGAAAACATACAATTCAATATTTTTATTTTTCACACAAAGATCAATAATGGTTTTTCATCCGATTAGAAATATTGAAACTGAAAATAAATGTTAGATACAAAACCAAATGGGCCAATAATTATGATGTATGGATATAGACACGACAACACAGAAAATATAAAAAATTAGGATATGACACGACACTCACATGACTATATATAATATATTTTTATTATATATATTCTCAGTTTTTCATAAAATTAAAATATGCAATATAAAAATATTAAATAAAATATAAATAAGCATGTCTTATATCCACATTAATCGAATGTGGCTTCAAAAATATACAAAATTATATTATTATTATAAAAAAAAGCAATGAAAATTTTTTAACAATTTAAATTAGTTAAATTATCATGAATATCTCTCAGATTTTTAGTAATTTTATTATAATATTTTTAGTTTAAGAGGAGTGAATTAATTTTTTTTTATTAAGCCTAATTTTTTTCCTTAAAAAAACCCAATTTTTTTGGAAATTATAAAATAAAATTCAAAACATGTTGGACACTCCTTCAAACCATGTCAAACACGTCAATAGCCGTGTCTGAGGCGTGTCTGACACTACATTGAGTAATTTTTCGAAGTGTCCGCCAATAATAAATCCTAGTGGGATTGGACTATCTTAGTTTTATCCCAAATAGTTGGATTATGATGAAATATCTACATTGCAACCCTCAAAATTACTAAGGGTTCGTTTGGTTCAAGTAAATAGAAAAGGGAAGTGAGAAGGGGGGAGGGGGGAGGGAAAGAATAATAATTTTCCTTCAAATTATTTTGTATGATTGGAAGGGGAGTAAATCTCAAATAATTTCCCTTGTTTGGTATAGAGAAACAGATTGAGAAGAAAATACTAACTTTTATAATTTAACTAAATTACAATTCTCTTCACTTTGTTACAGAAAATAAAAAAATAATATTATACTAATATAATTTTAGTATATAAAAAATTTTAAAATTATATTAATAAAAATATTTATCAAATAAGAATAAGAATATTTTTATTAAAAGTATTTATAAAAATAAATATTGTTTATTTATTCTAAACTATTTAGTTTAAATAAATAAAAATTACTAACAAGATTATTTACTTAATGGTTGACTTTGATGCAATAGTTTTTTAGTGATTTTGTTATTTTTTTTTTCAATTATGTACGGTATTATTAGCGAGAAGAATTGGAGAGAAATTATATATATATGGGCAATAGAGCAAATAAATAGGCCTTATACTTCCACTTTTCCGCCCAAATTTGACGGAAACAAAATTGGACTCCGGAGGAGTTTCATATACATCGAGTTTTACTTCACCTCCATCTCTTCCTCCTAACCAAACGCAAGAATATCTCTTATACATCCATTTTTACTTCCATTTTTTTATTCCTCTATTTTTCACCCCAATCAAACACACTATCTACCCCCAAAACTAAAAATATCAATCTCATGACTCCATCTGAATATGGTGGAATAATCTCCGAAAGTAATAAATTTTAAGAATAAAATTTTGTCTGAACTAAATCAATTTTATAATAATTGTGACATGCTTGTTGTGTAGCTTAATTAATTTTAAAATTGTACACCAATTACATTATAAATAGATTAAATTTATCATATAATTGATCCCCATATCCCAACCTTAGTTAGATTTAGAATTCACAGCCTGTATATATAACATTAGGCATTATTCCAGGACTCAAAGAAACAACATTCAGCTCAGAGAATGAGGAGAGTGATTTTCCAACTTGCCCCTCTCTCTAATTGATTCGATTCAACTTGAGAAGTGCCAACAACCCTATGAAGTAGAAATAATAATTATCCCTTGTTATCAAACAAAGCCAGACTATGTTGTAACTGCAATTATTGTGTGTTTGTCGATTCAGACGGTGGTGGTGGTGGTGGTTGTGGCGGCGCCGGCCGTGGCTTATGTTGTTCGACGTATTAGAGGCTGTGATGATTTTTATTGATTCTTTCTGAGCTGATGAATCGGGCATAGAGAAACCCGGCCCGTATCTTGGCAGGGCGACCCGGACGGCTTGCGATTTTAGGTCTTTTTCCCTTCTAATCGCATGCAACCGGTGGTTTGCAGCCATGGCGTGGCCGCCTTCTTTTTGCTAGTGTTCAAGACAACAGATCTGAGCCTCCTTCAGTATTTTTTGTGGGTTTTTATTTTAAACCTGTATAAAAAACTTTGGTAAATTCTCAGGAATTGGTAATTTGGTATTTTATAGAAAAAAGAAAAATATATTTTATAGTTTTTATATATACTTCTACAATTAAAAAGTTCTGTTTTTCCCTGGTAGAAGAATACGTTATTTTAATAATTCTCAGAACAATTTCAAGAATTTATTCTTTGTCAAGAAGACTGGGAGAAGGAAGAAAGGCAATGATGTTTTCTTGTAGGGAAAGGGAAATGAAGGAAGAAATCTACATGCAGGTAAAAATCCGAGGCTCAGGTAGACTTAAATCATCAGAAAAATGGTAGCTTGTTCCGCCATGGCTGCAGAAATCAGTTGCCTCACTGAGATGGGACAAAGAGTAAAACTACACTAAGCCCATCTCACAGGCCATCTGATCTTGCCAAGCCAAGTTACGGATCTGATCGAGATCTGATTTGGAGAATGATGCGATCATCACAGCCTCGACATTACAATCTTGAATTTGAAGGGAATTTGCTCTGGCAATATCAGCTTGGCAATAGGTAACAAGAAAAAGATAGCAGAAGGGTTGTTGGTGTTTCCCTTTTTTTAAGTTTTTTGTTCCTCTTCATTTGTAAGGAAAATGTAGAGAAATCGTGTATCATTTGAGCAACATTTTCGTGAGAGACAACCATCCTCAAGACTCCCCGTCGCTGTCTCTGTGTGCAGAAACAGCAAATACCCTCATCAGTCTTGAACTGATCAAACCTCTTTCGCATTTCAAGATTGTTTTTGGGCAACCAAGAAAGTGGAATTTGATTGCCTGCTTTGACCCCAGTGGTGGAGAAGTGGAATGGCGAAGAGTGGAGGTGCAGAGGCTGTTCTTATCATTTTGGATTGGTTATCTTCCTTTCCGCTCTTACTTTATCAATAAAAGAAAGGTCAGTTCCAAGCAAGAGTGAGATTATTGTTGCCAGTGCAGACTGGAAAACTGTTGCACCAGTTCACATCAAAGAATGGATTTGCAGGAATGGAAGTCATTTTACTACACATGTAAAGTGTTCACACTCAGTTTCAATGAAAAACAGACTTTATAACATCTGTGTAAACTTTTCAATTTTCTTCTAGTTATGGGTTAGGACTAGGTTCAAGCCAAATTCAAGCAACGACCCATTACATACTCTAAAAGAGAGTAAAAAATCATAACTTTTTCATGTCTCGTTGAATCTTAACTTGCTAAAACTGTGAAATTCGTGTTGATGAGTTCAGTCCAGTCCTCAAAATGGTCCAACTATCATCAAGATTTAAGCCCACATGCGTCAACTTAGCATTCCAACTTGCCCATCTCCTCCTTTAGGAATCTGCTCAGTATAGAGCAAACACAAATGTGCAAATCATACTTTGGTTGAAATAAATCCACACTCGTAAATCAGAGTCGCAGAATGCAATACAGTGGGCTTCAGAGAAAGGATAGAGAAGAAATCTATATGCAGTCCTATATCATTCCAATTCAGAACAAAGAAGAGAATATTTTTCACTGTCTCCCAATAACTCTCCACGATTTATGTTCCAACAACGAAAAACGGATAGTCTTCAGAAACTCTTCTTCTTCTCTTCTGATTCTGTGCGAATAGTTCCACTCTTAGTTATTATTTTTTCTTCTATTTCTGCTTTCTTCTCAACACATAAACATCAAGATCTGGACGAAGAAAAAAACCCTTCTTTCAAGAAAATAGAAAAGTTGCATTTGCACAAGGAACTGAGGCTCAGATTCGCCTTTTATCATCAGAAGAAATAAGGGGCTAAACCCGCCATGGCTGCAAAAACCAGTCACCTAATGAGACGGGAACTGAGTAACATAACGCAGAACCCATCTCACAGACTCTCTGATTTCGCCACGCCAAGATACGGGTCCGCTAAAATCTGATTTTTTGCTTCAAAAAATCATCACAGCCTCGCAGATTAGGGTTTAAGGTTCCAGGAAAAAGCAGTAGAAAAACGGGGAAATTGCTCTAGCATCATCATCATTTCCATCATCTATCACAAGGGCTGTTGGATTTTTGCTTGAAATTAAAAGGTCGTAAAATCATCGGCGGCTGAATCGCACAAAGAGGGCAACCACCCTTGAAAGAATCCTACCTCTTGTACGAAAGCAGGGGCCTCATACTTAAACTAATGAGATTTAGGGTGTTCTTCCGGCCTCCGCCTGCTATTTATATTCCGATTTATCTTGCTGGTCCGGTTCGTTTCCGGTTTTCGCACTTTCAAGGGTGAGTTATTTATTATAATATTGTGAAAAATAAAAAATTTGCAATTATACCCCAAAATGGGTATAGTTGAAAAACTAAGGGGGTATACCAACGACTTGGGCACATCTAATTTTCTTCATTTTGTTAGTTTAATTTATAGTATACTATTAATTGATTAGTAGTTATTATTTTTAATTTATAATTTTAAACTTTTATTTAAAGATTAAATAATTATACTATTTTTTATTTTTTCATGCTAATTAAATAAAAAAATATTTAAACTTATATTAGTTGTCAAAATTAATGAAACAATTGATATATTTTTATTATAATACATAATTAGTAAGTAATATATATAATTATTATTAGTATATTATATTATTAAAGGTAACATAAATATGCGAAGAGTAGTGCCGTGGATCAATTGAAATTTTGGAATATCTCAATTGGTCTACGGCATTATTCTATGCACCTCTACTCGTCGGGGTAGACAACAAACTATTAAAATTTCGAATATATGAACTGGCCCCAAGCACGGATAAAACAACAAATTCATGTCCAATCAAATAAAACCAAGCTCCACCGCATCAAAATACACGTGTTAAGACGGGATCGTAGAAGCCAAAATAATGAAACCAATACTTGAATCGATCTTTTTACTAGTATATAATTTTTAATTTTATTAGTTGTTAAAAATTAATATATTTTAATAATAAAATATTAAATAAAAAATTTAAATATTTATAAATTAAAATAATAACTATTAATTAATTATACATTTTCATTAGATATAATCTAAACATGAATTAATTAAAAAATAGGTGTACCCAAGTCTTTAGTGCTACTAATGACTTGGGCACATTTTTCAAAAAGAAAAAAAATGTTGGGAGTCATTAACGACTCCCTTATTTTTGCACCTATAGCCATTTTGGGGTATAGTTGTAATTTTTTATTTTTTTATAATATTATAATAAATAATTCTAGGGTAAATTATAAAGATAATTACACTCTCATTTTTTGTGATTTGGTGTGATTACACATAAATTCCCTGTGGTTTGGGAAATTAATAACACCCTTGAGGTTTGCTTTCATCTAACAAATAAGTCTCTCCCTTATTCAAATTTCACAGAATTTATTGATATTAACAAAAAAAATTTAATAAAATTGATATTTACCCTTGATTGACTGATTACTGACTTATTGCATGTCAAATAATTTTTTTCGGATTAAACTACCCTTTTAACGGTGAAAATATACCTCCTCAAATGCATTAGCGTTATGAGGGTAATTTGATCATAAAATTGTTTATTTGACCTGCAATACGTCGGTAATAAGTCAATCATGGGTTAATATAGATATTTTTCTAATATTTTTGTTAATATCAAGAAATTCGATAAATTTTGACTAATGAAGGACTTTATTTGTTAGACGGAAGTATGCTTGTCAATGGATAGGGTAAGATACTATTCAGGCCCATACTAAAAAAGGACCCAATCCTTTTTACCCAGATCTAGACCCTACCCAATCTATTTTTTTTGGGTATTGAGACCCAGGTCTATGGACCCAATCAGACCCAACTGTTTGGATTATGTCAGACCCAGACTCAATTTATTTTCTTTCTTTTTTTTTTTTAATTTTTTTTGCAAATCATACTAATTAAATTAATTTATTATTTTTTATTTTTACCGATAATTTATACGTATGTTCAATTCGGTTAATCGACTCAAATCGATTTTTCGATTAACCAAAAAAATTGGCGTAACGAAAATCAAATCGAACTAATCAGTATAGTTTTGGTTCGATTAATAACCGAATTACCAAAGTCATAAGAAAAAAAAATTCAGTTAATTAATTTAATGGTTTTTTTATAAATTTTAAATAAATAAAAAAATAATTGAAAATCGAATCAAATTTTTGGTTCGATTTTCGCTACGAACATAAAATTCAATTCGACCGATTTTCAATTGATTGATTGATAAATAATAATTCATTTGGACAATGAAAACAATAAATATATTTTTTTGGGTACAAATTGAGTACTTAGACCCATGATATTGATGGGTAGGGACCCTACCCAAACCCAATCTATATTTTTTAATAGGTTTGGGTTTGGGTCTAGTAATATTTATCGGGTTTGGGTTAGGGTCTTAGAATAAATTTTGTGGGCCTGGGTAGGATAAGACCTTACCCATTAACATCCCTAGATGGGGATCCTAAAGGTAATTTTTCAAACCACAAGCGATTTACGTGTAATTACACCAAAACTTAGAGATGAGAGTATAGTTATCCTTAAATTTTATTGAGTGACATCCCAAGGCCATGTTTACAAGTATGAATCGGGGTGGATAAATGCACTTATCCAGCCCAATGGGGCGTTTACAGTTTTTACAATTTATTTACCAATAAAAATAAAAATAAAAAATATGGCCAAAATGTTAGTATAATTACACAAATATATTATATCTTTTTATAAAGTCATAGTATAATTTTTGAGATTGTAGTTATAATTACAAATGCATTCTCTATTTTAGTAATAAATTTTGTACAAATACACTTTAACGTATATTATCTATATTATTATAAAGCAAAAGAGTCTTATCTATACTATTATAAAGCAAATGGGTCTTATAGAACAAAAGGGTGGTTCTCATACCACTTACACCAAAAATATTATTTCACCAAAATACCTTTAAAACTAAGTGGTATTTTGTTATCCTCGTAAACAGTGTTATTGAGAGCAAAGTGAAGATTCAAAGACCCTTTTCCCCTAATTTTTCGTGCAGATTTTTTTGTTTTTGCTGCAATTTTGAGGAAATTGTTGTTCGCAAAAGATTTATTTCTTTTCTGATTAAAAGTGTGCTTTGTGTATATTTTCGCAGAGGAAAAAAGCTGACGGAAGAAAAGAAGTAAATGCCTTTAATCTCAGTAGCATTGGTTATTATGTAATCTTAGAATCTGTTTGATGGTTTGAGAGCAGAGAAATTTCATTTTTTTAGTATAGAATTGCACATTGAGGAATTTTTAGTTGCATGTTTCCTTTGTTCTTTCTTTTTTCATTGAGAGAAGTATTAGGTTGGTATTTTTGTGATGTTGAGGACTGTTTTCCACTTCATTGTCCAAGAAACTGTGTTCAAAATTTATTTTATTACTTAGGTTCTGTTGCAGTATTATGTTTGGGGGAATTGCAATCTACCTACCTGCGTTATGAAAAATAGGCAAACAACTCCGTTATGAAAAATAAAAAACAATTCACCCATATATTTTTTTAAAAATATACCAAATTACCTCCCTATGTTTTTAAAACTGAAGCAGGGAGGTAAATTGCTATTTATGTTTCATAGAGGGTAATTTACCCATTTCCAACATCACAAGGGGATAAATTGCTATTCACCATTATATTTATATTTTGCATTACATTAGTTCTTTCTTCTTCTTCTTTTTTTTTAATTACTTTTTCAAATACTAACATTGATAATTTTGTTTTAGTTTGAATTATGTGTTTATTGCAACTTTTAATTTAATGGCATTAGGTTTTTGTTTTATGCTAATTGTATTTCTTGATATAGATTTTTCATTAGTTTCGGTGTATTTATGTCCGAGTCCAGTCATGAGAACCACCATTTTGTATCTATAAGACCCATTTGCTTTATAATAGTATAGATAATATAGATACTCTCTCGGGAAAGTATTTATAATTTTATAATGACAAAATGATGTTTATGTAGGAATATTAATTAATTTACTTATGAAAATTTGTGAACAATTAATATTAACTAATTGTGTGCATTTATTGATTAAAAAAATGTGCGTCCGCATAATTAATTAAAATTCAAACATACTTATTATTTTTTTAAAGTATGAATATATGAATAAATAAAATAAACATACGAAGAAATACAAGAAATTGTTGAGAAAAAAAGAGACGTGAAAATTGAGAAGAGAAAAAAAAATTCAAAATTGGAAATAGAGAGGAGAAGGGAAGTTGATGAGATAAGATGGAAAAAAAAATTCATGAATTAATACCGTTGATCTTAACTGCCGTTTAATAATTAATTTAATTTATTAATTTTTATTATGTTTCTTTCAAATTTTGTAGTAACTTGATCAAAATGGATCATGGATTATAAATTTATTTATTTTTTAAAAAATTGAAAATTTTCATAGACTAAATGTATATTTTTTTAGACTAAATGAATTATTTAGTGTATATTTCGTTTAATAACTATGATCGTTTTTACACTTTAGCATCTAAATTTTTTTTTTGTGTCAACTTACCATCTGAACTTTACGAAATTTTACACTTTCCATTTATAACTATTTTTCACTAAGTTTTTTGTTAAAAAAAAATATCATATGCAATGCACATGTGATATTTAAAGGTCATTTGATGTGATATTTTTCACATATGCACAAAATGTGATGTTTTTTCGATAAAGAAGATCATATATGGTAAAGTGCAAATTTTGCAAAGTTGAGATGACAAGTTGACATTAAAAAAAGTTTAGATGCCAAAATGTAAAATCGGGCATAGTTCGGATGACAAAATATAATTTACCCTTTTTTTAATAATTTTTAAAAAATTTCATCCACCTTGCCCACTTTTTTTTATTTTTTTTTAATTTTTCAATTATTTAAAAAAATAAAAAATACAATAAGGGTAAAGTTGAGTACTTCAAACCTCTATCCAAGAATTACATTATTTCACAGAATATTATGGGGCTATTGATAATTTTTCAAATAACGAAAGAGTACTCGTGATTATACCAACATTAGAGGATCGTTGCTATCTCCCCAAAAAGTTGTTATAAGCAAGTAATCACCATGCACTTCTCCAATAAGTATAACTAATGTAAGCAAAGAATTGCTTTTTGTATGTCCAACTTGAGGTTTTTGGGCCTAACTTTTTTTATAAGTTTTGGAATGAGAATTTGTAAAATATACGTTAGCACTCTGACATTCAAGTCGATAAACAATTATAAAATATATGAATTAAAGCAAAAAATCATAATTTAAAGTATTAAAAATGATATAAAAATTTCAACTAAGAGTGTTTTATGCGTGTGAGTGTTGCAAAATAGCATTACCTTTCTTCGGGAGAAAACGCCTGCTTTTATAGCCTCTGTTTCCTACCCGATGGCAAAGTACAACACCCTTAGGACTTGGGAAGGCGGTTGTTGGAGATAAGCTTATGTATATCTAGAAGAAATATCGATATTTCAAATGCTGGGGATTTTATCCTTTAGGAGGATAAGCTTGCTTGCAAGATTTATTTTATCATATTCCTAAGAGGTAGTTACAGAAAATTTGCCTATATCCATCTCTTCTTCTAGTTGGTCGGATACATTACCACCACCTGAGCACGGGATACGTTAGTACCCAAGTGGCTGGCATGACAATCTCTCATTTTGGGCTCAAGAGTAGGCTTTGAAGTATTTTTTATACGGGCCTTCTTTCCTAATGAGCTTCTCTAGGAGACCCAAGCTTGGATTCATTCTCCTTGGATCTCGTGTAATCTTGGGACTCTGTTGGGCCTTTTCCTAGCTGGACTCTTTCTTGGGCCATGCATATTTTTGGGACATCATTCAGTCCCTTCTATTCTAACAAGGTGGGACTTGCTCACATCTCATTAGAGCAGTAAACTCCTGTCGGGGTTGTCACCCTCCTTGGAAGATGCCCCCTCAGTCCATGCCTGCTAAGGGAACAAATGCCCTTTCTTGGAATAAACACGATTTTTGAAAAAAAAAAATATTTTGGTGACTCAACCAATTATGGCATGCAATGTCGTGATGGCGCGTGGACCAGACATCAGTAGAGTGGACAAAGGTTGGGGGTTACCACCCTTGTGGGTAACCCACCTTGCCAGAAACTCTTGGACCGGAATGAGGACTAGGTAGATTCAATTAATATTTTTAATATAAATATATATATTTTAAAATAATACTAGCATAAACTTTTAAGTACGAGACGATAATATTATTGAAAAAATAATATTTCTTTTTTTTTTTTAATTTATATGTGCATGTTCTAGGCATTAAAATATTAAAAATTTAGTATATGTGTTGCTTATAATCATTTAAAATATTTAAAACTATTTATATCTTATTTTAATCTAAAAAAATATTAAATTTATGTATTATATGTAAGTATAAATAAATGATGCATATTTTTTTGTATATGTACAAATATATTTTAATATTAGTATACATACATAAAATATACAAAAAAATTAAAAAAAAGGAGTGGGTCGGGGTCCAAATCACTAAGACCCAGACCCGCACCGGAACCCGTTTAAGGCTTCAATTCAATCACAACTAGGATGGTTCTGGGTTCGAGTCCAACCTGGACCTATTGCTATCCCTATGCCCGCTGGTTGAAAAAGGAATACGCGATCGCGATTATTTCACTATACTCTTTCCCTATCCTGATAATCAACTTGAAACTCAACTGTTTGTGTTTTTTCATTGCCCAAATCAGTGTGGTTTTCACCTCCCCATCTCACATTTTTACAACGACATAGCTCGTACTTTTGTGATTCCCTTAAATCAACTTGGTCCCAACTCTTTTCGCCTCCTTGCCGGCTTCGCCGTGGTGTTAAGTTATACAGTGTCGTGCCTACGGGAGAAAAGTTTTACGCTTGCTTCCAACTAGAATGATATAAACCTGGCATCTTTCGTTTTTCTTCCTGGGATGAGGTCCATATTCTTCCGGCCCCCAATCTCCCTAAGCACTATAGCGGGAGTTATTTTTATGTGCTTCCACCCATTTTTTTAAATTTTCCCCATAAATAGGTGATTGCCCCCCCCCTCCCCCGCATTTTTTTTGTTCGCAAGAGAAGCGCTAGAGAGGTTGAATTCAAAGACCTAAGACTATAGGTGTTGGTAGATGAGAGACTCCTCTTTCATTTTGGGTTGAGCCCCATGGAGATCCATCTAGAGGAACCCTTGGCTATTATTTGTTCTTTTATGTTTTGGAGCATCTATGCTTTTCGTCATATTATTTAATCTTTCCCCTTTTCTCTTTTGCCAGATCACATCATGTTCAACAAATATCTCCAGAAAAGTGTCAACAGTAGCTCTGGAGGTCACCAGGCTACTCCGGATTCCTCCACCCGAGGGTAGGTGGGAGACCCTCTTCCAGCGACTTCAAGGGCAAGAGGTCGGTTGTACCCACTCAGAGGGTTTCGAAAAGGGCAATAGGAGTGCGTCCAGTCGTTAGTAGCTACGGTTCTCCGACATGTGGTCACGCACTCAGCAATCATGCCTCTCCCTCTTCCCACGTACTTAGGGGGTTCCTCTCTCTATCGCTAACACTTCATCCTAGAATGGAGTCTGTATATGACCTGTTCTCTCTTAAGGGAGCGAAGAGAGAGTGCACACTGTCTTGTGAACTCTTTCGAGGGTTGCTGCTGCCAGGGGATAGACGATTTATGTCTTACTATTGTAAGGAGCACTTAGCTGGTATCTTATCCAACCATCTATCCATGGTAATTGAGTTCTTTGCTTTTCTCATATTAATTCATGTTGATTGCCTCCTCACTAATTTTGTGAATTTTGTTACTCTAAGTTGCGGCTATGATGGGTGAGATGATATCTCACCCTGAAGTTTCTTCCCCTCCCACTCTAGCAGAGAGTGAACGAATCTTAGCTAGAAGATCGAATCGATCGCCTGGCCATTGATATGTCTAAGTTGAAGGAGGCTAAAAAGGAGGATGTAGGGAGATACTAACAGGCAGAAAAAAGAGGCTAAGAAGCTAAATCAACAACTGTTGGATCTTACTGAGAGCCAGGAAGAGACTCTATGGAAGGCGACTTAATGATATGGGATTCCCTAACTCTGAGGAAGATTAGCAGTTTTTGGAGTCATATTGGGAAAGCCGTATGTTTGCTTATATGAGGTCGAAGGACTTCTAAAGGGAAATGGCTAGCTTAGTAGGGCTGTATTTCATGCATTATTTATCTGTCTATCAAAGGCAGTTTGCTGCCTAGGGGTATCCCCCTCTTGGGGTGGATGCCATTTTTCTAAACCTTGAAATAGCATTGGAGGATGCCTCAATTCCTTTGCGGCAACCCCCCAACTTCAAAGAGGCCCCCATAGACCCAGGTAACCAAGATACTCGACTTTTATCCCTTCTTCCTGATATTTTTGAATTAATCAATACCATAGTGGAAATGTTATTTTCAAATGAAGATATGGAGACTATACTGGGGACCATGATGCAAGAAGTGAAGACCTCTCCAACGACCAACGAGCCTATTGCCATGTAGGTGGATGCCCCTAAGGAGCATTTTCAGGAGCCTATGCCTGACCCTGATGTGACCTCACCCCGCTAAGAATAACTTCCCAAAGAAGAATAAACAGACCTAGAGCAAACCCTTTCTGAGGGGCAAGACTGATTTGCTCCACCCCCTCCCCACCGAGAGAGAGAGAGAGAGAGAGAGAGAGAGAGAGAGAGAGAGAGAGAGAGAGAGAGAGAGAGAAGATTTAAAAATAACTTTTGATTAGTCCCTATATTTGGGGATAGATGATGGCCAAATGTGGCTTTGAACAAATTTTCTTACCTTTTCTTGCTTTCTTTTTTGTTCAATGTTTCCTGCTTTTCCTCCCTCCCAGGTAGTTTGGCTAGGGGGCTTTGTATGCATTACTTTTCTTCACACTTTGTATTGCTTTGCTAAGGACTCGTTTTCCATGAATGCATGTGATTTTATGCCTCATATTTTCTTAGAAGAGGGTTTGCCGCCTTTGTTTCACATTTTACTTATGCCTTATGCGATTTCCCGGCATTCATGTTCCCATATTTGCTTTTTGCTAGAAAGTGTTACTCTAATTGTTTTGTTTGTGATGACACTTTTAGCCAAGTGTAACTTAGAATCTTTTTATTCTTGTAAAATCAAAATAACCTGCACCTTTACAACAAACATGAGATTGTCATTGCGTTCAGATTAAGATTTGTTAGTCCTACCCTCTCAGCCATTTGTGTTTGGCTTGTTCCTGAGGATATTTGTAAGGGAAAATGAGAATCATTCAGAAAGAGGTCGCCTCTCTAGAGGCATGGTTTATTTTAAATAAAGTGCCCATCTAAGGGGCAGGAAATATTTTAATGAAAGTATTCGAATGGTGGGAAATGCTTATTTTGAGGGTACTCGCATAAGGACAGAGCTTGTTACCAGTCAATCAATATTTGTTGCACAATTTCACAGAATCACAAAGTAATAATATCAAAATCATGCGAACCCCATATCAAAATCAAGTAATTACCATAACATGATTCACATATTATTATAGTTTTGTTTTCTTAGTTATTAATTATTCTCTTGGGGCTCTGCTTAGCCTAACTGGATCATTTTCAATGGTTTTGCTAGCTCTCGTTATCTCAGTCAATATCATACAATCAAAAGTACAGAGTACCTATAGTATGTGATATCCCGATGTTGGCTAAGTGTGTATCAATCCCAGCATAGGACATCACATAGAACATGACACCCCATACTACCCCAGTATGTAGCTAACGACACAGGATATTCCTTACTACCCGGAATACCCTGGTACCTTTCACGTCATGGTGCCTAACTATATATTCATTTTTTCCTCATATTATATATCATATCATCATGACAACACACAGTTCGTCATTAATCACATTTTTCTCACATCATCGTAAACCATTGAATATGCCTATGTTAGGTGAGCCACCTTTTTCATCTCAATAAACCATTCATGTTTATCAACTCCATAATTCAACTCTGTTCGACATTCATCTCAATGTATTATCTGCACATTGACAACTTCGTCAGTTAACTCCAGTTACTCGTCAAATAGAAACGTGTCACAATCATTTACAACAACTCCATTCAATTTCATTTGCTAATGAAATCAATCAATTAGAAGCATATCACAATTATCTCCATAATTCAACTTTATTCACCATATGTATCACACAACCATAGACAAAATATAAAAAAACTATTTCATAAGACAACCACATAATCTAGTTAAGTACATGACAATTTTTTATCAAGTTCACAGATACTCAAGTAGATACAAATATATATAGATCCAATTTACTATACTTACCTCACTTTTCCCAATTATTTAAATAGTAGATTGATGTTTACAATGTTTAATGTTGTTCTCGTATCCTATAATAAGTTATAAAATGTATAATCAATTAACCGATAATATTACAGTTTCTTCATAAAGCATTAGATCATACTCGTACACCTCTCACTAATCTCTGAATATCTTCTTCTAAAAAATCGGGATCTTTATTCCGTTTTCTTCTACATAAAGTAGACTCAATTATCTTTCTATTATTATATCTCTTGATATATTAAAATTAGTGCTTATATTTAAAAAAAAAAACCCTTACAACCTCTGAGTCTATAATCTTCATAGAATGAACATTACTTACTAATTATATCATAACTTCAATTACAATCATTAACTTCAAAAACTGTTTTAGTTTAATAAATTAGGCATGGTAAGACTTACAATGGTGTATGATTTGTATTTTAAATCATAGTAATCAATTTTATAAAAATCTGTCCTTTTCATGTGTTTGCTTTTCCTTAACAACATTTCTGTTTCAACTTATAAATTCTTCTCAGACAGAAGTACTATTGATAAAAGTGTAATTTTTACATTACATATTTATTATGGATCTCTTGTTTCATTTACAATAAGAATCATGAAAATTGGAGATATATATATAATTAGTTATTCAAGTTTTAGTACATCCTGATTAATTTAGACTACAATATATTCAAATCTATTACTTTAAAATTCTTTCACAAATCATATACTCATTCAAAAATCACCATATTTTCAAAATATAATTTAATATGTGTCTAGTTTTGTTTTGTGAAAGAATTATGAAATTTGAACCAGTATAACTCAACTTATAAGGTTTTGGATCACCTTGTCTGATTACTCGCTGAAACAGAGCAACAAAATATTTTTTTACTTTGACCCATTAAAAAGACAGAGTCATATCTTTTTTAAAACTACAAAATTTTATTAAACATCCTTATAATTTTTTTGGAGAGCACTTACATAAAGATCATGCTTGTTGCCCATGTCTCACTAAGGCTTAGTTAGATCTATACAATTATGTCAGAAACTAAGATTTGGGTAAGTAACGACGTTTCATATTAACCAAAAAGACAATACTAATTCATTGTTTTATTATTGTGTGATTTTGATTTTAGGTAATAGTTATATATTATTGACTAACTTGAATTATTTTTTAATTTAAATATATTTTAATAAATTTTTAATTTATAAAATATATTAATTAAATAATAAAAATACTAGAAAAGTATATCAATTTTTTAAGCTATTATTTACTATAAATAGTTTATCATTATATGCATTTAAAACAAAAAAAAAAAATGCATTATTTTAAATCTTAAATTATTTTACTTAATTTTTAAATTTAACTAAAAATAAAATATAGAAATATAAATTAATTAAGCATATATATAACTGCGCGACGACCAACTATCGCCTTGCTGTCGCCACTTGATCTCTAGGTGATGGTGAGGTAGCCCAACGCAAAAAGGGCGACGGCTATTCTGAGCAACGAAGACTTGCTCCAATTTGGGCAACCGTGATCGTCTAGAACAACGACATAGCCGCTGCCGTATATATATATATAAAAGATAGATATATTTTTTTGAATAACTTACAATCTAGATCATTCATTTTTCATTGTTGAAGATCAATGATTGTTAAAAGAAGTCTATAACAGGTAACAAACGAGGGGGGGGGGGGGGGCCGGAGCAGGGGAAGGGGGAGTGTGCATTAATTTCGAAAAAACACAACCATTTTTTTTTTTTTATTTTGCCTTTTTGCATTATATACATTAAGCTAATTTCACATAACATAGAGGGATTTAATGTAATTTACCCAAAAACAAAAATAGAATAAATTGTATTCCCTACACTAAAATCACTATGGCTTAAAAACCATGATAAATTGATGCTATCTACCACAGTCAAACAAAACCAATATAAAAACTTGTTCTGACCATTGATAATCAATATTTGTCATGTGGCCAAAACATTTAACATATTTTTTGGCTATGGTAATGTTTTGGCATTACTTGTAGTATCAATGATTAATAGTTATTGTGCAATCATGATTAATTAGTATACGCCAAGATCTTTACTTGTCACTATGGTAAATACCATAACCGAATGACATATTTCTTCTAGTAATCCCTGTTTATATAGACATGCAATCTGGTAAATCAGTATTATGTACGGTATGTATATTTCTCAATAATGTCTCAAGTGCTTTCGGAATCATCGCATACACTAGCGTTGTAGTTACAGCTCCATGCCACAATTAGCTGCATCGCTTACTCTACGTAAAGACGGTCAAAAGCGCCACAATTGCAGCTAAGATGAAACCTTCGGCACCAACAGCTACCGAACTAGTTGAAGACGATTTTGGAACTGGAGTGGGAGTGGAGGTGGAGGTCCGCTCGGGGAAGCAGAGCCTGCAGCTGACTGAGTAGTCAAATTCTTGGCTATAGTAGGCAATGGTGGATCAACCACATCTGCGGTACTGAGGAGAGGCGGTTCAGTTATCGGAACTGGTGATACATACAGATAACCTGGTTCCACTGGTCGTATTACGTATGGGGATCCCTGGGTAGCACAGGAGGACCCTGAAGAATTATAAAACCGTTAAGACAAATTTTTGTTCCGTCATCATTAAAGAAGAAAACGAAGGAGGTAACTTATACTTACGAACAAACATATTAGCAGTGGCAGGGAAGTCTGTCACGAAGCCATCAACTTTTAGGGAATTGTAGGTGGCTAGCTCGACGTAAGGATCAGATAAATAGTCGAAGTTCAAGTTCTCAAATTCGTCCTTTAGAATTCCAACGTATACGGAGATGTTAACAGCATGAAATGCTGGTATGGTATTGGTGAAATTCTGGCAAAAATTCTCAGTAGACGCCACAATCGCATCTCTGTGCACGAAAATTGCATCAGCGTATTTCTTGACCTCCTGTGCTACTTGAGCTGGTGCACCACTTATCGGCTCATAGATGTAAAGCACCCTCTGGTAACTTGGGTTGTCTTTGAACTTCACGAGCACTGAGCTGTCGTCTGATTGGATATGCACCTTCTGCTTAGGTTCCTTATCGAGCGTGGCATTGCTAAGTGCTGATGAGACTGTACCCACAATGTCAAGGTTCTTTTGTGAGGCGAGGTAAGCTGCATTCTGAGGTACAAAAATAGGTGTTAGAATATGCAATGGGAAGCAGCAAAGCATGTGTAAGGAAATCTTTATGCATGAAATTTGCTTGTGGACGCTGGAAGAATTCACCTCTATGGATATGTATACTCCAGGTACGGCCTTTTGTTTCGCAAGCTCCAAGAACTCAGAAAGGTTCACAATTTTCCCACTATTCTTGTTTGCAGGATTTCTACTTAGCTCGTTTTCGAAGGTACTCTCAATTTGTGCTGAAATAGGATGTAATTAAAAAGGAACATGTTTCAGCGTGAACAGGTGAATAGAAAATCGAACAGATCAAGTGTAGCAGACTCTGCAGTCTTTGAAAAGCTTACGCTTCAAAGATTGGATTTCGCTCCACGTGAGGTCGAAAGAGAAAATCCCATCATGTTCTTGAATTTCTGGAACCTTGCTAATCCGATCCATGAAGATAGTGGCTGCAGTGGAAGTTCTCAAAAGGTCTGGTCTATCTGAGCAGAAGGCAATTCCATCTTTAGACAGTTGAACGGAGCAATCAATTAGATCAGCACCATCATCTATTGCTTTCTGATAGGCGACATCACTTGAACCGGGGTAATCACCGCTAGCTCCATTATGTGATATGATTAAAGCTGATTGTGCAAAGGAAAAGACATCAAATTTGATATGAAATAGTAATAACACAAATCGTTTTTCTCCGCAAAGGTAAGAGTTAAGAGGTATGTTCCTTACTCGGTATTGTCCTGGGGGCATCCTTGTTCGGGTTTAGGCATCCTATGATCAGAAAGAGCAGATCATTAACATGATGAAAAGGGGACAACAAGAGATGAAAAGTGCATAGTAAAGTCATTTAACAAATAGTCTAATACCAATTGCTTCTGAAGCTGTTGAAGGGAAATCCGACAACACCCATCAACAGCAAACTGAGAATTATCGAAAAAGTGTAGGTACTCTCGTGCTGGATCAAAGCTATAATTGTAGCTTAAAAAGTTATCATTTGCAAAGCCAGAAGCATACACGGAAAGCCCTTCTCTGTGGGCATCTTGCACCAGGCTTGTCGCGGGCTGCAAAACACGAGCATTATTGACAGGCCAAATGTATTCTTTTGGTATGAGAATTCCAGACGCGAATGACTTGATCATGGGGAGATCTTTAACAAGTGAACCATATGTTAATTTCGTGGTTGGTTCTACTGCTGGCTCCTCAAGAATCGTGAAGATGAGGTTCGTTTTGGCGTTGCCGATCTTTGGTTTAATAGACCTCAAGAAACCAATCTCCGGGGATGAAACGAACTCTGGCAGAGGGTGGAATTTCTCTAGGAGATAAGCTTCGGGATTGATTTTGTGTTTCTTATAGAACATGTCATACTGCGACCAACATCCGATAAGGAGAGTTATTTATCTTTCGTGGTGTACTAGTGCATCTTATAGAAGAAATTACGAAACATAACGAAAAATTGAAACAGTATACCAAAGAGACAAACCTCAATGTTCAACCAAAGTCTATTAGGCTTCTTTAACTTGTCTTCTGTAATTTGTAAAGGTCTCACGATAGGAGCACCATCAAACATTCCTTGCCTGGTGAAAATGTTTTGCCGCACTGTGGATAAGAACATAACACCAACGTAAACAGCATACTAAACAAGCGCAACGATGTTAAACGAGCTAAAACAATGCATTTTCATCACTTGTACATGAAATGAACAGAGCCTAGAAGATAATTGAGGAAGAGTATTTCTGTTATTTCACAACTTACATGTCACATTTCGCAAAATGAAATCGGCAGTGTAATCCAATCCGAACCATCCAGTGACGTCTTGTCCGTTTATGTTGTAAGTCTTTGCTCCTTTAGGATCTAGTCCGTCAATATTTGTTGTATTCTGAAGATTTATGTTTGAGACACAGAAACCGTCACTGTCCTTTGAGAAATGCAGATTGCAATAGAGAATTGTTCCAGGGATGCTACTATCAGTAGCTAAGTCATAGGCAGCAAGGCAGGAGTGGGGATAAAATCCCGAGTATCCACCAGATGCTATGACCTCAGGCTGACCACCTGCAGATAGGAAAATTCAGAACGATCATCTATCGTTCTTCTTGTTAGTTATACAAGTTCAACCGAGTGATCCTACCATGTAGAGTCATCCATTTCCTTTGAGGAGGCGGCTTCCCAATGCCGTGTCGAGCTTCAATTGTTTGAAACAAACAGATAGACAGTAGTAGATATCCAATCATTTTCCTCCTCAAACTGAAAAACCAGAATGAATTCGTTAAGAATGTCCTAACCAGAAGCCGAAAACCAAGAGGATAATTCCATAGGAATTTTAACATGTTCCAAATGCGTTTATTCCAATATTGCATGAAAAACAATGTTGTTTGATTATTCTTCATGCAGCTTTACATGGCTAATTGCATTAAACCTCCCCCTAAACAAAGCAAACAGCAACATCACTCCCTAGGATTGCACTTTTTCCAAAAGTTTAAGGGGTCGAATTGCTTGCAAAATCCACATCACAAGATGGTTTTCTCCTCGGCTTTTTCGCAATGGAAACTGAGAACAACCATTGAAACGGCTTGCTTCTGTCCATTATAAATAACTAAACCTCAAAAACCAGAGTAAATCAATGCTATTTACATAATCAAACAATATCAATACAAAAACTTCAGTTTCAACGACGAATAATAAACATTTCCTTATAATTTCAGCTATAGCTTTGCCTGCAAAAACAACAGCTAATAGCTCTTGTCGAGCATTGATTAATCAACGTCCACCATGATTTTTTCCTTTGATAATAGTATTAATCAACCGTGACAAAAGTTCATACTCTATTGCGTGCATGCATCTAATCATGGAAATTTTCTAACACAAATAGGATATAGATCCAACCCATACTATGAAGATGCTTCCAAAGGCAAACAATGTTGATTATAATTGGATTAAAATTCAAGAAACTAAAAGCCAAATCAGGGATCAAGAAATTATGAACAGAAGAAGTAAAGAAGAGGGAAGAAATCCCATCAAACTCACATGATCATAGAGGGTCTCAAATGGAGAAGAGTGGCATTCCCGGTTAAGTTTATGGGAGAAAAACAAATAAGGGAAACTGCAAAGGAATGTGGGAGGGGTGAGGGAAAGGGTAAAGGAAAATAAAGGAGGAAAAAGAGGAAGGGATTGTAATTGCGCATTAATAGCTCCAACACATTCCTCGGATTAATAGCTGGTCCATGCATTAAAACTTTTGTGATGTTCATTTGGACTCATTCCCTCTTGTTCGGATTGGGAGGTCAAAACTCTTTAACATTGTACTTTAAACGTTTCTACGACATTAATTCAGGGGGTATACTTGTGTTTTTTTCTTCTAGAAGACACAAAGAATTCAAACTCCCGACCGCTTTGTTGTGTTCTTTACTATTGTTGTTTATGTTTTGAGTCTGAATTGTCTATTTTGCTAGCGTTTATAATAATAAGAAACTAAATATTCAGCTTGTATTTACTCATTCTCTGGGGGTGTTGGGGGTCGACAGATAATAGAACTTAAAATTCTTCAAAATGTGAATTAATTATAAATTGAGGATTGAAGACCTCAAGACCAATGTAGTTTAAATGTTTCTTTTTATAATTACTATCCATGTGACATGTTGGTTATGCGCATATAAAATAAATAATTTGTCACACTTTAAAATATATAAATTAATCATCGTATTTAAAACAAGAAAAAGTATCAATTTAAAGATATTATTAACACATCAAAAGAATTGGTACAACGATGTTACACATTATTATTTGCGCGTGAAAACATTTTTTTTTTGTATTAAGCTACCTTTTTTAAAATTTAATTAAGACAAAAAAATGTGCCTATTCAATTGTTCAATGGCATAATTTGAGTTTAACCCCCAAAAGCCAAGAGCTAGACTGGGGTTTCCAAGATTCTTGACATAATACACGCCTAAGGCTGTGGCTCTCAAATGTCCACGTCCATACTCGCAACCGCATTCATGATCGCTAATCACTGTGGATTTCAGGAGTGGGGGCGTTTGTGGGGTTGCCTTCCATCCAATGCCACTGCTTCCTGGAGGAGCGCCCAAGAATTTTCACCTTCAACACATCCCTTTCCAAAAACCCGTAAATAATATCCTAAATCAATACACCCCAGCAAAAGATTTTGAAAGAAAGATTTGATCTTGGGAGTTTTCTGTATGATCGGTTTGCAGCAGAAGAAGGGCGGAGAAAGAGATGGAAGTGGTGAAGGATTTGGACGTAGAGAGGTACATGGGGAGATGGTATGAAATAGCATCACTCCCATCAAGATTTCAGCCCAGGAATGGTGCGGACACAAGGGCTACTTACACTCTCAACCCTGACGGCACTGTTCATGTCTTGAATGAGACTTGGAGCGGGGGCAAAAGGGGTTACATTAAGGGCACTGCTTACAAGGTTGACCCCAAGAGTAATGAGGCCAAGCTCAAGGTCAGATTCTATGTGCCCCCATTTCTGCCTATAATTCCAGTCACTGGGGACTATTGGATTTTGTACATTGATTGGGATTATCAGCATGCATTGATTGGACAGCCCACCAGGAGGTATCTTTGGGTATGTGTGTCTCCACAGATCTTTCTACTGAATTCTGGGTTGTTTTGATGCATGGACATTGTTAATTACCAGTTTCGTGGGAATTTTTTTAGTGTCTTGATTTCTTGTGCAGGCTGTTCTTTTCTATGATTTTCCTTGATGGGGTTTAGGTTGTTAAGAGTCTTGTAACACATCAGTGCTTCATCAATCTTGAATTTTGTGTATCATGGGGATAGAGGGCAAAAGAGTTGATGAACTGGTTATCATGGTGTCCTGGTGGTTGAAATTTGTTCATGTCTAATATCTGCTAAAGTAGAACTCATATGATCCATTTGTTAAAGAGAGAAATCATGTAGGCCATGAGTGTTGGGAATGGATTTCGTCAGATTGTGAACCTGTGCAGAAAATGATAGAGTTATCCTACTAGGATAGTGTATCTGTGGGTGCTGGACGTGCATGTAACGTTGGGACAGGCTCTACGCCCTAACTTAGAGAACAATATCTAAGGATCATAGTTGTGGACATGTCAAATGAATCTCAAAAGACCATTTAACGATTCAATTCCTATACTCACATATAACAACGTTTCTTTATGCTTAGTCTTCCTTTGTGTTTCCAGCACAATTTGCCATATGATCTTGACGACGACTGCATAAATGAACTTAGTTCTATTTGTTCACAGATTCTGTGCAGGCAGCCTCGCCTCGATGAGGAGACGTACAGTCAGCTTGTCGAGAAGGCTGAAGCAGAGGGATATTTTGCGAGCAAGCTATACAAAACACCACATTCTGATACTCCCCCGGAGGACGCCCCGAAGGACACTAAAGGCATCAGTTGGTTTAAATCCATCTTGCGAAAATAGGATTAATATGAAACTGTGCAGAAATAAATGGCATGGCCCTTCACCTCTCTACTTTGAGTATGTGCTTGCCTTCCAGATTATGTAAACTACTGACAATTGCAAGTGTGGTTGACATCAAAGTGTTCTACTTCTGTATTGATTTTGAGATTTTGGTTCCAAAGATTGGTTTTCTTCCTCCTCAGATCTCGTCCTAATTTGTTCTCTTCTTTTTCTTTTCCTTTTTTGCAAGTATGGTTTGATCCTGTTGGGATGCTTTGTTCAGTTGCTAGAGGTTTTCTGGTCTTAATTTGAGATTAATGTTGCAATTTTTTGTTTATGTTTTCAATTTCGGTGTATTTTCAATTTTGTATAGGTTTTCGTTTGAAATGAGAATAGAGTTGAATTAGTTAATGAGATTGTGTTTTATATTGAATTGTTGTGTTAAATTAGTATGATTCCAATGGAAATACGTATAAATAAACATGTTTTCACTTAGTTCTGTTTGAAAAACTGAAAAGTAAAATAAAACACTAAAATATATTATAAATAAGAATAAAATATATAAATTAATGCATCACATTTTAAAAAATTAATAGAGAAAGAAAAAAATTAATTTAGAAATATCATTGGCACAAAAAAAAAAAAAAAATGGTGTTACGACATCACAAACCACCGTGTGAGTGGAAAGTACCTTTCTTTTTTTTTTTTTCGGTAATTATAAGTTTCGGTAAAACTACCTTTCTTTTTGGTGTTCCGTTATCACAATCCTCAATATTTGTGTATGATTGTCCGTCTTGATAGAACACAATTCAATATGTTTTTAATTTATGTTTATTTGTTTTACATTGACATAATATCTATACATACGTAGCAAAATGAAGTTTGACTAATTTGGTTCAATTTTGACAAAATACTATTTTCTGGTGTTTTTGTATTTTTTTATTTACTAAAAACTATTGATTAGAAAATCTCATTTATTTTAAATTAATAATTTAATTCGTATTTATCTACAAAATCATCTGCAAAATATTTTACTTATATAAAAAAAATTTATTGATTATAAATATCATCTATTGTAAATATCCTCAATATTCATTTTGTATTTATCCAAAATCTTATCTCCAATGTTATAATTGAATTATTAATTATAAAAAAAATCTTATTTGTTGGAAACATCACGTATTTTAAATATATTAAATATTTAGTTTGTATTTATTTAAAATACTATCTTCAACTTTATAACTAATTTAATTTGTATTTATTTTAAATAATTACCTAATAACATTTTAAATATATTTATTCTTTACTTTGTATATCTAAAATCTTATATATACTAACATAATAACTAATTAAATTTATATTTATCCTACCTAATGGTCATGGTCTCTAGAAACATAATCTTTTACATATATTATACATTTATTTTGGGAAAAAATGCAATTTACCCCCTGTGTTATAAGAAATGAGCAATTTACTCACTGTGAAAAATAAAACAGCAATTTATTCCCCTGTGTTATAAAAAATAGAGCAACACCCTCCTAAGCCCAAGAGTGTATTACACTCTTCCCTCTTGTAATTGGGCATAATATTAAACAAAAAAAATAATATATATTTTAAATATATTAATGCATATATATTTATAAAAATAATATCTAATAATATATATATATATATATTTTTTTTTTTCTTTCTTCTTCATCTTCTTCTCGCCGGAGTACCGCCGCCGCCACCCACCACCAACCTCGCCTCGCCCTCCCATGGCCCCCCCCCCCCCCCCCCCCCCTTCCCCCCCCTTTCCCGCCCGCCCCCCTTCCCCCCGGCCGCCTCCTCCTCTTTACCTCTCGCGCCCCCTTTCTCCCTCCCCCTTCGCCTCCTCCTTCTACCAACCGGTCCCTCCCCCCGCCCAGATCCGCCCGCTCTTTTCCCCGTCTGCAGCCTCCCTCCTCCTCCTCCATCCCTCCCCTCCCCTTCGCCTCCTCCTTCTCCTGCTCGCCCCCCCCCCCCCCCACCATTCGCATCCTCCTCCTCCTCCTCCCTCCTCCCCTCCTTTCCGCGGCATATCTCTCTCTCTCTCTCTCTCTCTCTCTCTCTCTATATATATATATATATATATATAATATACTATATATATATTATATTTAATAATTAATTATATGTAATATATTATTTTATTTTTTTAATTACTTAAATTAAAAATCGTTGATTTGAATAAATATCTACACCGTTGATTTATAATAAATTTGAACGAACGGTTATTAAAAAAAATAATATATTATTAAACTTTAAATTAAAAAAAATAAAAAATCGCCTGATGCACGAAATACGTCAGGGGGTATTTGCTCTTTTTGTAATAATACAGGGGGACATATTGCTACTTTATTTTTCACAGCGGGGTAAATTGCTTATTTCCCTTAACATAAAGAAGGCAAATTGCATTTAACCCATTTATTTTGCTAGACTATTGTAGTGTGGCTAGACTATTATTTTGCTATTTCTTGATATTTTTATTTTTCTAATACTTGAATTTATTGAGGTAATAATCTCTATCCTTTTTTGATGTTTATTTTTTTATTTTTTTAATTTATTTTTTATGTAGGTTTTTTAGATTTGGATTTCTCAAATATTAATATTTTTTGTACAAGAAGAAATAGATTTTTGGTGTTAATAAAATTAATATTTGTTCTAACATTTATTTGTTTAATTATATTTAATATTTCATTTAAGTATTTACTTTTATTAAAAAAATTACTCTTTTTTTAATCTTTATACACTAATTTATTTTCGACATATTATAGTTTCATCCACAATATTTCTTATAGTTTAATTTATTGGTCTGTTTATATTTTATTATTTTTATTTTTCTATAAAAAAACATATTTGTTTAGTTCTTTTTAACATATTTATTTAATATTAATAGGTATATCCCTTTTAACATATATTGTATGATAATTTTCTATTTTTCGTTAGATAATTTCAAAACTTAACACTCCGTATACTTATTCTCGTTACTTTTCTATCCTGCAGTGGATATGAGACTATCATTTTGTTATTTATCATGATATTATTTTTTTTTGATGCTTAAAAGTTATTGAGGCAATTATAATTTCTATCATTTTCTTATGTTTTCTTTATTAAATTTTAATACTTATTTCTCTTGCGGTGTTAGTTTTTTCTTTATCGTCCATCTTCCCTTCCACATGTTCCCCTTTTAGTTGTTTTTCTTTTAACTCATCAACAAAAGTTTCTATTCTTAATTTATGTTTTATTTTTTTTATAAGAAAGGTCATTATAGTTTTTGAAGATGAATTTATAAACAAACAATATATTTAATTGATTCTTTATTTTTATATAGGACGAGATTATTACAAACTTGATCTATCTATTCAAAATTACTATATTTTACACACTAAAAATAAAAATTTTATTTTGTAAAAGATTCACTTGTAGCACCATATATTATAAAAATTTATTGTTTAAAAGTAAAAAATTATATACATACTTATTTCTCTATATCTTACAAAAAATAAAGAAGAACTTAAAATTGAACAACCCAAAAAATTAGAGTTAAATTCATTTTGCCCCCTGTGTTATGCAAAAAGATCAAAAAAATTCCTGTGAAAAATTAAATATTATTTTCACCATTTGTGTTACAAACAATAGATCACACTGCTCCCGATCAAAGAGAGTCTAATTTTATAGGGACAATGACTAAAATGTCGGAGAAATTATTCAATTAATGCAAAAATAACAAAACTACAAAAATGGAGTGCTTTCAAATTTCTTGAAAAAGAAGGCAGAATCGCTATCTTATATAGCGGTTCCGACATTAAAGTAAAAAAAAATAAAAGCGGGCTGGTGTACTTGCTTTTTGTCAAATCCGGTATTTGTAATACTGGATCTGACCAAAAGTTAAAATATTAATAGTTGACCAAAAGCTAAAATAATTTTATTAATATTACGTACAAAATATTGATAGAGATAATATTAAATTTTTTATTAATATCATGTATAAAAATTAACAACAATCATATTGTATGATTGTAGTTAAACTAATAATATCGGGCAATTTTTTTATTAGAATGTATTTTTATTCAAAAATAATTAAATTAAATAATAAATTTAATATTTTTATTAATATTTTTTTACAAAAATTTAGCAAAAGTAAATATTGCATCTTCATTAATATTGTGTATAAATATTGACAACAATCATATTGTGCGATTTTATATGAAGTAACTACACCAGCAAATTTTTATAAAAAAGAAATTATCATGAGAATGTGTTTTTTCCAAAGAATTATTTTCAATTTTAATTTTAAATTGACAAAAAATATTGCGTCTTTATTAATATTCTTTGTTACTTTCTTTCTTTATTTCATTCTTTCTTTAATTGATAATTTTTTTTTCTTTCTTTTTATTAATGGAATGTATTGATTCATATATTTTATTTTTATTTATAATATATTTTAGAGCATGAAATATTATTTATTATATGCATGTAGGAACAATATATCATAAAAGTTAGTCTTTTAAAAAAATTGCTTGGTGTCGTTACTTAAAGTAAAATCACGCAATATTATTTTTTGTTAAATTTTTGTACACGATATTAAAAAAGAGGCAATATATGTTTTGTCAAATTTTTGTATACAATATTAACAAAAATATAATTTTATTATTTTTAGAAATAATTGGTATCGTTACTTTTATTAAAGTCACATAATATGATTGTTGTCAATATTTTGTATCTGATATTAACAAAAATACAATATTATCTTTGTCAATATTTTGCACCCAACATTAATAAAAATTTTAAATTTATTACAATATTGTTATATATATTTTTTTACTTTTAGATCCGATTATAAATACCGAATCTGACAAAAGGCAGGTACAACAACCTGCTTTCTGTAGGTTGCTGTACCTGGATGTTTTTTTTTTAAATGTCAGAACCGCTATCTCAGATAGCGGTTCTGCCTACTTTTTCAAAAAATTTGAAAGCACCCCATTTTTGTAATTTTTGTAATTTTATTTGTATTAATTAAATAATTTCCCCTAAAATGTCTCTCGTAGTCAATTAGGTCAACCTAGCCTATTAAAATATACCTATAATATATAAAATTAAAAATTATTTTAAAAAAAGTTTTTATATAGAAAAAATATCTATAAAAATATAGAAAAAATATCTATAGAAAAAAATATCTATTAAAATATACCTATAAAATTATTTATATTAAATTTTATATAGAAAAAATTATTTTTCTTAGTTCGTTAAATATACTTAATATTAATTTTAGTCAAATAACTAACCCATTTTTTATAAATTCACTAAATTTTGAAATCGATAAAATTTAGTTTTTCAGTAGCCGAAATTTTAATTTTTGACCAAAAAACACATGGCATGTCAACTGGATATTTTTGATAATTTTTAGTCCTACGTTACTTTAGAAAATGAGTTAGATCACATGATGGATAAATTCTATTATATGAATTATTATAATTTATAAAAATTAAAATTATTATAATTTATAAAAGTAAAATTATTATTTAAAAAAAAATAATAATCAACCCCCAACACACCCCCAGCCCACACCCCCACCCCCACCCCCACCCCACCCCCAACCCCTATCCCACCTCATCAGTTTCCCTTCCCCAACCCGCCTCCCCTTCCCTCCGCCCCCATCTGCGCGACACCAATCGCCCAGAAGTGAGGGCGACGCGATCGCCCAAATGCGATGGGCGACGACGTCGCCCTCAATGGATGGGCAATGGCGGTTGCCCTCGTTGCGTTGGGCGACCGCCGTCGCCCGAGGATGAGGAGGGCCGGCGCCCTCCTCCGCAAGCCTTTTGTTAATAAAAATTAATTTAATTATATAATTAAAAATGTTATATTAAAAAATATTAATGTAATTATATATTTATATACAAAGTAAATTTTATTATTAAAGCATTATATATTATTTTAAGATTTATTAAACTATATATAATATATATTATTATAATATTATATTATGGAGAGGTAAGGGTAAAATTATCAAAAAAATAAAATTTCAAACCACACTCTCAGTCAACGCGAGTGTACTACATCTTTGACCTCATGGGGTTTTTAAAATTTTTTTTCATATTACAAGGGGTGTACTTGATATTTTGTTTTTTTCAAAAAAAATTTGAACAATTTTAATATTACTGGGGTCTTTGAAATTTTTTCAAAAAATTATAAGTTTCTTGATATTTTAAAACCTAGTTAAGATTGTCCCGCAATCCCATAACTCAATTGTCGGAGGTTTGTGCTGCATGGCTAGGATCGTGATGTAGTAAAGCAAATAAACAGAGTCAGTTTTTATTTACTCTGATGAATTTTTCATGACGATTTCTTCTACATTTACACGTTTCGAAAGGTGATAGACATATTCATCATCACTCTATTTTCCAAAGTGTAAAGACCAAACAAGGGAGGATTGCAGGAGACTAGGCGCTAAATGCGCAAATCGGGTGAAATGTTTTTGTCCCAATTAAGTTTGATTGAACCAAATTAATTATAAAGTAAGTGTATCACATTTGTTCTATAATTAATTACTTTCTCTTAACTGTACACTAATTACACAGTAAGTGTATTACATTGCCATATAATTAATTTAAGTTTGATCGAGTTAGGCCCAAACTAGAATTTCCCAAAATGTAAATCAAATCAAGTTGAACTCGTTAGTGTTTGAATTATTATTGAATTTGAATTTAAAAGGTTATGTTTGCATTTGATTTGATTAATTATTAAATTGAATTTAATAAATTAGTTGATTCGGATTCAAATTAAGAACTCAAGTAGTTTAATGATTTTAAGTGTATTTTATAATATTTTATTGGTTGGATTGAGGGCTTATTTATTTTAATATTATTGAAAAATTGCACAAATACCATGGTTTAAAAAGAAATGAAAATTTAAGGTGAGTTGTTTATTTCGTTTTTTTCTAAATAATTTTTAGAGTTGTTAATGAGTTCAATTTAAGGTTTTTGTTTCTTTTCTGGGTTTTGTAATTTTTTTCTTAATCAAAATTTATTTTTCATTTAATATTATTTTACTATCTGAAACTATAAACTTTGCATTTGTGACCAATTATAATTTTGGAATTAATGTTCAATAAATATAAAAAATATCTTGAATAATATTTAAGTAATTAATTATGAAATGTTTTTCTAACTTTGCAGCCGTTATTTTGTGTAAATTTTCAATTAATTACGCATGCTTTTACATAAAAAAAAAAGAAAAAACAAAAGAAATGTAATCAACAATTAGTTCGATTATTTTGTCGTCTACAATCCTGTCTTGACACATTAAATTGACGCGAAGGAGCTTGAAACCTTAGGAATCTTGGTGGATACTTCCTGCCTTGAACCTGCTTGTGGTCAGTTCATCTCATTAGGGATGCATGTAGCTTACTGTCGACCAGGACAAGTAGTGACACGAAGAGTAGTGTCGTGGACCAACTCAAATTCTGGAGTATCCCAATACTCTTCCGGCATTAAAGTTTGGAAAGACTTAGAATATGTTATTCTGTAAAGCCTTAAATCATAAACATTGTTTAACCATTGATGCAATGTTAAGCCCATGTACGATGCATACCTTTTGAGCATGAGAGCAAGGGATTCCAATTTGGCTCCATTTGCCACATGAACATTCCCGTGTGGCAATTTTGACAAAGTGGGTTTTACCCCCTTGTCCATGATAGCGTTTCGTAATCACCGAGGCGGACTGTTCAAATTGATTGAATCTTGTTACCACATGATTTTCAGACTTTGCAGACCAACGTTTAAACAACTTGTATGCATAGTTTGTCCACAGTTGATTGGTGTTTAACATTGTACTACACTTTGCCATTCTCTCCTGAAAATAATAGACAGAACGATCAAAAGTCAATTCCACAATGGCTGTCACAGGTAGACGGCGAGCCCCTTTCAGTACACCATTGATGCACTCAAACATATTGGTCGTCATAATACCGCGCCTCCATCCACCATCATAAGAAGCCGTCCATTTTTCTTTTCAATTTGGTCCAAGTACACATAGGCTTCTATCTTTGTATTTTTTATCTCATCCATAGTGCGATTAAATTTCCTAATCTGATATTTTGAACCAGCTCTCCAACAAAGATCCTTTAATTGGGCATTATTGTAACTATTGTTTATGTTGGAACACAAGTGCCTCAGACAGTATCGATGCACACCATGAGGAGGAAGAAAGTCTGAAATGTCGGCTACTGCTGTAATGAGATCATGATGAAGGTCAGAAATAAGGCACATGCCAGATGCCCCTCTTATAATATGTTTGCTTAACATCTGAAGAAACCATTTCCAAGATAAAGTTGATCCTATCGACTATAGCAAAAGCAAGAGGGAGGACCTGTTGATTCCCATCCATGGTTGCCGCAATCAGCATCTTATGTTTGTACTTTGTGTATAAATGGATTTCATCTACAGTTATGACTCTCGGGCAAAATTGAAATCCTTCTATACACGGTTTGAATGCCCAAAAGACATATTTGATCACATATGCACCACTTGATGGTTGAAAAATTTTGTGCTCCCATTCAACAATTGTTTCTTTATTCCATTTTTGGAGGGCTCCCATGTACTTGGGTAGCATTCGTACAGAGCTCTCCCATGTGCCATAAATGATTTCTCGAGCCATCCTCAAACTGTACCATGCCTTTTGGTATGATATGTCAAACCCTAATTCATCCTTTACAGTTTGTATGACATTCTTTATCCCATATGTAGGGTCGCACTTAACATGTATCAACAGTAAAGAAGCAACAAAACTTCTGTCCAAATTGCAATGTCCTAGAGACATGTCATTCATAGGACATGTGTGATCCCCCCCATATTTTGTGATTACCCACCGGCCGATCTTTGCTTTCTTTATTCCTCGAAGCACCCATCTACACCACATATCTACAAAAAAAAAAAAAAAAAAAAAAAAATGCAAGCAATGAAAATTTTCTTCTATTTATAGATGTGTGTATGAACACATATATACATACCTGGGGTGCTATGCTTACAGATGACTTTCCAGACACTTCTTGAACTTTCAACTACAACAAACTCGCGCATTGCATGTCGTATTGAGTAATCTTTAACGACAAACATTAAATGATCTTTACTTTTGAACACCATACCGATATCGAGCTTGCCTTACGAGAATCATAGAATTTTGCATACTTTAATTTTGGGACATCAACAGAGTCCACAGGTACTTCAGGGAATGTTTGAGTAAAGAATGGTATAGAACGATAAAGCGCTTGATCATTTTGTGCAGGTGGCATAGGTGCATCACGTGAAGCTTCGTGACCTGATGACATACCTTCTGTAGTGGTTGCTAATGTCTCGACAATGACATTTATGTTAACATCATCCTCTGGGTTAACTGGTGGTATTGGAAATTCAACTTCGTCAGGTTCAGAATCATGATCTTCAAAATTTGCAAAACTGTCTGCTTGTGGATCATTTGCAGCTTCCTCGTGGTCAATTTCAGGTTCTAAATGACTGCCGAAATTAACATTGCGCTGACCTTCCCCACAGGTCTCCTGAATACCATGTGAAAGAGTTGCTCCGCTGTAATGAATTCCAATATTTTCAAGTCCTTGTGTTACAGAAACCACATTGGGGATATACTCTTCTCTGTGAATATTATCTTCAGATGAAAAGACACGACGAGAGGTAGAAGCACCTGCAACGGCATGATGATTAGAAGAAGGTAACCCACGCGTAGCTAAAAGCGACATGTATTGACCCATTGTTGGCTCATCGTCTGTGGATTAACCTCATGGTTAATTTGTTCTTTCTCGACATATACTTCCATAATAGGGTAGCCAACTTCAGGATCCAAGAATTCTGATAAGTTGTCATCGCCTTCTATTTGTATAAGAGTTTCCTTTATTCGACCCATAAAAAGACATGAATGTTTAGCGAATACTTTCAATAAGTATTCGTTACTATCAACATCCGTCTTCTGATACAATCTTGTCAAGAACTGAGAATAAGTTGTTGAACGAGATATTCTCATCATTCCAGCAGGAAGCCGATCATAAGAAACGGACCAAGTATCATGGGATATTCGACCACCATAATATATATATAATATCAATACGCGAGGACGAGGACGAGTTCGACATCTCTGCAAGAGAATCAAGCAAGAACTTTAGTATAACATGAGCACAGAAAATCAAATTCTAAGTCAAGTACATATAACAAACACTTTTACGAAAATCTTACCCACTTGATGTTGGCGAGACTGTTATTAGTTTAGAAAGATGAATATGAAGACAAATAAAAAAACACATTTCTGGGCATATAAAAACACACAATATGACAATTAATATCCAAAAAAAAAAAAAAAAGGTGTCTAATTGCTGCTGGATTCAGACAAGGTATTGAATGGCCTTGCGGACCATCCAGGCCATGAATGCCCTTTCTGCTGGTCAAGTCAGCACCAAGGCAATTCAATGCAGCGAGGCCAGGTTTACGGCATGCATGCAGAAGATTGGACACCTCGCTGCGTGAATGCAGACGCAGAGAGCTGCCCAATTAATCTTCCCTTAGGTAGTTAGGTGGAAAGCACAGGCGCAGCTATAAATGCCTTTTACTTCGTTTTATGTTCTTTAATTACTTCTTCGCTTCTCAATCCAAATTGCAAGATTTAGATACATCGATTTAATCAATGCATTAATATATACAACTAAGTTTAAGGATTCTCATTTACACACTAATGCAATTTTAAGCCACATGTTCTGTGATTATATATATATATATATATATATATATATATATATATATATATTTTATCGTAAAACAATATGCACATACATACATTTACTTACTATCGTTAAGCGGTGTTATATGTTTTAACTCATCAAGAAACCTAGCACCCTGCTATATCACTAAAAATTAAAGGGTGAATAGCAATTTACCCCTTGTGATATTGAAAATTGGTAAATTACCCCTTTATAAAAAATAAATAGCAGTTTGTCCCCTTGTGTTTTAATAAATGAAGCAATTTACCTCCCTATCTAAGGAGGTAAATTGCTTAAATTTTAAAAATATGAGGTAATTACTATATTTTGAAAATATAAGAAAGTGAATTGCTATTTTATTTTTTATAAGGGGTTGTTTGTCTATTTTTCATAACACAGGTAAATAAATTGTAATTTACCCAAAAATTAAAGGATACCAATGCATACAGTGCAGGTAGTGTTGTAATAATCCCATAGAGTGAGTTATGCAATGCCAGTTTGAAAGAGAAAATAGAATATTGGTGGTTGCCACAAGTAAAAAATTAAAATTTAATACATTTGGCTTTAGATCTTTTTATTAAACTATAACTGTTTTATTTACTTTCAGTAGATTTGAGCTTAGTCACGAATAGCTTCAATACCACCCTGTGTTAATTCATATTGTCTGTATATGGCAGGCACCAAATTGATGATATCATGTATTTTATAATTATATAAATATTTTTATACCATTTTTTTTTTTTTTGCCAAGTCATGTAGGTGGCATTGTTTATTAAAAGAAAAAATCGTTAGCAAAAGCCCTAATTTTAAAAGCCTAATTTAGTCCGTATTAACAAATTATGGCAAAATTTGAAAATTCGGTACCCGAAGTCTTGAAATTATAAAAAAAATAAAATAAAATTATTTACTTATAAGTTAATTTGCTATCCCTATAACTAGTGTTCTTATTTTGCTACCACATCCCCCTCCCCCACAATATATAGGATAGTAAATGCAATTACACTACAAGAAAATAGCTTGATAGCAACGAAAAGAAATTAGCGTCGAGGTAATTAACAAGTAAAAATCTTGTTGCTAAATTATATTATTTAATACAAAATTTTACTTGCTAATATTTAGCAACGAAAATTTACTTGCTAGCTAATCAGCTCGACGCTAACTTTAACATCAAATTTTTTTATAACTGTTAAGCTATTTTCTTGTAGTGTTAGATCACAACGGTTTTGTATTCTTCCAATTGCAGCAGCGCTGTCACAATGAATTAAAATTGGACCAATTAAATTTTCAAAGCATGGTATTTGAAATAATAAACCTCTCAACTAATTTGCTTCCTCACTGGCCGAAGCTAAAGCAATAAGCTCAACTTCCATAGTATAATTTGCAATATTTTTTTAGACTTCCAACAAATAGCTATTGGAATGGTGACCAAAAAGCCAATTGGATTGACGATTTTGGGAACTATTCAAGCGATCTTTATTTAAGTAATATTGTCCCAATGAATATGGTGAGTATTTGTCTTTGGTACATTTGTCTGTTGTGCTTACTAATTACGTCAAGCACTGTTTTGACGTCATAACAAATGCTCACAGACCCCTTAGACAACCGTGCAGTTGGACCGCGCATTGGATAACGGTCATGAAATCAATTGCCAAGGGGTTAGGTCTGAAACATTGCAAGTCGAGGACCTCAAAATTGGGCATTGAGTGTCCTATAGAGACTTGCACTAAGAGTCGCATTCATTGGATGAGTGCCGCATTTCATCGGCGACAAACATGGAACGTCAATGCGATCTTAGTGGGTCGATTGGCTAAGTTTTGAATTGACTGAACTGACTCGTGGGGATAGTCATATAGAAGCCTTGGAGGCTTGGTCGGTATGACTTGAATCCCCCGGCTCCAATAGTACGGGTGTAGTCCGCAAATTTGAGGAATCACGACAGTCGCGTGCATAGCATGATTGTATCTTGGATCTGTGCGATAGGTGATTGTATCACAGACATGTTCATCATAAGCCTTGTCCAGTGCAATCGGAGTATGTAGCGAGGACAGTGAGTTTCAAGAAGTGGATCCATCTCCTGTCAATACGTGATGGAGGAATCTCTTATGCATTTAAAGATGCGTTAACGCCTTATGAACCTGCGGCCGCCGTGGTTGGTCGAATAGAAAATAGAGGTTCCTATGTCGAGCAACTTAGCGTTTGTTGGCTTCAAATAGGTGTTTCTATGAGGATTGAATACAATATTATTTGATGAAATTAAACTTGCTTTGTTGTGATGGGTTGTGCACTGCTCTCAAAGTGCTGCATGAGTGCATCTTGGCTTCTTGCTTCTTCGTCCATGCTGATTCACATTATAAATATTTCAAGCGTCTTTTTCTTTTGCTTGTGGCACATTATTTTCTGAAATTCCTTCAATGAGGTAAAAGTTTGTCAATTATGCTAGAAACCACAAGGTTATTTCCACTTTTGATGCACTCCGACCTAAACTCTCCAACAATCATGATACAGTCGTGAGCTTGTCAACCACCCATTTGTTGTACACCATTTAGAACTGAAAAAATCTACTAGCAACATATTTTTGTGCACTTGTCTCTTTGGTATCATATTTACTCTACAATGCTTTCTAAATTTTCTTTGCAATAGAGTATATCCTATCATAATAGCATAAAAATTATCAAATAGATAAGAAGATAATATCTACATTTGAATGCATCGTTGTTGTAATTCCCGCTTTCTCTTGGTGGATAGCATACTCATCATTATTCATGTTAGTGTCATGGACATTGTTTGGATTTTTTTTTAGTGAAAATATAAGATACATCGAGAACGCTTAGATAAAAGAGTACTTTATACTTTCATATCTTGAAATGGGTACCAATGAATGAAATGACTTGTTGAGATTTCCTACATTTACATCCACTAGTTTTTCAACTATAGCTATTTGAATCTCCTTCAAATTGTTTTAGAAATAACAATGATAGTTGAAAAATAAAAATAATTTTTCAAGGTGAGGCGCGGTTATCTCGCTCTCTTTAAGGAGATTCAAGCCCACAACAATATTTTCATCGGTCTACTCTGGACTTGTCCCTTACAGGATACAACAGCCAGACAATATCGTATAATTCAACTCACTTTGAATCAGTAGTAGAGTCCAAAACTCCATTAAAAAAGAACACCTTTCTAAAACTAATATAATATCTCTCTCTGATAGGATAATTGCATGTAACATATCTTGTTTACGTGTGTCTCATAAAGAAGAATGGTATCCCTATTATAGGTGTAGAGATCATCCACAATTTTAATATGAATTAATAAATAATTATGTGATGAGTTACAAGACAAGTGGAGATAAATGACTAGTTAGTGAGTATAATATTGTGCATGAATATGGTGTGGTGGTTAGATGGTATTGGAAAGAGAATGTTACAAACATTAATAAGGCCATGATCATCTACCAATACCACTAATCTCAACAAAAATGGATGGAAATGAGGGGACACATGTTATAATATAACTACTAAAATTCAATATATACTAACAAAAAGCCATATGCTCCACTCTTTTAAGATTAATCTAGTACTTGTCGAAAGTCTTGACAAGAGTAGCAACTACAGGTAGCAAAATTTAATTCTGCATAGAGCCAAATATAAATTCACCAAATTATGTTGCTATCAATATCAAGGTCAAAAGATGAAATTAAAGAACAAAATACATGCCGATAAATGACAATTAAACAACTCTCAATAATCCTTATATATTTTCGAATGACCAAATAGCAAGTAACAAAAGCATCATAAGAAATAGAGACTGAACACTGACTACTATTGTCCAAATCATAAATGCAAAGACTTTTAATTATGCCTATTTCGAAGTATTAAAAAATAAAAATATGATATAAATGAACATGGTTTAGACCATATACAATAAGTTTTCCAAAAAAGTATAAAATATAGACAAAAATGCAGGGGATATAAGTTCAAATACTCGTATTAAACCCTTCACTGGGTTCCATGAACCCAAGCTAAAAGTGCATATTGATCAAGAAAGAAATCTAACATCAGTATACAAACTATCTAAAGCATCTGAATCTCACGCAGAGACAAAAACAGAACAATGAACACCATAAGTTAATTTTCAATCATAACTAACAAATTTTGCATTCATAGCAAAAATGAAAGGTGAAAAACATAATTATTTTCATGCACAATTTGGGAAAAAGAACTTTTTTCATCCATTAATTTTGTCACGGTTCAATTTTGGTCCATTAACTTTGACAGTTTTAGATTTAGTCCGATATCTTTCATTTGGTCCATCAGCCTTATTTATGATCATTTTGCCCTTTTCCTAGAAATAAATAAATAATCAATTTTTCATGCTCTAAAACGGCCCAACATACTTCCGAAATAAATTAAGCCCTCATAAATTTGTACTTTTTGTCGATCGTCTTGCTCCCGGGTATTCCAAGTTATCGTTTTACGGACATCCTCCAACCACACTACCGCAGCAACAGATGGTTCACAGGCACTTGGCTCCTTCAGCAGCAAACAACACACCCCTATTTCGTTTCCTACCTCAGGGCGTAGAAGACACTAAAATACAGGGACTTAATAGAATTTTGGATAACAAATTGAACAGAAGTTTGTCTTTTATTGAAGAAATATAGGTAATATTACATAGATATTTATCCCTATATAGGAGGAGACAACTAATTAGCCTTTCATGGAGTAGAGGACCTGACTCTTTGGGGAAAACCCCATAAACTAAGAATTTGAAAAATTACAAAGATAGACACTTGGAATATTATGCTTAGAAGTGTAGCACTCGCTACCAATACTACGGCTATATCTCCCCTAATTATCATACTTAAAGTAAACTCTATTTACATGTATAAATATGCACATAATCGTTAAACATACGTAGTCCCTACGTCATAACCAACACCACCATAACTTACATCATTACATATGTATACATATCAAACATCACAAGTAAACCATTTTAGTAGTTCATAGTTTTTATATCCCTATATACATCCCAAAATATGAATTAAATTCCAGTTGACAAGTTAGGAGAAAACCGCATACTGGCTCAACCTGACTGAACGTGGGGTTTGGACCTAACCCTCGATAAGCTGACACCTCAAGATCTACTCCTGAAAAATGTTAGCAGAGGGATGAACCTATAACTCAATAAGCAAATAACTAGCATTATCTATACATGTACGTCAAAAATAGTCCAGACAAGGCAAATGTACAGCATGTATATAATATAATGAACTTAGTACCAACACAATCAACACATATTACACAATATAGCCAACTCACAATAAAATAATCCTCTTCTCCTAGTTTGCTTACCAGAAGGTGATATAGTGTTTTTCTCCATCAACTCAACCTCACCTTTCATTATATATGAATCCCCTTGACAGCCGGCTCATCAACCTTATTTCGCATCATAGCTTTTTCAATTCGCTTCATAGCTCTTTTCATATCGCATCACAGCTCTTTTATATCGCATTACTGCTCTTTTCATATCACATCATAGATCTTTTCTCATCGCATCATAGCTCTTTTCTCATCGCATCATAGCTCTTTTCTTTTCATTTGCCACATAGGCTATTCAACAATATCAAGGGGTATTCACATCATATTATATTCAATTTCCACCACTCCCTCAATTCCACATATCACCATCCTTGTAAGCAACTATTGACGTAAAACCATATATAGACATATTTCTATTTACAAACATCAATGACACATCATCCAACACATATAATACTTTAATGTATCTCTCATTTAACGTGCACAATATCATTATTCCAGTTAAATTATTCACCATGCATATATTTTCAGATAAATCAGCTTCAGCATGAATTACAGATCTATATAAAAGTAATTCCACAAAGAAAGGAAACATATATAGATAATACTAATTATTCACTTACCTCGATCTAACGACGTTCTACTAGCAAAAAAAGAGTTGTCCAATCCTCTACTTTATCCCCGAATCCTATAACGAGTTATAATACACACAATTAATATATTAAAAATATTGTAATTTCTAAATATAATATCACGTATTATTTGTATAATTTCTAATTGATCATTTAGTATTTTATTTCTATCGAAATATAAATTTTTCGTACCATTATTTTGTAACTAACTAGCTCCCCAGGTATATATTTTATCGATTAATTCATAAAGATTCGTTTAATAAAACCCCTGATATCTTTTTATAATTATCGTTCTTAATAATATTTTCTAAATTAAATTATAATTAAAACCCTCATTTTCCTTTCTAATAATATAATATTCCTTAGATATAATTTTCGGGTATTTCTATGAATTGTTACATAAAAGGGTTTGCTTCGGGTGGTGGGACATTTCTATTTTGGGCTTCTAACCCCTGATGTTTTGATGCATGATCATGACCTTGCACAGACTCTAATGACTCAGTTGGGCTAGCAGCGTTTTCACCTGACGCTTCCATCCTATATGAAATGCACACATGGAATTAGATTCATATTATATATTTATACGGTAATGAAAATATCCCCGGAGAATCTAATCCCTGCTCTGATACCACCAAATGTAGCACCCGCTACCAATACTACGGCTATATCTCCCCTAATTATCATACTTAAAGTAAATCCTATTTACATGTATAAATATGCACATAATCGTTAAACATACGTAGTCCCTACGTCATAACCAACACCATCATAACTTACATCATTATATATGTGTACATATCAAACATTACAAGTAAACCATTTTAGTAGTTCATAGTTTTTATATCCCTTTATACATCCCAAAATGTAAATTAAATTCCAGCTGACAAGTTAGGAGAAAAACGCATACTTGCCCGACCTGACTGAACGTGGGGTTTGGATCTAACCCTCGATAAGCTGATACCTCAAGATCCAGAAGAGTAGGAGAAAATTTATGATGATCCACTTTCTGCTTCGCTGCTTCTTTATTAATAACCATTTGCGGACTTCAAACTTATTTTTGATGATCTCATTTCTTTTGTCATCATTTTGTTTTTTCTGGATGACGTCATTGCGTTCGTCATCTCTCGTCCTTTCCAGCTGGTTGGCATGATAGCTTATCGTTCACGTGCTTGCTAGCTGGCTTCTCTTACTTTGTTGACTATTGGCCTTTGTTGCTTTCTGCTGACAGTATTATTCTCAAATTTTTACATCCTTCGTTTTTTACTTCATTTTGTAAAATTTTTTTCTTTTACTCTTGTCCTAGTTCGGTTTGGGTTTCTTTTGTGTGACCCAAATTTTTGTCCCGAATAGGGCTTCTCTTATTTTTCGCAGCAAGGGCATACATGGTTATGCCATTGCCCAACATGCAACATGTTACATGTCTTCATCCTTGTGGTTTCGGTTGCAGGTAGCTTATTCTCCCATATGAGCATCCTCTTCTTTTCGAACATGCTTTCTGCAAACTAGGTACTTTTTTCTGTCATGGAGTTTAACAGGAACAATCCATTCACTTTGTTTGAGAAAATTTTGAATGGATACTTGACTTTGTCCATCTTAGTGAGACAAACCTATAATCCCCAAGCTCTTCTGGTGGAAATATCGTCTTCGCTGATAGCTGACACCAACGGAGCTTTTCCCGAGACAACTTCGATTTTGTTGAAAGCTACTATGTCGGGCCTCTACAGCTTCATGAAATAGAATGTGGGGTGAGACCCTTTCTCTGCTAATTCTGGAGCAGCCGATGTGAATTTTAGCTCCAAAATATCTCCTCTTTTCAAGTGGAGGTTGTTCTGCCATGAATCATAAACTGCCCTACTAATCCATTTCGGTAACTTTGAGATTTTTGCAAAACCTGGTGACATAGTATGGTCTGAAGCCAAAGATCCAAATTCATACTATTCTCGAACTTTTTTCGAGTTTAGACCCTTCTAACATCCAGACCCTGTTATATTTTCTGGATGTCTCAATGATGATCTTGCTTGGATGTACTCCTTTGCAGGAAAGTAATTTTTCCCACATTTTTGGTATACCTGCCAAGCAGAAGAAGAAGAAGAAGAAGAAGAACATAACTCGTTAGTTTTAACCTTAGAGGTGTCTGTCATTGGCCTAAGGTTAACCTCTCTCACTTTATTTTTTAAGAAAGCTTTGACATTAGTATTATCAACTTTTAATGTGAATTCATTAGCAAGTAAAAATAGAGGTCATTTCTTAAAAGCCTTCCAAACTGCAAAGAACTCCTTCTCATTGATGTACCACACTTGGGCTTGTTGCACTCAGAACAATCCTCCTATATATCTACAAGGTTTTTCCCCTGTATTAGTCTTTTTCATGAGCACTGCTACCTATCTATAATCATTGGCGTCAGTATAGAATACCAATTCATCCTCATCTTGTGGTATAGCAAGCTTTGGCAGTTTACTGCAAACCTGTTTTAGCTCACGAACCCTTTGAGTGTGGATTTCTTTTCATTTCCACTTTGAAATTTCTGTTTCCTTCAAAAGTGGTCGAAAATCCTTCTTGTATTTCACAAGATCCTTAATAAAGATACTTGGAAAATTAACAACTTCCAAGAAGTTTTGTAAATGCTTCTTGTCCTTGAGCATATCTTGAAAATTGCGGATTTTCTCCACAATATGATCATGTAATTTAATACTTGTTTCATCAATAAGAACTCCTAAAAATTTATTTTTATCGACAGCTATATTAACTTTCTTTTCCAAAACTAATCCTTCTCTAAAGCATGCATCAGAAAATATTTCAAGGTGTTTAATATGCTCTTTTATATCTTAGACACAATCAAGATGTCGTCAATGTAGACAAACATAAATTCAAAATAATCTTTAAAAAGATTATCCATTTTATTTGCTAAACCCATTGGAAGCACATTTCAGATATATTGTCCTTGTGTGTGGAGAATGCAGTAAATTTCTTTAATTCACTCTCCATTTTAATCTAGTAAAATCCAGATTTGAATCGAATTTGGAAAACACTTTTGCACCTTTAATGCAGTCAATCAAGTGATCTCAACTAGGAATGTAATAACCATCAAACTCTAATATTTTATTAATGCCTTGATAGTTAATTACCAACCTGGGTTTACCACTTTTTATCTCACTATGGTCTTTTACTAGAAAACTAGGGCTACTATAAGCAGAGATTCCAGGCTCGATGAGTCCAAGATTGATATGTTCCTTGATGATACTTTGCATATCTTTCTTATCCTCCATCTTCATCTATAGACTTGTATCGAATATACTCATACTTACATTCCTCTTTGACCTTAAAAATAGCTTTTGTCTTATTCCTATCCCACCATGCCAGAGGGTTCTTGCTAAAGTTCCTCTTGATAAGTCTCTTGACGTTCTCAAGAGAAAACCTGTTTTCTTCGCTAATATCTAGCCATTTCATTTCTTGCAATGCTTCCTTGAGATTCTTAATCTTTTCTTCAGATTCCTCGTACAAGCTGTCGCTATTGATGAGTCCCTATTGCCTGAAAAATAAAAGAGCTTTACAAAATTTTGTTTTGTATTTTTTGATGGTTTAATTTTGCATCGAAATCACCACGCTTTCTATGAAAATTTATTGGTATTATCCTGTTAAATGCCTCTCTTCGCAGACATATATCTCACTACCACAGTTAGCAGTAAAAATCAACAGATTCTTGTGGTTATCCTGTATATATTTTACAAGGTTTGAATGAAATTGTTACCTAGCAAAATATCAGCACCTGTGTCATGAAAGCAAATAGGAGGCGTTTATCCTAAACCAAGATGTCCCGAATGCTTCTCGATAATGATCTTGGTTTCTCGTATTCTCTTATTGAGTATTAGGATTTCTATGAAAAATCCCTTCCTGCAATAACGGGTAAGGTCTCCCTTGCTTCTTTAGGGAAAACTCCAAGTTTTGCCGTGCAAATCCTGAGCCTGAATCAGTATAAGCTGCGAAATATTTTGTCTTATATTGATCATATAACATACCGACATATATGTATATATAAAAGGGACTTGTCATTCAATCCTTATGGTTATACTATCGAGGCTGAATTCCATACCGTTGTCTTTTCTTCCCCATGGTTTATGATCTTCGAGGAAACTTAACCCCAAAGTCATACTCCCATTCTCTCATCCTGCAACACCTGTAACTAGAATTTCATGGTCTGCTATTTCTAACATACTTTTATATCTACCAACAACAGGTTGTTGCAAATGATATAAGTCATCACAAGGAAAAAGGTTTTCATTATTGGTGATGTCAAATATAACTTGTATTTTCTTTCCATCCTTCAGGGCATCTAAGTTTTACGTTATCTACCCTTATAACTTGAGGAGTTAAAGCTTTTAACAACTCTTTCTCGTTTCCTTTGTAGCCCATGATCCTATCTTCCGAAAAGGACATCCTACTACTAAACTCAGTTCTAGAACTAATTATTCAATCTAAAATTCGGTGATCTTTAATGACGATATCGACACCACCTATTCTGGGTATCCTAATTGGATCTGGTACAATTACCTTAGTGAATTCCTTGAAAATTCTAGGAATCTCGATATACTATTTCCTAAGGAATAAATCAGAATGATGTGTGTTGGAAAGGACATACGCAATTCTATAAGTTATAGAATATGTTCTATTACCTTCTTTCATTAGATATTTTCTCTTAAAATCCCAATGAAGGGTTAAGACTCTACTGAATCTTGGTCAGCTAGGTTGTATGCTATCATAGGATGAATATCGAGCATCAATTTTCCTACATACAGATTACCTATCATTATCCCAAGACAACCATCTCTTAAGTTATTGATTCTTATATTCATTAATGATAAATGTATTTCTGAATCAATTCATTCTTAAAAGTTACTTTTATTACTACTTCAATAGTTCCGATGTGGATCCATTTCATAGTAACAGTTACTTCTTCTCTGAGCCTACTTAAGTTTTCAAGAATATCTTCTTTAGGAATAAGCTGCATTTCCATCACATTACCAGTAAATTCCATAGGAATAGCAAACTCACCTGAACTTACTTTGTAAATTATGTGATGTTTTCTCTAGTTTAGTGATATCTGGTTGAGGGCTCTATCGATTCCTCCAATCCTAAATCCATCATATGGGCTGAGGTTTGAATCTTGACGCATGGTTCTTTCCATGGTTTTGTTTGACACTGTCATTCTGGAAAAGAATCCTGACAGACTTTTAGAGGTTTGAAGTTTATCTCCCTCGTTGTAATTATTTTGACTCGATTGAAGATCCATCTGAATTAATATCTATCTCCTCTTCACAGATGCATTCGTCTAAAGAAAAGCCCTCGAATTGGTATATTGGTACCAAATCACCATAGTAGACTGCATCTAGGATGTCATCCGTGGCTTCAAATTTTCTTAATTCACCACGTCTCTGCGGGTAGTCTGGAAATGTATGATCTCTTGCTCTGCAGGTCCAGTAGTTGCAATCTTTAAAACTTCATTGGCTCGAGTATGGGTCCATCTGAAAGTTCTCCTTGTAGGGGTTCGCTCTGTAGATCTTGCATCTTTTCATCTAAAACCTTGGGATGAAACCTTGTTGGTCTAATCCTTTATCTAGTTTTGTATATTTTGGGTTTTGATTTGGACAACCATGATCTTCGCCTGAAAGAGGTTCTTTTGGAGCTCCTAGGGTAGGAATCACTATTCTGTTTCTTCCTCTTCCTTGGCTCACTTGATTCTCCTATTATTGTAGGAAAATCATTGTTATCACAACAAAGAGGGGTTCTTTTGATCTTACCTCTCAGCCTTTTCATGTTTTTCTGGATGTATGCTTGATAACACCAATCCTTCAGCTTGTCTTTAAGAAAAGACATCCTCCTTGCCACTAAATCCAACTGTTCTTCAGGTACTTTGTATGATTGGATCAATATTTCCCTCCACGGACTGAAAATATCTTTGCAAAGAACATTAGAACTGCTACTTCTGTTGCTACTCCACTCTGGAAGAAATACTTACGAACCAATAGATATATTTATCTATTGCGCAAATACTTCTTAATTCAAGGCCGAAAAGAGCTTGTGTATTTTCTCTAGCCTTTTTTGCTTTACTTCCTTTGAAATATCCATCTCCGATGAAGTGTATCTTGATGAGCCTTCTTAGCCGATCTCCTATTGCACTCTTTTGAATCTCCGGCAAGGATATTGACTTTGGTATTTTCTGGAGTATTATCCCATCCGATTTTTACTGAACTCTCCAAGCTCAATTCCACCAATTTGTTGAAGTTTTCTTTGTCGAGTTCTAACGTAGTTGCTGCTATTTTTATGGCTACAACCCACTCATCAATCAACTTATCGATGTTTCGAAAGTCGATAATATCCAGGTTGAATACGGCGTCGTATGAATGCAAGGGCTAGAGCATGGTCCTTGCCCAAGGTGTGTTTTCAGGCAATCTTTTCGAATTTCTCCCTAAATTCTCTTTAAATCTAGTTCCGACAAATATTGGTGTCACATTGGTGTGAAAATCTTCACTTTTCCTCAGTGGATGATCCTGATGAGGATCATTAGAACCTGTACTTCCTTCCGGCGGTGGTAGTGCTGGAGTAATCTCGTTGGTTTGAACATTGGCCAAATTCACAATCTTGAGTTGAGCAAAAGACTTAGTCAATTCTTGTAGATCTGATAGATCCGCTCGGGTCACCTCCATTATTTTATAGTGCTAATGACCTCTTGAATCCGTTCATCTCTTATCTTTGGCTTAGGTCTCTCCTTTGTCTTCCATTTCTGATGTAAAAGTGGTATTGTCCCAAAGGCGTCCATGATCCGTTCCTGGTTGGATCTAGATGTCTCAGGGTTTTTCCTTTGGTTTTTCTTCAGATCTGCAAACTTCTATCTTCAGATCTGTAAGATCTTTGTGTAGAACTGGAAGGATCTTAAGGATCTTGTCCATCTTGTGGTACAAAGAATCTACTTTCATAGGTATATTAATTAACCTATGTCCATAGTCTTGGACTATCTTTTGATTTTCTCTCAAATTTGGGAGATCTTCGAGGTATCCGGCTCGAGTTCCTCACAAGTAGTTCTTCTAATCATAATTTTTAGATATGTAACTATGAAGGAATTTACTCATTCCGTTTCTCTTGGTTGGGATTCTACTAGAATGCAAACGCCTCACCGTGTTTCCTAGTAATATCTTTTGGACTCGGAAACTCCTATATTCTTGCTCCTCTTCTCATTGGAGAAAAGTTGGGTTTATCCCTTTCGAACCCTCACCACTTTTTCAAAGAATTTTCTTAAAGAAATATTTTCTATGTCTTTTCAGAATCTGGAAATTTCTTGTTGTTATTGTAATTCGAACTTTCATTCGATTTTATTTTTTCTTAAAATAGTCTCCTTAATTAGTGGAAAATATCTAAATACAATATTAACCCATATATTTCTTCAATAAACCTAGGCTCTGATACCATTCTAGGTGGGCATGGGTGAAAAAATGCAATTCGAGTACAAATGGACTAAAATGCTCTTTTAAAAGTTGGAAATGGGCAAAATTATTCAAAATTTCGTCAGTGGACCCGATTTAAGTGATTTTAAAAGTTACTGGACTAAATTAAATATGCGCAAACTTAATGGACTAAAATTATACGAGATCCAAGTTAATGAACTAAAAAATATTTTTTCCCTACACAATTTTTAAAGGAGAATATACTATTAAAACCCCTAGGGCCATGTTTACTTCTTGTGATGGGATTAAGAGAAAAAATATTAATTTGTGATTGTGCGTATGATTGACTTTAAATTGACTATTTAGTAACTTGGTTACTAACTTATGATACTTTCAATGATCCAATTATTTTGTGTTTAGTTGTCTTGTATTATTTAAGTGATTGGAACTGCAATTACAATTTTATCACCAAATAGAACAAATTGGTTGTCCAATCAGTCAAATGGCTCATTCATCCCTCACCTTCTCTCTCCCTTTTCTCTCATTTGCTCAAAATTGTATACTGGAATAATGGAAGTAACAATTACCCATTATAACGATTTCTTCAATTATAGAGTTCATACTATATATGTATTTACTCTGCCTTGATTTAGATTTTCCTTCTTACCTACCACACGACTTGCTCCAGAAGTGTCCTTACTCAATAGTTTGCCCTTACTCCACAAATCGCATACGAATTTAATATCATTCATCAAAATGGTGGGTGACAACGAATAAACAAAAACATCCAGGAGATGGAGGTACATTTTCGTGTGAAGGGAAAATTTCATTCAGAAAATCAGTTGCTAGAACGCCTACACTTTGAGCATTAAATACACGGAAGAACAGAGCAACTACTGCTAACAAATATTCAGCTATTTTCTAAATACTGTAGCTAACAAAATGTGTTTCTTACTTACAGAAATGTTACAAGGAAAATAGCAACTTTACAAGGGGATTAAAAGGGAAAATGCTATACTAAAAGACATCTTCAAAAGTGCACGTCTTCTCCAGCTGAACTGAACTTGGCTTCTTCAAGCAGCAATACTTGGTTCAAACTTGGACTTCAAAACAAAGAAAAGCGACATTTTTAGTACTGGTAAATAAAAAGGCGTACGAAAAGGATGGAGAGACATTTTTCACCTGTCCTTGGAGGTTGCCGAACGAGAGAAATGTTGGGGAAGATGAGTGGATTACACATCACTTTTGTAATTTCAATCAAAATAGGGTTAAATACAGTTATCACCCCTGAAGTATTCACCCTACATCAATTACCTCCTGGAAGTATTAAAACCTTCAAAAAAATCCCTGACCTTTGTTTTTAAAATTTGAAATGCCCATTTTACCCTTATAAAAATTGCTTTTTTAAAAAAGAAAAAGTAAAGTAATTTTTAAAATGCCAAAATCACTATTTGTCTAATCTAATTTCACTTGTTTATCGAACTCTTTTTTATTTTGTGATTCTAAAGTACTTGTGATATTTTATTTTAATTTTATTTGTTTGTCAAACCAAGTTAATAATAAATCTATACGTGCATAAAATTATCACATTGACATAATTATCATATATATAAAAATATATATGATAAATATATATTGATTTTAGTACATGATACCATTGAACACATGTATTTCAAAGTTCAAGTATTTTCGTGTGTTCTCTTTGTATTATTTTCCTGCTTTGAAAAATCTTCTACTTCTAATTTTGATTTGTCTTTTACATCAATGGAAAAAAATCACCCATAAACCAAAGCAGATACTACACATATTATGGATTTTATGAAAATATCGAAATCTAGCTATATTTGAAAATCAAACTTTAAATACTTTTGAAATTTGGAGATCTGTCCAATTAAGAACCAGGTAACCTTCTTAAATAGAAAACTTCAATTAGCAGCCAATGGAACCCCCCTCCCCAATACTGGATTAAACATAACATTGATTGGATGCACGTTACAAAATCATGGATTATCAGGTTCAGGTAGCATTTTCAGACATCATAATAATTGTTTTATTTAAGCTTTTTCAATCTCCACATGAAATAATACTAATTTCACTGCTGAATATGTGCTCTTCGGATCAGCCTTATCTCAATCGCACAAGACAAAGGAATTACGAATTTATTAATTCAAATTGATTCTATTTTGCTGGAAAGGGGAAGCCCCCAAACATCTTATCCCTCTACTTGGGACTGCAGAGTTCTATGGGATCGCCTGCACAACGTGCAACTGATTTTTGGGTATAGAAAAGTGAAATAGAGCAGCAGACTCTCATGCTAAATATACAGCTGCCCATCTTTTCCATAGCTGTCTTAACTTCTTAGCAGACATTTTGTACTCTGATTCTTTCTGGTTTTTTTATCAGAAATGTATAACTTCTCATGGCTGTACACGACTTTTGACTTAATAGAATTATGGCCCTATGCATTGAAATATGAGTCGCAGTCAGTCACATAAATTGGCTAAACTAGTAGTTGCTTTTCTACCAAACTCGTGACATCTTTTATGATATGTTTGTCAATGTCGGTAGAGATAATATAGAAATGAATCAATAAAAATAGATTTGATGAGTTACGCCTACTACAAAATCTTCCAACCAATTTATACCATAATTCATTTCTAAATAATACAATTAATCTCCTAAAATTTACGAATAACAATTTCGAAAATTTCTGAAAAACGGACAATTGAAAAACTCAAGTTATATATTTATAAAAATTAAATTTTCAGGTCGATTAGGTCTAACTTAATTGGCGAAATAGTGTATTAGTTTATATTAATAATAGCTGTTAAATTGATCAGTTATACACATTTAATATCAAGAATTAGCGTGCAGTAATCATTGATTGTTAAAATTTAAGATGTAATTGTAATCGATTCACTTAAAAAATATTATAATTTTCAAGAGTAAATTCTAACATTTTAACCGTGGATATTTATAGAAATTTCTGACCAGTTTGAATGCAACATTAAAGAAATGTTGCACGCATGTCTCTTTATAATTTTTTTTTATTTTTCAATATGATACCAAAAAAAATTCATTTTTTATAGGGTAAATTGCAATTGTGAAATTTTTTTTAGCAAATTATCCTCCTGTATTCTTTAAATAAAACAATCTACTTCCCTAACAACGATCAAATAGGAAGTAATTTACTTTATTTTTCAAAATACAAAAAATACATTATCAAATTTTTTAAAAGATGATATTTTTCATTTTTTATGTCATATGACAAACTGCATTTAACCCGTTTTTTATATTACAAGCTACTTCTATCATGTATCTCATCTTTGAATTGAGGAAAAAAATGGAGTTCAAATTTGACCTCCAACTCATGCATATTGGAGGGCTACCAAACCACCATAACCCCAAAACTACTGTGTTAATGATAAAAAATACGTAATAGAGTTCGAGTTTGTCTATTTATATTATTTTTCCAAATACATGATTTTTGTTTGGCTATGATATACAATAATTTTATATTTACTTAATAGTAATAATAATTATTATGTTCGAATTATTACTGTTAATATTAAATTAAGTATATGAAAGTATTTTGTACTATAGCGTCTGAATTTATCATCTATGATTACAATGTATATACAGTTTTTTGTGCCACTATTTTCCCAATTATGTCAAATTGCTCGCAATTTCTATTCATACTAAAATTTTAAATTATTATTATTATTGTTGTTGTTATTATTATTATTATCAAAAGTACATGACATAGATAATAAATAATCATAATTTAATATTATTGTTGACATATTTCTTGTCAGGTAATTAATCTTTGTGAACTCAAAATGTTTTGTGAACAATTATTGCTTGATATATTTTATTCTTTCTTATAAAGAACCCTCAGTATATAATATATGGGAAAATTGCACTTTTGGTCCCACAGGATAGGTACTGTTGCACTTTTGGTCCCATACGTTATGAGCTCAGCACTTTTGGTCCCATAGAAAGAAAAAGTGTTGCACTTTTGGTCCCAACTCCGTTTAAACCGTTAAGTGGGGATGGAAAACCACTTTTAGAAGGTCCAAGGTGATTTTTTATGGTTTGAAAACCACTAGGCTTTTTGGAGGGAATTATATTGATTTTGTTGCATTTTTCATTCATTTCACTATAAAATTACAAAATTTTCCCACTAAAATTTGAAAAAAATTAAGCTGCACAGTTATAATAGATAAAAAAAATATCTTTGCAAAAAAATAAGTTGCACACTTATGATAGATAAAAAAAATATTATTATGAATGAAATATTAAATTATGTGATTGCAAAATTAAAATGGGCAAAAAAATAGGTCATTTTAATTTTGCAATCACATAATTTAATATTTCATTGATAATAATATTTTTTTTATATATCATAAGTGTGCAATTTATTTTTTTGCAAAGATATTCTTTTAATCTACTGTAACTGTGCAGCTTAATTTTTTGCAAATTTTAGTGGGAAAATTTTGTCATTTTATAGTGAAATGCATGAAAAATGCAACAAAATCAATATAATTCCCTCCAAAAAGCCTGATGGTTTTCAAACCATAAAAAACCACCTTGGACCTTCTAAAAGTGGTTTTTTCATCCTCACTTAACGGTTTAAACGGAGTTGGGACCAAAAGTGCAACACTTTTTCTTTCTGTGGGACCAAAAGTGCTGAGCTCATAACGAATGGGACTAAAATTGCAATAGTACCTATCCTGTGGGACCAAATGTGCAATTTTCCCATAATATATTCTCAACCCGAAGAGGGGGAAATTTTAATGTGGATCGGGTTTGATTAAATCAGAACAATTATACAGAATATAATGCACTTGATAAATAATTAATGTATAATTAAAAAAAATTACATAATAAATATATAACACATACTTTAAGGTGTTTGTTTACCACCAAGTAAACAAAGTGAAATGACAACCTTCCTTTCAACTTATGCTTTTGTGTTCAAATTATTATTTGACTCGCATTTAACTCGTACCCACAAATTTATTGTCAAGTGAGTGGGCAAATCGTACTTTTCGTCTCATAATTAAGAGGGTGTTTGGCTAAGTTTATTTAGAAGATAGATTTTGTAAGTTCGTACAATATCTTATATTATATATATATATATATATATAAATCAAATGTATGCTAAATTCGTTATTTTGTTTATAGACTATATAAATGAATTTGGGTGTGTTCAGTGCTATGCACGAATTAAATTAATTTATAATTAAAATATATTTTATAAAAAAATTAATTATGTAAAAGTCAAACGAAAGAGATGTTTTTAGATAAATAATACAAATAAATTTTGTTCTTCAAATTACAATGCATCGATATTAGAAACATAAAATAACATTCGTGATATATGTACAAAGAGATATATCAATAGAAATAATTGAATAAGTATTATTTTTATAACCTAAAAGACAGCCATCTTCGTATTGAAAAAAATTGCTAAGAATAAATTTATGAGTTTAAATAATATATTAACATACTATTCAAAATTTTGTTAATAAAATTTAGGCAAACTCTAAAAATGATAAATTGCAAATTAATTGATGTAAGCATAATTAACTTATTGATGTTCGACTTATAATTACACAAAAAAAAGTCATTTAAATGACTAATTAATAAAATCGAGACTTTATGCTAATGATAATATTCATAAAAAAAAAAGGATATTTTCATTTACACCTCTTCACCTATGGTCTTTTTACACAAATCATCCCCGTCTTTTAGATAATTACACATACACTCATCAAATGTCAATATCATTTACACAAATCACCCCTAACTTTTTTGAAAAACTATAAACACACTCCTTAAAAATATTAGCATCATTACAGAGACTATCCCTATTTTTTGACCGTTGGGGATAATTTATGTAACTATGCAAAAAATAGGGATAGTTTGTGATACGACATACGACTTGATCGGTGTCCCATTACGCGAGGTATTGTCCGCTTTTGGCTTCGTATGAGCCTCATGGGTTTGTCTTGAAAAGGCGCATCGCTGGGGAGAGGAGGTTTTGGGACTTATAAGTCACTCAAACTCCTTGTTTGTAACCGATGTGGGACGCTTGTCTACATCATAGCCCCCCAGACGAGGGGCTTGGGTAGAGGCACATGGCCTCGTTTCCCACAGACGGCGCCAATGATGCGACATTCGACTTGATCGGTGCTCCGTTGCGCAAGGTATTGTCCGCTTTTGGTTTCGTATAAGCCTCACGGGTTTGTCCTGAAAAGGAGCCTCGCTGGGGAGAGGAGGTTTTGGGGCTTATAAGTCACTCAAACTCTTCGTTTGCAATCGATGTGGGACGCTTGTCTACATCAGTTTGTATAAATACATAATAGGTCAGGGGTGTAAAAATAATTATAAAAAGAAAAACAAATGGATCATAAGATGATATATATATATATATATATATATATATATATATATGAATGGTATATATTTTTTAACATTCAAAAAATAGATTATGAGTCAATTATGCACTATCCAGTGTTGTATTTACAAGACCTAAAAAGAAACTCTTGACCAAGACATATATATGTCGAGTTATTAAAGTCGATTGAGAATTTGGTTAGTGGGCAAAATAGACCGTGGAATGCGGCCAAAATTGAAAGCAACTTTCCAATTACTGCAAAAGTATCCTCCCCATTTATCACTATCAATATAATTTCATGATATTTCCCCTTTGTTTCCGATTAGGTTCTTGATATTTTAGCATCTCTTAGTTTTAATTAATATGGTTACATGTTTATTTTATCTTTTATTTAATTTAATATGTACAAATTATGTGTACAAATTTATTTAAATACAATAATTATTTTGTGTGTATTTCATTTTAAATATAAACATTATGTGTACAATTTTATTTTTTTTTAAAAAAAAAAAGAGAATTAGTGATAAAAAAAATTAAATGACAATTTAATATTGTTAGTAATTATATTATATATATATTGTGATAAGAATTTTTATTTTGTCATAACAATATATATAGTAGTTACTATTAATTTGTATTAAATTGATATAAGCAGATATTAGTGACAAAAGTAGTGTATAATGTTATCATTAGATACAATTAGTGACAATTGTAAAGTGGTAATATGGTGACAATAAAAAATTATTGTTACGATACTTGTGTTACTAAATACATATAGTAATAACTTTATATTTTTTTTTGTCACTAATAATTATATAACGACAAGACAAAAATGATTGTCATTTGCCGTATACTTTTAGTGATAATTTTAAAATTATTATTTAATTTATTTTTATTAATATCACATTCTTATGTAGTATTTTTTCTAAATAAAAATAAATGATAGACTGTTTTGGTTGATTAAAAAAGCGAAAATAAAATTGGATGTATAAGAAAAATCTTAGTATTTAGTTAGGGAGAATAGTTGGAGGAGAAGTAAAGTTGGATGTATCTGATACTCCTCCAGAGTCCAATATAATTTTCGTAAAAGAATTGGAAGGAAAGCTGTAATTATAAGGCCAAAAAATTAAAAAAAATACATATTTTATTTATATTTACTCGGTTACCCATATATATAATTTTCTTCTAATTTTTCCTTCTGTTGTTAATACTAGTAAATTATTTTTAGAAAAGATAATCAAATCGCTGAAAAAACTATTATGACGTCAATCATTGAATGTAATTCTTATTTTATTTACATTCAACAGTTTAAAATAAATGCACAATACCCATTTTGATGAATACTTTTATTATTAAAAAATATTTTTGTTGTCATCTGATGAATATATATTTTTACTATTAAGATTTTAAAACTTTCTATATTAAAATGTTTTAGTATAATACTAATTTTTGTTACAATATAAACTAAATAAAAATAATTAATTAATAAAATTACAAAAAAATATTTTTTTTATCAAAAAAGAGAAGTATTTAAAATTTACTCTCATTCCAATTATATAATACAATTTGAAGGTAAATTATTATTTTTTATCCCCTTGCCTTTCCACTTTTCCTTATTTTTCATTTGAATCAAGCGAACGCTGAAACAAGTAGAGATGAAGCAACAAGGCAAATATGTCGAACGAGAAACCCTACACCATCGAGACAAATAGAAAAATAAAAACTCCTTTATTCACTCTAGTCTCCATAGATGAATACATTGTGAAACATATCCAACTTCAACTTGTTTCCTCCCCATTAAGATAAAATTGTCAGGATGCATCTCAAGTTCATTATGTTGTACATTTTTCAGACAAATGCATTACAATATCACCCAATTCGTTGAACGAGCTTCCACCTTCTGTAATGGCATCCATCGCGGCCTTGCCCAAGGCCACGGCACGAGCCCTCCTCTTCGTCCACTTCTCACTCGTAATTTTAGCTAGGTGTTGCGCTAAATCATTTGAATCAAGCACGGTTTCAGCCCCTTCACACACCCTAATCGCGACATCCAACTGGTCCACCAACAAACTCGCGTTTATAAATTGATCGGCGCTCATTGGCCATGCAAGCATAGGCGTTCCGGCCACAATGCTCTCCAGTGTTGAGTTCCACCCACAATGTGTCAGAAACGCGCAGACAGCTCTGTGCCTCAGTATCAACACTTGAGGGGCCCACCCCTTGATCACAAGCCCCCTTCCCGCCACACGATCCTCGAATCCTAACGGGATGGAGCCGTAATCTTCCTCCACGTGTCCCTTCGTTGCACCCTTGACCGCTAGGATGAATTTGACTCCACTCTGCTCCAACCCTAGGGCCAACTCTTTCATTTGCTTATTAGTCAGCACTGCTTGGCTCCCGAAGCATACGTACACCACACTGTGATCTTGACACGTGTCCAACCAAGAAAGAATTTCACTGATCGAGGTGGAGCTGGACCTACCTCTCTCATTGGGCCCAACATCATCGGAAGGCAACACAGGCCCAATGGACCAAACCCGATCATTGCCCAATTCCTTCTTCAAATACTCCAAATAAGCCCCTTCCAACCCGCCAAACGAGTTGAATACCAACCCGTAACTCGACCCGTTAGCCAGAAATGAATCTCTGATAAACTCCGAATTCGGGTCTCCTTTGACATAACTCCGGAAAACAGGTGACAGCTGCCACCAAGGGTAAAATGGGGAACTCGGAACCCGAGGAAACCCCACCATCTCATTATCGTCACCGTAGTTTTCCCTCTGCGGCATTTCTCGCCACAAGGAATAGATAAAGGAAATGGCAAAAGCGCCGGAGGGGAAAAAGGCGTAGCGGCGGATACCGAGGTGGCGGGCGAGGTGGTGGGTCCACCCCACGAACATATCGGAGACGATGGCGGACGGCGGCGAGGGGTGGTTGCGGAACCAGTGGACGATAGGATTATGCAGGTCGGCCAAGGCGCACATCATAGAGAGGAATCCGTTGGCGGGAAGGTCGACGGTGTTCTCGACGCCGGCGGGATGGCTGGGTGCTCCGGTAAGGGAGGACGAGTGGGGGTGATGGACTGGGGGTGGGTGGAGAGGAGGGGGCTGAGCTGAGGGAGGTTTTTGGAGTGACGAGAATGGTTATGGTGAGATCACGGGCGGCGAGCTGGTGAGTGAAATCGAGAAGGGGTATCATGTGCCCCTGCGCAGGGTAGGGGAAGATCAGGATGTGTGCGCCGGACTCTGACATCGTGAGAGAGAGAGAGAGAGACAGAGGAGTATGTTAGATCGGAGTGAATGAAAGCAGGTTTAAGAAAAAGGTGGATAAAGATGGAAAGAGTACGTAATTTTTTTTATTTTTTTTTTTTTTGAGGAGGGAAAGAGTACGTAATTTGAAAGGGTAAAAATCAACATTAGCCTATCATACTCAAAATATTCCAACACGCTCTTCATAATTTCTTGTAAAATTTAAAAAAAAATGTATTTCACGTGTCTATAATACAATTTAATATATATATATATATATATATACACACACTAGCGTGTGCCCCGTGCGATGCACGAATTAAATTAATTAATAAGTAAAATATATTATATAAAAGTTTTTATTCTATAAATGTTAAATAAAAGAGATGCTTTTAGATTAATAATACAAAAAAATTTATTATTCAAATTACATTGCATTAATATAAAATAAATTAAAATTCACAAATATATACAAAGAGATATATCAAAGAAATAATTGAATAAGAATATTTTTATAAATTAAAATACAACCATTTTCATATTGAAAAAAGTTACTAAGAATAAATTCAAGTATGCATTTAAATAATATATTAACATACTATTCAAAGCTTTGTTAATAAAATTAGCAAGTTTAAAAGAAGATAAATTACAAATTAAATGATGAAAACATAATTACTTATTGAAATTCAACTTATAATATAAAATAAAAATAATAAATAAATCAAATCACTATTTAATAAATTAAAATTTTATACTAATTGACAATAATCTAGAAAGAGCGTGAGTCGTTGATGCTTAAATAGTTTAAGTGAAGAAGAAATACCTTTTTGAGATTGAACACAAATAAAATAGTAGGTGCAATAAGAGGAGAATGAATAATTGATGGCCTAAATAATTTAAAGAATCGTAGAGAACAAACAAAAAAATTCAATCCAATTAGAAATTTTGGAAGTAGGAGAAAATTAATCTTTTAGTAAAAAAAATCAATATATGTAATTCAAAGATTGGATTAAAATAATATTAAGTTTACACGCATACGGTCTTTCATGAACTGACTACTGGACAAATAAATACGATCTTTCATGAACTCACGAAACACAAAACTTACATTTTTCATGACCTCATAAGATAAAAATTGATAATAAAAAAATAAAAAGCAATGAAAATAATTTAGATCTTTCATGATCTAATGAAACAAAAATTGATAATAAAAAAATTAAAAATCAATGATAAAATGTTTTAACATAAAAAATTTATGAACTCATAAAAATGATAAATACAAATTAAAAATAGTAATTATAATTGACACGAAAATCATATATTTCATAAACTCACAAAACAAAATTTGATAATAAAAATAAATAAACGCAATAGACAAAAATTCAATCTCGCATGATCTCATGAAACCAAAATTGATAATAAAAAAATTAAAAATCAAACATAAGAAATTTCAGGAACTTATTAAGAATAATAAATATAAATTAAAAAATAATTATAATTAACACAAAAATTATATGTTTTATCTTAAACAAAAAATAATAGTAAAAAGAATAAAAAATATTTTGATCTTTCTTGATATCATGATAAGAAAATTGATAGTAAAAAAATAAAAATAAATGATAAATTTTCAAACATAAACAAATTTCATGAACTCATAAAAAATGGTAAATATAAAATTTAAAAAATATTATTTCTTGAACACATAAGCAAAATTGATAATAAAAAAATAAAACGCAATGAATTTTTTTTTCGATCTTTCATGATCTGATAAAATGAAAATTGATAATAAAAACATAAAATTAATGAAATTCCAAATATAAAAAAATTTATGAACTCATAAAATAAAATAAGTTATAATATAAAAATAAGAAAGCAACTGCACTTATAATGGTTAATTAAATAGAAAGTTGTATTAATTATAAATAATTTTAATTAATGTAATTAGCTAATTTAGTAGCTAATTTCATGCGGAAAGTCAAAATAATGGCTACCTACATAGAAAGTTAGGACTTTTTATGATTAAATGAAAGTTAACATAATGATTATCAATAATATAATTAAATTATAATTCTTAAAGACGCTAAATGAGTAAATAAATATGGAGGATTTTTAAACATAGAAATTAGTTAATATAATTATTAATTGGAATTATACTTCCATATATAGTGCTGCATTTAGTTTTTGGTGTTAGATTGTATGTAGAAAGTAAATATACAATGATTACCTAAATAGAAAGTTCTAATTTAATTATAATTAATTTAATTAATATAGTTAGTTAATTTGGTATCTAATTTCGTACAGTAAGTCAGCACAATGGCTATCTAGGTAGAAAATTGTGACTTTAATTATGATTAAATGAAAGTTAATATAATGGTTATCAAAAATAATTCAAAAAAATTCAAAATTATGTATGCATTAATTTAATTATAATTTAAATTATATTGAGCAATTGAGATTAAAACACGTCCTTCATATATATATATATATATATATATATATTAATAGATAGATGTAAGAAATATTAGATTATTTTTATTTTTCAAAAATTAAATTGCTAATTTTGGTACCACTATATCAACAACATAAAAATATTAAGAAAATTGAATATAGTAATTATTATCCGAAAATATGTATGGATTAATTTAATTATTTTCTATTTTTAAAAAATTAATTATGTGAAATTAATTTTGATTCAATTATTTTATATTATTAAATTTTTATTTATTCATGCATTTTTCACATAATTAAATATTTTTATATGTATCATCTCAATTGCAAGAATGTAAAAAAAAAAAAAAAAAAGTACTGACTAATATTAGAAATGTATGGTTACATGAATATTTATATATATGTTATAATCAATTAAGAAAATTAATAATATTGCCATTAATACGTACCATTAATATTAACCTACCAATTAAGTATTTTTACAATTAAAAAAAATTTAAATTCTAAGAATTCATCATTTGGTCAAAATTGAAGGATTTTGGTCAAAAGACCGCTTCAAATGTATATATTAATAGATGTGACACCCCCTCCGTAATCACATTCGATTACCCTCATAACTCATAATTAAACCAATAAGATAGTTGACAAAGTCAACATTTGACAACCACATCAAGCGAATTACATACTTCATTAGAGTTTTTAGCTATTAAAAAGTTTACAAAGAGTTGAATAACAGAGCATGTTGCAATAGGGAATTGCAAGTGTTTTCCAAAAAAAAAAAAAAAAATCCATTGTTACCTCCATTTTTAGAACTTCCCATTTATCATGCCCAAAGCTCAACTTTTCCCACAAACGGCGTCAATGGTGCATAATGAATTTTAGCCACACCACAAAGATAGAAGAACTTTCACGAAAATCCTATGATATCAAGGGACTAGCCTGCAACCCAGAAGTTAGCACTATGATACTTAAGTAAATAACATTACTTAAGAAATTAAAGAAAAACTTGAACCAAATGAGAATAATAAAGTATTAAAGTGATATATTCGTGTGCAAAAGCAAAAAGCAATTTGAAAGAGTAAGAGTTTGAGTGTGATGGTGGATGTTACCAAAACGTCTGCACCAAAGGTCTATTTATGCTTGTGAAGAATCAAATTGCTAAATGGAGTATATTCCGTTTAAGGCTACTTGTGCTAGCTATGCAGTAAAGGAAACCGTCCGTGATTTAGACTCATATTGACTGAAATATGATTTTTTGATCAAATTTTGCCCAGTTTACCTGAAAATCCAAGAACCCTTTATGTGCTAGTTAACAGTTCGATTTACTAGGAGTTTGTTGAAGATCTTTTAGTATGACTTGACTCAATGTATTGGCAATTTATATAACATGTCCGCCTTGTTGTATATTGGTTTGTCTTGCTGCAGAGCTAGTTTATTGGGCCTGCCAAATTAGTGAAAATACGAAAATAACTTTATGGGTTTTTATCTCCTTGTTCATGGGCTAGCGGATCCTAATCGACTCGGCTGCTCAGTGGTAGCCTACCTCCTGGTTTTAGGCATTTGTGGAAAATGTTGAGTAGGTATGAGTATTAACTAAATATAAAAAATATCAAAAAAGTATATCAATTTTTTTAAATTATTTTATTTACCATAGATAATTATTAAACTAAACTTACTATTATATGCATTTATAATAAAATTTTAATAGTTTATATTATTTTTAAAATTTTGGAAAAATTAAATAATTTTTTCTTGCACGGAGCGATGGTAAGGTCACCCACCCAGAAGTCTGGGTGACCTAATACATACATATATTACATATGCATTATATCTAATTATTTATAACTATATACATAATGATATATACATATATAATATTTTTAAAATTACTTTAAATTTGCACCATTCATTTCTAACTATTGAAGATCAATAGTTATTATAATAAGGGTACAACTGATAACTCCTTAAAAATTTTAATACCATTTACAACAACTAAATAGGGAGCCTTATTTCAAAAAATACAGAGGGTATTTCGCTTATAAAATTAACATAAGGAGTTTTTGGCTAAAAAATAAAATAAAAAGTGGTTTTCTACAATTAGTATTATGTTGTCTATGGTGTGTGTGTGTGTATATAGCAAAATGATGGTTAACCACAATTACGTCAATTTTGACCAATTATATTTTTTTTTAAATTTTTTAATTGTCAAGAAATAATTTCATTGGTTAGACAGCTCATTCATTTTAAATTAAAACTAGATTTTCATTTATATATAAAAAAAATCCTATATTCAAGATTCTTCAATATTGATGTATATCTATACTAGATTCTTCAATTTATGTTTATTTTAAACAACTTCAAAGTTTAGGATTAATCTTTTTATCATTAAAAAACTTGCATCTTATCACTAATAATTTATTTTCACTTTAATTAATAATCCCTCAAATATTTTTTGTCAAAGCCTAAAGATAAGGTGGTGGACCCCCACTAAACAACGTAGCAGGTCGGGCCTGACTAACCCATGAGCAAAGTATTAATCTCATGACTTGCCTTATCCTTATTAACCGTGTAGACTCAAGGAACCAACCCACTCCAACAAGATGAGTCAACCTACAACAGGGACTACACTCCCATAAGATCTATTTTCTTCTTCCATAAGATCTTTCCTCTTAAGGAAAAATAACATTGGTCCCATAAGTTAAGCCCGTTTTACATTTGATCCCATTCATTAGGGGATTAGCGCTTTTAGTCCCATAACTTACAAAAATTAACACTTTTGGTCCTCATTCACATTTATGTCTATAATTTAATGGTGTAGCGCACGTGCCTGGCATGTGATTGTTAAGTATTTTTGGCTGGAAAGAAAAATAATTTATTTTTCAGTTTCGGACCATTTCTTAGAAAAAATATAACTACATTTGAGGGGGGAAAATTTAAATATTGAAGGAAATTATGACAAAAAGCATGGCGATTTCACTCCTCTCTCACAAAATTAGAATCATATCCTTCCCATATTTCTATAAATTGAAGCCAAGTAGAAGCAGCACAAAGAATCATGTCTTCAACAAGTAAATCAATTAGGCCAAATGAAGCACTCATATGCTACTACTGAATAAAAACTAATTTTTCCTTCAACCAAAAATATTTAACGATGACGTGTTAGGCAATTGACCTACATTATTAAATTTTAGATAGAAAAGTGCATGAGGACCAAAAGTGCTAATTTTTGTAAGTTATGGGTCTAAAAATGCTGATCCCATAATGAATTGGACTAAAAGTTGTATGGGCCTAACTTATGGGACTACAAATGTTATTTTTCCTTTTTCTTACGTACAGATGAAGGGTTAAGACATGACTGAAATATTGGTCAGCTAGGTTGTATGCAATCCTAAGGTGTATGTCGAACATTAATTTCTCTGCATAAAAATTTACTATCATTGTTCCAAGACATCCATCTCTTAAGTTATTGATTCTTCTATCCATTATTGATAAATGAAATTTTGAATCAATTCCTCCTGAAACGTTGTTTTTATTACTACTTCAATAATTTTTATGTGTATCCATTTTATATTCACGACTACTTCTTCTCTAAGCTTACTTAATTCTTCAAGAATTTTATTTTCAAGAATAAGTTGCATTTTCATCACATTACCAGTAAATTTCACAGGAATCACAAACTCACCTTAACTTACATTGTAGATTATGTGATGCTTTCACTGATTGAGCTATTTGGTTGAGGACTCTCCCGATTCCTCCAATCCTAAATCCATCATATGGGCTGAGAGTAGAATCTTGACGCATGCTTATTTCCATCATTTTGTTTGACACTGCTATTTATGAAAAGAATCTTGACAAGTTTCCAAAGGTTTGAAGCATATCTCCTTCATTGTAATTATTCTGACTTGATTGAAGATCCATCTGAATTAGTCTCTATTTCTTCCTCATAGATGTTTTCATCTAAGGGAAAGTCTTCGAATTGGTATAAGGGTGCCAAATCATCATAGTAAACTGCATCTAAGATGTCGTCTATGGTTTCAAATATTTGCAATTCACCACGTTTCTATGTGCAATCTGGTTATATATACCTTTTTGCTCCGCATATCCAACAATTGCAGTCTTTGAAACTTTCATCAGCTTTGGTATGGGTTTGTCTAAAAGTTTTCTTTGTAAGGGATTTTGCATCTGTTCGTCTAGATCCTTGAGATGAAACACTTGTTGGTCATGTTCTCTGTCCAAATTTGTAGGATCTGGCTTCTGATTCGGACCACTATGATCTCCTTCGAAAAGAGGACTTCCTGTCATTCTGGAGTGAGTCACTGCAATTCTTCTTCTTCCTCTTCCTTAGCTTGCTTAATTTCCTGTAATTATTGAAAAAAAATTTATTAACATAATAGAAATGAGTTATTTTAATCTTACCTCTCAATCTCTTCATGTTCTTTTGGATGGATGCTTAGTAACACCAATTCTTCAAATTTTTGGAATACACATTCTCCTTTCTACTGAATCTAGCTGTCATTCAGGTACTTTGTATGATTGAATTAACATTTTCTTTCATGGACTGTAGATCTTTACATAAACGATAGGATCAACCATCTTTGTTGCTGCTCAACTCTGAAAGAAATACTTGCGGAATGAGTAGATACATTCATCTATCACACAAATATTTATTAATTCAAGGCCAAAGAGAGCTTGTGAATACTCTCTAGCCTTCTCAGCTCTACTTCCTTCGAAGTATCCATCTCCAACAAAATGTATCTTGATGAGCCTTCCAAGTCTTTCTGCAATTGCACTTTTAGATTCTCCAGCTAGGATACTTGCTTTGTTGTCTTCTAGGGTATTAGCCCATCCGACTCTCACAGAACTTTCCAAACACAACTCCCATAATCGTATGAAGTTCTCCTCATTGAGCTCTAGAGTGGTTGTTGTTATCTTCATGGTTGCAACCCACTAGTGTATCAGTTTCTCAATGTTTCGGAAGTTGATAATATCTAGGTTGAGTATGGTTTCCTATTGATGAAAGGGCTGGAGCATTGTCCTTACCCACAATGTGTTTTCGGGCAATCTTTGTGGATTCCATCTTAGATTCTCTCTTAATTTCATTCCCATAAATGTTGGAGTGACGCTGGTGTGAAAATTCGTACTTTCTCTCATTGGATGATCCTCTGATGGATCAACTGAACTGTACTTCCCTCTGGTGATGGTAGTATTGGAGGGATTTCATTAGTTACAAAAGGGATTTTGCTAACTCCTGTAGATCTAATAAATCTACCTTTAATACCTTCGTTATTTTATGGGTCTTATGGCCTCAAAGATTATATCTTCTCGTGTCTTTAGCTTCAGAACGTCTGTCGCATTTTTCTTTAGATGTAGAAGAGGCACGGGTCCAAAGGTGACCCTGATACGCTCTTGATGAGATTTGGATGTTTCAAGGGTATTCCTTTGACTTCTCTTTATATATGTGACTTCGATTTTCAGATTTGTAAGATCTTTGTATAGATCTAGGAGGATATTAAGGATCTCGTCTATCTTCTGGCTCAAGAGATCTATTTTTATTGATAAATGGATTAATGTCCATAGTCTTGAACTGTCTTTTGAATCTCCCTTGAATCTTAAGAGATTTTCGAGATGCCCGGCTCTAGTTTTTTCCAATCAGTTCATTTAATCATTGTTTTGAGAACTATAGGTTTTCAGAAATTTACTTGCTCCATTTCTCCTAGTTTATATTCTACCATAGATATCGATGGAGTGTAAGTGCCTCATCGCATTCCCTGGTAGTGTATGTTGTACATGGTAATTTCTCAACCATTCCTCTTTTTCTTCTTTTGTGAGAAGATCCAAGTCAATACTTTCCAGGTTACTATCAATTTTTCCAAGAATTTCCATAAGAAAATTTCTCCTCTGTATTTTCAGAGTCTGAAAATATTCTCTGTTTCATCCTAACTTGAACTTTAGTTCGATTCCGTACTTTCAAATATTCTTGGTTAGCATGAGCAACAAAATGCAAAATGAGTGAATATGGACTAGAATTGCTATTTGAAAAGCTATGAAGGGGTAAAATTATTCAAAATTGGGTCAAAGGCTAAAATTACGTATTTTGGAATTTATCAGACTAAAAATAAAAAGGATAAAAATTAATAGCAGACAAACTTAAATGACTAAACAAATACCTAAGCTGCTTCTAGCTGGTGTATGCCTACTCCCTTATTAGCTTCGATGATATGCCACCCTTAGCCGACACACACCTCTAAGCCATCTCTAGATGGCACACACCTAATCTCTTATTGGCTTTGAGCCCTAATAAGCTGTCTTTAGTTGATGCATACCTATAAAGCCACTCCTAGTTGGCACACGCCTACTCTCTTACTGGTTGTGAGCCTTCGTAAGCCACAATGAGCTGGCACACACTTGCTATTTTATTGGCCTAAAAGGCCAAGCATTTCTTTACTCCTTCACTGGCCTAAGTGCCCTAATGAGCTTTACTACTAACTATGCCCTGCTTTACATAAATATTACTCATATTTGTCATTTATCAGTGAGTTCTAACCTTTATTCTACTAAATAAGTGGCCAATAGAAGGCTACTCCCTACAATGTTTATCAACAGGTCACAACCTACCTTACTAGATAATTAGGTATACTCCAGGTGATACAACGCATTATTCTATCAGTAGGTTCTAACCTACCCTTAGCATACTACATCTTGCATTGCTCATCAGCAGAACTTAACTTGCTCTATGAAATAAGTGACTTACAGTGGGTCATACCTTACTCTACTAGTAGCATGTTTCACCTTACACTGCTAATTAGGAAGCTCATCGTGCCTTGCTCTGCTTATTAGTCGGGAAATTTGTCGCTCAGCGAATCATAGCTTGCTTTGTTGCATAATTCGGTCTCTATCATGTTATATGTTACAATACTCATAAGTAGACCGCATCCTGCTTCACTGAGCAATCATGTTACAACTAGAGGTACTTCTCATTACTATATTAGCAAGTCTTGACCTACCCTGTGAGTTGGCCACCGCTTACACTAATTATCAGCATATCTTAACCTTATCTATGAAATAATTAGCCTATGGTAGGTCGCGCCTGGTTACACCTATCTCTCTTACGCCAATACTTGGTCTGTGTTTTTTGGCACTACTTATCAGAAGGTCCCGCCCTGTTCCGCTGAACAATCAGCTTGCATTAAGGTATGTCTCTCCTGATTTATTAGCAAGTATTAACATGCTCTACTTAATAGCAGACCCTTAACAGGTCATACATGTCATTATCAACAGGTCACAACCTACCCTCAATATTGGCTGCACTAAATAAGCTTTAACCCTCATTATATCAACAGCTAGGCATCTTTTGCCTTTCTCACAAAAATAACATGCTCACAGCAGGTGATTTTTTGTTGATTATTCCCAGTTCACTCTTTGCTCTAATAAACAATTAGCCCGCAGTGGGTTGTATTCTTCTCTTCTTGTTAGCGGGATGATTATATCAAAATGATTGTCCCACATTGGCCCATGCTTTGCTCGACTCATTAGCAAGATTGCCGACCCACAAAATATTGTTCCCCACTTCGCTTAATAAGTAGGTTACGCCATGCCCTACTGATTAAATGGTTTCAGTAGATCGTATTTCCTATTGCTCAGCAAGAAACTACCTGACTATGAGTAATCAATAATCAGCAGATGTCGCTTACTAGTCAGATACCCACACTCTACTTCACTCAAGCAAATAAAATGTCATCCACGGGTTCTATATTGTCTCTTTCTCCAACAAACCGGCCTATCTACTCCTAGTGAGTCCACAACATTATGTAGGGACTAGTATTTGTTCCATATAGGTTCTGACCTACTCTAAGCACGGCAAACCTTTAACATATCACAACACCGGAAGAAATATCTCTAGATCAGTAAGATGCTTCATCGTTTAGCATACTTATATATTTGCTTGAATAAGCTAGGATAATATTTATATCTCAACCATACTTATAAAATAGAACTGATTAACTAAAAAATGCCAAAAAGTACACATAACACGATCATTTAGAGCATATGCATACTCGTCTTGTTTTGTTAGCAGGGTCTTGTATCAACTTTTGGGAGGATTTCCCACCCGAACTTGGAAAAGGCGTTAACTCCTTATCGCGACAGGTTTTATCTACCTCATGGCAATAAGACTAGCATTAATTGGTCCTTATTATTACTTAATTTGTTCTACTAAAAAAATGGGTCCCACCAGTCGTGTTTTGCACTGCAGCAAGAAGACATGTGTTTGAATGATCATTACTCAATAGGTCCTAACCTGCACTATTGATAGGTATCCATTTATTGTTTCACCTATCTAAATAGAAGACATTTGAAGGCCCCTCTCTCATCCTTCCGCCAGCAGAACAGTCTATGCCCCTATCAAGGACTTGTAAGGGATGATACTTGTTGTAGCACTTAACCTACTCTATTCTAGCCAACCTTTAACAGTCTTGGCAGAACAAAGATAATTTGGCTCTATCAATGAGAAGTTTTATCTTCTAGTTTATTGATGACTAGTTGAACTAGCTATACTGTTACTTTTTCACTAGAGAGGATTTTTTATTTCCTTCTTGGTAGCAATAGACTAACTAATATGCAGCACGGCAATTTTGATCTCCTAAACAAATTTACTTTTGCAAATCACCTGGTCCTCTTCTTTTATTATCACTATCCCGACATGAAAATTCAAATATAAGGCCTAGTCACAAGGAGGGGTTGGTTTCCCTTAAAAAGAAAACCTGCAAAGAAGTCTTATCAGCGCAGGACTTTGGCAATATTTCCTTACTGGATACCGCCGGCTAATGAAGGGGCGCGTAACCCTTGTCTACTGACAGGTCTACCTTATCCTAATATACTTGACAATTATCACTCACCTTTTTTGCAGATATACCCAGATACGCCAAGATCCGCATGCCCATTAGAGCTAATAGGACTCTCTCTCTACACTACAACAACGTGCAAACCCAAGTAGCTGAGCAAGATTTTTCCTACTAGATGAGCACCGACAAAAAACTCTTTTATTTTGCAGGACTATTTCTTTCTACTCCAACAATCCGACACCAAGTTTTGTACTCCTGGAGTGGGGAGAGGGGGGAGTGATGATGCCCTCTAAAATATTTTCCTCAAAGCGCCAAAAATAAGGAGGTGGACCCCCACTGAACAACCTAGTAAGTCAGTCCCGGCTGGCCCATGAGCAAGATATTAATTAAGCCTATGACGTTGTCTTATCTTTACTAACCTGGATGGCCCAAGGAACGAGCCCAATCCAACAAGATGATCCAGCATATAGCAGGGAGACATGTCACACAGGTTGCTGACATTTTAGGATATGTCATACTAAAAGATCTACAACTAACTACAAGTAATCTGACCGGAATTAACTTTTTAACCAGCAAGTAACAGATTCCAGGATACTCAAACAGACTGGGCAAGCTTTAGTAAAAAGATCCTGTCTTCGTCTAAATAAGTCCAAAACACGAAGGATTTTTTCTGTTGAGTAGCTAACATGTGCAGCTTTCTAATGCCATATCATTTTCCATAACTAATTCCTAAATCTTGCTCTATGATAGCCTATAAATAGAGGCACCTGTGCAGTCCTTTGGTAACCAAGTATCTCTTATTCACACACTCAATTCTCTCTCAATTTTTAGCTACTTTTAGCTTACTTTTTGCACTCCACATGAATTTAATAATTTTATCAGCATACTCCATCATTATTCTCATATTCTCTCAAGCTTTTTCTTTATTTATCTCAATAAATAATTACCGACGTAAATATCAAAGTGCTAACCTCTATTTTACAAGTTAACCCCTTGTTAATCTTAGGATTTTTGTGAAGATCTTTCGATCCTTGTAGCACGGTTGAAACTCGGTATGCATCATTACTTATTTACTTTTCAGTCACTAAACTTATATCAATCTCTTATTATATCTAATGAAGTAAATTTTAAGTTTAATAAAGTAAGATCACTATTCTTTACAATTTAATCAAGTAAAATTATTTTTTTATAATTTTTTATTGGTTCAGTAATACTGATAAAGTAAGTTTTTAATTTCCCTCAGGTCAACATTTTTTTCGTTTTCTTAGCTTTTTTCTGATAGGATTTGATTTTTAATATCTTCCATTGCTAGTTAAATTTAAAAAATCATTTGCCATTACTCTAACTATAAATTTATGTTACAAAATACATTTTTCAATCTTCTCCCATATGAATATTCTTTTTCTCTTAGTGAAATAATTTTGTGAATGTTACTCTTTCAAAATTTGAAATAATTTTGTGAATGTTACTCTTTCAAAATTTTAACATTAAATATATTGTAAACTTCATATGTTTGAAATCCAATACAAAAGGATGGTCCTAATTGATAAATATAAGATTTTTTCAATTTCAATTTTTGTTGATAATTGTTTTTAGAAAATAAAAAGAATTCTCAATGTATAACATTAGTATTTTTTATTGATGAATAGCAAAAATGTATAATATTTTTTTTTTATTCTGATAGATTGGTTTTTAATCTTCTATTGTTATTCATATTTGAAAATTCATTGGTCATTGCTCTATTTAAAAATTTATGTTACAAAATACATTTTTTCCATCTTCTCCCATATAAATATTCTTTTTTCCTTAGTGAAATAATTTTGTAAATGTTACTCTTTCCAAAATTTTAACATTAAATATTCTGTAAGTTTCGTAGGTATGAATTTAATGCAATTCAAAAGGACGGTCTTATTGATAAGGGTAAAATACACTTTGCCTTTCTGAATTATTTATCATGTTATATTTATCCCTTTAAACTAACAAATGTAATACGTATCCCCTTGGTGGACAAAAATGTCTCTCATGCCTTGAACAATATTATTTTTAATATATTTTTATATTTTGCATATTAAATCATCATTAAATTATTTTTTAATTATTTTTTTAATACCTGAAGAATTTAAATTAAAAGTGTGGTATAAATTAATAAATATATATATAGCAAATACACAATAAATATAACATAACCAACAACTCATACGCTTCTTAAAAGAAATTGACATCTATATATATATGCTTAACAAAAAATAAAACATTTTTAGAAAAAATTGAATAGATACATTTTATCATATTTGAAAGAAATATGTTAAAAAATTGATATATAATTATTTATTTTTATCTAAAAGAATAAATAGTTAATAACTTAATTTTTTTTATCAAATTAATAAAATCTCTTCATGAATATTTTTTTGTATATTTTTGTACTCATTTATTAGTTAATCTTGAGTCTTTAAAAAAAATAAAATTCAAATTATTTAACTCACTAATTATACTTTACTTTATTACAAATAAAAGATACTTTTCCAAGTAAGAAAATTTTAATTAAACTTACAATGCAAAATTACTAAAAAAAAGAAATTATTTGAACTATATATATATAATATAAGGGCAATATTATCTAAAAATTTAATTGTAGGGGGTAAGTTTTATATTTAGTAATTTAAGGAGGTAATTGTTACATGACGAGTAGTTATGGGGCAAAGTGTATTTTACCCTATTGGATAATAAATGACTTTTTCAATTTTATTTTTTTATAATTATTTTTAGAAAATAAAAAGGATTCCCAATGTATAACATTATAGTATATTTTTCCCTGATGCGTACCAAATGATTTTTATTTTTATTTTTTTATTTTTTTATTTTTGCTTACTTATATCCAATTTAACACATCGCTTGTGTATTTTTCTTTTTGTGTTTTACTTAATGTTCTTTTCTATATATTTTAAATACTATTATTACTTTTTCGTATCGAGAATTTACTATGAATTATTCTTATATTTACTTCTTATAAGTTTTTTAATTTTATAATTTATTTATTTGCTTTTATTAATTTGAGTATTTACTTAAATATTTTTTAATTTTTATTTTCTAGCTATATTTTTTCTTCTTCACGTTCCATTGAATACTTTTGTTTGTTTCATTGATTAATGATTTTTTTTCTTTAAATATTTATATTTAGCTATTATAATCCATTGATATTTTTTTCTTCCTAATTTCGTAATTTTCTTTCACTCAAATAGTCATGACTTATGGGCTTGATCACTAGATGAACATATATTTTTATTTAATAATAGTTGAACATCTTTTCCTTTCAATTTCAATTGGAAAAAGTTAATTAAAGTCTTGCATGCTTGTTCTCTTTTTTCAGGTAGGCAGATATGAATATTGTGCTTAAATTAGTTTTATATTTTTATTTGTATTAAAGTTCTTCAATCTTAGGGATTATTATCTTGACCTCCCCTGTTATTATAGAAATATACAAATTCCCGCCCCTTATTATGAAATTACAAACACACCCCTCTGACTAAGGTTGATTAATGAAATTTAAGAAATTTACGCGTTTGTCCTCATTTAACTTTCTTTTTCAAAAAATATAATCAAACAAAATAAAAAATAATTAAAAAGGCAAAAAATGTCCTTATGCTTTTCTTGCCTGACAAAAGACCTTTCACCTTCCTTCTCCTTCGAACTTTTCTTTCATACCACAAGAACCATTCCCCCTTCCACAAGAGCCACGGTGAGAATTCCATCGGTGATCGTGAGTGATTTTCAAACTTTGAAGGCTCACAAATAAATTCACCATCAAAGGTATTTTTGTCAGCAAAATTTATAAAAATCCTATCCAAGAGCAAAATAGAAATGATACATAAATATTTAGATTGAAATCAAATTGACCGTTAGTTTAACTAATAGAGGGGCCAATTCGTAATGGTAATAATCTAACAAAGTAAGTTTATGTAATTTTCTTAGTAAGAAGGGGAAATTTGTATATTCCCATAATAATAGGGGAGGTCAACTTAATTATCCCTAAATTTTATGTTTATTTATTTAAAAATTCTTAATAAATGATATGTATAGACTAAAAATTTTTTGTAATATTTTCTGCAGCGAATTTCCTTCATCTATTTTAGTATTAGTGATGTTTAACCTGATACAAGGAATGGACCCAAACCCAACTACTAGAAATTATATGCTAAGAATACATATATAATTTATAATATAAATTTCTTAACTTTTTATTGATTTCAAATGCTGTTAAATTTATTTTTTTAAGAAGAAAATAAAAAAGTGATACTAATTTCCCTTTTTTTTTTTTTTCTCATTTCGTAAACTTGATTACAAAAAAGACAATACTATGATTTATAATTTTTCTAATTCGTTTAAACCATAGGACAAATTAACATGATAGTATCTTTTTATATATTATATATTTTTATATGTGATAGAGTGCCAAAAATCAAAGTTTGTGAGAGCATATACGTATAAAGATTAAAGTATGAGTAAATTATTCATTTTATAGAGATTAAAATTTATGAATAAATTATTTATTTTAGTTTTTGGTCCATCAAAAGCAAATGAAATTGATAGAAAGGATAAAAAAAATTATAGACAGTTGTGAAAAATAATTTCATATTAAAAATTCAAAATAATAAAATAATTATTTATCAAAAAGTAATTTTATTGTAATATCTATGAGAATTAATGGGCATGAACCCAACTACTAATTTTTTTTATTATATTATGTTGTTACCATTGCTTGCATTTTTAGCATATAGTTTTAAAATATATATCTTAATTTTTTTATTGATTTCAAATATTCTTAATCTTTTTCATGAAGGAAATAAAAAAATGTTGCTAATGCTTATCTTATTCTTACTTTAAAAAATGTTAATAAATGATGTTTACACAACTGAACATACTAAGACAGACATTAAAGTATAACATACCAACATATAATTTAAAATTTACAAAAAAATACTATAAAACTCATAAATTTTCGTGTATAGTACAGGATTCATTCTAGTAAATTAATATTTATAGTTGAATAATTATTATTCGAATTCATAATTGAAATTTGCGAAACACATCCTTCACTGTACCAAAATTAATATATAACACTCAAATGTCAGTTTTTTCCGCTTCTCACTTTGATTCTCAAATACTCTCAACTTTCAATATATCTACAATTAAAATTTCCTCACCATTTATTTCATCTCTGAAATCTTTTGTTTCCTCTCCTTTTCCTTAATGCAGACGTTTATTTAGACTAACCGAACACATACCAAAATAATTCCCTCCATGCTTACGCAGATGTAATAGTCTCAGAAAGAGCAAACGGGAAATCTGTGTTGCATGAAAGAGCATTCAAAGATAAAGAAGTACCAAAGATGAGTCTTGTTAGACAGCAGCTGTGCCAATTGCCACGACGTTTCTCCCATTCACCCCGTTGTGGAAGACGGACGAAAAAACCAAAACTTCAGCTACATGACATTATAGGAAAGATATAAACAACTCTATCACACTCCACAGCAACAATGGAGCAAGTGAAGCCATAAAAAAAGATGAGATGATCCTGTTTCGTCTGCAGCATTTACAAGACCGTACAACACTGATTGGTTCTCTTCGCCTGCTTGTAAAACATCTGTTCCAAGAATTCCAATGATATTGTAGAATTAGTACCAAGAAAAGCTCAATCAGTTGGAAACCGTCGGAAAGTGCATGTAAAATGTGGCCATTTAGAAATTGTGTCAAACATTGCTACTGCAGCATAAACCAAAGTAAAGTGTTGGTGAATAACTATTTTACATGAACACAACGACAAAGCCGAATTTATGTGGGGGAAAAAAGTATTTTTTTTCTTCCACATTAAAGCAATACTGGGCTACAAGTTCTTAGTATTAGTTCATAGCTCGATTTTCAACAGTTTTATCAAGCGCAGATCGAGATTCAAAAAACTGGAAAAAGTTTATGCTCAGTACTGAGTTCAGCAAAAATAGAATAACACTGTAGCAAACCTGAATCCCATACAAGAAATTCTCTGCAAGACACAAAGTTATAGACTGCATAGAAAACCTGATGTATCTATCTGCAGAGAATTGTAATCTTAAGCAATCAAACACACATGTGCGGGGCTGGGATATTCATTTGTGATGTAAAATAAGATTTATTATAGCAATCCTGATTACTATGATACACAAGCACATGATTAGTATGCAGGCTGGATCGGATCTTGACATGGCGACAAAAAATAGGGAAGAGGCTCTTAAAGCCGCCAAGGGTTTTTATAAATAATTCTGGTATGTGAAATGATAAATGTCATAAAATTATAATGGGAATTCATGTTTTACTAAATATAAGTTCCTTACCATCTATTTATTATGACCTTATTTAGAAAAGTAAAAAGATATAAACATATTAAAGGCCCACAAACTAGTACCAGGGCTTGCGCTCAACATGAGTCTATGTAAAAGCCCACAAACTAGTATCTTTTGCCTCTTCTAAGAAAGTTAATCAGCCAAACAACCAAGAGATAGGACGAAAAATTTCAGCAGTTAGCCCCATCAGCAAATATGAGATGCCCAACCAATCATTTTGTCAGTGATCATCATGGATCGTAATGAAACTTTTTTTGACACAGCAGTAGAGAAATTTCCAGGAACTCAAAATCCAAAAACACTATTCCAAGCTAAATTGCATGTCTAGCAACAGTGGCTTTTAATTGAAATATATTAGAACAAAGGTAAAATTAAGTGCATGTGCTCATTCTTTGGAGTGAAGAGGCATAAAATTAAGAACTAGTTACATGTTCTCTATCCATAGACTGCAAAATATTTCAGATAAAATCTAACTAGGCATGCACACCTGAGAAGCTGCACTGAGATCTGAACTCTTCTCAACCAAACTGTCTAGCTTCACACCCCGTTCTAGGACACTGTCAATAGTCTTGTGCTGAGACAAAGGCCAAATATATTGTATGATATTGTGACCAACAAGGATAAAATGAATGAAGCAGCAATGTCATAAGAGATTAATGGTACAAACGAACAGCAGTACTTTATCCAAGAGGTAGCAGTATCTTGACAATCTTAAGCCCATACTTTTTAGCTTGTAAACAAAGATACATTGAGGTGACAATTTGGCCAATAATGATAAAAGTTACATCAACTTGTAATATAAAACAGCCATTGTTAAGAAACAGCTACACATAGGCCACCACTTAAAAACCCCTTCAACTTAGCTTCTGAAAGTTTTAAACACAGCAAATAGACTGAATATTATGGAAAGCAAATAAAAATCATATAACATCTGGTAAACGGCTTATAGTATTATTGCTTAAGATGTTAGAAATATTATCTGGATTAGTTGCAAGCACCACGGCAGACATCAATGAGTATCTACAGTATGCATATAGTAAACAACCCACAAGAACAATTCATGCTGTAGTATAACAATTTCAAACAACTAGGTGCAAATGTTAGCTATCATAAATGGAGGAATATGCAACCAAGATATTCTAAAAACATAGATAATAGGAGGACAAATAAGTGAAACATGTAATGCTCTTGTTTACTGTCAAGTTTTCTTTTGAATAAATCATGGCCTATTCAAAATAGATGATTCCATTGGAGACATTTTGGGTAGCCTCTGATTAGAAAAAAGTTGATTTCCTGTTTGGCAAAATCAAGCTGCAGCACTAGCTATCAACTACTGATTTACCCATTACAGAGTTTCCTAGTTCTTAATTTCCAAATCCTATATTCCATTGAAACAGATCACGGCTTATTGCTTTATAATAGCCACCAAAACCTAGAGATATATAGTGCCTCCTTCATGTAAAACTATGCTTCAGGTTCTTATGCATATACAATAGCATCAGAAAGCAGAAAGTGAGGGGTATCTTGTCCAAACCCAGGTATCCCAAGACTGCCAAGTGACTGAGACATGCGTACATCAATGTCTGGTTGGAGGGTGAGGATCTGTAGGACTCTTAAGGAAGGATCCCTTTTTCATGTTTTAGTTTTCCTTGGGATAGCAGACAGACAAAATATCATGCCAGTCAATGAATGTCAGTCAACAATCATAATCAAGGTAATTAACAATAGCATGGGGACACACCTATATGGCAGGGGAAACTTTGGTAGAAGCAAGAGGGAAATACTCACAATAATAATTTTTGTTTCATCCAACTCCCGCTGGACTTTTAGCAGCTTGTCGGCCTCAGCAGGGTCCTAACAGTTAGAAGGGAAACAGTTAGAAGCTCATAGGGTACACGAATAGCAAGATTCGACATTGTGCTTAAAATTCCTACCAATCATTTCGGCTGATGATTATACATGCCTCAAATTTCCAATCAACAGCATGGAGAAAGACTTAAGTACCTGAAATTTGATCAGTGCCTCATCTAGATAGGGCCATTGTTCGGAATTATCAGCTTGTACAGTTTTCCACGAATCACCAAAGTTCTTTTGGTATTCGTCTAAGACCTGACACAAAGAAATCCCAAATTATTCAAGAAATAAAAATGTTTTCAGCAGATGTGCAAATAGAGCGTCTACCTGGTTGAGCAATGAAAATGCACTTCGGACAGGGTAGTGATCATCCATAAAACCCAATGCACACAAGCCATTTCGATTGTACGAATGCACTTTGTATTCTGTTTCGTAAATAACCAAGATGTCAATCTTTTACAAATTCAGGAAATGATTAGTGCATTATAGAAGTCAAGTAAATTTCTTGATAAACAACAAAGTCTTCTACCAACAATCAGTTAGCATTAACTTGAACAACGTTAGCTGACAAAATAAACCCTTCAATACTTCGAAAACCTAAAAACACCAAGTAAAATACAAATCAAGCACACATAAAAAAATCAAGGAGAGCTAGAACGAGTGATAGCTGTATTGGGGAGCTAGGCAGCCACCTTTTCCCCAAAGTGATGGTTACAATAGTCACTCCTATATGGTTCTACGTGTATTTCAAGTGGGGGTTCCTCCTATAAAAATGATATAATGCCCCGTTCCTTTCAGAAGCTTGGCTTAAACAATAAACAATAGGGCCACAAAGCTAAAGCCAGTCAAAAGTTGCCACATAAAATTGTTTGTTTGTCAAATACTTTATACAACTAAACAGTATTCCTCCTTCCAAATTTTGGTACAGTGAAGAACATGTTTCGCAGACTTCATGTGAGTTATTGGACAATTTCTTTGCATGTTGATTTTGAGTTGGAAAAGGTGTTTCCCTAGGTTAATTTTAGCTAAAAAACCTAAAACTTGGGTATGGTCACAAAAAAAAAGAAGCAAAACATTATACAAATTGCTTAACAATACCTCCATCCCGCATTTGTTGTCAGAGAAAAGTGTAAGCATTGTGCTTCCTATTCTTTTATGCGCTTAAAAGAACTCATTAACTAGTGCCTTCCATATTCTTAAAGTCAGAAATCTAACTTGAGTCCTCATAAGGCAACCTCCCGATTAAATTTGTAAAAGAAATGGAGAGAGAGGAAAAACAACAACAAAACAAATGGGCAGAACAGAAAGGCAAAAAAAAAGGAAAAACAAAACAAAAAATCAATATAGTACACCAATAGAGCCTGCCTACGTGGTTGCCTAATAAACACTCATCTTTTTCCCAGGAAGTCATCGTCCATAATCAATAACAGACTTCATTTATCAAATTAAAGTTGTAATCTGGTATCTTGCAAATGAATCAAAATGTCACTTTTTGTAAAGCCAAAATATGACCTTTCACAGATACTTCATAAAAATCTGGAAAAAGAAGGAAAAATTGGTGTAGCAGGCAAGGTTAAATTCATTTGTTCCTAGTCTAAATCCATGTAGGTTCCACCAAAAAGTAAACCCCAATAACTGGATCAAAACAAGTAAACCATATTCTCAAAACTTATAAATACCAGATCTTGGAAAACACATCAAGCACATTGCGGATATCAGCAGCAAGCCATAACCAGATAATCTTCCCAACTGCCCTCTTGGTTACGGGTCATTCATCCCTACCAAATATGTTAAAATTGTAAACCTTTCCTACCAATTATCCTACTTCAAACAATTCGCTTTAAGAACATGAATGTGGGGAACAAACTTGGTCAACAATCAGAGATTACATTTGTTATCCTCACTAACGACAACCAATTGTTTCCAGCATGCTTGATGCCAGTTCCTCTCCAAAATTAGATCAACAATAAAGGCCAAAAATGACTAATTAACTATTTCTGTTCAATAGCATAACGACATGTGTACTTAATACCAATGCTGAATTCATGTCACTAGGTGCAAACAATTCTAAACAACTTTAAGATTCACCAAAAGCCAATCATTATCATACAGTACTAGCCCCATGGCAGTTGCTTAAAAAAATCCGAATAGGTGCGAGGAAAATTTGGCAAAACTACAGGTAAAAGAAATAAATACGAAATGTTTATTTGTCTCTTGCCATGTGTAGTCCCAATAAGAATGACAATTCAATGACTTCCATGTTCCAACTTTTTATTCCCTTATCCTGTCACCTCTCTTCCTTCATGGAGTTTATTTGTCAGTAATAGACTTTACAGGTGAGAGTTCAGACCTCTGATCATTACCATCATGGACAAAATGAATGAAAAGTCAATAAACCACAATTCAAGATCAAAAACAAATTGAGATAATACCAACTACATTGAAATATCAGACACAGAAAAAGGATACAATCAATCAGAAACAGGTCCAGGTTTCCAGCGATTGGAAACCCCAAAAGAGAACAGATTTCAGAATATCGCAAACAAATTTCCTAAGCCATTTTCAACAGAAACCTAGAAAAAAGAGTACCCAAACTATATTTCCATAATGCAATTCCCAACCAAAAGCAAAAAGATGTATAAATTAGCAGAAAACAATTAACAAAAACGCGAAACCAAAACAACCAAGCTACATAATTCCTTCAGAGTACTAACCTACATGAACCAAAACCAAGCATAATCCCTTGAAATCATCAAATTACGCATAACCACAAACTAACAGACAGAAAATACAGATTGAACAAAACCGGAAAACACGAAAAACTGTCATCGTGATGGACCTTCATGCTGGACAGACTGGCGTTGCCCCGGCGGAGTCCGCTTAGACACGGTCCGACCCACGAAAACAAGGAACTCCCTAACGCTGGACCGCTGAAAGAACCCGAAACTGCTTAGATCCGAAGCGTTTGCTAATATAAAGGGATCAGAACCCTCCGGGCTGCATTTCAGTAGCATCAAAGCCGTGATCTTCACCATCTTCAAGACCCTTTTCCTATTCCCTTCTTTTTTTTATGCCTTCCTTGCGAGATTACTAGCTACCAAATGAGACAGAATTCAATATCAACAGGAAACTTTCTTTGCCTTCCTGATTAAGAAAGTAAACCCAGAAACGTAATCATGCTGGCTGTACGTGCATTAGAGAGGTGAAGAGCGATTATGGCTTCAAGAGGGGGAAGGTTACGGGTTCAAGAATCTGATACGGTGCGGTGCGTTCTTGAATGGTTGTGCAATTGGGTTGTACCTTTCTGCCACGTCGTCATGTCGATTTGGAGAATTCAAACAATAAAGTAGTTTTGTTCTTGCTAAAATGCTCTAGTTTCGGATTTTTCCTCTTGGAAGAATTTTATTAGCTTTCAGGTCAGTCAAAAAGTGAGAATCTTGCACGCGCGGCTAGGGGTGACCAAAATTTTTTAAAATCGTCTAAAATCGCCCGAAACAAATTGAATTGAATCGATTTTTATGATTTATTTTTCAAATCGTAATTTTAAATTTAGATTAAAATTGCATCACGTTATTAGTTTGATTGTAATTTAAAACTTAAAAAACTATCAAAAATCGCACCACACCGCTAAATATATAATTAATGTTTTAAATTATATATATAATAATTCGATAAAATATAATTATTTTTTAGAAGAATTTCATATTCAAATTATATAATTCAAAATTCATATGTTATCAAAGATCGCATTACAAAGTCCATTTTTATAAAAATTATATTTGGACTTTATACAAAAAAAGAAAATATAAATATGTTTAATTCTTTAAGCCCATTTGATGATTGTGTTAATTTTTCATTCATTTTTTTTGCCCAGTTTTTTTTCTCCCCCTTTTCTCTCTTATCTCTTTCTTTGTTCTGTCTTTCTATCTTTTATCTTTGTTCTCACTAAAATTGATCATTGGTCTTTGTTTGATTAAGTGTTTCCTTATTGGAATAATATATATGGTCTTATATTTTAATTTACTTAAAGTTGTGGAAAGTATTGGTGGTCTATAGTGCATTATATTGGTTTTTCTTGCTTGTTAAATACAAACGCTTGTTTTATTTATTGAATTTTGTTAGTTTCAACATCTTATTTTTGTTATAAGTATTAAAACCGCCAAACCGTCCTCAACCGCCCGAAATCACACAAAACCGCATCTTTGATTTGGTTTTAAAAATGGCAATTTAAAAAATTATTTTATAAAAGCGCCAATGGCAATTCGATTTGAAAATAGGTTTAAAATAACTGAATTCGCACCGTGAGCACCCCTAAGCGCGGCTATGTATTTTCTTTTGAGGGATAGTTACACTCTCTTCTACTTAGATTTGATGTATTTACATACAATTTTTTTGTAAATTGGAAAATTATCTTTAAAAGAATTTTAGGTTTGCTTATGTCTAACAAACAAATTTCTCCATTAGCCGAAATTCATTAAATTTATTGATATGAATAAAAAATTATCTATATTTACCCCAATGAACTTATTATTGACTTATTGCAAATCAAATAAATCTTTTATAACCAAATTACCCCCATACGTCTTCACGCGTTAATGCATGTGAAGAGTTATATCTTCACCATTATAAGGGTAGTTTAGTCGGAAAAAAATTATTTGACCTGTATTAAGTCAATTGATGTGTACCAAAAATTTGGCCATACCACAAGGATCGAAGGATCTTTAGAAAAATCCTAAGATTATTGGGGACTAATCCTACAAAATAGAGATTAACACTCAAATACTTAAGTTAGTAACGGATTAAAGAAGAAATAAAAAGAAAAACTTGAATTAAAATGGGAATAATGGTATAAAATGATGATAGGGTGTATGTATTCGTGTGGAGTACAAAATATAATATCAGAATAACTTAAAAATCTAGAGAAAATAGTGAGGATAATTGAGAGCTTGAGTATGAAGAATGATGTGATCAAATGACTGCATAAGGTCTCTATTTATACACGTGTACAGAGCAGGATACAGGGGTTGTTGCAGAGTGTCGTACGAAGTTGGAAAGCCTTTTGGGTTGGTTATCATATTTTTGTATCGTTTGTATGCAGAAGAAAGTTTTCTCCCTTAATTCTTCGACAAGGTCGAGGTTTACCTTAAGGAGTCCAGAATTATTTTCATTTGAATAGTGTGAAATCCTACGAGAGGGTATTCCCAGTTCGGCAGGCATGATGGCCTCCTTTTCGTACACCAATATAAATGGGCTTTCACCTAATGTAAATGTGGTTAGTGATTTCTACATGTCCATTTGCTTGTGGGTGAGCCACTAAAGTGAATTTCTATTTGATGTGCAAATTCTTGCAACAATATCGTATCTTGCATCCTTGGAACTGTCAGCCATTATTCGAAATTATCTCTCGTGAAAGCCCAAAGCAGCAAATGATGTTTATCCACACAAATTGCTTAACTTCTCCTTCTATAATCTGTGCAAGAGATTCTGCTTCCACCCATTTTGTAAAATAATCAATGGCTACTATGAGGAGTTTTTTTTACCTAAGGCCAAAGGGGAAGGTCCTACAATATCCATGCTCATTCTCCTAGTGGGCATGGTAAGACCATGATGGCAAGAGGTTTATCAATTGATGTATGATAGTAGAGTATTTTTGGCACCGTTCACATCAATTTACCACTTGTTTGGAATTTTGTTTCATGGTAAGCCAAAAGTAACCAGCCCTTAAGGCTTTGTTAAACAAAGCCCAAGTTCCTACATAGGTTCCACAGCATCTGCTGTGAATCTCTTTTAACCATGTAAACCTTCTTCTCAGGACAAACATCTAAGTAGAGGATGTGTGAAGGACTTCTTGTACAGGATGTCCTCTTGCATCAAGAAGCGGGATGCTCAGTCTTTCAATATGGCAGTCTCCCATCGATTCTCCGAGAGATGTTCTTCTCTCAACCATGCTACTATAGGCATCTTCTAAGGAAGATAGTTTGAACCTCTAAGGGGGTGCCCAACCTTGATCGAATAGGAAATGGTTTTCTATGTCGAGCAATTAAGCGAAACGATATCTCAAGTATTAAACCATAGAGACCTAGTCTAGGAAGGTGACACCAAATTCCATGGCCTAGACTAAGAGCGGGAGATAATAGATAAAAGGATCATACTCGTATGGAATCGGGAGTCTAAATGTTCACATGGATATTCACTAATCTCTAGTGCCATAAACCGTTGCTAGACGGTCACTCATGATAGCGGCTCTCTTGATCAATGGTTGATCAAGAACGATTAATTAGATTGAATTTAATTTAATCGGTAGTATTGGACATTAGCCTAAGTTTAGCTAAAAGGTGAACCTAAAGAGTCACACACAAATCACCGTGGAAGGATAAGAAATTAATTTGGGATTAATTCCAAAAGTGTAAATTATTGGATTATTTTTCATGTAGGATGATCCATTGGATGGATAGCCCTTAAATTAATTAGATTCATTGAACTGGGTTTGTCTTAATTAATAAATTGGATTTACTAATTAGAGAGAATTGGGCTTATATCTTTAATTGGATTAAATGACATTGAGTTTAACTTAGTTTGAATTTATTAAATTGAATTTAATTAAATTGATTGACCCTTGAATTTATTTTAATTAAATTAAAATAAACTCAGTCCACTAAATTAACTAGCAATATAGTTACTTCTATTATTGAAGGAGGGTCGGTCAAATTGCACTTTTGGAAAGTGTCGACTTGACCATATTTGGAGCCCTTCCTATATGGCATGATTTGATCTACCATATTGGAAAGGGATTGCCTTGTAGCCTTGTAGGTAGGTAGATGTACCTAGACACATTTCCACATTTCCACATTTCCGTACAGAGCATATAAATGTGTATTATCATCATTATTCATATGATAACAAATAGTTAAAAGTGTAGAGAACACACACACTACATCCTTCTCCAAGCATGAAATTCGGCCCCCTCATTTTCTCTTCCTCTCATCCCTCTAATTCTCTAACTCTCTTAATCTAGGATCAAATGAAGAGTTGTAGAGAATTTTTGATGAAGAGAATACACTAATTGATAGTGTAGTTCTCTTTCATCAACTTCCAACTGGTTTGATTTTTTCTAGTAAAGAGATCAAAATTTTCTTGCCATGGTGCGATGTGGGTCATCGTTAGCGGGCTCCTATGTTGAAGCCTAGGGTGAACGCAAGGGTCGAACGCGCATTATCTGTTAAAACATAAACGAGGTAAACTTTCATTTAAATATTGTATCTCGTTTGTTCATTTATCTATAACCTTGTATGTTGGATGTGTTGTTTTATTTTCTTAATCCATACACTACATCAAATGTCCGGAAACACACAAGGATACATCCCTTGATTGGTCATAGAATAATTTTAATTATGTGTATTTTATCGATTCAATTTTTATTTTACCCGCGCTTCTGCTCGTGCGTTCCCGTGCTGATCCGCTTGCTTTCCCTTCACAATATATAGAGGGTCTTTATTGTAACCATCACTGTGGGTCGCACATATCAAGCCTATATTAGTGGAAAGGGTGATCCAAACAGACAGTATGGACCTTTATGTCAGACAAGGATGTGTCATCTTCACTAAGTATGAAGGTTTTCTAGAGACCTTGGATACTCTCTGCAAAAGGTCTCTTGGGAGCCCTTAACTATATTATAAACAGATGCAGGTCTCAAGTCTCCAGAGGAAGTTCGGAGGTCTTTGCTTGGTACCTTAGGTACTTAGAATATCATACTCTCAATAAACGTGTTTTTGGGGAGACCTTAGATATACCCCTCGAGAAAGTCTCCACTAGAGCCCACTTGCAAATACCCGTACAATTAGGGTCTTTGGCTACTATAGAAACATCAATATTTACACAAATTATTCATGTTTTTTGAAAATTAAACATAATTACAAAATTACACAAGCTATTCTTATTTTTTACTGTTAGGGGTAGTTTATGTTATTATGCAAAAAAATATGCATGATTTATATAAATAAACTAGACAAAAAAATGCAAGCAATCCTCCTATGATATTACAAATGAGCAAATCACCCCTTATAAAAAAATTAGCAATTTACCCTGTTGCATCTTTTGGCCCATGACCATTTTGGTATGGCCCGTCACACGGCCCACCTTACTATTTTGGACGGCCCAAAGCGACCACCACTTAGTCAGCCCAAGTCTCTAGCCCTGATCCGTCTGTGACCCGGTCCACTCGCCCGACCCGTGTTTGACCCGGTACTTATCCTACTTATGTCTAACCCTAATCTTCTCCTCATTCGGTCTTCTCTTGCGCCGACAATCCCTTCTCCCTTCTTTTCTCTCTCAATGGCCGTCTTCTCCCTTTTATGGCTCTTTGGCTTCTTCGCCTCTTTCCGTTTCCAATAGTTTCAATAACCACTCCTACCGTTTTCTTCTCTGTCCCTCTTGATGAATTACAGCCTATAAATCGGCTCTCACCTTTTGACAGTGAGTAGTCTGAACATACGACAAGCCCTCTTTCTTCTCCTATCTCTATAAGCTTCACCTGAGTGGTTCTCCTTTGTGAATTGGTAGTGCCTGAGTGGTGCTAGGTCTCTGTGACGTGTGGTGGTCGATTTGGTGCAACCGGTGGTAAGGGTTGGCCTCATTTGTGGCCGTGTGTTCTTACTCCTCGGGTCAAGGCTCCCTGAGTCATTTGCCGAAAGGCGTCTTGGGTTTATTTTCATTTACTGTTTTACTACGCTTTCTACTTTTCTATTATTTGTATAAGTTCTGTAATTCTAAAGGCTGTTGATATCTGTGATTGTAATAGTTGAGTTAGATTTCGATAGATCTTCGGATCACTGTGGGTTAGTCGCCCAACAGTGGTATCAGAGCCGGTTTCACCGGCACCGGTAAATCTACGGTAACATCGCTCCTCTCTCTTCCTTACCTATTTTTTGTGGTCCGTACGTATTTCTGCTGTGTGCAATTGTTATTGACTGCTTGGTCGCTTTGTGCGATTTTTGTGTTACTATTGTTTATCTCTTACTGTTGAAAGTTTGTTCTTGGGTTTTCTGGCTGTGTGCCAAAAACTTTTGCTATTAAAGTGCTTGGTGCTATTATACCTCTTTGTGTGAAAAATTTTCTTTGGTTGTTTTTATTGCCAATTCGGTTTTTTGCTCAGTGTTTAATATTGTTATCATTGAACCCTCCCCAAAACTCTGTCTATTCCCTCTCTTGGCCGGACCCGTGAGGTCGTCGGGTATCTGGTAGAGGTGTAGTCAAGAGCCATTGCATTCTTTATAACTGTCATTTTTCATTTTGTCTTTCTGTGTTTTTTATTAATGGCTGGTTACAATTTGCAACCATTTGATGGAAAAACTGATTTCTCTATCTGGCAACAAAAAATGAAAGGGATTTTGATCCAACAAAAGGTTTTTAAATCCATTGATGGAAAATATGCTGATAATGTCTCTGATGATAAGAAATGTGATAATGATGAGTATGCTTATTCTTCAATAATTTTAAATATGTCTGATTCTGTAATAAGAAAGGTTGGAAAACAATACTGCCAAAGAACTTTGGGATAAACTAGAAGAACTTTTTACTGAAACCTCTTTACCTAGTAAACTTTTCTTGCTTGAAAATTTTTTTCGGTATAAGTTAGATATGTCAAAAAATATTGAAGAAAACATTGATGATTTCACTAAACTGGTTCAAGATATAAAACTAACTGGAGATAAGAACATTGATGACTACACACCTATTGTTTTACTTAATGTTATTCCTGAAGTCTATAGTGATGTAAAAGCTGCTATCAAATATGGTAGAGATAATGTTAGCCTTGATACTGTTATAAATGGATTAAAGAGTAAAGAAATGGACATAAAAACAAATAAAACTAGCCAGTCTCATAATGAGGTAAACATGGTAAGAGGAAGAACTAAAAATCGTAACTCATATTATAAATATAGAAAACACAGTAAGGGTAGAAGCAGAAGCAGAAGCAGGAACAGGAGTAGGAGTAAATCTAGAACTAGGGATGACAGAAACAAAGACGATAAAACAAAAGAAATAGGTGCAATAATTGTGGGATTAAAGGACATTACATCAAAGACTGTAGAAAAACCAAAAAGAGATAACAGGGAGAATATAATTATAAAGAAGATGCTAATGTAGTAACTGAAAACTCTGGTGATGTTTTTATGGTATGTGATGTGAATAATGTTCATTGTTTAAACATGCATGAATGGTTGATTGATTCTCGTTGCACTTTTCATTTAAGTCCGTTTAAGGAAATTTTCACTACTTTTGAATCTGGAAAGTTTGGTTTTGTGTCAATGGCAAATCAAAAACGATGTGAAATTCAAGGTCTTGGTGACATTTGTTTACTTTCAAAGATGGTTTATACTTAACCCTAAAAAATGTCAGATATGTTCCTGACTTAAACCATAACTTGATGTCTTGTGCTGCTCTTGAGGAAGAAGGTTTAGAGGGTAGGTGGGGTAAAGGCATAATGAAGATTATGAAGGGATCCTTAACTGTGTTTAAAGCTGATAGAAGAAGAAATCTGTATGTATGTTCTGTTGATTATGATATTCTTGCTGCTTCTATGACTGATTTTGATAAAACTTCTTTATGGCATAAAAGGTTGGGAAACATTAGTCAAAAAGGTCTTAAGTTACTTCAAAAAGAAGGAGTTCTTATTGATAAAATTGAAAAGTTGAAATTCTGTGATGAATGTGTTTATGGGAAAACAACATAAAGTTCAGTTTCCTACTTCACAAAACCCCAACCCCTCATTTTCATCTTGCATCCTTGATTATGTACATGCTGACGTGTGGGGACCTTCAAATACCCCAACACATGGTAGTAATAAGTATTTTCTGTCAATAATTGATAATTTCTCAAGGAAAGTGTTTGTTTTCTTAATGAAACACAAATTTGAAGTGTTTGAAAATTTCAGAAAATGGAAAATTTGGTTGAGAACCAAACTGGAAAGAAATTGAAAGCTTTGCGAACTGTTAATGGTTTTAGAATTTTGTAACCAAAGTTTTTCCAATTTATGTGATGAATGTGGTATTAAACGACACAGGACTAACCCCTATACCCCTCAACAGAATGGTGTTGCTGAACGCATGAATAGAACACTGCTAGAAAAAGTGAGATGCATGCTTATTAGTTCTGGTTTGCCTAAATCTTTCTGGGGGGAAGCTTTGGTCACTGCTGCATACTTAATAAACAGATCCCCCTCTGTCCCCTTGAATGGAAAAATTCCTGAATCTATGTGGACTGGTCATGTTATTGATATTTCTTCTTTACGTGTGTTTGGATGCTTTGCTTTTGTTCATCAAAGTGTTGATAAGCTTGAACCTAGATCTCAAAAATGTGTTTTTATTGGTTATCCCGAAGGAGTAAAAGGATATAGACTATGGCTTAGAAGCCAACCTGGTTTTAAAGTTTTAATTAGTAAAGATGTCGTTTTTAATGAAACTGAAATGCCCTATTTAGATACACCACAGAATAAAAAAGCATCTTAATTTAGACATCACCTTTAATAAGGTGGAGGATAACCAATAGGGGAAGAAAATGAAGAAGAACAAAATACTGAAGTTGTAGAAAATACTAACCTGAGGTTTTAGAAGACTATCTGTTAGCTAGAGATACAGATAGAAGAGAACCTAGAATTCCTGCTAAGTGTAATGATTTTCACATTGCTCTAAATATTGAATCGTGTGAACCTAGTTCTGTGAAAGAAGCCTTAAAATCTGACAACTCAAAAAATTGACTAAGTGCTATGGCTGAAGAAATGAAATCCCTTAAAGACAATAAAACGTGGGTGCTTATTCCTAAACAAAAAACATGTTTTGTTGTTGATTGCAAATGGATTTTTAAGATAAAAGAAGAAGACACTTCAAATAGATTTAAAGCTAGACTTGTAGCAAAAGGATTTACACACAAAAGAAGGGATTGACTATACTGAAATATTTTCTCCTATTGTGAAATACACCACTGTTCGCATTATACTTGCTCTTACTGCTCATTTTAATTGGGAGTTAAAACAAATGGATGTTAAAACTGCTTTCTTGCATGGTGATCTAGAAGAAAAACATTTACATGCAGCAGCCCGCTGGTTTTGTTGATAAATCCAAGCCTGATTATGTGTGTTTACTGAAAAAATCATTGTATGGTTTAAAACAATCACCTAGGTAGTGAACAAAAAATTTGATACGTTTATGCATACTTTAAATTTCAAAAGAAGCAAGTATGACCACTGTCTCTATTTTAAATATGATGGTGATATTCCTGTATTTCTTGTTTTATATGTTGATGACATGCTTATAGCTATCCCTAGTTTAAAGCACATAAAAAACCTACAAGATATCTTAAAAAAGAATTTTGAAATGAAAGATTTAGGGGAAGCCAAGAAAATTTTAGGAATGAGCATAGAAAGGAATAGGAGGAATTCTACAATTTTCTTAAATCAGAAATCTTATGTTCAAAGTATTCTAAAACGTTTCTGTATGGAAAAATCAAAGTCATCATCTGTTCCCCTAGCCACACATTTCCAACTTAGTAAAGAACAGTGCCCTAAAACAGAAAAAAAAAAAAAAAAAGAGAAAATGAAAAATATTCCCTATTCTAATGCCATTGGCTCTATCATGTTTCTTATGGTATGCACTAGACCTGACATTGCTTATTCTATTAGTTGCCTTAGCAGATATATGTCAAACGCTGGTCCTCCTCACTGGGAGGCTCTTAAATGGCTTCTTATATATTTAAATGGTTCTGCAAATCTTGGTATAATGTTCTCTAAGTGTGCAAAAGGTGTTGATCTTACTGACTATGTTGATTCAAATTATGCAAATGATAGGGACAGTAGAAGATCCACTACATCATACATCTTTACTTTATGTGGTTCATGCATAACCTGGAAATCTCAACTACAACAAATTGTTGCATAGTCTACAACTGAAGCTGAATACATTGCTGCAACTGAAGCTTTCAAAGAGGCCCTTTGGCTTGAAGGGCTTGTAAAATAAATTGGTTTTCTAAAAAAAAAATCACAATTTTTTCGGAGTCAGTCTGCTATACAGCTTTGCAAAAACCCTGTTTTTCATGATAGAACTAAACACATAGATGTTAGATATTCATTTTATAATGGACATTGTAGGAAGGGAACTTATAAATCTTGAGAAAATAAAAACTGATTCTAACCCTGCCGATATGGGCACTAAATGCTTACCTGTTGAAAAATTCAAATGTTGTCTCAATATTCTAAATCTAGGATAAGTATATCTATCTTTATTCTACATTTTTCCTCACCATATATCTGTTAGCTTGTTTCTGTTTTGCAGGTACCCTTTTGAAGAATGGCGATGATGACCGCCCTTGACCCGACTCCTTGTGACAGGCTTCCGGAAACGGTCCTGGTCCAAGGTGGAGTATGTTGCATCTTTTGGCCCATGACCATTTTGGTATGGCCCGTCACACGGCCCACCTTACTATTTTGGACGGCCCAAAGCGACCACCACTTAGTCAGCCCAAGTCTCTAGCCCTGATCCGTCTGTGACCCGGTCCACTCGCCCGACCCGTGTTTGACCCGGTACTTATCCTACTTATGTCTAACCCTAATCTTCTCCTCATTCGGTTTTATCTTGCGCCGACAATCCCTTCTCCCTTCTTTTCTCTCTCATCGGTCTTCTTCTCCCTTTTATGTCTCTTTGGGTTCTTCACCTCTTTTCGTTTCCAATGGTTTCAATAACCACTCCCACTGTTTTCTTCTCTCTTCCTCTTGATGAATTACAACCTATAATTCGGCTCTCACCTTTTGACAGTGAGTAGTCTGAACATACGAAAATACCTCTTTTTCTCCTATCTCTATAAGCTTCACCTGAGTGGTTCTCCATTGTGAATTGATAGTGCCTGAGTGGTGTTGGGTCTCTGTGGCGTGTGGTGGTTGGTTCGGTGCAACCGGTGGTAAGGGTTGGCCTCGTTTGTGGCCGTGTGTTCTTACTCCTCGGATCAAGGCTCCCTGAGCCATTTGCCGAAATGCGTCTTGGGTTCATTTTCATTTACTGTTTTACTTCGCTTTCTGCTTTTCTATTATTTGTATAAGTTCTGTAATTCTAAAGGCTGTTGATATCTGTGATTGTAATAGTTGAGTTAGATTTCGATAGATCTTCGGATCACTGTGGGTTAGTCGCCCAACATACCCCCTACCCTTTTTTAAATGTAGCAATTTACCCTTTATTTTTTTAATAAAGTATTTTATCTTTCTAAATGGTGAGGTAAATTGTATTATTTTAAAACATACATAGAGTAATTGCAATATTTTTATAAAAAAATAATTTGCTCTTTATAATATTGTAGAATAAATTACATCAAACCCAAATAAATTATATAAATTAGGGGCGTGAACGAGTGACAAGTCCAACTTCCAATTGCCGGTCTTTCCTTTGCCCGAGGTGACGTGTCTTGGATTGACTATGGAATTCTGTTGACGTCGGTGGTTTTAAAATTGGATTGAATCTAGCTGTTCAATCAATTTAATCGACCAGAATTTGGTTCAATTTTTTTATTACAAAATTAAAAATTAAAATTGATATGAATTGAAAATGACTTAAAAGGATTAATGCATTGTTTCAATCCGATCCACCCAATTCGCATTAAACAATTTTAAAAATATTAAAAAAAGAAATAATTGCATTTTTGGTCCTATATGATAGGTCTCTTATTCCTTTTGGTCCGGAGCTTTTTGGGATCGACACTGTGAATCCCAAAACCCTAATTTTTTAATGGCGTTAGTCCCCATGCCATTAGTTTTTAATGAAAATGGCACGTGATTGTTCACGTGCCGTTAGTATAATTGCATTTTTTATCTCATAGGATATATCTCTTCTCACTTTTAGTCCCGATATTTATGTGATCAATATTTTAGACCTCAAAATCCTAAGTTTCTTATGGCGTTAGCCACATGCCACTAGTTTTTAACGAAAATGGCACGTGAACAGTCACGTGTTGTTAGCAAACAATAAATGTAGAAGAAGGGATTTTTTGGTTGACTTCCCAAATATTCACTTCGATAAAAAGAAAAAGCCAATCTCCTTTCACCCCTTTCTTTCCCAATTCCAAATCCTAATCTCACCATTTTATTTCCCACCATGTAACACTTTATATCCCATATTATGTCCAAAATAAGGGCAAAAAACTGCAACATCAACTGAACCAAAATGTGCTAATAAGAACAGGCAAAATAGGTGTTGGAGCTACCCAAAATACTTATAATCAAACTGTCAAAAATAGGGGATTGTAGTATGCGTCAAGACAAAATAATTATACCAAAATAAAAAATTATTTATCCACCCAAAAACTTGCTACTGTTGCACTAAATTACACCCACAAAACTGTTTACTGTTGACTAACGGCATGTGACTAATACAATTAAAAAATTAGGATTTTGGGGTTTAAAGTGTCGATCATAAAGCTCGAGATCAAAAGTGAGAAGAGGCATATCCTATGTGACTAAAAATGCAATTATACTAACGGCCGTTTCCTTTAAAACTAATGGCATGGGACTAACGCCATAAAAAAAATTAGAATTTTGGGGTTTAAAGTATCGATCCCATAAAACTCAAGACCAAAAGTGAGAAGAGGCCTATCATGTGGGACCAAAAGTGCAATTATCCCTAGAAAAGACCGTTTTTATAAAATTTAACTTAACATTTGGGTTAACTTATAAGTTATAACTAATTGAATTAAATTAATTAATAATTATTAATTTAATTCTAATTATGTATTTTTAAAATTTAAAATATCTAATTTAGTCAAGTAAATTTTATTTGAAATGAACCTTTTTGCTCCTTATAATATTTGAATTATTTCTAAATTATTATTCTACTTGAATTTTGAGGACCGCAAGTTAGATTATAAAAGTAAATGGGAAATTAGTTATTGGAACGTATAAAAGATATTAATTTTTAGGATAATTACATTCTCTTTCCCTGAGTTTAGTTACATATTGACTTCACGGGGTTTGAAAAATTACATCTAGCATTGTTGATCTTAACAAAAAAATTGAATGAAAATTGATACTTATCCTTAATTGGCTTATTACTGGCTTATTACAGATCAAACAAATTTTTCGGACTAAACGACACTTATAATGGTGAAGATATATCTTCTCACATGCATTAACACGCGAAGACGTATGGGTATAATTTGAGCATAAAAAAATTATTTGACCTTCTATAAGTCAGTAATAAGTCAATCGAAGTAAATATAGATTTTTTTTTCAAGTTTTTTGTTAATTCCAATAAATTTGGTAAAATTTGACTAATATGGGGATTTATTTATTAGATGAAAGTAAGTCTTATGGGTGATAGATATAATTTTCAAATTTTAAAGAGTTTACATATAATTACATCAAACTTTAAGAATGAGAGGTGTAATTATTCCTAATTTTTATAAATTATCTTGAAGTACTTATCATGTTGAGTTTAAAAGTTTATTTATTTACAATTTACATTTATTTTTGCTCTACTTTTTTCACTTTAGCCAATTATACATATATGATTTACAAGTGGTCAAGGCACGCCGTTATTACGTCAATATAATAAAGAAAAATCCTTTATTATTTGAAATATACCATAAATAGAAATAAATAATACAAATCAATTCGTCATATTTCACAAAAAAGAAAGAAAAAAAAAAGGGGGAAAATTAACTTAAGAGTATTATTAATACAATAAAAAATTCGTATTGCATATCACAAACCGCTGTTTTTAAGTGAAAACGACATTTTGTTTTACTAGCTGTTCTAACATGTCGTTCCTGCGAAATGGTCTATGTCGGAGAAGGTGAAATATTTTTTTTTTATATTTTAAAATATATGATAAATAAAACTAAAATATTAATTGGGTAGTTAAATTAATATAAAATTTAAAAGTTGAATAAGCTCGTAATCTTATCGGTTGAAGGGTATATTTGAAATCACAAAAATTAGTACAACGATGTCAAAATTGTCATTTGTACCTCTTTCTTTACAATAGCGTTTGTGCGCTTTTTCGTTCAGGTCAATTAGTTTTTCTTTTACGCTTACTCAAGCAATTAGATCAATAATCTAATAACTCGATAATTTATTTGGTTCTATTTTTAGTTTATTTTAAAATATTAATTAAGTGCATTTTAGATTTTCTTAGGTCCAATTTAGCCGAGTAATTGCATAATTGATTATAAGAGATACATTTTGAAACAACTAATTTAAAAAAAAATTGTGAATTTCTTAATTGATAATAAGTATAAAAATTGTAGTTAAATTCTAAAATAAATATTTTTAAGATTAATTAAAAAAGATATTTAACGAACATAATTACTAATTAGATGAAAAATAATTATAATGGAATTGAAAAATACGCACTGTAACTTTTATGAAAACACGTTTTTAATATAAAAAAATTATTAAAAAAGAGCAAAATGATATAAAGTCGTGTGTACACATGAAATACAAGTTTAACTAGCTGGAACACAGGGGCAAATAAAGTAAATACAAATACTTGGAGTAGTCGTTTGTAATATTTGAGACATGAGAATTGGGTTGAAGGAGGACTGTTTCCAAGATTTCCCAACCCATTACAAAAGAGTAAACAATTCTACCGTCCGCGTTGATAAATAGGTTGCAGGGCAGATAGATCCCGGATGCCCATTTAATTTAATGCAATGAACCACTGTTAGATCTCGTATTCTTCCAACACACACAGACGCACACAGTGAGAGTGAGGAGGAGGGAAGAGAGAGAGATGAGTAGGAGATCCGGGGCTTGCTTGCGGTGTTGCTTGGTGATTTTTGCGGTGGTTTCTGCACTCTGTGTATCTGGGCCGGCTTTATATTTTAAATTCAAGAAAGGTTTGAAATTGGAAGGGGTTTCGTCAGCTTGTGCTCCATGCATTTGCAATTGTGCTCCCCCTCAATCCCTTTTTCAGATTGTTCCTGGTACGACCAATCTCTGATTTCTTCTTGGCCCAACTCTCAATCATTTTGTGCTTATTTGTGATTATAGCTTCTGGGTTCTTGGGGATTCGTGTAATTTTTCTGCTATTGTCATATCCATGCTGTTCCTCTATGAACTCGCTCTAACAGCTGGAATCCTATAAATTTGTGTGACAACAGATCATGTTTGCCTTCCGTCGTAGGGTGGTGTATTTGTTTCTTACACTGCTCCTTTTCTTTTCTTTAGGGGGTCAGTGGGGTGGGAGGGGAGGGGTAGTGGTGGTGAGGGTGTTGGGGAACTATAACTAGCATGGTGGTAATGGGATTCATGAGAAAATGTTGGATCTCATTATAATACCAAGTTGTGTTTGTGTTTGGCTTGCACTACAACTGGTAATCAGCTGCTTCCATTGAGTTCAACACCAAGATCCTGCTTGGATTTCTATAAGTGTAAAGAACTGTTTGCCAGTTATGCAAATTTTGTAGCTTTTCATCGCACTAGAGCAACAAGATGAATAACTAAAGTTCTTATTGTTGTATTAAAGTGCTGATTAGTTGAGCTACCTAGGGTACAGATAAGTAATTTTTTTGGCTTTTATGTTAGTTTTTTATTTATTGGTCGTACGTTGACTAGCACTCAACTTTCTGATTTTTTCTTCAATGGGTGTTTGATCCTAAGCTGCAAGAAATTGACGATAATGTAGGTGACTATCCAATCACTCCGACAATGAGTCATGTTCTTAAAATGAATAGAGGCATGCTTTATTTCCCCTCTCTTTCCCATGCATATGCTTTTCTAGGTTCATGATCAAGATTCTATAGCATTTAAAAAGCTTTTGATTTTTATACGACACGGTCAAAATATTAGTACGTCTCTGATGTAAAAAGGTTTATGGCAACACACTTGCTGTTACCTTGTATGATGGTTCGATTAACAAAATCAGTCTCCTGGATAAAGTTGTTGACGTTGAAGTAATAGATACGCAGGGATTGGCTGTTGCCTCGGCTGCTTGAATAGTGTTTGAGTACTGTCGCTTAAATGTTGGCTTAGTTATTGCACTTGTCATAATCAATGTTAGTAGAAGACAATTTATATTAAATTATTGGGATTATCATTAGTAACATGAGTTAAGTTTGAGAGACAGTTGAAGTACTTTGCCATTCTGAAATATAATAATATAATGAATGAGGAAGGGAGGTCTCACTTTTCTTTTGATCTAGTTTGGAAAGAGCAGACACCTAGTTTGGTTTCAGCTTTCAGTAAACTGCATAAAAAGAGAGCTTGAGAGAAGCATGGTAAGATCGAGGAAAGAGAAGGGATCATAAGACAATGCTTTTTCTTCAAAATGTGGTTCTATGAACTATTACAGCAGACACATAACTGAGGAAAATACACCTGACTGTAAAAATGATCAACAGGAACACGTCGAAAGTTGTAATCACCATCTTCTTTGTTTTTAGTCGCCCTCTAGATAATGTAGTTAGCTCTATACATCTATATTTATGTAAATTATGCTCTAGATTACGTGGGAATCCCATCTCCTGCATACGCTTCCACGATCTTTCAAATGAATCTTTCAGAACTCAATCACTGGGTAATTTCTGTTGTTTCATACATTATGTTTCTCAGCTATCCTTAAGTGGAATTTAAGCAATTTAGGACAGTCGTGTTATCATCACTACATGAGAAGCTCCGGTCCACCGCATAGTTGTAAATGGCGCCCTAAAGCGCGCATGGCGGCTTGAGCGCCATTTTTATATGGCTCATCCCTTGCAAATGGCGACGCCATGGCGCACCATTTTGCGCCATTGTTCTTGGCACAGAGGCGTGCCATATGCAAGCCCCAGCCTTTTTAGGTTGGGGCTTCAAAAAAGCTGGGCGAAACCCAGTTTTTTCAAACACTAGGCTTCCCCCAGCATAATAAAGGCTGGGTTCAGCGTTTAATTTAGTTATGTTTTTCTTAAAAAGAGAAAAGTTACAGAAATTTACACAAAAAATAGGCCGAAGGGTGAAGACATTAGGGTTTTACTGTTTTACACCTTTCCTAAAACAAAGGAGAGAAGATATTCTACTGCAGGTGATGGATATTTTATGTTTGTTTTCATTTTAATAATGATTATGTAGGATTTGTGTTTAATGGTTTTGCATATTTTGAACTCTTTGTTTTCACTAAGACTTTTTGTTTTGCATATTTCTTTTATGGTATGATCATTAAGATAATTTTTAGTGTTTATATATAATTGTTTGTGCATTTTTATGTGAAATATATTGATGTATGAAATATATAATTTATTTCTGTATATATGTGCCGTGCTTTAAAAAGGCACATGCGTTCCGGGGGACCTTGCGCCATGGCGTGCCATGGCTATCAACTATGGTAGGCATTAATAAGGGTGTCTTGGTTAGTTCTGAGATAATAGACTTCCTTTCTTTTTGATGCAAATCCAGAAGACAGATTAGCAAGGATATTAATAGCTTATTGCAGTCTTCGGGATTTTGTAAGCTTAGAGATATGATTTTGTTCGCACACTTTATACTTTATATATATTGATGACCTTCTTACAGTTCTTAAATGACATTCTGGAAGGAAAGCCAGTATAATATGAAACTTATTGATAACTAGCCATACTATTGGTGTTCTACAGGTGTGAGACAGGTCCAGTGGGGTTTGTACTTCATTTTCTTGCAAGTTAAAATGCATGTGGAAATGGGGTCTCCTTCATCAGATTGTTTTTTTTAAAAAGAAACCACAAGGAGGGTGGGGTCCTTCATCAGATTCATGATTTAGATAGTTGATACCAAATAGTTCTTTAAGCTTTCTACTTGATCATTTGCATTTCTTGCTCTTGTCCTTTCTCTTACCATATGTGCACATATATTGTATGAGTTGCATGTGGTAACCTGTATTTCTGTTTGTTCACTCACTCAAGCACCATCCTTTTGGACGATCTTCATCACAGAATAGCTCTTGACTGGTTAAGGTTGTAGTCATAATTACAAAACCCCCCTCTGCTCTTATTTTAATATTACTAGTACCCTCCCCCCTTGACCGCTGAAATTTGATCAAGGTGATGGAATTAGTGAAAAAGACACTTCTAATGTTTAATAGCAATAGGGAGTATTTGTAATATTTGTAATATAAAAAGCGTATGCTATATGTCTTCAATGTGTTATTTCTTTTTATCCTTTTGCATAATGATTCCTTGAGGTCGTAAATGAATTGGTTCCTTATGCAATTAAATGAAAATGTGACGGACATACTTATCAAATGTAAAGACAAGATATGAAAAAGAAAAACATTCATCATCGAGTTATATAGAGTTAGGAATATTCAAGGAATAGTTTGAACGCCAGAGAAAAGATAGAGTTATCACTGACTTTAACTTCCATGTACCGCTGAGTTTATTGGACATCTAATACTGTTTCCATGCACCACACTATCCATGGTTTCTAATTTGACAAAATCTTTATTTCAATAAGTAATCATCATGACGTGAACTGTTGTGCCCATTATTTGTGTCAGATGTGTATCATTGTTGACGACAAGTACTTTTTCGGTAAATTATTAGTATCTTTGCAACTCCACTGGTTATTGGTTATTATGGTTTATTTTTGTAAGTTTAGAGTTCGTGAATTATGAAATTATCCGTATAGGGATGCATAAGTTGAGTTCAATATCTTAGCTAACTTAATACGGAATGATAGTGTAATTATCCCTATACCTATTAAAGATATGGGATGTTGGTGTTATTAGAAAACTCCGTCCACCTTGCTACTTGAGGGGAGGGGAAATGAGACAATCAAAATTGAATTCGTGCTATCTAGAACTGTAATCATTTAGGTCTTTACTTTCCTCTTCCTTCTCTGACTTTCAAGCAATAAATTAGAAAGAAGTATTGAAAAATTAAGTTACCCATTAAACTGACTGCTCTGTTTTAATAGACGACATCCTGCATCTAATTCTTTACTAAACATTAGTAATTTTTCTGGCTTGTACTCTTGCCATTTTTCCTTCTTCTTTTTTGGATGTTTTTATAAATTGCAGTCTAATTTGGTCTTCTTGTGGAATTAGAGAACTTAACTTTGACACTTTGTAATTTGTTTTTCTTTTTCTTGCAGGCTTGGCTAATCTCTCTGTTACAGGTTAGTCTGTAGGAAGATTTCCTCTCTTTACTCATTCCTTTCACCTGGGAGCATCATTTTAGGGGTGTGCTTTAAAAATAGGATTTTATTTTCATTGTCGATAATTGGACAACTTATTCTTTTCTGGCCTCGCTTTGACTGAATTAGAAGTTTGAAAATTAATGCTTCAACATTTTAAGCTCGTTTTATTTCCTCTTTTTTTGGTAGATATTTTAAGCTCCTTTTAGTGGTACATATGAAGATGATCAAAATTTGGCTAAGTTCCGTTTAGTTTACATTATATTTGATAAAGTAATATTCTTCCAAATGTTGGATTAATATCATGCTATTTAAAGCTTGGGAGAGTAACTACAGAGGTTTTACATCTGAGTGCAACTCTATTCAGTATTTCCATAAGTTTCTTCAACTAGAACATGATGAAAATTCTCAATTGGCATAGATTGTGGAAAAGATGACCCTGATCTCAAAGAAGAGATGGAGAAGCAATTTGTGGACTTACTGTCCGAAGAGCTAAAGTTGCAAGAAACGGTAGGTGAAGAGCACTCTCATCATATGAACATTACATTAGGTGAGGCAAAAAGATTGGCTTCCCAGTATCAGAGGGAAGCCGAGAAATGCAATGCTGCTACAGAAACTTGTGAGGGAGCCAGAGAACGAGCCCAAGTGCTGCTCACTAAGGAGAAGAAGATGACGATGTTGTGGGAACAAAGAGCCCGGCACCTTGGTTGGGAAGGGGAATAGTTACATACAGAAATTTTATATATTTCTATTTTCTGCTAATGCTGTCTACATGTGAATCCAGGAAAAGACGAGAACTTAAAGACTATCGAGCAAGCAAATTTTGCAGAAAAATCTCTGATCATTTCATTTGGTATTCTCTTTGTGCTACTTGTGTTCAATATTCATGCTATCTTGGTTAAAGATATGGCTTACACAAGTAGAGCCCAGCTGCACTGATAGTATACTAAGTACTTCAAACTATAAATATGTCAAAGACAAATATCATTGTTGCCATCCCATGTAATTTATAAGGGATTTGAATGCTCTACATTACAAGAAATTGCAAAGTTTGTTCCATAGGAAGCCTTCCTTTATGTTTAGCTAATCTTCTGAAGATAACTTTTCATTGTAGCATTTTGCATCCTCACCGTGCACTTCTCTTAGTTCTTTATTAAGAAGGGTGTTTGGGTGTTTGGGGGAGCCGCTTATAAGCTAATCAAAATATTTCTATAAGATGTTTGAGAGCTTATAAAATGTTGAAAGTTGTTTGGTAAGAACTTCCTAACTTATTATTAAGATTTTAACGAACTCTTTCAACTTTGATCATATGAATCACAGAAAATCGTTTATTAACATCTTACAAGACTAAAAACATTCTGTAAGATTTATGAATTTATAAGATTTTATAAATAAGTTTAGCCAAACATCCTTCAAGGAAAGTGCAAGAAACGTAAGACTAGTGAAATTAAATTCCTAGTACTATATTTATTTCAAAATAAGTAGTATCTCAACAACTTATTAAATTAGTTCAATCTTAAGAATTTGATAAATACATTATTTCCATGATCATGCAAAATTTCCCATGTATGTGTTGTCATGACAACGTAAAAACCATGTGCCCTTTTATCAACTTAGATCCAAGTTGCAAGTAATGATAATGCTTGAGTAATCTGGGCTATAACTTCCCATCTTTTGCTTGGTTTAAGCAACCTACGTACACAAAAAGGTTGGTAACAACAACATTGAGTAAACTCTAACTATAACCCTCCAATATTTAAGTTAGTATTGTTGGAACAAGAATAGTTAAGAGTAATACTGGTATAAGAAAAAAAAAGAACTTGACATTCACAATCCGGCATAATTATTCAATTCAAATATAATCAAACGGTTATGGAAATTAATGATGTCAACTGGTCAGACTCAAATCGAAGAGTGCACGGATCTTTGGAATGTTTAGTTATTTTCACCATGTTGGAGGACGTTTGGATCATTTAACGAAGCTTGGGTGTAGCCCCCGCCATAGCTGATAATCGACCAAAAACACATACTTGAAAGCACGGTGCTTACCGAACTGCCTTATTCATAATTTATCCGATTAAGAATGAGTTCCGAGTTTCTCATGACAGTAACTAGGATGCAATTTTCAATTGCAACTGGGGACAAAAAAAAAAATTAAAAATAAACAGGAATAAAATCAGACATCCTACAAAGATTCTTAATAAAAAGACAGATCACATATAGACAAAGTTTAGCAGAAGCCTTTGTAGACAGCAGCCTCACATAGCTGCTCCGAAAGAGTAATCATCAAATCCAAAGTCGCAGTTCGGTATAGCTTCATCTTGTTCCTATGCATCAAGAAAACAAGAGATGTTAATACTGATCGAGAATCAGATAAAGAAAATCCGATGACTTTGAGGAAGTCTCAGGCAGTATTTTCAAAGATAAAGAACGCAATTGTGACGACCAAAGATTGTCCATGCATGCACTGAAATAAGAGGCAAGATGTGCAAGTCCAGGAAGAGACAAGAAATCGATGGAAATCAGATGCATGTGAAGTTCTGTATGCTGGTGCAGATATCACTCTTGGCATTCGTCATACCCGTTTGATCATAGCATTCATCATAGCATCCAATGAATCATAACTACGAGGTACGAATCCTCCTCGCGACTTTGGTTGCTCCAGAAGGAAGTTGTCATTCAACCTTGGTCTTGATTCTGTTGCCAACTTTTCATTCTCATTCTTTTGCATAAGATTTGAAGCACCCCCAGTCGATCTGCTGTTTATGAACGTGCCAGTCTTCTGGTTGAAGATTTCGCTATCCTGGCCCAAACTCCGGCTCAAGGGAGACACAGCACCATTTGCAGGAATGTAAGAGTCTGAGGAACCGAACGTAGTTTTTGAACTGTGAGAATAGTTCTGCCCTTGTTCGCACCACTTTTGGCTTGGTGTTCGAGTAATATTCTGCACACTCCCAACCAAACTTTCTTGGCACTGCATCTCTCTTGAATCTTCAAAAGGCAAAGCCATGGTGGTGGAAGAAATATCAACAGGGTTGTTGGGTAAATAAGAACTGTTCGAGAAATTATTTTCTCTCACGCCATTCAAGGGCAACTGACTGTGATATGGGTCAGGCGAAAGTACAGAGTTTGGTTGCATTTTACATGATTCAATGCTACCAGGATCAAGCAAATTAGAGGAGCCATTGACACCGGCAGTAAGAGATTCCAAGCTGAAAGAGGCCATGTTGTGAGAAGAGTGACTCCCAAATCCTCCACCACTCAGCGTTTGTTGGGAGTTCCCGTGTAGCATCACGGGATTACCTGGGATGCCATTTACTATAGTGGTTGAGCTGCCAATTGCTGCTCCTGTGTCTGTGAACGCATTGGAAGCTGCATACATCCTTGAGTCGTCTACGGCATTGAAATTTACGATTCCTGTGGAGCACTTGTGTTGTAACTGATCCAGTTCCAAAGACGATGGCATTCCTTGAAATAAACTTGAATTTTGATTTGTGGGTGGAAGGATCGGATGCATTTCTCCAAGAGCAGTGATGTTTTGGGCATGAGTCGGTTGGAGTAGCGCCGATGAAGTAAGATTACGAAGGTTAACATTAGCAGGAGTATTCAGTCTACCAAGCATACCCCCAGTTGTATAAGGTGCTAACCCAGCATTTGCAAGTCTACCTGGTCCGGCCAAAGTTCGAAAATCTCCGAGCCCCTCGAATGGACCAATGCGCATGAAAGGGGAATCCTTAACACCGAGTGCGGCAACCATGTTTGCTTGCTGGGTTGCAACTGAACTAATCCTTTTCAGGTAAAGCCTGTACTTCTGCAAAGAAAAACAAGTTAAGCATTACATTAATATCAAAGGATTGCTCAACTTTTCCTCTATTCTTTGCAGCTTCATCCTGCAAAACCCGACGATGCTAACCAACTATTCAGCAGCCAGAAGCATTGCTAGGGAATATTTGGGACTGAGGATATAATCTACTGGAACCACCGAATACAATAACAAACTCACTACTGATACTAACTTAGCACTTCATTCGAATTTTCTTGTCCATCATAATACTGACAGATGAAAAGATATTTCATTAACCCAAGGAAAAAAAACAAGAAGCAGAGAAGAAAAAATTAGTGCCTGGAGATGGCTTGCCACGTTTTCCCGAGTAAGCCCTTCGACATTCATCAGGTCAAGAATCCTTTTAGGAACAGCCTCTGTAAAGGATAAATGAAGAACAGATGTAGAAGGTTTAAGCAGATAGAAAAACATGCAAAATCACGTAAGTGTCCATGTTGAAAGAACTTACTTTCAATTCCCAACTGGTTAACGGCTGCAACAAACTTCCTATGAAGCTCTATAGACCAGACAACCCGAGGCTTCTTTTGTGTTGCAGGGTCTTCGCTTTCGTTGCCATTATCTTCACTTTCATCATCGTCATCCTTCCTCTTTCTGTTACATTTCCCACTCTGATCTGCATTACCTGTCGTTGCAGACCCGTGACCTTCTCCGCTAGTGTGATGTGACTTGACTTGTTCAGCAGACTTATTCTGGTTCCTTGAGTCAAACTTTTTTCTTCTGATTACATGTTGCCATATATTCCTTAGTTCCTCAATTCGAACCGGTTTGACCAAATAGTCACAGGCACCATGAGTAACCCCTTTCATTACAAGTTTGGGATCACCATTTGCAGACAACACTGCAACAACACAGCATTACAATGAAGTTCCATAATGAACATTTATAATTTTTGATTATCCATGCAATTCATCAAAGTTGTGGGCAGGAGCAAAACTCAAAGCCCAAAAGAGATATCTGAAGCTTGGTTGGTCTCAATCTTTAGTACATTACCAAATAAGACGAGAAGGAAAAGGAATGGGAACATACTAATCACAGGTAGATCCATTTCAAGACCAACAAGTTCAAGAAGTTTAAAACCATCCATGTCTGGCATATGGACATCACTGATCACCAGGTCAAATCGGTCTTTGTTTTCCCTTAACATCTTCAGTGCCATCCTCGCCTGACTTGTTGTCGTCACTGTGAATCCAAAGAACCATTTGCATTAAGCTTTGACTTAGTTAATTACAAAGACCTATGGATGAAATGCACAGCATTTAAGACCACACTGATTCTTATTCTTAAGACACAAGTGCAGTACATGTCCTTGGATTAGCACAATGTGATGCATCTACTGTAGCAAACAGACCATCCTTGGAGGTCCACAGCATCTACCAAAGAACTTGGCCAGTAACTTTTATCATTTATAACCAGAACGAAAATTTATGGGATTCATAAAATAAAGGAAAAGGAACATTGAGACAAGGAAAAGAGGACCAGAACATTGAGACAAGGAAAAGAGGACCAATTTCACCTTGCTCAAAGTTAGTTAAACACAATATTTTGCTACATATCAGGTTTAAATAGAAAACAAGAATCCAAAACTAGACAAGGCTGCAGGCATTTCTAGATTAAATGAAACCAAAACAAAGCTGAAATCATCACCTCTCAATGTCGAAAAAACAACAATTTGGAAAGTTGTACAATTGGATCCACAAAATCCAGAACCTTATGTACTAAAATTAAAGCATTAGCTCATAGAAGATTGAAGCATTACTGAACACCACAGCATCAGAAATCCAAGATTCATGGGAGCATACATATAACAATACAAGTCCAGACAAAGAATCTTCACAAGATTGAGAACTAATGACAAAGAAAGAAGCAACTCTGAGCCAAGATTTGTTGAAACAAAGAAGTTGCATTTAGTCGAGATTTCAAGTAAAATTCGAGAAAAACGGCCAAGTCAGGAAGTTCGTAACGAATCTTGAAAACTAGTCCCACAAATCAAGGAAAAGAAGAACAGTCGAAACGGGAACAGAAGTAAAACATACCATGGTACTGGCATTTCCTGAGCAGAGTTTCCAGTAATTTCAAGCAAATTGGGTCATCATCAACAGCAAGAACTCGTAGCCCGACTGGGAAATTGTCTCTATTTTCATTATCACCCCTAAATTTCTCCACAGTCATTTCTCGTAGCCCACAAATCCAGAGAGCCGAGATGAGGTGAGGGGCTAAAAGTCGAGTCTTTACGACTAATAACTCACTTTCTTGAACACTTCAAGAGAAACCCAGATGCAGAAAGCTTCTCCCAATATCAAGAATTGAAGAATTGACACAAACTGATAGAGATCACAATCAGAAAACACAACATACACCCTGATTGTGTGTCTGGAGGGAGACAGGGTAAAGACTTAGTTGTAGTAAGTAAAAGCTGTACATATGTACAATGATGATGGTGATGGCTAGAGCATAGTGATGGTTTCAACTTTCAGCCCAAGTCTTTCCCTCTCTCTCTCTCTCTCTTCCTTATAGAACTCTTTTCTTGGCCTTTTACTTTCTCTTTTTCTACCCTTCTGATACACTACTGAATACTGGAAAAAAGGAGTGAATATTATTGTAGAATACGGATATAGATACAGATTGATGTATGTATATGCATGTACATATAATGGGACTGTATAATGGAACTTTATGTAGTCGAATAATGGACGTTTGTTTATAGTAACTTTTTCCTCTCTCTTAATCAGATGGAGCATGCAATTTTGGAAGTGGAAGACTTTTTGGGAACTCATCCACTGGCCCTCATGCCCACCAAGAGATCAATGCACCATCCCCATTTTGAGATCTTGATGTATTGTACCTCCACTCAAAGTACAACACGTCACAGCAAAGCCCTTTTCACACGTTGTCTTTCTCCAACCCCGCATTCAAACTCCGATAATGCTCTTTTGGAAATGCTAAGGTTGTCTTCATCAATGATGTTCCTCTGAAATTCCATTCCTGCCCCCCAAGAATTCAGCTATCCAGTCATTCACTTTGGAGGGTGGTTCAGTCTTTTCAGACGCTGGTCGGCAAATCACTGTAGAACCAATCTACTCAGAATCTTTGGTAATAATTTGGGACTTGAATGCAAATGATATTCCCATTTATCCCTTTTGTGGAAATGATTAGAGAGCATTCTGTGGTAATGCAAAGTCACCATGTTGGAATAGTGTGAGATTTGTGCTTCGTTTTCAAGAAATTGACACTTTACGTTATTGTTATTAAGTACCAAAGTCTAAATGGCAGCTTAAGCCACCACCCAGTGAGGCTATTAGCATCTTCAACAATGCCGAATACATTGTTGTATTTGCAATCTTTTCTTGATATAATTATAAATATCATTTCGTTATTTAAAAAATTATAAATACTTTCTCACATAAAACATAATTATGTAGCCTCTAAATAGTAAGGTGAAAAGCAACTATTTTACCATGCTGATGTTTTTTTAAAAAAAGTATCTGAAAAAACTAAGAAAAAAAAAAAAGAGGATATGTGGGTCCGTAACATAAATAATCTGCATAAGGTATATTAGTCAACAAAAAAATATTTAAAAATTTATAAAAGGCCTCATGAAGAGGGCTTCTTGTTGGATGGACGCATTAGAAGTAATATATATCTAACCATGGCTAATTGCAATGATTAAAAGAAAAATAGCCGTACTAAATAATTGATGACCACAATCATGCTAAGTTTATTGACCGTGATTCTGGCGATGATGGCTAAAAGTTGGGATGAATGTTTTTGACATGGTTAAGAGCCACGACAAGTATTTTTGCCATGATGAATAAGGTAACTTTTTGTATTACTTTTAGTTAATCATGATTAAAAATAGTTATTTACCACAGTTTTTTATTTATAGCAATTAAAATGTAGGCAATTGTCGACGGCCTCTTGTTCTTCATAAATTTTGTACGTGTCGCAACAAAATTTTACAGCGGACAAGAAGGTCATTGCAATTCCAACATTTATTTTTAGTTCATTCGCATTTTTCATTGCAATTCACTATCATAACGGCTATATTATAACTGTTATATTTTGTCGGTCACAAGGCCGTCGTATTCATATATATAGACAACATCCTCTCATTTGTATTGCTGCACTTCTTACAATGAAATTTCAATACATGTACACAAGCTCTCTGTATAATAAGCATAAATTTCTATTACATCTCATCCTAACGCTGGATTATAATCCACTGTCATGCCTAAGGTGAACCAGTCAGTGCATTTTTAATCAGGTAAGGGTTCAATTGCATTTACTTTTTTATTATATATGGTTGCATAAATTTAAATATTTTATGTTCTAACAATTCTTGAGATATATGTTATGATGCACTATTTAAGTATATATTGTGTAAATAGTTATATTTATTATTTGGTTATTTAATAAAATAGGCATTTTTGTTGTATTACTAATATGTGTATTTTTATCTAAGTTACGTTTCTGTATGAGTTGCAATAACAATGTTTAGGGCTGAAAAAGTAATCAAACTATTCGATATTCCTTTGAATTCGATCGATAAAAATTCGTTTAAACTTGATTTGTCAAATTTAATAAACCAAATTTAAACAAAAAAAATTTGTTCGGTAAACTTTTAATCTCGACTCGAACTTGATTCGATTCGTGTAAAAATAGAAAATATACTTAAAACTATCATGTTACTTGAGCTTGACTCGAGTTTGATTCAATTAAAGCTCGTTTGAGCTCTACTAGAATAATAATCAAACTAAATTCAAACACAAATTTTAAACTCGATAATAATTCAAACAAGATTAAATATTAATGGGTTCGACTCGACTCGAATCATTTGCACCCCTAACAATGTTAAGAAAATTGAGAAAGTGAGTGTATGAGAAAAACTTAATTCGAAATGTAGGAAATTAGACTTGAGTTTGAGGCGCCTATTTATAATATATATCTACATCTATAACTAAATCTATATCTATATCTATACTATATATAAAAGTATAAATTCTCTAGGTGTTTGTTTTCCACTGTGGAAAGACACTCATATCTTTACTTAAGTAATTTTTAATAATAAATTATAATTAATTGTAAAGGGATAATTAATTCTATAAAAAAAGATAAGTTAATAGTTCTAATACCTTAAACCACTTCGACCATGAAAAATATATCGAAGTAGTTGATGAGAGGAATTAGAACTACTAAATAGCCCCCTTTTAATTATAACTTTATCTTTTCGGCGACTATCTTTTATTTATTCATCAATTTATATGATTTCTTCTTAAAAATAATGTACAAATATTATATCAATAAATTTTAAGATATTTAAAAATAAAAAGATATCAATGAAAGAATACCAAATAAAATAAGAATATGTATAATTAATATTATTAAAATAAGGTAAAACTCTACAAAATTGAGAATAAACAATATTGATAATATTTAAAAGTAAGATTTTAGAAATAACTCTATACTAACGTATTAATAGTAGACTAAATTTCAATTATATACTAATAAAACAGTATCTATCTTTAGAATAAATTTATATAACTTAAGGTTTACAAAAATAAATAAGTATATTAGTTAAGAAAAAAAATAACTATTGACAAATAAAGCACTATTTTTTTAATTAAAAATTAAAATTGCTTATAAAAAATAAATTACTCAAAAAATCTCTAATTTCTTAATTTTTTTAATATTAGATAATAGTGTATGCACATAAAAGATTAAGTGGGTGATTGCCCGAGCTTATAAGCTCTTTAAAATATCTTATTAAACTTTACAAAATTGTTTGGTAATTTTTTTCTTCTATAGAGCTTATAATAAGATCAAAAATAAGATGTTCACGATCTTACAAGCGTTTAAAAAATATGGAAGCTCAATCATATTTTTATAAGATCTTTTGAACTCTTTAACCTTAACATTCAATAGACAAAATCACTCTTACAATTTTGTGTATTTCACTTCTGTTCTTCATATAATTGACGTTTACTCCCCAAAGCAACTATCTATTTATATGATTTTAGATTCTAATTAATAGTTAACTTAATGACATTTTTAGATATTATTACAATATAAAGAGTTTATGATTTAAAACATTCTAACATCCTATAAGCTTTGGCCTCTTATTTTATCCAAATTCTTTAGTTAAAAGCTTATTTCTAAAACACAAATCAATATTTTTAAACTCTTAAAACATCTTATAAGATGTAACAACATTATATAAAGATGTTTTAAATAAGTTGAACCCCCTCTAAGTTTGTAAAGATATAATATATTATTGAATAAAAATAGATAATACCAATTAGATTCATATGAATAAGATCAAGAAATCACTATGAAATTAAAAATTACAAATAAAGGCAAAAAAGAAATATTTTATTCAATAATATTTCAAATTTAGAAGTTAATAAAAAATTTAAATAGTATTTTGACAAAATTAGCATAGTTATAGGACCTTAGGATACAAATACTGATACTACAAAGATGTCTATTAGATTAAAATTTGATTAATAATAGTTAATAAATAATTAGTTTGAAATTATTTTACGTCAATAATTTAAAAATAAAAGATATTAGAATATAATAGTAAAAGAAAATATATATTACACACAAATAAGTATAATAAAAATAAATAAAATTAAAAACACAACAAATTGCCAAAAAAAAAAAAAAAAAGCTACAAATTAAATAGGTTCAATTTTATTAAATTAGAATTTCTTATAAAAAATCCAAAAATAAGGATATTTTATTATAACATTGAACCTTTTTTGATATATTATATTTTACTTTTACACTAATTTATTCCAATACAAGATCATCAAATAAAATAATTAGTAAATAAGAAACAAAAATCAATTTTAAGAATTAAATTATTTATTCAATAGTATCACATAAATTAGAAGTGAAATGCAAATGATAGAATTAAATGGTTATAAAAACAATTATTATCAATTATTTTGAGAGTATAATTGTTCATGATAATGTTTCAACAATAGAAATATAAATAAAATTATGAGCTTAATCTTTTTTATCGCTAATAAGTGATATAATCACCAATAAATATTTATTTACGTGATACGTTCTATATAAAATGGCTAACAATCAACATACATATATAGACGAGGAAAATATTAGATGCCCATATAGTAAATACAACACTGCCAAGCTCAAAATTATTGAAGAGGTTACGACCTTTTTAGAAAGTATTTCGTGGATCATTTATACTATATATAAAATATATAAGAGCACCTTTTTGGCGTTTTTTTTTTTTTTTTGGTATGTCTTTTTTGTATTTAATTTATTTTTTTAAAATTTTCATCTGCTTCCCACCCCATTATTTTTTATAGGATATTTTCTTTCATATTTTGTTGGTCACCAATTTTTCACAAATTTAGTATTAACTTATTATTTTATATATATTTTATTAATTTATAAATAATTTATTTTAAATAATATTTATAAAAATTACATACATATAGAGTACTAATTATTATAATTGGATATGACATGAATGAGTCGGAGCGTCTAGAGTTTGATGATCCTTGATATCCTGCAATGAGCCAGCTGCATCTAATGTTGAGTATGCAGGTCCTAAGATCCATTGCACTACCATCCCGTGGGGTAAAAAGTCCTAGTTTCCACTGTGGTAGATAATAAGTAATTGGAAAAAAAAAATAACTATCGACTATAATTTTAATAGTTATGAATTAAAATATAGTAAAAAGTTTTATAGATCATGATTAAATAAAGTCGCAGCAAAAATATAGATTTTTCATCAAGAAAGTATTATTTGCATGACTTTTAGCCACTATTGCAGGTACCCCGACCAACAACCATTGCATGATCATGGTCTATAAGTATTTGTTATGACGTTTTGATTTTTAATCAAAGCAATTTAATCATAGTTAAATGCTGCATTTTTGGTAGTGTGGGAATATCGTTTGGGGTGCAATGGGTCGGGTTTGGGCTGGTTTTCCCGAAACTAGGACTCACTAATTCGGATCTCGGACTTGGTAGACTTGGCTTAATATTTATAAAAATAATAAAAAGTATATATACTTTTTAAACATATGGTAAATATAAATGTATAAATATGAGATACTAATATTATCAAAAGATTATTCTTTTTTCATAAACTTATATGTGCATGTTTTAGGCTTTAAAAATATTAAAATCTTTAAAATATGTGTTACTTATATATACATTAAAAAGTCTATAAACTATTTATTTCAATTTATAAAAATATTAAATTAATGTATTATATGTAAGTATTGTGGGGAATGACTAACCTTTTAAACCTCTCTTGTCCCACATTGGTTGCTTATCAAACTCTCAACTTATATACTCTTACCCTTTTACCTCTGGCTTGTGAAGTGTGGGTAGGTGGATTTTGGAACAATTACCACATGCATGCGCCTGCCTGTCTGGTCTCGGCCAGGCCGTGCGATTTTAAATCATTTTGTAAGAAATCACATAATATCCTACACTTTTTCTTTCTTTTTCTGCAAACCATATCCGAATTAGTTGAGGAAAATGAGAGCTCACTTGGTCTAGATTTGATGGAGAGTTTGAGCTGTTACAGTCTTTGTTTGTTGCGAAAATTACTCTCCAAACTAGCTGTTTCTTCAGCTTATCTGAGGTGCCTCATGCCTGTAAATAGACTTCAGTTCTGAAAACAATCTTCTTCTCTGTACTACTTCATTTTTCTACCTTTCTGCCTGCTATTCCACCTCTTTTACACGAGTGCACGTGTTAGGGAGTACTGTATTAACCTTGGAGAGTAAAATGGTATACATGATTGCACCATGATTGTACCACAGTTTTTGCTTTCAAGGCAGTGGTTATCCCACGACACAGTTATATTGTTAATTTCGTTCTACATATAAATATTATATGCACATATTTTTTCATATACGTAGAAATTATTTATATAAGTATACATAAATATATAAAAAAATCAAAAGGACGAAAATTGAGCCTGGTCTGATCAAGGACCAAGACACTAAAATTGGGACCTACCTTTGGACCCGATTAAAGTTTCAAAACCTGTCCCAAAATTTCTTATAAACTGCTTCTCCCGTTGATTGGTATATAGGTTAAAAAACATCTCCTTATTCAAAAAGATGTTGCGAATAGTATTAGTATCAATACATCACTCTCTTGAATTATTTACCGAAATGGCTTCAAACACTAAGAACAACGAGATCGAAAGCTCCCATATCAATTGATATAGATTTGACTTTGGACATATGCACCTATTGCTTGTTTCCTTTAACAGGAGTTGACAATATTTAGCTGTATGATTTGGCTTCACACAACTGTAGCAATTCGGCTAGACAATGAATTATTCTCCACATTTTTCAGTCTAACGATCAAATTCTCAAGTCCTATTTCTTTTCTGTTTGTGCGTTTAGTAAATTTCGAAATTCTTTTATAAAGGTGGTAGATTTTCAATTATAGTAACTACTTAGAATGATTTGCTGAGCTTCGTCTCTTCTTCATGCAAATCATGCCAAACCAAGTGGAGTTCTTGGACTTGTCTCATCATCATTTTGGAATTTAAAAACTTTTGATTATGAAAATTTTCAAGTTAGAGTTCTTCTCTAAGGATTTTTCGATGGAATGGTCATGGGAATGGTTTAGTTAATAAATGATTGTTCTTATTTGTTTTAATATAAATTCGACAGAGTAAAACATCGTTGTGTTTTGGAGAAAAGTATGTTTTCTTACCATTGGACCAGTGTTTGGAACGATCATAATAAAAATGACCATGACAAAATTTTAAAAAGTCTGCCCTTTAGCAAATGTTTCACTCTTTCACATCTCACTCTCTATTTCTCTCCTCCCCCCCCCCCTCCCCACCCACCATCGCCTGCCCGCGCCTCTCACTGCCAGTTGCTCACCACCACCCGTCGCCCCCACTGCCAGCTGCCACTACCACTACTCGCCACTAGTGTCTGCTACCACCACCAGCAGCAAAAACAAGGTTAGTAATTTATTTTTTGTAATTTTTTTTTGAATTTTTTTGGGTGAAATTTCTGCGAATAATTTGCAAACTTTTAAATGTGATTGAATTGCAATTTTTTTTGGCGAATTTTCTAATATGTTTTTCTCATTTTATGATTTTTGTGAAATTTTTTTGAATCTTTCGCAATTTTTTTATTTTTCTGTATTTAATTATGTATTTTGCAATGATGCCTTCTAAAATTCTCAGACCAAGCCCATAAAGAAATGTAGATTAGCCCAGCTGGATACGAGCTCACCTGGCCCACCAGTAGAAAGGCAAAACCCACATGCAAAGCACATCAACCCAGTTGGCTACGAGCCCAGCTAACCCATCAGCAGGGAGAAAGGGGCCACAGGCTTACTTCATACTTTAATGAACCGGTAGATCCAAGAAACAAGCCCATTCCAGCCAGACACAACATCATATAGTTGGACGGACATGTCATAAAGATTATCAACACATCAAGGCACGCCATCCTAAAATATCTCTAGGTGGTTCCAAGTACATTGACAACAAATGATATGGGAATCCACGAGTAACGGATTCTAGAATTCTCAGGCAGACCTGGCATGACTTGGTAAACAGGTCATATCGTTTTCAATATTTATCCAAATGACAAACGTTTTTTTTTCTGGATGACAGTCAACTCAAAGGTATTTTTAACAGCATATGGCACTCTTCATAACCCCCCGTATCCTGCTCTGTATAGGCTTATAAATAGAGACATTATGCAGTCATTTGGTAACATCATTCTTCACTATCACCTTCTCAATTATTATCATTATTTTCTCTTGGTTTTCAAGCTATTCTATGCCTACATTTTGCACTCCACACGAAAATATATCTTTTATCATCATATTTACCATTATTCTCACTTTAATTCAAGTTCCTTTTTCAACTTTTTCATAAACCATTACTGACTTAAGCATTGTAGTGCTAACATTTTTTTGTAGGCTTAGTCCCCTTTGATCTTAGGATTTTTCTTGAACACACTTGAGCTTTGACGTGAGAAATGGTGAATTTAGACAATGGATGTGACAATGGATCCTACGAGGGAAACTCTTCCCTCCCAACTATAGTTGGTCTTAATATTCCTTTTGCAGATCCATCTTCAGGAGTTGCCAATGCTCCACTCCAGATTCGGCCTTAGCAGCCACCAATGTTCCAGAGCCAGCTCTCAACCAAACATCTGGACCTGTGGTTATTAACTCTCTTTTCTATGAGCAGCTTCATCAGTTCATACTAGAGATTATCAACTCGACTCTCCGCGGCTATCAAGCTAGTGGAACAGGACCATTTTCCTAGCTGGAAAGATGTGGAACTCTAGGAAGCCAAGGCATCAACGAGCAGATTCCTATTGGGCTCCAGTAGGAACACCTGCTGACTTTGCAGGTAAGGAAGCAACCACCCTTCAACCCCCTGAAATCTAGCAATCACTAAGGAAAGAGATAGTGGAGATTCGCCAGCAAGTGACGAGAGAAACTGTGCCCACTGAGTGTGGCATTCCTTTCAGTGAGCGCATCATGGCGGAGGAACTCCCTACTCATTTTTGAGCACCGTCTCACTTGCTTGCTTACGATGGTACCACTGATCCAGCTAAGCATATATGTAAGTTTGAAAATGCAGCCATACTGCACAGGTACACTGATGGCATTAAATGTCATGTCTTTCTTATTACACTAACGAATTCTACCCAGCAATGATTCGACCAGCTTCCAGCTGGACCAGTTAAATATTTTGTAGAATATAGCTCCCTATTCTAACACCAGTTTGCTAGCAACATGAAGTACGAAAAATTAGCTATCAGCCTTTTCGGGGTCAAGTAGGAAGAGAATGAGACTCTAAAGGCCTACGTTCACCGCTTCAACACAGCATCCTAGAGGTGCTAACAGCTCACTAGGAGGTGTTGGTCAGTGCCTTTACCCAAGGACTCCTTGCATGCCCTCTTTTCAAGTCTCTAGCTAAGAAATTAGCCACTAACTTCCTAAATGTCCTGGCTTAATGCCAAAAAGTACATGAATGTGGAGGACACCTGACTAGTGAGAAGGAGCAGCCGCAATAAGCAGAGGGAGAACAAGTTGTTTTCCTTTGTCAGAAATATAAGAGAGCCTAGAGGATGCTTCAAATCCCCTTGATAAAACAAAAAGCACTGTACCCCACTCATCACCAGCTCAGCTGGAATGCTTTTGGCAATTGACCAACATCCCGCCTTACAATGGCCTAAAGGCTTACAGAAAGGTCCCAGCTCTTGAGATCTAAATATTTTTGCAGGTGTCATAGGAGTATGTGCATGACACCAACTGGTGCCACCAGTTGAGGCGAGAGATAGAAAGGTTTATAAAAGCTGGCTACTTGAAAGACTAGGTGGATAAAAGAAAAAAACACGAGCAGAAGGAAGAATGCTCTCACCACCGCAGCTCCTACAAGAACAAGTAGCAAGTAGAGGATCTCTAGGAGGTTTCAAATGCATCATGTATTAAAAAAATTTCTAAAAATAATTTCCTGAAATATAGAAATTTCTAAAGACTTTCTCCAACAGCCTCTAAAATTTTGGTTTTTTCTGCGCGGTGGGGGAGGGGGGATTATCTGTAGTAACTGCCAACCCAAGTTCCAAGGATGCACACCTCATTATTCGAGGGGGAACCAAGGTTATAAAAACTAACTTCCCCCCTTCGGTTAAAGGTAATATTCTCTGGGCATAAGAATGCACCCAAACTCATTATTCGAGCATTCTTATCAACAAAATTACTCTATCAACCTTCAAGCATCCATGGCTATTTTATTTCTTTTGAATTTATTTTTGAACAAGTGTTTGCTGACTTAATTATCAGAGTGCTAACATCTTTATGCAGGTTTCCTATCTCAGTCTTGCAAAAGATTTGGTTCAAAGAATTCAGGTCCAATGACTTCACTAATGAGGGAATTTTGCTCGCATAAAGTGGTGTTGTTTGTAGGAACACACAATTAAGGAGTGAGAATCAATGGACACCCCAAACAACTTACCTAAGCAAATGACTATGGATGCCTTGGGTGATGCCCAGGTTCTTCAGGTGGTATCAGGAACACCCCTGACCCACGTTAGATCTACAGCATTAGGACCTTCTGGACCTACCGTACTCTTGGAAGATCGCCCATGTAACAGTACCTTGTTTGACACCTCCTAAGGAAGGTTATCTTTAGGGCTATTGGAAACTATGCAACAGATGATTGCTTTATCATTATAAGCACAATTAATGGTTGTGACTCAAGTGCCTGTTGTTACTTCAAAGGCCATTGGCTCCCCATAGGAGTAGGGCCAGCTCCAATAGCCATTAGAGGAGGTTCCCCCTAAATGGATAGCTAGCTTGGAATGCCTACAGAAAAGATTTTAGGATGTCCAGCATCATGCGATAGGAGTCCTATTGGAGGAGCAAAGTGGCATCCCTTTCACCCAAATGACCATGATGACGAACTCTTGTTGAATTGTCGTACTCTAGCTATTGCGGAGTATGATGGCACAATAGATTCCCAAGAGCATCTATCCTGATCCGATAATGCGGTCCTCTTACATTGTTACAAAGACGAGATCAAGTGTCTGATTTTCGTCACCATTTTTGCTAGTGTAGCCTATAAATGGTTCAACCAATCAACCGGTATGAGGTCACCTCTAGGGGGAGGGACCTTAGCTCATTTTCTTACGGAGGGGTTAGTAGGTGGAGCTGACGACATCAACCAACGTCTAACATCACTTAATAAATGAACCTTATAATATAGAAGGGCAGACTATAGGTGAAAATGAAAAATCTTCCTTGAGGAAGGAAGAGGATGATGAGGGAGAGGATTCGATGGCTGTTGGTGGCAATGGCCTCCTTTATTTTTTGAGATGTGGATGCCCGTCGCTTAATTGACGATTGCAACATATCTGACCCCTTGACCATACTCCTCCCTCATCCTGAGCGTTGTCTAGAAGCACCTCCCACAAATTATTTGTGTTTCTTTACTGCACAACTCAAGACAGGTCTTCAATTTCCTATCCCCTGTTTCTTCACTGAAGTTTCTCATCTTTTCAAGTTTCCTTTGAACTAGTCAGCCCCTAACTCTTTTTGTCTGCTGGCCAGTTTTCTATGATATTTTATTGTCAGGGTGTTTCCCTCTCAGGCGATGGTTTCTTTGCCTATTTTCAAGCAAAAAAGTTAGAGTCTGACAGTTTTAACTTTTTCCTCGCTATGGGGTTCTTTTTCTTCCTATTCTCAATGCTCCCAAGAATTAGAGAGGGGGTTTATCTAAGTGGATTTATGATCATTCTCTCATTATGCCATTTTTTATTTGGGAGAGGATAATAGCCTTGTCTACCCTATTGGAAGAGTTAAATTCTAATCCCTATGACAATTGGGGGTTGGTGGATGAAAGATTCTCCCACTTCTTTGGTTTGAGCCCCAAGGTGGTCCCCTTAGAGGAGCCTCTAAGTACTACTAGTCTTTAAACTAATTTTGTATATTTCTTCTTAAGATATATTTGGTGTTTAGACTCTTTATTTATATTGTTCAGAGTGCATTATGTTTAGCAAGATGTTGAAGGAAGGCATTCAAGACAATCCTGGTTGGTGTCAAGCAATCCCGATGGGGATGACTTCTAGTAGCGCTCCAATCTCTAGTGATTCTCGAGGGAAACGCTAGGCACCAATCCCCTAAGGGTCTTCCAAGTGGACGAAGGGGAGCTCTTCCAGTCAGCCCCTAGTAGCTGTCCAAGTGGTAACGCAGTCTACAACTATCCCTCATTCCCCTGTTGTTGGGGATGAAATTTTTTTTGTTTATGTTGAATATTCCCACCCAAGTCCTATAATCGATTTGATTTGGGGGGGGGGGGGAGGGAGCGGTATATGCATATGCTTTTTCTTCTTTCTCTGTCTAGAGGTCTGCTATTTATTCTATTGACTCGAAATAGTGCTTTGGGGCTTGCCGGGCTCACAATATTTTGGCATAGTTAATTTTCTTCTATAGGGTGCTAGAAAAATAAGACAGGTATATAAGAAGAATGTAACAGTTGGTTGAAATTTTATTTTCTCTTTGGTCCCATCCCTTTTTAGTTTAGGTTATGTACCTATGACATAGATGAAGACAATAAGGGAGGACAGTGCGTGCTAAACACTCGACTTTTGACACTAAGGGTGCATTTTAAAAACAAGGTTTGTTTTATGAGCACTGCGCATACTGGGAAGAGACAATTTATATTTTGAGAATGTGTCGACTTGTCAATAGGGCTTATTTATTTGCGAGCATGCAATTAAGTTATAGTATAGAAAGATTCTACTCGTCAATTCAGAGACCAAGTAGGCCAAGGCTTGGGCCTTAATAGTTGTTCGAGGTAAGTAAGAGATGTCATAATCACTCAATTCGATGACCCATTTTACCAATCTGCCTGAGATGTTTGGTTTTTCCAAGGTCTATTTTAGGAGATGGTTGGTTCCTACTGATTTACCCCTATAAGGTAGGAGAGAAAATATGGCCGTAATCTTTGAGCTGTCAACACTAGGGCGAAAACCATTTTTCTTAAGAGGGGTGTAGCGCCCTTCTGCTCCGTTTAGCACCTTGTAACATAATATATAGGTATTTGCTTTCCTACCTCTTTCCTGAAGAGGACTTAACTTAGCGCTTGAGGAGTCATATATACGTAAAGATACAATGTATCCCTTGAGGAGGGCTTGACATGCACTGGGCACCTTCCAAATATTTCTTGAGTTCTTCGAATCACTTTTGGCAAGCTAGCCCCCATTCAAAGCTAGGCTCTTCTCGACGGATTTAGAGATGAACCGACTGAGGGCCTCTACCCTTCCAATAAGATATTGTACTTCACGTATGCTAGTGGGGGCTTTTATTTTCAAGATGATTTTAATTTTGAGAGGATTTGCCTCGGTGGACAATATATTTTTTCAATTACTCAGGTGTGAGCCACATAACAACCACATCACCAAGATGGAATTCCAGTACACACATGGTAAATTCAGGCAAAAAAAATTGAAGAATTGATTAAAAGTAAAATCCTAAAACGGACCACATTTACAAAATTAATAGTGGGTAAAGTTAAAGAATGAAAAAAATGTTTTCCAAAATTTGTGTAATCTGTCCATGTTAATTTTATAGACAACACTGCAAGAATATAATACTTAACCATGGTTAATTATTATGGATAATAATAAATAGTCGCCGCAAATAGTCATTGATCCACAGCGACATAATGGTTATTGCTTGTGTTTTTACAAGGGTAGTTAAAACATTTAATATGACTAAAAGCCAAGACAAATATATGACAAATAATTTTTCACAATGGAAAAACTACTTTTCTATATTTATTATATTTAACTATGATTAGTAATAATTATTTATTATTATTTTTAGCAATAACCATTAATATTGTAACTAATAATAATTTTTTAATCTGTCTCGTGATCTTTGAAATGTACATGTGCCTAGCCATTTTGCTAGTAACCTTTTAACACAATTAATGACTTTGATAAATTGCTTGTTATGCCCTCATTTACTATAAGTCATTTTTGTTTTTAAGATCCGTCCTCGATGCATTATGACGAAAAACATTAATAACTTCAGGTTAGGCTTTTAGTCTCCTTCCCAAACTCGCCCGAATGGAGCGGGTTCAGATCCAAAAGTTGGGTAAGGGGTTGGGTTGCGGGTTCTAAAAAAACAGGACCGTGTGGAGCAAGGCTAGTCTTGGGTCCATGTACATCTTGAAACCTGCGCCCAAGACCCGCCTTGGCCCTTGGTATACATTTCATTTTTTACTATATTTTTGTAAATAATTTTAGTAGTAGAACTAACAATTATATTACTAATGCTTCCTAAATCCCTTGAATCCCTTCCCCTGGTGCTTAGTAGAAGATAATTTCTTAAATTACAACACAGACAATCCATAATTTAAGTCGAAACAAACTCACATTTTAACAAGTAAATAGATAAATTAAGAGATGAAGAATTCTGAATTTACATAAATTTGAAAACTAAAGTTACTCGATCATTCAAAATCATTTTTCAATCAACACTAGTAATAAAAAAGAAAAAAAGAAAACAAGTCAATTGCGCCCGACCCGCTTCGACGGGTTTTGGACCGAGTTGGGGGACCGGGCAAGTCTCGGGTTGAACCTGAAGTTGGTAGGGCGGAAAGGGTCTTAGGTCCGCCCCATACCTACCCGGCTGCAATGCCTAAACCCAACCCAAGAAGAACACGACTTCTCTGAGATGGTTCTACTTAGTATGAGTAACGTAGAAAATAATCAACTTTAGATAATCATTATCTTTTAAACTTTAAAAATAAATGGTTTCATTAAATTCTATACATTTAATACATACATATAAAGTCATATAGAAAATAAATAAATATAGTGGCCGGCGAACAGAGTGTGGAGGAGTGAGCACTCGACCGGAGAGTATAGCCGGACTGATATGTTTAACGGGTTTATTTTATCAAATCATGTCGGGAGGTCATAAAGTAGGATGCATGTGTTCGATGTTGTCTATGATAATATCATGTCTATGATCTTGTGTTATAAATTACGAAAGTTTCATCCTTGTCTTATTTTACTATTTTATATATACTCGATATGGATTCGTGTCAAAATTATATTAATTAGCAACAATATATTATTAGCTCACTCAAAAAATTGTGCGTACAATCACTGATAATAAAAGCGAACAAAATATACTAATTAAGTTGGATATGAAAAAGGCATGCATATATCATATGTAAATCGGGATTTTCTAAATTCGATTCTTGACCACATGGATTTTTGGATCCATGTATCGATATGGTACACAATTGTGTTGAAAAATACATGGGCTACGACAAGGTGACCCCTTTTTACCTGAACTATTTATCTTGGAAGCAGACCACTTGTCTAGAGGGTTCCAGAAGCTATTTCAATAGAATCCAGAATTGAGGTATACATAAATTGCGGATTATAATTGAGTCATTAGAACTAACTATATCTATATATAAGCAAGAAGTATTATATCTATAACATCTCACTTAAAATCAAGATAGAATCAACGTGCGCTCAAACTTGTTGTCAGCAAAACTTACACTTGAATATCAAAATAGTTTATGAAACACTTTCTAGATAGAACTTTATCGTTTTGACCTTATCAATATGAATGAGGTCACGCACAAATTCCAAACTAGATGTTGATGACGCCGTCATGCATCCTACATCAGTGTAGATGATGAACTTAAGTGATTTGAGGGTGTTTGGCTAAGTTCATATGCTTTTCAAAATATTTATAAGATGTTTGAGAGCTTATAAGTTTTAATATAGTATTTGGCTATTTTTTTTTTAAGAGCATATAAGATCTCAAAATAAGATGTTTTGGATCTTATAAATTCTTTAAACAAAATTAAACTTTTTTAAGTTTTTTATAAGATATCATAAGCTATATAAAATTAATATGTTATAAGACAAAAATATTTTCATTCATACACTTATACTCTTTCTCTCAGACACACTCCCACACACTCTCTCGTCTCTCTCTCTCTTACACGCACACTCTTTCTCTCTCTAAGTTTAATTTTTTAGTATATATATAATTTTAAAGAGAAAATATTTACTTATTAATAATTGTTATACTTGAATAAAAATACGATTGGTATTGATACTAAGCTGGAGTGGAGCTATTTTGATTTTATCTAAATTCAAACGTTTCTGATGTATCCGATGCAAGTTTTTGATTTATTTTATAATTAAGATTTAGAGGGAAAAAAAGTTAAAAGATACTTTTATTATGTTTTTTTGAATATTTAGTAGTAAAAGCTGAGCTAAAGTAACCTAAGTTTTCAAAATATTTTAGAGCTGCCGGTACTGCTGGATTGGCCTTATAAAGGAGAAGAAACCCTTTTCAGCATAGTTTCAGCGGTCACTCTCTCGCTTAATGTGATTGTACCATGACCAAGAGAAAGGTGCAAGCAAGTACAGCTGGGCTATGTGCAACTGCCCCCACCTGTCAGAAAAGTAGTAGATTCTGCCCACGTTTCGGAATCTGATTAGCTGGGGAGATGGGCTTTGGTAGGACAATTCCAGATTCCCGTAGAATATAAAATAGCTTGCAGCCTTTGGTTTGATAAAGACACGTCGGTCGCAGGTTAACAGATGTCGGGCCCATTTTGGGATTTGATTCCCTATGCTCAAATCCATGTCTGTTTCATGCTCCTTTGATCCAAAATACAATCAGTGTTCCCACTTTTATTGCCTTAAAAAAGATAAAAAAAAAAAAAAAAGGAAAGAAAGGGTTGCATTATAAGATTCAAGAATACAGATTCACATATTTAATAACTTAATATTTTTAAATCAAAGGTGTTTTATTAACATATAAGTTACATGATAGTTTCATTAAAATATTTATTTTAAAAAAATAGTGTTCTTTTTTAAATATCTCGAAGTTGAAGGTCTTATTATTTGTATGAAAAAGAAATTATATAGGAATAATAATAATATAATTAATAATAATAGGTGCTATTTCATATACCAAAAATTCTATTTGGTATCACTAACATGCGACCATTACTTTTCTAAATAAAATTATGAACAATACCCAAACTCTATAGTTTTCAACACTTGTACAAAATTTTATTATAATTCAATATTAATTCCATATTAGAGGAGGGAGCATTTTCTATGTAATTTTTTTTTTGTTTTCTTTGATTTTAACAAACGAGTTGTCCTCAAATTTATTGAACTCGAAATTAATCTCATTTACAGTTTGTAGCTATCATTGATCAGAGGAAATTCCAAACAAAATGAATTTAGAATACGGGATTTTCTGTGAAATAGATCGAACCAACACATGTGATTGTATGGGGCATTATACCACCGCGACCACCCATTGAAATCATTTCTTTCTTTATCTAAATTCATATCAAGCATGCTTGAGATTATAAAAAAAATTGAAAGGGTAAATTACAAAGATACATCCCCAAATCCATTGAACTTGAGATTAATCCCCACTTGCGGTTTGTAGCTACCTCTGGCCATAAGAAATTTTGCACACGATGGGTTTAGAAAATTGATCTTCTCGCTAAATAGATCGACCCTACTCATGTGATCGTAATAGGCATTACAGCATTACGCCAACCATTTGGAATCATTTTCTATCTAAATGCATCTTAAGTATACCTCTGAGAACGAAAAAAAAAGGAGTAAATTACACTGACACCCTTTGAGAATAGACTTAATTACACAACACTACTTGTTATTTGTGAAATTACAAGTACATCCTTGAATCACAAAATGTATCTCAAGAATTGTACAAGCTTTTATTCATAATAGGAGGTTTGTTCGTAATTAATATTACAACCAAAGGATGTACTTATAATTTTGTAAAGGGTAAGAAATAGCTAATGTATTTACACATAATTTCAGGATGTAGCAACGTAATTTATCCTAAAAAAAGGTTTTATATTATCTTCATTCAAGATTCATCGAAAAATATGGATCAAAATTATTAGGGTAAATTACATTGATACCTAAAAGCCGTTAGGTCAAAATGCATAAATACTCATATTTTTGGAAAATTATAGCCACATACCCTGGGGGATGTTAGCGTAATATCTTTCAGGGGATGTTTGTGTAACATTTGTCTATGAACAGGGGTTTAGTTGTGATTACAATCATATAACCTTAGGGGTGTAGCTATACTTTTATAAAAAAATAAATAAAAAGGGTATTTTCGTATTTTAGCCAAATCTCGAAAAGTGTCAATTTAATTTTTACAAATTATTATAAAAATACGTATTATTAGACTCCATTTAATAAACCCAATATCATAAATGTATCTGTCAAACTTCATATATAATAAAATATATAAGTATTTATTAATTAAAATGTGTCATATATATTTAATATATTTAAGCAGAATGAGAATAGGATGAGTCAAATAGCATGTGAAAGGAAGGATGCGTATCCCTTCCAATCCGGAGTGAAGGTCTTGAGAAGTGGCAAAGTTCTATGAACCTACACTTCTCCAAACCTATGTTTAGTATTTGTTTTACACATAAAATATAGCATTTGATGAGTGTAATTGTGAGTAGTTTATGATTAGTCCTCTGACTGTGAATCTGATTTGTTCAGTGGATCAATCCTACAGTTGGCTTTGGCTCAGTATGAGAGGAAGTTTCTTGATGTGGGATGGATTAAGCAGTTATATTTTTTATCCTGTAACTACACGTTTATATTTTTTATTTTATGACTTATTTTATTTATATATTTAGTTACTTTTTAGTTTGATGAATTTAGTCTGAAACATCTCATATTTGATTTTTTTTTTTGGGCAAATTTGGTCATATATTGTCAATTTCGGTTCCAACAACCTATAATTATAGGACAAGAAACGAGATCTATTCCATATGAAAGGGAGTAAAATTGTTAATACATGATTATATTTGCTTAAAAAAAAAAGATCAAATGTAAGATGTTCAGGACTAAATTCATCAGAAAATGACTAAATGTGTAAATAGAGTAAATTATAGGACAAAATGACCTATAGTTACAAAACCAACAATATAATTATATTAATATTTTAATAAATTGAGCAATTAAAAAAATACATCGACTCAATTAATGCATCACTCGAATAAAGCATAACCTCAAACTTGTTTATGGATCTGAACACAAAGAATATATAAATCTTTTTGAATCATAATTCACTCAAATCATATATAAATTCATTTGGTTGGAATTTTTCCCATTCAGCGACAATATTGTATTGTTAAAAATCATATGCAGAAGCCAGATATGATCCAAATTATTTGAATAAAATTTGTATGTTACTTAAAAAATCAATTTACTAAACTTGAAATAGTTGTAGGATAAATTATTGTAGAAGTATTTTATAAGATGCAAAAGCAAAAGCTAATAGCAATAATGTTATTATTTAAATAAATTATTTTGCGTACTTGTTGCTTAATCTTGTTGGTTTTTCTTCTTGCTCGATTACTTTCAGATGAAATTTTTTGTTTGTTTTTTTTTTTAACCTAGGCACGCATTCACACACACACTTAATGAGTTTGAACTCAACATTTTCACAATGAAATTTTGAGTTTCAAATCATTGCGGTGTCCCCTAAAAAACTTTTGAATGAAATTATTGAGCGTCTCATGATCATCACTTGAAATTTGAATTTCGATGTCGACTTGCTTATTTATCTTTCTTGTTCCCCCTTAATTTCTTCATCATCTTTTTGTACGAATCTTTCAATTGCGCTTAATCCTTCATTGGTTAGGTGCATGTTTTTGTAAGGGCGATCAGTGACTAGAATTTTTCTATAAATCAAATGTATTTTGGATCTCATAACTTAAATTATTTGGTATTTTCTTTTTTTAAACTTTTAGAATAGTATTTTGATCCTGTGTTGTTTTAATTTTTGCAGTTCTAGTTCACTTCCATTGAAGAGAATGATGAACTCCGGCAAAAAAATGACTGAAACGGCAAGATTAAAAAGATGCGGGACTAAAATGCTATCTTAAAAAGTTAAAGGACGAAAATAATTACAAAAATGGATCAATAGGAACAAAAAAATCCGATTTTAAGATGTTACGTGAGAGACAAACACATTTTCCCAGTAAAATTGGTGAACTCCGATGAAAAAATAACTAAAATTAAAAAAACTAAAAAGATGTAGGATCAAGATGCTATCTAGAAAATTTAAAGAATGAAAATGTCAAATGACTTAAGTTATTAAACCAAAAATACATTTGGACCATTTCCAATATTATATTTGGACTAAATATATAAAATAACAATTTAATATGAGAATCAAAATATAAATAAATGATCAACTTTCGTTAAAGTTTGGGATTTGTTGAAAGAACATTTGTTCTATATAATGGGGGCCCATTTACTTGGACTTAGGGTTAATATTTCAAATTAAATTTACCAATTTCTTATTTACTTGAATTTTGGACATCTATGCTTGGTACAAATTAGGATTTGGAGTGATGCCAATCAGAGCTGAATTGGTGGTATTATCCATTCCCGTTGGACTAATATGTTCCTTATTAAAAAAAATTCTCCACATGGTCCTCCACTTTTAGTCCAATTTTTCGAAGAACCCACTTTATATTTGAATTTAATTCCCCAATTTATTTGTGAGTGAAAAAAAGACATGTTGTCCCTTTTTTTTTTTCTGACACTGACATTTCTTCTTTTTATCATTGAGTAAGTTGAGCTTTTTTTTTTTTTTTTTTTTTTTTTTTGTGTTAAATGCAATTTATCCCCTGTATTAGAGGAAATTAGCAATTTACCCCCTGTAAAAAAAATAGCAATTTAGTCCCACGTGTTACTAGAAATAGAGTAAAATAACACTCTCCCCCCCCCCCCCCAAACGGACGCATTTTATGTATTACATGTGCATTTTTTTCTTTTATTTTTAAAATTTAAAATAATATTTATGTTCTTATTTAATAGTTGTTGGATCTTGATCAATTTAAGATCGAAATTTAACTAACAAATGTACAGTGCAAATTTTATCTATTTTAAGTCAACCATTTAAATTTAAGTAAATAAAAATAAAATAATATATTATATATAATTAATTTGAATATATATATATATATGTTTAAAATTTTATAATAAAATAGATTATATATATGTATTTTTATTTAGTCTATATATATATATATATATATATATATATATATAGAGAGAGAGAGAGAGAGAGAGAGAAGAGAGAGATGCTGGCGGGAGGGGGAGGAAGGAGGAGGCGACGATGCTGGCCAAAGATAGGGCACATCTGCTGGAGGCGGACTGGGGCGTAGGTGGAAGGAGGAGAACACGAAGGAAGGGGGAAGAGGAGGAGGAGGAGGTTGTGGCCATGGGAGGGAGGAGGTGGACGGCGGTAGTGCGAGGTCGAGGGAAGGCGGAGGAGGAAGGGGGATGCAGTGGGGCGACGACAACATGAGGGGAGGGGACTGGGATTGGCAGCGGTCCGATAATTTGAAGATGAAGAAGAAAGAAAATATTTATATACATATATATATATTTATATACTACTATATAATATTAATATATTAAATTTAATATATATAAATAAAATAATATTTTATTGGTTAAAAAATATACTCAGATCCACGCAGGGCGCGTGTAACGCACTGCTAGGCCGAGGGGGGCTATGTTGCTCTATTTTTTGTAACACAGGGATAAATTGCTCATTTCTCACAACACAAGGAGGTAAATAGCATTTCCCCCCTTGTTTTTCTTCTCACAAATGTGTCACCCCTTCAAATAAAGTTTGACATTATTTTTCTGATTATGATTTGTGTGTGTGTGGGGGGGGGGGGAGGGGGTTGACGGGTGACGTTGGGCACGAGGAAGGGAGGGTAATGGGGTGGCATTGGGCGATGGGTAACAACGATGCGGATGTTGTTTCGATGAGATGAAGAAGACGAAGTTTTTTTTATTTTTTAGAATTCCCACTGCTTAGCTTTCAATTCGCCTCTAATCATCAAATGAAATGTGAATAACCCGTCCTCCTCTCTTTAAAAAAAAGGGGTGCTTCCGGTTCTGTCGGTGCTTGAAACAATTTTGTTTTCTTCATATTACAATATCTCTAGAGTCATAGTTTTATATGAGAAACTGTGAACTCAATCACTTGCTGCCTTTACTCTCAATTTTCTGTTGAGGTCTATCCTGCAGAGGTGCCTCAAATTGGATCAGATCGATTCTAGGTTTGATTTGTCTATTGGTTCGCTACAATTCTATCCTGCAATAGAGGTCAGCTCCAATTGTAGAAGATGTATAGTGGCCCGAGTAGACTAGCGATTGTCTAGGCCCAGGTTTCATTTGTAAACCTAATAATGGAGTTAGATTGGTAAGCCCAATTATTGGCGTGTAGAATCCATCCCAAGTAGTGTCAATCTGGACCACCCACTTTTAATTAGTTAGGGCTCAAGTTAGCCTGTATAGCTCGGCCGAGCTTATGACGTTACATTGACCCTTCTCCTCTTTTATAATAAATTTCAATGAGCTATTGACCATAGCACTTAACAGAATTTTTTTTCTAGTTTATTATTGAGTTGCTGAAAACCTTAGTTTCAGCATCCCAGGAGTTCATTAGAAGCCTGAAATATTCATCAATATATTTTTGATTTTCTTGTCCCTAAAGCTCTATTTGTTATTTTGTGTTGGAACTAAAATTTATTATTTATTGTATTTCTTTTATTCATTTAGTATATCTGTTCACACTTTAAAAATTATTATTGAATTTATTTCGTAATTGTTCATAAGATAAACAACTTTTATTTAAGTTTTGTTATTTGTGTTATTAATTTATTATTTATTTATTTCATAATTCTACAAAAAAATTGAGTAATGTTCAAAAAAAAACTTCTATTTCATAAAAAATAAAATAAAATAAAATAGGCACATTTTGGTCTTGATCCGGCACTTGGCCCGGACCTCTACTGGGCCGGTTCACAGGCTGGGCCCATGTTTATCAATGGACCTAATTGGGGCCTATTTAAAGGCCCAAGACCGCCTCAAGAGCGATCATGACAATAGTAAGCTGGTCTTGGGCTGAGCTTTTCGGGCTGGTTCAATACAGGTCCTGAATCAGCCTGAACCACTGTTGATCCGAGGTCGCAAGTCGCCAGCTACCTCACGTCTTCGAAACTGATTTAGGTCGCAGGTTGTCAGCTACCTCGCATCTTCGAAACTGATTCAAATCGTAGGTCGTCAGCTACCTCGCGTCCTCGAAAAGGTTTGGAGCCTGAGAAAAGAGAGCAGATCGTTAGCCTTGTTGGAAGGTCCCCAACTAAGACCCTCTGATGCCTAAGTCAGTGAAGGAGTTCGAGATAGAAGACCCGATCCAGATGCGATCTCAAGCGATCTAATATGGTTTTTTTGTGTAAAAAATATGTCTTACCTTAAATGAACCATACACATGATATTTATAGTATTTAGGTGGGTCCACTTGCATACTTGAGATGTCCACTTGCATTACGCCACGTGGTGACATCTTAGTCCAAATGATGTCACATAAATCAACGGTCTCTAGCAAGGGTCTCTAGGGTCGGGTCACGGATTCGGGTCGTTGAAGCGGGCTAGGTCGTGATCCGACCCGGCCCGGATCGATGGCTGCCTGAGTCGGGTTTGTGGGTTCGAGTTGCTGGAGCGGATTGGGTCGCGGATCTCAAGCATGATACTGTAATAGGCACCAAATTTTTAGGGATATTTATGTCTACGTATGATTCACCCATATCATAAGTCCATCACTTCTTTAAGTGTATTTAAAAGAGCACTTGAAGAAGTAGAAAAATACTTGACGTAAGATGCAATCTCTTAATCTCTTGGGAGTTTAAGATCTCGACCTATTGGGGTTTAATACATGGACAATCTTTTCAAGAGAATCTTGTCAATTTTAAGGTGATTTTTTTCAAATCAATATTTTTCAGATACTAGCATGATCTCGCCGTCCTTAGGCCCCCTCTTCTGCGGACAAGAGCTCCATCTCAACCTTGTTGGCTCATTTTAACTTAGAAAAATTCTTTTACAAATTTTCATTCCACACGAAAAAACTCCTTTTAAAAATTCCTTTCCATGCTATCTCGATGGGTCCTTAGAAAACTTCTTTTTCAAAATTTAATCTCACGCAACCTCCATGGGTTGCTAATACTTGAGAAAATTCTTAGAAGTTGATCTCATGTGACCTCCATGGGTCTCCAAAAAAAAAAATATGAATTTGATCTTTCGCAACCTCCATAGGTCGCCAAAACGTGGAAAAATTCTTTTTCAGAAATAGAGGTTTCACACGACCTTAATGGTTGCCAATACTTAGAAAAATTTCCAATTTTGATCTTTCGCGACCTCCATGGGTCGCCAATACTTGGGAAAATTCTTTTTCAGAAATACAGATCTTAAAATTTTGATCTTTCGCGACCTCCATGGTCGCTAATACTTGGAAAAAATTATTTTTCACAAATAGAGATCTCACGCGACTCGCTACCTCATGGTTGCCAATTCTTAGAAAAAATTCTTTTTTAGAAATACAGATCTCATGCGATCTCACTACCTCCATGGTCGTCATACTTAAAAAATATTCCTTTTTAGAAATAGAGATCTCACGCTACCTTCATGGTCGTCAATACTTAGAAAAATTCTTTCAGGAAAAGAGATCTCATGCTACCTCCATGATCGTCAATACTTAAAAAAAATAGTTTTCAAAATAGAGATCTCACGCGACCTCACTACTTCCATGGTGGCCAATACTTAGAAAAATTTCTTTTTCCAAAAATAGAGATCTCACGCGACATCTCTACCTCCATGTTGGCCAATACTTAGAAAAATTCTTTCAGAAATAGATCACGCGACCCTCCTACTCCCTTGGTCGCGAATACTTACAAAAAATTCTTTTTCAGAAATAGATATCTCACACGACCTCGCTACCTCCAATCCATGGCCGCAAATACTTAGAATTTTTTTTTTTCAAAAATAGAGATTTCACGCGACCTCCTCTGGGCGCAAATACTTAGAAATAAAAAATTCTTTTTTAGAAATAGAGATCTCATGCGACCTCGCTACCTCCATGATCGCCGATACTTAGAAAAAATTCTTTTTCAGAAATAGAGATCTCACGCGACCTCGCTACCTCCATGGTCGCTAATACTTAGAAAAATTCTTCTTCAGAAATAGAGATCTCATGCTACCTTCATGATCCCCAATACTTCAAAATTTCTTTCAGAAAAAAGAGATCTCACGCTACCTCCATGGTCGCCAATACTTAGAAAAATTCTCAAAAAAAGATATCTCACTCGATCTCGCTACTTCCATGTTCGCCAATACTTAGATTTTTTTTTTTCAGAAATAGAGATCTCACGCGACCTCGTTACCTCCATGGTCTCCAATACTTAGAAAAATTCTTTCAAAAATAGATATCTCATGCGACCTAGCTACCTCCCATGGTCGTCAATACTTAAAAAAAAAATCTTTTTCAGAAATAGATATCTCATGCGACCTCGCTACCTCCATGGCTGCAAATACTTAGAAAAAAATTCTTTTCAGAAATAGAGATCTCACGCGACCTCGCTACCTCCATGGTCGCAATAATTGAAAATTTTATTTTTTCAGAAATAGAGATCTCACGCGACCTTGCTACTTCCATGGTCACCAACACTTTGAAAATTTTCTTTTTCAGAATTAGAGATTTCAAGCTAGACGCACCTGCTAATCGCTACCTCACTACTCCCATAGGATCGCCAATACTTAGAAATTTTCTCAAATATTGTGAGGACTTTTTTCGGTTTTGCAATTCTTTGTATCTGCGTGACAGCTGAAACAAACTTTCAAGGTGGTATTTTACTTGGATCATCTTAGATCGTGATCTTCTTCAGATAATTTTTTTCAGAGTAAGGTGATCTTTTCTTGATCAAGCTGATCTTTTTTAGATTAATAATCTCCTTCCGAGTAAGGTGATCTTTTCCAGATCAATAATCTTCTTCAGAGTAATGTGATCTTTTCCAGATCAATAATCTTTCAGAGTAAGGTGATCTTTTACAGATCAAAATCTTTTTCAGGTCAATAATCTTCTTTCAGAGTAAGGTGATCTTTTTTCAGATCAATAATCTTCTTCAGAGTAAGATGATATTTTTCAGATCAAGATGATCTTTTTTGGATCAATAATCTTTTTCAGCGTAGGGTGATTTTTTTCAAATCATAATCTTCTTCAGAGTAAGGTTCTTTTTTCAAAGAATTTTCAATGAATAATCTTTTTTAGAGTAAGGTGATCTTTTTCGGATCAAAAAACTTTTTTAGATCAATAATCTTCTTCAGAGTAAGATGATTTTTTTGAGAGATAAAAATTCTTTTTCAGATCAATAATCTTCTTCAGAGTAAGGTGATATTTTCCAGATCAATGTGAACTTTTTCAGATTCAATAATCTTCTTCAGAGTAAGGTGATATCTTTCACATCAATAATCTTCTTCAAAGTAATAATCTTTTTCACATACTAACGCGACCTCGACCTCGTTGGTATCATTTTCAAAAAAACGCGACCTATGGAAGGTGCGCGACCCCCATAAAAATAATCTTTTTTGAATTTTTTAACTAGACTTTTTCGGACAATAATACGATCTCGTGGGACGGTTATTTTTCACCAATTCTTGCACCTCTTGTGAGATCATCATTCTTCTCTCTTCTCATTTTTTTTATGGCCGCCAATTTGTTGCTTCTTCTACTATAAAGGTCTAAGCTTGCGATCTACCTTCCATTTACGTATAGTGACCTTCGGGTCTATTCCTCGAAAGTTATTTGGTATCTAAGTAAGAACCTCTATCTCTCAAATTTTTTTTTTTTTTTATGTGATCCGAACATTTTCTATTCTATGTATCATGGCATCGCCTGACCCCTCTAAATGTCCAAAACTTCATTTTAAAAGCTAATATTGTAGAGAAATTTACCCATCTACAAATATCTATACTGTGGGATCTACTCTTCGATCTAATGATTGTTCTTCTTCCTTCTTGCTTCTATTTTTCTTAACACAATCTTTTAAATACCAATCGTCTAGTTAATAATTCACTCTCCTCTGTAAGCACACAAAAATCTTGTTTATTATGCCCTCTTATCTTTATGATAATGATAGTACTACCTTCAAGAAAATGACGGGACTTACCTGATTTTTTCATGACTGGAATTTCCATTGTCTTTCCTCACCTTTCTATACCTCTTGCGATCTCAACCTCTAAATCCTGAGCTCTTTTCAGGCACCTCCTTGCTTGTCACACATTTTAGATCTCTTTCGACCCCTTTATTTTCCTCTGAATAGTTGTCGCCTCCCAAAATCTCTTATTATTGGGGTAGTTGTTCTCCTTTAATATTCCACTAATGCATTTCTACCTAATTTCAGGAGTGTCTTCAACACCTCAATGTATGATCTCTCCTAGATGTCCCTTTCCATCTCAAAATATGAGTGCTCTTCTTAGATTTTTCACAAAAGGCGCCAATGATCCGGGCCCACAAGTCGCCAGCTACCTCACGTCTTTGAAACTGATTCAGGTCGTAGGTCGTCAGCTACCTCGCGTCTCGAAAGGTTTGGGGCCTAAGAAAAGAAAGCAGGTCGTTAGACTTGCTGGGAGGTCCCCAGCTAAGACCCTCCGATGCCTAAGTCAGTGAAGGAGTTCGAGATAGAAGATCCGATCTAGATGCGATCTCAAGCGATCTAATATGGATTTTTTGTGTAATAAAATATCTTACCTTAAATGAACCGTACACGAGATATTTATAGTATTTGGATGGGTCCACTTGCATACTTTAGAGGTCCATTTGCATTACGGCACATGGTGACATCTTAGTCCAAATGATGTCACATAAATCAACGGTCTCTAGCGAGGGTCTCTACGGTCAGGTCGCGGGTCCGGACCCGACCCTGGATCGATGGCTTCCTCTGAGTCGGGTTTGCGGGTACGGGTCGCTAGAGTAGGTCGGTTCACGAATCTTAAACATGATACTGTAATAGACAATAAATTTTTAAAATATTTATGTCTATGATTTACCCATATCAATTGTGCAGCTTGAAGCTAGCTAATGAGTTACAGTATTTGCAATAAATTTGACAAGTCGATAAACATCTAAAAAGTCCCTTGACAACAATTCAATATTTAAAAAAATGTTCGGGGGTGCTTTTCTAGTCAATTCTGGGAAAAAAAAAATCAAAACATTCCATGATTATTGAAAGAGTATTCCTCTATTATTTTTTCATAGTTCTTTTTTTAAATTATATTGATGTTCTAGAGAATATGTAATACATATATCGACCAAAACCATATTTAAAATCTCCCAAATATGAAATTGATACACAGTTCATTGTTTTGCTATTAAGTTTGTTTTTTTAATATCTCCTATTAATAAATATATTATGCATACATTTATTTTACCATATTCTTGATAGTTGCAATTATAAAACGACGTAAACGCTCACGAAACATTAATATAATTACTTTTTCAATAATTAATGTGGTGCTTTTTAAATTTCTTTGGACCTTATATCTTATTAAGGGCAAAACACAACGCCCCCTGAATTTGTTCATCATGTAATAATTATTCCCCTAAACTAATAAATATAATATTTACCCTGCACAATTAATTAATTTTTAGATAATATTATCCTTATTATTATATATATATTTTGTTCAAAGCTTTTTTTAGTAATTTTGTTTTTAAGTTTAATTAAAAAAATTAAATGGAAAAAATATATTTTATTTATAATAAAGTAAAATATAATTAGTGAGTTAAATAGTTTGAATTTATTTTTTACAGATTCAAAGTTAACTAACAAATTAGTACAATAAATATAAAAAAATATTGAAAATTATTTTTTTATAAATTTGGTGATAAAATTAAGTTATTAACTAATTTATTCTTTGAGATAAAAATGAATAATTAAATATCGGGTTTTTAACATATTTTTTTACAAAATATGATAAAGTATATTTATTCATTTTTTTCTAAAAATATATTAAATTTGGTTAAGCATATATATATTTGCCAATTTCTTTTAAGAAACATATATGAGTTGGGGTGATATTATTTTTTTATTGTGTATTTAGTATAATAATATATATATATAATATATATATATATATATATATGCATTTATATAAATTCTTCACTTATTAAAAACATAATTAAAAAATAGTTTGATGATGATTTAATGTGCAAAATACTGAAATATATTAAAAATAATATAATTGTTCAACACATGGGGGCATTTTTGTCTAATCAAGGGGTAAATGTTATATTTTTTAATTTTGAGGGTAAATATTACATGACGAATATATAGTTCAGGGAGCAAAGTGTAGTTTACCCTCTTATTAATTAGCATTACATAAAAAAATACGGAAAAGAAAATGCAATAATATGGGAATCACTTCTCTTCTTTTTTTTTTTTTTTTTCTCTAAACACTATGATTCCAAAATTAAATTTAAATAAATATTTTTAATTCCAAAACTATTAATTTACTCCATTCTGATCTTTTTTTTATTTTTTTATTTAACTATAAATAATTTACTATTTCAAGATGTAATACCTATCATTAAAAATTTAAGTCTATATTAGAATAATTATATAATTATACTATTAAATAAATATAGCGTTAAATACATTTTGCACCCCTAAATTATGCATTTTGTCTCTCATTTACACCCCTAAAGTATGAAAGATAACAAAAACACCCCTGACAAAATAATTTACCATTGATAGGACAAAAAGTACCCTTCTCACTTACCCTTATATTTTATTTTACTTCGTAAAATATGTTTTATTAAAATATCTCCCCAAACTATTTTTAGTGATTTAAATTTTAGTCACATTTTATTTATAAAATAACATTAATAATTTATATTTTTTTATAAATTATAGAACACAAAATTATTTATAAGCTCAATATATGCAAATATATTTTATAAAGTAAATAAATTATATTAAAAGTTACATGTAAATATGCGTCTATACAAAATGCATATAATATTTTAAAAATGGATGTTATATAACTTATAATTTTTTATTCATCGCAACCAAAATTTATGTAATTCTTTTACCAGTTATAATTCAGATTATATTTAGGAGAATGATTATAAAAGAGATACTTTAGGGGTATAAATAATAAGGGTTTTTGTTATAAAAAATTAGTGTATATCATAAGGGGCTATTTTGTTACGTTTGATAGTTCAAAGGTGTAAATGCACTTTATTCATAAATTAGGGGTGCAAAGTGTATTTAATCCATAAATATATTATGAATACTTAAATGGGCAATAAAACTTAAAAAGAATATACCATAAATTGGTGAATTTGCATAAACACTAAGTGGTTAATATTGGATAAAGTTTCATCATAAGTTATAACTTATCTCGAATGACCTAATTAATAACAAATAACCCTAACATACTTATTAGTAATTACGTTAATAAAACTAAAATATCAAATATAAACATTTTAGAAGAACTCTTTTTCATTCACACTTCTTATAATAGTATAGATAAGGTTTATCCATGATTTTGTGCAATTTTTTTTTTTTGTTATGTTATTTTTCAAAGAATAGATATATGTGGTAATTGTTATAGGAGTAGCATTTAAATCTTATGATACTTTTACAAGGACCAATTCTTTTGTATATTTTTGAAAAATTAAAATCTTGTATACTGGCAGTTTGATTTATTATATTTTAGATGAATGAAACGAATCATATAGTACATGCAGTAGTTACACCTCAAATGCTGTCATTATATTTTAGTCTATTTTAATACAAACTAAAAGTGTTTTTTACAGGGAATAAGTGATTTAATTGATTCTCGATCGTCTTTTTAACCTGATTTACTCTTCTAAAATTTTTGTTTTACATGAAAAATCATTTGTCACCTAACCTATTTCAATTTGTAAGTGATCTAATTAACTAATTCTAATCTATATCTATGCAATAAATTTATCAATGCATAAATTTCTTTGAATTTTAATGAACCTTTTTAGTTATTTTGTGTTATATCATTACCAAAAAATATAGGTGTCAACATGGGTTGAGACCCATGGGTTCAACCCAACCCAACTAGTTTTGGGTTGGGTTGGGTTGGTTAAATTTTAAAATAGGTTGATATGGGTTGAAATTAAATAAAATTATATTTTGTATGGGTTGAATATGGGTTAAGTATGGGTTGTATATGGGTTGAAAATGGGTTAAATATGGGTCCAACCCACAAACTAAACTAAAAAAACCCATAAAACCCACTATTTCTCTTTTTTATATACACATACTCTCACACATCTCTCTCACACACAAACTCTTCTTTTCATATACACACGTTCCTCTCTCTCTCTCTCTCTCACATACACACACACACACACACACACACACACACACACACACTTTTACATCTCTCCCACCACCCTCTTCCCTCCCCCCCCCACACACACTATATTTTAAATTATTTATAATGTTATTCTTATTATTTTTAATTATTTAGTGATTTTATATTTTTATCTGATTATTTTATTTCATATTACAGTTTATGATTCTGAAGATGATGAAGATAAATATAAAAATTGTCTCTCAACAAATATAGAGAATTTAGTTGGACGACTTGATGTTCATTCAAGATGAGCATTTAATATGTTATGAATTATTTTGATAAAATGTAGTATTTTGTTAGACAAAATCTTAATGTACATGGTCATTAGATAGAAATAACGTATAATACAAATTTTATCGTATTATATTGTAAGTAGTAATTATCTTTTTCAATAGTTCAAGTATTGTCGTTTGTTCTTTTCGTTGTGTGAAATTTTAAATTTTAAATTAATAAAATGGCTTATACTAACCCGACCCGACCCATTTGCAACCCAATCCATTTTGGACCCATTCATTTAGACCCATTTTGGACCCAACCCATTTTGAACCCAACCCGTTTGGATCCAACCCAAACCCGACCCAACCCACCCATTTGCCACCCCTACCAAAAAAATATTGTTTTCAGGGAATAAGTGATTTCATTGATTCTCATTTGTCTTTTAACCTATTTTTAGGCTTCAAAATATTTATTTTTTATGATAATTTGTTGAATTGATTTAATTTTTCATTGAATCTATTTCATATATATGATAAGTGTCTAACTATTTCTCATTATATTTATGCTATGTGATTTCTCAATGTTTTAAATCCTTTCAATTTCCATGAAGGTTTTTAGTCATTTGGGTTATATCATAAGAGGATTTTTTATCCAATAGGTTATTATATAATGAATATAACAATGAAAAAAATCAATATGAGTTAATGTGAATAATGTGAAAAGTAATTAACGATTGCAAATAAAAAATATAAAAAGTAATTAGTATGAGTTAATAAGTAAATTCATTTATATAATTATCATTAGAAATAATATCATTAATTATAACATTAATATGAGTAAACCCAAAAACGGAAGAAACGTTTAGGATCATTCGTACTTTTGTAGATATATAGATATAGATATATAGATAGATATATAAAAAGATGGAAATTAAGTCTTTGTGATAAAAATAACTACAACATATCAATCATTGTCATTTTTATTACAAAGGGGGACATTTCCTTGGTAAAGCAGATGATTGCTTCTATGATACGAGAATTGGAGCAGCTGCCGGAGGTACATCGTTGTGCAATGGATTTGGCCCGGTAGGTACTTCTCTAAATGAACCACTAAACGTTGGAGTGGCTGCCGGAGGTACATTGTTGTGCAATGGATTTGGCCCGGTAGGTACTTCTCTAAATGAACCGCTAAACGTCGGAGCGGCTGCCGGAGGTACATCGTTGTGCAATGGATTTGGCCCTGTAGGTACTTCTCTAAATGAACCACTAAACGTTGGAGTGGCTACTGGAGGTACATTGTTGTGCAATGGATTTGGCCCGGTAGGTACTTCTCTAAATGAACCACTAAACGTCGGAGTGGCTACCGGAAGTGCTTCTCCATGCAATGGATTTGGCCCAGATGGCACGGCTTTGAATGAACTTACAAAAGTTCTCGCCTTGTAGTACTTGTTCACATAGAAGGATCATATCCTAACTTACGATAGAACAAACTATGCGTTTCTTTCTGAAAACTGATTGAGAATGTAGAGAAAACGATGACAAACACAAGTAAAACATTTGATGATGTGCATCCACCCATATTTGTTGAGAAGGTATGACAAGAGTGGATGAAAATACTTGAGTTTAAATAACAATCAAATATGATATGCAATTATAATTTTATTTGCAAGATTGGAAGAAAATCACATCCATTTAAAACTAATTAATTACTTACCTATTCACTGCTTATAATATTCTATCTATAATTATTGAAATAGAATGAATTTAAATGTATGTTTGGAAATTAACTATTCTTTATGTTGGCAAGCAAATATATATTGTTTCTAGTTTTGTTTTGTTTTTATTTGTGTTTCTTTTTATCAATAATATCAAATACACTAAATCAACCTCTACTATTACAGTAGAAAACCACCTATTATTCAATAGAAACAACATCATATGTATAAAGCGGGTTCGAACCCATCACATCTAACGTTATGAGACCATCAAAAATGAAAAAATATAAATAAGATTGACTAGCTAGGCTAATGAGTTGCAGTATTTGCAATAAATTTGACAAGTGGATAAACATCTAAACTCCCTTCACAACAATTCAATATTTAAGTGTTTGGGGGGTGCTTTTCTAGTCAATTCTGAAAGAAAAAAAAAAAAACTTAAAATAAAGTAAGAAAGATAACATATATAAATACGTATAATCAATTGTCAAAACATTAATCAACTAGACATCTTATATAAGTGTGATATACTTGTTATGTGATTGGTTACTTTTCCTTAATTATACAACAATCACAGGATAAGTGTATTGCACTTGCGATATAATTAATTCAGGTTTAATAGAATCAGGTCCGAACTAAAATTTTCCCTCATAAAAGAACATTCCAACCACGGTTTTCGCCATGGCATGGGATGTTAGCTAAATGAATATTCATTTTCGAGAAAATTCTTTTTCATGATATGATTTTCATAGTGGGGAAGACAAAATTAGTAGGAACATATTATTAATACCATAAATATTTAGTGAAAGGAGTTCAAGACCAATGAAGACTTATCCAAACACATAACATATTATTTTTTGAAAGGAAAAATTGCAATTTACCCCCTATGATATTGCAAATGTGTAAATTACCTCTCTATGAAATTCTTTTAGCAATTTACCCTCTGTATTTTTAAAAATACATCAAATTTATCTTTACATTTTTTAAAATGAAGCAATTTACCAGAGGAGGGCACTCAGCTAAAACAGCTGCCCTGATTGAATCTGGCAGCACATCAGTTTCAGAAGTTGTGTCCATAGCTAATCTGGCTAACAAATGAGCAGGCACATTGCCTTCTCGTCTAATAAATTTGAAAGAAACCCTCATCAATAAATTGTTCTAAGCCCTGAATGTCCTTAATAATAGGATCAAGAATTGAACACTCTCCAGAATGAGTTTGGAGTTTCTAAATAATTGAGAGGCAATCTCCATCAGTAATAACTGCTCAAAAACAAAAGAAAGCCCTGCAAAAGTCATGGACAAAATGGAGGAAAAATGTTGCTTCTATTATGTTGTACTGAAAGTGAAAGAGAGTTTACAAAATATGAGTAGAGACCAGCCCACACTTAGCATTAAATAAATCAAAAAATAAATAACCAACTAAACTGTCTAATCTAACAACTAAACTAATTCTGATGGTTGATTAAGTAATTAACAAACCTAATCCTAACTCCAAATAAACTGTAAAAGTTATATTTAAATAAAATCGCATTTGGCCAAAAGCGATATTGATAAAATAAATCTGCTACTGTTAGGGTGGTTTTCTACTTGATGCTTTTAACATCCCCCCACAAGTTGGACTAGAGGTAAGGATAGCCGAACTTGGCACGTAATAAGAGAAATCTTGGTCTTGCCAGAGTTTTTGTAAGTAGGTCTACTACTTGCTTCTTGGACTGGATATGCGTAGGTTGAATGATTCCTTCTTTGTACTTGTATCTTACAATGTGACAGTCGATTTTTAGGTGCATCATTCTCTTGTGAAACACTGGATTAGCTGTAATATAGAGTGCAGCTTTGTTGTCACAAAAGAATGGTATTGGTGTCTGCACTTTAACTCCAAGATCCTCAAGTATGTATGTGATCCAAGTTAAATCACACACCGTAGATGCTATATTCCTGTATTCTGCATCTGCTATTGATCTAGAGACCGTCGTCTGCTTCTGAGTTTTCCACGAAATGGGGTTTCCTCCCAAAAAATATGCAATACCCTGTTAAGGACCTCCTTGTATCCACACATGCCGCGCAATCTGTATCACACAATGCAGTCAGTTTAAACTCATTATGTGAAGGGAAAAACAAACCTGTTGAATGGGAACCCTTCAAATATTTGACTAAGTGTAGTGCCGCATCCTAGTGCTGTTTACATGGGTTCTGCAAAAATTAGCTCAACTACTGAGCTCCATGTGCAATATCAGGTAAGGTAAAGCTTAAGTACAAAACTCTTCCAAGCAGCCTCCTATATTTGGAAGAGTCTAGGAAAACTTTTCCTGAGTCATGAGAAAACTTCATGCCTGCTGGTAAGGGAGTTGTCACAGCCTTACAGTGCACAAGTCCTATATCCTTTACTATGTCTTGAATGTATTTGTTTTGTGCAACAATAAATCCCTGGGATGATCTAGCAATTTCTAGTCTTGAGAAATATTTAGCTGCACCTAGATCTTTGATAGTAAATAGTTCATGTAAGTAATCCTTAACTTGTTGAATATCAACATCTGTAGGGGAAGTTATTAATATATCATCAACGTATACTAACAAAGCTATCATACCTGAGCTTACCTTTTTGACGAACAAACAGTGATCACACTTTGATTGTACGAACACAAAAGCTTCAACTTTTTCTATGAACTTTTGATTCCATTGACGGGAAACCTGTTTTAGGCCGTACAAAGACTTCTTAAACTTACATACATGACCAGGCTCGGTTTCATATCCCTCCGGTGCTTCCATATAAATGTCTTCATCCAAAGTTCCATGCAAAAATGCATTATTTACATCCAAATGACTAAGAGGCAAACCCCTAGCTGCTAATACTACTAGGAAGACCCTGACTGTAGCTGCCTTAGCCACAGGTGCAAAGCAATCATTGTATCTACACCCTCAACTTGGTTGTAGCCTTTGGCAACAAGTCTTGCCTTGTACACATCCACAGTTCCGTCTGGTCTAAGCTTAATCTTATAGATCCAATGACAACCAATGGGTTTCTTCCCTGGTGGTAGTTTGGTGAGCACCTAGGTTCCATTCTTTTCGAATGCTTCCACCTTTAATTGCATTGCTTATCTCCACTCCAGCTTTTCTTGTGCCTTTCTAGAACTCTTAGGTTCCTGTACATTGCACAAAGCCTCCAAAAAATAACTATGTGTAGGTGAAATATTATAAATGTGTAAAGAGTCGTCATCAGACATAGCCCCACATTCAAAATCATCCATCCAGGTAGGTCAATTTTTTTGTCTACTAGACATCCTAAGGTGAGCAAACTGTTGTTGTATTGGATGAACCAGCTGTGTCAAAGGAGTGTCTTTATAAACAGTTGGTTTCTTACTATTCATTGAATCGTCTGTAATGTTATTAACAGCTATAGGAAGGGGACAAGGAAGTGCTGCAGTGCTCAACTCCCTAAAAGGAAAAACCTTTTCATGAAAGGTCACATCTTATAAGCACTGCATTAGTGTCAAGAATTAATACTTTGTAACCTTTTCTTCCATGTCCAAAACCTAAAAATACACATTTAACTGATCTAGAGTCAAATTTAGATTTACTTGGTAACAGATTGGCTGCAAAACATAAACACCCGAAAACTCTAATATGGTCATAAGTGGGAGGTTTTGATTTAATATCTCATATGGTGTTTTCCAATTTAGAATTGGTGTAGGGAGTCTATTAAGCAAATACACAACCATTAAGAGAGCCTTTGTCCAAAGTTTTTGTCGCAAATTAGCTTGAAACATAAGAACCCTTACTACTTGCAAGAAGTGTTGATGTTTTCTCTCCACCACCCCATTTTGTTGAAAGGTGTATACGCATGTTCTTTGATGCACAATTCCTTTTTTCTAAAAAAAAATAAATTTGACACTCTGTGTTGGTAAACTCAAGTCCATTATTAGTTCATATTTTCTTAATTCTTGTATTAAACTGAGTTTCTATCACATTAAAAAATAAATTCAATTTATGCAAGATTTGTGTTTTATGTAGCATCATAAAGATCCAAGTGGCCTTACTATAATCATCTACTATAGTTAGCATATATTGGCAATGCGAAAGGAAAAATTTCTTGTCTATGTGCAACAAATCAAAAGGTTTTTCAATTTGATTCACTTTGAGGAAATGGTAGTCTGTGTTGTTTTGCCATGGGACATATTTCACAAGGTTTCAATTCTTCAGTTTTATTGCTGATTTTGATAATACGTTTAAGTACATCAAAACTAGTATGCCCTAGTCTATTGTGCCAAAGTTTTTAATCAGAAAAATAAAAACAAGAAAAATCACGTCCAGCTTTTGCAAGGGTTGGAGCATCCAACACATATAGCTTCCCTATTTGTCTACATGTTGCTAACACTTGCCTAGTCTATAGGTCCTGCAAGATACATTGGTGTTGGGGAAAAATAATCTCAATAGACTTATTAGCACATAACCTACTCACCGAAAGCAAATTGTACTTAAAACTAGGAATGTACAAAACGTCTGTCAACTTTATATGTTCAGTCAATTGAATATCACCCATGAAATTCACATATTTAACTGATCTATCAGGTAATTTGATTTTCAAAAAAGTTAGGTTCATAAAACATTTGTCATCAGCGCAATTATGAGCCGAAGCTCCACTATCAATTATCCAACAATCCTTAGGCAGAGAATGATTATTAATCAAGCTTAGTGAGGTACCTGCAAAGTCTTCATAGTCTACAAAATTAGTGTTGACTTCCTCACCTTGTTCTTCCCCACGCATTAATCTTCTTAACTCCAACCTGATGAGCTCAGTCAAGTTAGCCCCTGTTTCTCCTGTCTTAGGAACTACCTTCCCCTATCTCACAATTAACATTGAGAGCCCTTTTCTTTGCTCTGTCAAGGCTTTATACCAGTTTGGATAACCAGTTAATTTGAAGCAATTTTCTCTCGTGTGACCTCTCTTATCACAGTGATCCGAATATTGTTGTTTCTTGTTTACGTAACCCTTTTTCTTCTGTGACTCTGCCCATTACTTGTCTTCTAGTAGCTATGAATTTGGTGTTCATAGCTCCTTCCTGCAAATTTCCAAAGGGTACTTCCCTCTGTTTCTCTACTCTAATAAATATAGAATAAACCTTCGCCACTGAAGGCAGGGGTTCCATAAGCAGTACTTGATTGCGTACATGGTCATATGCCTCGCTGAGGCCTATTAAAAACTGCATCAATTGACTAGAAGTCTTCACTTCTGCCATTGCCTTGCTCGATCCATAAGAGCACGCTGGTATTGGGTTCAGGCATGCAAGTTCGTCCCACAATTTCTTCATTTTGGTATAAAACGCAGCTATTGAAGAATCTCCTTATCCATTGAGGCTAATTCTCTCAGAATATGGTACAACAATGGCCCATTACATTCCCCAAACCTTGTTTCCAATTCGATCCAGAGCTCACGTGTCGACGTTGTAAAGAGGAATGCTTATGCAATTTCTTTGTTGATGGAATTGAGAATCCCAGATACCACCATACAGTCTACACGATCCCACTGTTCCAATTCCTCCTTATTCCCTGTCGGTTTGACGCAAGACCCATCAATATAAACCCAACTTGAGTTTAGCCCCAAGAACCAACCTCATTGCCCTGCTCTAAGATAATCAATTTCTTCCATCTAAAGGTGCTGAAACCAATCTAATTCCAGGGTGGCCTCCTCCATGTAGTTTCAAATTCTCTGGGATTAGTGGGATTTTTTGTTCACCAACTGTCCCCCCTGCATTCCCGTTATTATTCTTGACAGCCATAATCGATTTTAAAGGAAATTTGTCAAGAAATTCAAGAATCAGTCTAGAAGTCCAAGAAGAATAAAAGATGCTTGAAAGAGGAAAAGAAAAAAAAATGGTGGAACTAGAGACCATCAAAAGATGGCTCTAATACCATGCTAAAAAATAGTAGAAAGCCTTGCAGAAGCCATGGACGAAATGGAGAGTGAAAGAGAGTTTACAAAATATGAGTGGAAACCAGCTCACACTTAACGTTAAATAGATCCAAAACTATATAACCAACTAAACTGTCTAATCTAACAACTAAATTAATTCTGACGGTTGATCAAGTAATTAACAAAACTAATCATAACTCCAAATAAATTGTAAAAGTTATATTTAAATAAAGTCACATTTGGCCAAAAGCGATATTAATAAAATAAATCTGCTACCGTTAGGATGGCTTTCTACTTGATGCTTTTTAACAATAACCTTCTCCCATTTTTGTTGAATAGCTAGTTCCACAGCCGAAGGAGCTGTGAGTGCTTTTGCATGTTCTGTTGTGGTAACTCCATTGAAGAATTTTATTCCCCTATCCAGACAATATCCATTTGGATCATGCACTAATAGTCCTGCCCCGGCTCCCCGAAGATGAGTGAAAATAGAAGCATCAAAATTTATCTTGATAGCATCAAGCCGAGTGAGAAATCTTGTCCGGATCCGGCTCGGCCGAATTTGAACCAATTATATGGCAAGTGCAATATACTTGTCATGTGGTTGGTGTACAGTTTAGGCAAAGTGACCAATCACAAAGCAAGTCTGATTGGAATGATTTTGCCGAACCAGGTCCAGATAAAAATTTTCCTGAGCTGAGGAGGGATCCAGCGTGCTGTATGGACTCTCTTAATTTTTGAGCGAGGAATCCAACTGGTTGTCCACAACATCCACCATATATATTGTGAAGAACCAGGTTGCTTGGTCCTTTTCCAGTTTACCTTTCTCTTCTCTCATCCACCCTTCACATGATCCACTCCATGTGTTGATAATAATCCAAGGAAGATTACTCAGCACCCACGCCATCCTTGCAAATGAGCATGAAAGAAATGCATGTTGGTCATCCTATTCTATTTCTCCGCATCTGGGGCACCAACCATCCTCAAGGCATCACTTCTTCATCAGATTTGTCACCGCGGGTATGGCATTTGAAAGAATTGGTAAGGTCCGGGAACGCGGTGGAAGCGTAAAATTAAAATTTTAAAAACCGGTTTCAAAGGGGTGTTCCCTTTGAAGTTCCTGGGCATTCGGTGCTTGTCTAAAGCATAATAACAAACAAATAAACATGCTAGACAAGTGGCTAGAGGATGAAACAAAAAGGGACAGAAATTTAACAAGAAACTTTACTTTTTTGTTCCTTTAGAAGAGCAGCAATGAGCGTTGTTTCCTTTACGTTCTTCCATACGTTCACTTGAGAATTCAAATTAGAGTTCATCTACGTTGTCCACACCACAAAATGGAATTGATATAATTCTTTTCTATTGCTAGATAGAACGAAGAACAAGAATGAAAAAGAACTCCTAAACAAACACTATTGTTTAGTGCTTTTCGATTGTTTTATGTTCTAACTTGAACCAAGTTCAATATAGAACAAAAGGAGAATATCTTTTAGAGGTAAATTAGAGCAAAATTTCATGGCCTTGTGTTGGTTATAGGATGTGTGTGTGGTTTTTGTATATTACATACAAAATGAATACAAAATACCAACCACCAAGTTTGCCTTCGAGACCACCTTTACACACACGTGCATATAACCTCCAACCATGACGAATTAACCACCCCATAATGTTCATCGTGGTGAGGAGTTTCAACTCCTTCTTAAGTTGCTCCAACCTCCCTCAAATGGGCTTAGACTTCAAGAATGCATTGGGCTTGATTTAATCAAATTAAATCGAACCCAACCAAAAGTCCATTGGGCAATAATTAATCTAATTAATTTTAACCCAACTAAGTCCATTGATTCATTTAATCTAATTAAATAAATCTAAGCCCAAACACTAATTAATTAATGATCCAATCAATTAATTAAGCCAAACCTAATAAATTAATCTAATTAATTTAAAGGTGTTAAGTCCAATAATTAATTAATTCTTGAGCCATCCATCAAATGGATTTTAATAAATGATCCTATCACTTATATATTCTCCTTGAATTAATTTAATCCAATTAAATTCATTCGTTTCCTCTAGAATTAATTTCAAATTAATTCCAACAATTCTATAATGATTTGTGTGTGACGCTTTAGGTTCACCCTCAGCTAGACTTGGACTTGTGTCCAACATAATAATTAATTAAATCTAATTTAATCAATTATTTTCAATTAACCATTAATCGAAAATTCCCGTCACCATGGGTGACTATCTAGCAACAGTCCATAGCACTAAAGACTACGTGAATGTTGGCATGAACATGTAGGCTCCCGAGTACCATACGAGTATGGTCCTTCCATCATCCGTCTTCTGGTCTACGTATAGGGCACGAAATTGGGCGTTGGTTCTCATCCTTGACTAGACACTATGCTCGATAACTCGAAATGTGTTTGCTCTATTGGTTGACGTAGGAAACCATTCCCTACTTTACCGATCACGGTGGCCACAGACTTTAAGAGCTTGAACCACCTCAGAGCGCATAGGAGACTCAATTGTCATATACTAACAGGTGACAAATTCTATCTTGGAACCCACCGTACTCACTACATCTTCTTACTGCACTGGAGAAGACTTATAATAACCACATCAAGATATGGTCATCTTTCGCCAGACCCAAGATATAACCATCGTATGTATGTAACTGTCGTGGTTCCTCAAGTCTGAGGACTAATCCCGTACTATCGGAGCCAGGGAGTTCTAGTCATACCGACCAAGCCTCCAAGGCTTCCATATGAGGACTTCCTGTGAGTCAGTTCAGTCAGCCTGACAACCTTGTCAACCACCCACTAAAATTACATAAACATCCAACATCTGTCCCTGATGAAACACGAACTCATCCAACGAATACAATATTTAGTACAAGCCTTAATAGGACTCTCGATGCCCAGTCTTGAGGTCCTCGACTTGGAACATTTCAAATCCAACCCTCAGAAATTGATTTCATAGTTGTCATCCAATGCGCAGCCCAACTACGTAGGTTGTACAATTTGGGTTATGGGCTTTGCTGTGATGTTAAGCATATAAACATAATTAGTGAGCACAAAAAATACAATTGCCAAATAATGAACACTCACTTCATTCATAAATAATATTACAATTACACCGAAATTGTCAGAACAATTTACATAAAGACCAATTCAATTGACTTTATGATCACCTATTCTCCATGTAAACATTTTCGCCTTTGGGGGTAGCTTGAGAATCCCTTCCATGTAAAAATTTTCGCCTTTGGGGGTAGATTGAGATTCCATACAAACTGGAAATAGGAATCATCAACACTTTTCGATGCCTTCATGATGGCTAATAAACGACGATGCATGTTATATGCTGAATGAACCGAGAATTCCCCTTCGTTGAACACCGCCAAATAATTTGGTCATGTGTCATCCTTCCTAATGGAATAAAAAAACCAACTCGACTTCTTCTGCTGCAAAGATATGTCGTACCAGTTCAGTGTTCCACTCCTATCCATTAGTTGTAATTAACCTTTCCTTCCCTCCTATTGTCCTTGCATAAACCCGCTCAAGGATAATTTTGAACGACTCGCTCTGCCGGGGAGCTCCAAATAAATCTCTTGTCTCTTCTCCACCTATACGCGAAGGAAAGACGCTAACCTTGCTTGTTCCTCTGGTTCCACATTTTGGTTGAGACCACTTTAAATTTCTCAAAATTGATTTGTTGACCTGAGATTTCCAAATACGGATCGGGGGCTCTTCTTATGCATGAGAAGAACTCCTCATTAGCTCAACAACAGATTAGTGTGTCATCCGCGAATAGTAAATGACTAACATTTGGAGCCTCTCTGCATGTAGTAATGCCTTTTATAGTCTTTCCACCTATTCTTCTTTTTGTATCATACATATGAGAACTTCTGTACAAAGAAGAAATAAATTTGGTGATGAGGGATCTCACTGACGGACACCCCTTTGGGGGTGAATCAAAAAAAAAAAATTCACCATTGAGCAAGAGAGAAAGAGACAGAAGAAACACACTCATGCACTAAAGAAATGAAGGCTCATTGAACCCCTTCTTAGTAAGCACCATTTTCATAAACATCCACTCAACCCGGTCGTAAGCCTTGATCAAATTGAGTTGGCATAGACTGTTCCTAAATGTATCACACGTTAGCACATAACGTGTAATAGATACAATTTTCCACAAATTCCACAATTAGGCACAGTCTTTGTAATACACCATTTTCTAAGTACTTAAAGTGTCTGAAATTGTACCTTATTTGAAATGGGTTTACCAACTGTTAGCTTTTCATCACACTTTGGAGCACGTTTTGAACGATAACTTTTGGATCATTCCTATTTTTTACAAAGTGTTCAAATATGAGTTTCAATACTTTATTGTTACATATTTGCCACGGCATTAAAAACACAACCTGTAATATTAGTATTGGAAAGGTAATAGCAATGGTCTGACCTGCCCAAAAGTTAACAATGGAAAAAATGAGGCCCTGACATCAGCGACCTTCCTCCATTCTTAATGAGTTCCAATTACTGTCCCAATTAGGAATGGTTTCATGGCACGATTTCGTTATCCGCCTCAAATACTACATTTTATTGTAGTGTAAAAGCTAGACATGCCAAATGCTTCTAATCATCGAAAGATAATTATATTTTTTACAAATTTAAATTCTAAAAACATGGGGATTAGAACAAATCAAATATGACCTAACAACATAACATATCATTTAAGTAACTAATGATTGTTAAATTTCATTTTCCATGATTTCCACATACAGGAGTATTGTTAATATAATAACAATTGATATTTTGGATATATAGATGGTAAATTCAACTTAAAGATTTCTACCCATTATTGTGAAATTATTGTTTTATTATTGTTCAAATATTAACAATATATATATATATATATATATATATATATTATATATATATATCAATTAAAGATTGGTAAAACTATGAAACTTTTAATAAGTACATAAGAACAATGTCATGTATAATTTACACTTCTTATTTTTTTAATCTTTTGCCTCTCTATGCTAGAATATTTTTGTTTTATGATGTCTTATATTTATTGTCCTAATACATCTTTTATATTGCATAAATAATATTAAGGGTACATAATTTTAAATATTTAAATAATTAAACTTAATTGATCATTAATAACATACTAACTTTAGTTTCTATTGTAAAACCAGTCCAAATTGTAAACAGGCTACCAATTTAATGTTAAATTTTGTCTTTTGTATATGTCACTATTTTCTAGTTAGTGTTTTTGAAGTGACAATTTTATGGTATGCAATTGATTGTAGTAGCGCTTTAGATACTATTAAAACTGAAGACCTTATTGATTTCATTCTTTATGTTCATAGTTATAATTAAAAATAATTATTTTTACTTATTTTGTGGACGAATATGTTCTTCACTTTATTTTATTTTGAACATTTTTTAAAAGTGACCTTTCATTTTTATTATGTCTAAATAATTTTAAAATATATGTACCATTGAAGGGATTAAAAGAATATATTCTACTTGAGGAGCCACATCTATCTTTGATTTAATGTTTGAAAATCATATATGTAATAGAAATTAAAAATTCATATGTAATGTTCTAAACGCAATACACAAACTTGAATAAGAAACATAATTATGAAAAGGATCACTTGTAGCCAAAATCATTTCATAAAACTTCAATTTTCTTTAGCGTAATCATTTCATAAAACTTCATAAAATTATGAAAAGAAACTAATGTGTAGAAATATATTGAAACTTTTCGATAGAATGTTTTAAATATAACAATATGTATCTTGAGGATAAAAGAACATGCCTCTATTTTTCATAATTTTTAATCTATTCCAATTGATTTTCTTTATTATGTATACATATATCGACCATAATATGTATTGATGTGCTTTATTGTTTTACGATTATTTTTTTTCTCTGCTAGTGATATTGTATTATGCTTACATTCACATTACCATAATTGCAATTATGAAATGAAAAAATGCTCACCAAAAAGTTAATATAATTATATAATTTTTGTTATATTATTTTTCAATAATTTATGTGGTGCTTTTTTAAATTTTTCTTGGACCTTATATATATCTCATTAATTAGCATACTTAAAAAATGCATAAAAAAAAATACAATGTGAAAAGTAATTAATATGAGTTAATATGAGTAATATGAGAAGTAATTAATATAGGTTAATATGTAAACTATTTTTCATAATTATCATTATAAATAATATTATTATAAAGTTAACATAGGTAAAACCAAAAATGAGAAAAATATTTAGAGTCATTCATACTTTTATAGATACTAGGAACATGACATGCGATGCACGTGTAAAAATATATTTTAGAGATAAATATATTATTTATAGTTAGTCATAAAAAAATATTGAGTTCATGGCATTATTACATTTTTTTCATTGAAGCATTAGTATATATATAGTTATATTTTTAAAATGAATTGATAATAATTATTTAAGTGATAAGAACATTATATACTTTTATTTTTAATTCACTTTCTAAATTTTATTGGTACTATTAAATAAAAATATTCCCTAAATTAAATTTTGTATTTCATAATCACTTATATATAATATTTTATTATTGTTTAAAACAATTAATACAAAATTAATAATAATATTAAAAATTCAATAGTAAAATAAAATATCTAGTCAGAACTCCTTATTTTGAATTGTTTTTACAAAAAAATTTATTAATAAACAATAAATAATATACCCCCATAAGGGTACAATCTAAAATTGTACCCCAGTAAGGAGACGAATGTTCTCTCAGAAAAGGATTAACACCCAAGAAATCTCACTATTTTATATTTAATCATAAATTACATTTATTAGTATTGTCAAAATGATACATCCATTATAATATGAAAAAACAAATACAATCTAAAATTACTTACCTAATGTTAATATTAAAATAAAATTAATTATTCAAAAGCCGCTTGATTTAAATTTGTTAACAACACATTTAATTTAATAAAGTTGAGATATGTATTCTATATTTTATATATATATATATATATATATTTTTTTTTTTTTTTTTTTGAAGTTTGGATTAGTATTTATTTGTTACTCGTATGCTTTTCATTTTAAATTTTACTATAGCCTTAGTAAATTACTTTTTTCAAGAAATATTTAAGATCTTTCCTAGCAAATAAGTGTGTTAAAATATTATTTTCCTATTTATCTTTTAGTTGGATATATCATTCATCTTCTAAGTAGTTTAAAAGAATTAAAAATTCTATATATCTTCCTTCTTTGTTAGAATTAAATATTATGTTAATCCCTTAAGTTTTTTTTTAGAATCAATTTAATTTTTCAAGTTCATTTCTTAACGTTAGCATCTTTAAATTTTAGTTTTATCTTAATTTAATCCCTTTACACATATTATAATTGAGAATAAAATGATGAGGTTACTTTTTTTTTTCCTTGCTTTTGTTCCTAGTTCATAAGTTATAAACTTGGAGTTAGTGTCACTTCAAATAAGGAAAATTAGATACATAGAATGATGATTTGTTCACATTTAATAACTCAAATTTGTATATATGTACAATAAGAAAGTTTTATTTAAATTGGTTTGATCAAATACAACAGATCATACTGTAAATATGGTATATTTGTCATGTAATTGATCACTCTTTGTAAATTGTATACCAATCACATGACAAATGTATTGCATTTGTTGTGTAACTGGTTCATGTTTAACCAAACTCGATTTAAGTTAGAATTTTTCTATGGAACATTCCTCATAATGAATTATAACGGGGAAAATTTCTTGGAATGTATCTTCCAAGGGCAAAATAATCACTTTATATTATTTCTTTTTTTATTTTTATTGACCGGTTCATTATACTTTTATTTTTTTATTATTTATTTCCTTGATGAGAAGTTGAAAACTAATACATTTTAATAATGAGTAAACTTTTGTAGTATGATTGTAATATATATTTGTGAAACATTAGTATGACATAATATTTATGCAATTATGTATTTACTAAATACCCCAGTAAGGGTATGAATGTCCCCTCACAAAAAGAATAAACACTGAAGAGATCCTCACTGTTATATATTCAAACATAAGTTGTACCTATTAGTATTATTTTACCTCTAGTATATTAAGATAAAAATCAAAGGTACAATCTCAAAATAAATTTCTACTATTCATATTAAAATAAAATCAAGAAATAATTATATTTTTTACCACATATATTTGAGTTTTTTTTTTTTAATTTAATCCTATTTGTTGAGAAAATTGCACCTCATAAGTTGAAAAAATTTTCAATGTTAAACCTTACGTGCACTTCATCCAAAAGCGTAGGAAAAATGTATAGAAAATGCTAATGTAACATTGAGAAAGTTTCAACTTTTGGAATGCAATTTGAGAAAATAGTAACAAATGAGACTAAATTGAATAAGATCACAATAATTAACAGAAAATGCTAAAGCCTCTTTATTATTGAACGAAAAATGCACGTGAGAACTAAATTAAGAAAACTTTCAACTTGAGGTATACAATATGAAAAAATCATAACAAATAGGACTACATTGAAAAAGACCTTAATATATGGGACAAAAAATATAATATTTTTTCTAAAATCAATTAGTTAGAGATCGCCCATTTTAAATTTTTTCAAAAGCATTTCCTAATTTATTAATATTGATTATTTTTATTTAAATATATTTGATATATATTCTTTATAATATATATATATAATATATATATATATATATATATATATGAAATTTATATTAGTATTTTATATATTATTTTAGTGCTCTTCATTTTAAATTTCACTGTACCTAATAAATTAATATTTTAAATATTTAAAAATAATTTCTAACAAATTAATCACGCAGCAATAATAGTTGATATATTACCATTAATGTCCAAATAGTTTAGAGCCATTAGAATTTAGGACTCTCAAATGGTCTTCTTTTGCTAGAATTTTATCTTCTAAAACTAATTTCGATCCATTATTAAAAGATTATTAAGGATATTAAACATCTTTTTACAATAGGAACAAATATATAAGATATTCATACTTTATACAGAGATATAGATATAGATATAGGTATCGATAGATATAGAAAGAGAGAGTAAGAATCAAATTTCATATAGAGATGGAAAAGTGCATATGATCAGATGATGCATGGATATGATTATGGGAAAAGTATTGTCCTTCTGTTGTGTTGATCGGAAACACATTTGGTTAACTTTACTAATCTAATCCAACCCTAGAAAATATAATTATAATTTCTTGCCTCGTATACACTGCAAGTTTAATGATAGGAAAATAATTGGTTTTGTTGGATACATATTTTAATTGAACATAAGGATGTCATGCTTCACATCTTATAACATTCAATGGACGTTTTTCAAATACAACTGCCCATAAGCAATTGGTTGATAGGAATTTTTTTTATAGCAACTCAATTCCTTAATTAAGTCATTGAGATAGAAATGACTACAACATATCAATCGTTGTAACTTTTATTACAAAGGGGAAGTTGAACATTTCCTTGGTAAAACAAAATGGTTGTTTATGATATAAGATTTGAACGGCCATGAGGTACTTTATGGTGAATTGGAATCTGGCCGGAAGGTGCATCTCTCAATGAACCTTCTAAGTGTTGGAGGGCTACTGGAGGTCTTTGTGGTGAATTGGATCTGCCCGGAAGTGCGTCTCTCAATGAACCCATAAGCGTTGTGGCTACTGGAGTGTTGTGGTGAACTGAATCTTGGCCCGGAAGGTGCATCTCTTAATGAACCTCTAAGCGTTGAGTAGCTACTGGAGGTACTTTGTGGTGTATTGGATCTGGCCCGGAAGGTGCATCTCTCAATGAACCTCTAGAGGGGGTTAATAGCTACTAAAGGTACTTTGTGGAATTTGGATTCTGCCCAAAAAGTGCATTCTCTCATGAACCTCTAAGCGTTGGATGGCTACTGGAGGAACTTTGTGGTGAATTGGATCTGGCCCAGAAGGTGCATCTCTTAATGAACCTCTAGTGTGGGTGTGCTACTGGAGGTACTTTGTGGTGAATTGGATCTAGCCCGAAGTGTGCATCCTCAATGAACCTCAAGATATGGTAAGCTATGGATGCTAGGTACTTGTGGTGAATTGGATCTGGCCCGGAAGGTGCATCTCTCAATGAACCTTAAGTGTGGGAGGGCTACTGGAGGAACTTTGTGTGTGGAATTAGCTCTGGCCCGGATAGGTGCATTCTTGATCATATACTGCTAAGTTTGGAACTGGCTACTGAACCTCTAAGCGTTGGAGTAGCTACTGGAGGTACTTTGTGGTGTATTGGATCTGGCCCGGAAGGTGCATCTCTCAATGAACCTCTAAGAGTTGGAATAGCTACTAAAGGTACTTTGTGGTGAATTGGATCTGGCCCAAAAAGTGCATCTCTCAATGAACCTCTAAGCGTTGGAGTGGCTACTGGAGGAACTTTGTGGTGAATTGGATCTGGCCCAGAAGGTGCATCTCTTAATGAACCTCTAAGTGTTGGAGTGGCTACTGGAGGTACTTTGTGGTGAATTGGATCTAGCCCGGAAGGTGCATCTCTCAATGAACCTCTAAGAGTTGGAGTAGCTACTGGAGGTACTTTGTGGTGAATTGGATCTGGCCCGGAAGGTGCATCTCTCAATGAACCTCTAAGTGTTGGAGTGGCTACTGGAGGTACTTTGTGGTGAATTGGATCTGGCCCGGAAGGTGCATCTCTCAATGAACCTCTAAGTGTTGGAGTGGCTACTGGAGGTACTTTGTGGTGAATTGGATCTGGCCCGGAAGGTGCGTCTCTCAATGAACCCATAAGCATTGGAGTGGCTACTGCAGGTACTTTGTGGTGAATTGGATCTGGCCCGGAAGGTGCATCTCTTAATGAACCTCTAAGCGTTGGAGTGGCTACTGGAGGTACTTTTGTGTGTATTGGATCTGGCCCGGAAGGTGCATCTCTCAATGAACCTCTAAGAGTTGGAATAGCTACTGAAGGTACTTTGTGGTGAATTAGATCTGGCCCGGAAGGTGCATCTCTCAATGAACCTCTAAGCGTTGGAGTGGCTACTGGAGGAACTTTGTGGTGAATTGGATCTGGCCCGGAAGGTGCATCTCTTAATGAACCTCTAAGTGTTGGAGTGCTACTGGAGGTACTTTGTGGTGAATTGGATCTGGCCCGGAAGGTGCATCTCTCAATGAACCTCTAAGAGTTGGAGTAGCTACTGAAGGTACTTTGTGGTGAATTGGATCTGGCCCAGAAGGTGCATCTCTCAATGAACCCTAAGAGTTGGAGTAGCTACTGGAGGTACTTTGTGGTGAATTGGATCTGGCCCGGAAGGTGCATCTCTCAATGAACCCCTAAGAGTTGGAGTAGCTACTGGAGGTACTTTGTGGTGAATTGGATCTGGCCCGGAAGGTGGATCTCTCAATGAACCTCTAAGCGTTGGAGTGGCTACTGGAAGTGCTTCTCCGTGCAATGGATTTGGCCCAGATGGCACGGCTTTCAATGAATTTACAAAAGTTCTCTCCTCATGGTACTTGTTCGCAAATGAAGGATCATATCCTAACTTACGATAAAACAAATCACATGTTTCTGATGTTTCATTCTGAAAACTAATTGAGAATATGGAGAAAAGAATGACAAACAAGAGTAAAACATTGTTGATGTGCATCCACCCATATTTGTTGATAAGGTATGACAAGAGTGGCAACAAAAAGCTTAGGTTTAAATAACAATCAAATGATATGCAATTATAATTTCAAATGCAAGATTGGAAGAAAATCACACCCATTTAAAATTAATCAATTACTTACTTTTTGACAACATAAAGTTCAAACTATAATTTTTGAAATAGAATAAAATTTAAATTTGAGTTGAAAAATTAACTGTTCGTTATGTTGACTGGCAAACATATATTATTTCTATTTATGTTCTTTTTAGTCTGATGTCCAAAATTGCATGAAACATTTTTACCCATTGTTAAACAACAGAATAACATGTGAGGCTCTAAAAACTAAAAAAATAATATTTGACTACCTACCTCCCATGTTTGGCATAATATGAATATTCCATTATTATTTTAAATTATGAATACTCCCTGACATGACAAATAATTATGTAGTCCCTAGAACTGTGAAGTGGATATCACTAATTTATCATTGTGGAACTTTTTTTACGAAATTAAAAAAAATATTAAAAAAATAAAAAGTTCAAGGGTGGGTAAAATAAATAATTTGTAGAAAATATTAACAAATTTGATATATTGACTTTATCAATGTTACTTAAAATTTTTAAATTGATGTTTTAATTTTGACTTCCTTCTTTAATAGGGAATTTATCCTTATAGTTGGTAGTCATAACATTCAATTTTTTCTCCATTATAGTTCTATGTTTTTTTAGTAGTATGAATTTGGTAGATGTTTACAGACTCACGTCTCTATATATATTCGGAGATGTTACAAATTAAAAAATTAGCAATTTTGATAGTTAAAATACAAACTACTGGCCAACTTTATTAGATCAAAACTTTTTTAAACTTGAAAGGAAAGAAATTGGAAAATATATACATCATTGCACTAAAGTTTACATTCTTGTACGTAAAACGGAAAACTATAGATATTAAACAATATTATTTTCTTTCACAAGTATAAAATAAATAAAATTAGAATTAAAATCAAATTCAAAATATGATTAAAAAACAAACATTATTTTGGTGGTATGTTCTAAAAATGAAAGTAGACCTTTAATTTATAGACACATATTTATAGGGTGAATTACTTTGAATCAGCTTTTGGAATGGTTAAGGAATGAAAGCCTCCTGTTTTAATAGACGGTGTTTCTAATAATTAGGAATGGCTTGGCAGTAACTGTTCTTAATGTGTAACAATTTTGTATCAACTATAAAGTGACCATTCCTAATTGAGTATGACCATTTAAAAATATAATTTCTTTATTTGGAATGCTTTTTTACATTTTGTAATAGTTCTTTATAAATGTTCTTAATAGTGTTGGAACGGTCTTTGCAGTACTATTTATATAAAATTGGCGAGGTGGTTGCGTATGCGGGTGCTATAAGTTGGAATGGTCGTTGGAACTAAAGTTTAATCCTGTTTTGGAATATTCTTAGGAACGATTTATGATTTATTTGGAATACATTGTTGTAACTGTTTTACGATTACAATTTGGAATGGGAGGTTGAATATGTACCCATTCTTTTGGAATATGTGTAGGAACGGATTGGTTCTTTATTAGGAATACATTTTTGGAATTGTTGTAGTAATTATGATTGGAACAGTCGGCTGTGAACGAGTGTAACGGTTGGTCAAAGGTTCCTAAGACCATTCCTAAAATAATTTTTCTAAACATATTTATTGTAAAATAATGATTCAATATTTTATAACTAATTATTAAATTTAATTATTTATATTAATTTAATTAATTAATAATATTGAATAATGGAATGTAATGAACATTAAAATATGAATAATTATGATAAAAATATTATATTAATATAAGAATTATCCGATTATAAATATTAAAAAAATCTAATCTAAAACCCTTTATCAGCAAGGTCCATATCGTCATCGTTAGAGGCAGGGGGGTTATGTTGGAGGCTATGTTTGGGTGTTAGTTGAGGCAGTGGGTTGTGATGGTTCGCCAGTCGAGGCGGTGGCCTGCATGGACTTCATCATGGCATCATGTTGACCATCGTCATCTACAATCGGACCATCTGATCCTCCATGTTCAAGCGTAGGGTTGGTAGTGGCGATGGTGACGTGTAGGCCAGCAGGAGACGTGGGCCTCAAAACCAAGATTAGATACACAATCCTTGTTCTTGCTCCCGACCACTACCAGCCACAGCTGCTGCTTGGTTATCGCCACCGAGGCCTCCGATTCGGCCGAAGTATCATGGTTATCGGTCGTGGCTTGAGGCTGATGATCCTCGATCAATTTTTGGAACGTCTCCTGCAAAACAAACAAAAATATTATAAATATACCCAAAAATTATATAACCAAAAAATAAATTAGTATTATTACGTATCGCTACCTCAACTACCCTCAGCCCACTCTAGTCATCGTCAACCTTCTTTTTATAGCATCTAGCAAATAATTCCATCTGCTTGACAGGCCGACCAAGTTTTGCCTCCTGTACAAGAATTGAAAATTTAGCATTATATTTATAAAATAATTATAAAAACTTTTAAAAAATACAAATTACTTATCATCTTCCTCTTGTGCATGCTGACAGAGAAAGATTCCCTACAGTGTAGATAATGTTGCGGGGTTAGTTGACCGGTTGGCCTTATTTTCTTTGGACTCATCCTAGAAGCTCGAGGAATCCCTATATAGCTAGAAGTGGCGCTAGACCTTGTTGGCCCGCCAAAGTGGCTTGACCAACTAACTTCGTGCCACGGCGAACTGTTTCGAATGAATTTGCCCTCCCACATATGGAAGACCTGGAACATGGATTTATCGTCACAATCCTACTAATAGGTCATCAACATAATATAAAAAAAGTAAAATATTTAAATTTAATTATACGATAACATAATTTAAAAAAAAAAAAAAATCACTTCTAGCTCTCGAACCAAAATTATTGTTGCTCATTATTTACTTCAGGAAGCAATGATTTTTATAAGATACGTCCATTTTAGGGGATGAAATCAAGAATTGTGTGCCTACTTCTGGAGGCAATATCAAATATAATATATATGTCCATCAGGAGACATTAAAATGTATAAAATATGATTATTCATATGTCATTATTAAATAGTCAAAAGTAAAAGTAACTATGATATTGTAAAAAACAAGTAAAGAATAATTAATATACGTACAAAGATTAACTTTCTATCTTGATCAAACGTGATGTCATACTGATAACGTGTTATAAACTTAGAGAAAAATTCTAATATTAGTCCACCACTCCTAAGTATATAAGAAACAATATGTATTCTCACTACTAAAAAAACAGAGCATCCGCTTAAGTCTAGCTGCATCAGATGCTCTTATATATGTTTATATATAAAAATGATTGTAGCTATTTCCGAAACCTACACTTGATCTGTAGCTAATTTTGGCTACAGATATTTTAATTTCCATAGTTATCTCGTGGCTATTGATTCATATAGCTGTTTCTGTAGGTATATAATATATCTAGATTTTGGAACTAACTATGTTGCAATAATGATGAAATATCCATCGTGAATATTTAATAATTTTTATAATTTTAATTGCGAAATTTCTATTTCATATTGTCACATCCCAGACCCACTTCCACGCACATAGCACTTGGTCCCGTATAGCACTGAGTTCCCGAATTTGCTAGGTGGTCAACTCTGATGCCAATTGTCACGCTCTGGGCTCGCGAACCTATTGGACTATTTAACCACTTATATATATTATATATATATATATATATATATATATATATATATAATATTTATATAATATATATATTATTATTATATATTTTGACATTAATAATTCAATAGGACATATAATATAACAAAATAAATTTAATAATTCAACACATAAAGAATATCAAAAATAAATTAAAACTTAACTAATAAAGAATACAAGAAATAATACTACACATTTTAAAACTTAACAGAAAATATGATCCACTAAATTATCATAAATAATCTAATATAAATAGCAAGACTGGATTGAGAAGAGAAATTAAGATTTTATATATGAAAATAACATAAAATAGTTAAACTTAGCAAAAATTAACCCGATAACAGAGATAATGCACATTTTCAGAAATAATTATCTTTTCAGAAATAACATAAATTAGGGGATAATTACACTCCCCTCTGCTGAAGTTTGGTATAATTATACATAAATCCCCTGTAGTTTTAAAAATTATATTTAGAACCCCTGAGGTTTGCTTCCGTCTAACAAATTAGTCCCTCCGTTAATTAAAATTCACTAAGTTTGTTGATATGTACCATCGATTAACTTATTACTGACTTATTGTGGGTCAAATAATTTTTTTTCGCACTAAACTCACCCTATATATCAGTAAAGAAGTTTACCTCCTCATATACTATTTAACATGAAGAAAATTGAGGGGTTAATTGATCATAAAAAAATTATTTGACATTTAATAGTAGGTCGGCAATTTGAGTAATAAGTCAATTGGTAGATATTGTGTTTCAATTCTTTTGTTAATATCAGCAATATTTGGTGAATGTTCCAACTAATTGGATGGACTAATTTGTTAGATAGAAGCAAATCTCAAAGATGTCAATATGTAATTTCTCACCGACCATGGTAATTACACCTCAAATTCTCAACAGAAGGGAGTGTGATTGTCCCTAAAATTAGGGTACTAATAAAAATTACACACCTTCCCAAAAAAAAGAAGATTACCATGTATTTACGGCCCATGCACCTTTATTAATCGCGGTCAACCTCACGTTTCACCTCTAAGGTTCAAACGATTTTAATAAAATACGAAGAAAAAAAAGAAAAACTAAATCCTACCCATTTGTAATTTCAATCGTGCCCATTTTGTGGCCGTGATCGCCCAATCTTGGCCAGTCTTGAGCATCCGGCCGAACTGGGTTTCATATACCACGGCCTCCGATACTTCCAATTGGCAAAATTAAACCCCCCCCCCCCCCCCCCTCCCCCCCCCCCCCCCGCCCCCAATACCCGCCTCCCCCTTTTGAATATTTGGAACAAGAGTAATTTATATACCACATCCTTCTCATAGGAATACAATACCAAGAATTATATCTCACAAAGGGCATAAATCCTTTCAATCTTCTGCGCCTTTGAAAACCCACGATACACATTTTTCCAAGAAATAACGTCTTTCCTTCATTTGGTGGTCCATGAGACACATCAGCCATCCAAAAGCCAAGAGAGAGAAAATCACATATATTTAATACTAAAAATAATAATAAATTAAAAAGAACCCTAAACACTCACAAAGGAAAAATTACGTACACCGCCTCCCTTATTTTTACCAAAAGAACATTTCTAATATATATACTTTATTAATATAATTCGTATCTTCTATCAATTCTATATCTAATCTTCAAATTACACATTCTAATTATACTTCTTAACTTCATACTAATATAAAAAAAGAAAAAAACCTTCTACAGCCATTAAATGAAAGTTATATAACATCACCGCACATTTTTTTCACCGAATAAAATACCAATATTAACCTTTTTATTTATCTACTTTATCTATCTGTATCTATATCTATATGTAAAACTATATAAAAAAAATATTATTTAACTAATAATATAACTAACTTATTCAAGTTATTAAATTTTTAATTGATATAATTAATTTTTATTCTTTTTCTTTTTCTTTTTTTAAATTTTAATATATATTTTTGCTCTTATATAATATATTTTAAAAATATGAAAAATTATTTATTATATGCACAAAAAACAGCGTGATACAATGGCTATTCACGTAACATAACATACTAACAGGAGACAAACTAAGCAAATCCAAAATAGAGAAATCATCACAAATATTTTGTTCATCCAACCAAATAATCTTGGGAGCTAGGAGATCATACATACAGATGTTCCCAATATTCAGATTTTCAATTCACAACATCTTCGTATTTCTGAATTGATGATATTCAAAGTTGACATAACACATTCTGTACTCCACGAGACCATCCACCCTCACACCAATGACAAACGCGTACAACAAGAAGACAGGTGCTACACATCCTGCACTATTTTTCTTAATCTGACAGATTCAACTCAATTCATACTATTGATAAGAAAACTGCGGACTTTGTTCCTCCAAATCTAAGCAAAGTCATTTTCAAAGATGTAAGACCAAACTACAAAGTGACCAACAAAGAAATACCCCTTGTTTGGTTTTCATTTTCAACCAATTTGAAAAACATTACAAAGAAACTGGCAGCATAGTGCAAATAACAGTTATAATTGGTTTAAAACCAAATCCTCTACCATCAGAAACACCAAATTATCAGTAAATACCACTACCAAAACATAATCTAACTTTTAAGGAGTGATTGGTACGCAGGAATGGACTGAAAGTTAAATAGACATATTTCCAAGTCCATTCCTAAATAGCCATCCTAAGCAGCTGGGCCCTCAGATAAAAATGCTCTTCCTGGTTGACGATTCGCCAATGGCCCATGGCATCCCAGAAGCTGCAAAAGTTTTAACATTTAAGTACATCATGTCAACCAGGATAGGGGATGTAGTTATCAAAAAATCAAATGTAAAGTTACAGTCTGTAACAAAAGGTCTCAATCTAAGGTAACATACCTTGGCATTGACACCATCAGGTAGAATCTTGTTCTCTGATTTCCACTTCACGTAATCACTGCGGCTGAATTTTGTGAAGCCCCTGAAAATTAAGACCAAAGTAAAATGTTTCAGGTGAGGTCTTCAGTATAAATCACATGATTCACCAAATGGTATGTGTGATCAAACAGATTAAAATGAAAGGAGGCATTGAGAAGCTAGCACACCATTTTCTGCTAACAATTATCTTTTGACGACCAGGGAACTTGAACTTTGCACGACGCAACGCCTCCTGAGCATGGTGGCTGTTGCCATCTTTGCAACGGACGGACAGAAGAACCTGCCCGATAGCTACACGAGCACAAGTACCCTGAGGCTTGCCAAAAGCACCCCTCATGCCAGTTTGGAGCCTATCAGCTCCAGCACATGACAACATCTTGTTGATACGCAGCACATGGAAGGGATGGACTCTGACCCTCAAATGGAAAGCATCTTTTCCAGCAAACTTGGTCATGTACTTGTTGCATGCAATACGAGCAGCTTCAAGTGCCTCACTGGAGACGTTCTCCTTCTCCCAACTAACCAAGTGCACACAGAAAGGGAATTCATCCACTCCCTTCCTTTTCATTCCCACATCATAGATCCTGATCTTGGGATCTGGAACACCACGGCAATACCGTGATTTTGGGTATGGCTTATTCTTGATTTGGCGGTAACACCTCGCAGGTCCTACACACAAGATATAACACATCAATGTCCACCACTAATACATTTATGTAAACATCCTCAAAACAAACGTGCTACTAATACATGCAGCATCTTTTTTTAACATCTCTGTCACATACTATATATGACAGTGATGAGTACTCCCACAATTCCTTTCAAATGCTTCACACCCAAAGCAAATGATATTGACAAGGGCGTAAACGGGTTCCCATATTTACCAAAACAAGATAAACAAACTCTGGATTGAAAATCAAGCCAATTGGCTTAGAAAACCCCATGCAATCGTAGCATATCCCTGAAAGGGTCAACATAAATACATAATCTTACAATAAAGTTCTATCAATCAATCATCAAAACTAGAATCCCATGGAAGCAAAACTAAAGAACTTGACACATACACAATCTTAGATGGTCGTTCGATTTCACTCATCTGGATAAACCAGCATAAAACTTCTTAGAGCTCAAAAGTGTAGCGCATAAACTAAGATACCTAAATATGACATAGTCTAACCATTATAATCTACAAAAAAAAGCAACCAAACAAATAGAGGCAGACATCATGTGGTTGGTCAACCAATGCATAATACTTAATGTCTACATCCTCAAATAAACACAATTAAAAACCCAATTCCCAATCCATCTCATTCAAGGCAGCACAAACCCGGGCACAAACAATAGCTCAAATTACACAAGAAAAACCTAACATCCACTAGAGCTGGAAAAATGGGATTTTTTTTGTATTTTTCTTTTTTTTTTTTAATTTTTGGTAGTGTGGGGGATTGGGGTAGGTTTAGTTTGTGTGGTGGTGACTGGTGATTGTTTTCTACCTCACTGAGATCCTGTTTTCCGCCCAATTTGAGGATTTTTCATGAGTTAATCTATTTTCATGTGCTTCATAAACCATACTGCAACAAGAAAACCACGAGATGGAATTAGCCAAGTCTGTAAATCCGAACTTCAGCTATTTAGACTCTTCGGCCAATACATACCAACTTCCGGAGTTGGAAATAAATTTCAGTTATGTAATCGTACCATCAGAAAATACAATTAATTCTCTAATATTTTTACACTAGATGCGATTGTTCATAGCTTTTTTATATTTCAAGAATAAAAGGGAGTGTAATTAAATACATACAAAATTACATGTACTTCTGCACAATCATTTTTCATCCAGAAAAAAAAAAAAAAAAAAAATCAGCGTTTCACACAATGATTTAAAAACTGAAACAAAAGCGTGCACAGATACGTTCAATAGTTATGCGGCTCGTGCGAAGAAGGAACCCGCCTTCAGTTACTGCTACTCTCTGAAAGCTAGTAAACTAAATACCGCGCATCTCGTCTCACCGTAGAAGATAGCAAAACAAACCCTATATTCATTTGATCAAAGCTGCCTGAGAGCATACAGACAAACATACCCACACACATACGCCTTACGAAAAGAAAGCCAAATTAAAGCAAGCTATTGGCGGAAGAAACTTACTTCTTCCCATGGCGAAGTCGGCCGCTGATCCACTGCAGAATGAGAGAAACAGACCTAGGGTTTTGGGGTAGAAATGCTATTTATAAGAAATGCAGTGTGTGGGCTTACGTATGGGCTTGGGTCATGTTAATGTGAATGGGAGCCCCTTCCGTTGAAAGCAATCCTTCTAGAAATGCATTGGGCTGACTTCTAGGGTTCATCTATAAGGGGGGAAAGGCTTTTTTCTTTCATTTTGTTAGAAACAATAATTACATTAGGGATAATTTCATTTTTCTTTTTCAATTCTAGTACTCTAGATTTTCAAGTCACTTAACTTGGTATTCAAAATTTTTAATTTTCATCCGCTTTAGGTTGACTGTTAAAACAAATGGTCAACTCAATTTTGGAGGGAAAAGTAGGCGGGATCTTGTTTATGTAAGGGCATGTTTGGCTATCATTTTATTCAACATATAAAAAAAATATTTAATTTTAATTTTATAATTCAGGACAATAATGTAAAAAAATAACCCAATTTCTATTAGAAAAATACTAATTAAATCATTATGAAAATACCAATTCAAATATACTTTTAAGTCAAATAAAATTACATATTCATACTTTAATATATTATACCATTGCTAGTGCATAAAATAAAATATATTTATTAATTATTTTTTTGGCTGAGAGAATTTTGTTTATAAATTTATAAATAAAATTCTATTTCTCTAGTAAAAAAACAAAAAAAAAATATTGTTAAAATAATTAAAAAAAAGTATGAAGAATTATAGCATAAACCCTTAATAAATAGAGTACGACAACATTTGCATTATGACCAAGCAAAAAGAAAAAAAGTATTTCATTTCAGTAAAAAAATTGGTATTTTTTTTATCGAAATTGGATTAAATATGTATTTTTTTTTAAATGATTTTCCTCAATTATAAAATCAAAATAAAAAAAATAAAATAGATTTTTTTTTGTGTTGAACAAATTGGAAGCCAAACATGCCCTTACATAGACCAATTCTCGCTTAATTTTTCCTCCAAAGTTGGGTACTAACGGTCAACTTAACAGAGGGTACTCAAGTGGATGAAAACTAAAAATATTGGGTACAAAGTCTGATAAATTAAAAATCTTGGGTACTAAAATTGAAAAAATGGTATATTTTGGATATAAAAAAGTGAAAGAATCCATTACATTATAAATAGTAATATAATAAAGGAATATTTTCGACATTTATAGATGATGGTTAATGATATTTTCATATCAATTTTTAGATATAATAATTATTTCACTAATTATATTATTTTTTAAAATTGATTGTGATACTTTTTTTTTACAAAATGACCCAATGTCATTTAAATACAACTATATCAATTATTTTGATATATTAATTTATATATTTTTATTTATAAATATTATAAAGAGTAAAAAAATATTTATTATATACATGCAGATACAACATGCCACGACAACTAGTTATATCAAAAAATTCATCAACATATCTGTGTATTTTTCAGTCAAAACTAATAAGATCATAAATTCAGATAAAATAAGATAGATATTCGTGCAGTGAGATTCGAATTCATGAAATTATACTTGTTTATTGAGAGGTGTGAAAATGATTCCCATGGTGGAATAATTTTCCAGCTAAATAAGAACACGAAATTGAGTAAAATAATATTGCAAATGTTCAAATATAATCGAAAGTGATACATGACCAATTATCCAATTGCTATTCATTAGGCAAAAATAAATAAATATAATTTAGTTTACAACATTGGAAACGAATTATAAATATATTTTTTAAAATCAAAATTGATTTTATAAATATTACAAATTATCATTGAAATAATTCATATTTTTCAATAGTGATATATATTTTAGTTTGAAGAGGAAAAAAAAAAAACAAATTCATTAACATATAATTATGATCAACACAGATTGTGTCATGGCATATTTATTACATCAAATTTGTTGAACGATTGTCTTATCTAAAAGTTTAAACTTTATTTAAAAAAAAATTAATTAATACTAATATCTTAAATACGACCTAATTTTTTATTTGGTCTGATTCTGATATCATATCAAACAACCACCTAATCTAAAAGCTTAAGCGATAAAAAAAATAAAATTCTTTAATATTAATATTTTAATAAATATGTGTTACTCATATGAAAACATTTTGGTTCTATTATACTTGTGCCCAAGTCATGAACACCAGTCTCATTGCTTGAATCTATTGAACTCATTTTATTAAAATATCAAATTTTAGATAATTTATAATGTTTAATAATAAATTTGTCACAAGAAGTAAAATGCCCTTTAAATTTTTGTTATTTAATACTATTTTATTCAAATTTAATATTTTTCAAAAAAATACTTGAAACATACATAAAGCGCATTCTGATCCGGGTCGAATATGCAATCTCTTTAGTGCAGATGCTCAAGCTTGCTATATAGGTCCCAAATATTGAAGTAGGCTAGCTGGAATTGTCCCTGGCTAAAATCCTCTGACGCTCAAGTCAATTCGAGTTCGAGATGGATAGTAGGCGACCTCAAACAATAAATAAGGTAGATAAATGTATCATACCATAATTGCTCTGAAATAAGGGTATTTATAGGCCCAAATATACCTCATTAAATAAGCCACGTGGCTTCTTAAGATCTTCGTAGCCAGAGATCGTGCGGCGAGATGGTACCACATCAGTCAGATCTAGATGACAGTTTTGCAGAGCGGGTCGGGTAATTCAACCCAACCCAACCTTATTGCTCGGATCTAGTGGCATTTTTTAGTATTTTAATCATAAGAGGGGCATTTTGATCATTTTCTATATTAAATGGATTATATCCCCATCACATACATTTACTAGTTGCTCTTCCGTTGACAAAAATTGAATATGAACTAGTGTGTATGACACTCATTTACTCAATTGAGTGTGCATGATTAAATAAAATTTTTTTTTTATTTTTATTTTTATTAAAGAAAATAAAAATATCAAAATTAAAAATATAAGAAAGTTATAAGAAGTTCAAAGTTAGTGAAAGTTGAGAAGATTGAACAACTTGTCGGTTATAAAAGAGAGAAATTTTTTTAAAAAGAAGTGATGAAATAATATTAAAAATAAAAAAGAACTAAAATTGAAATATTTGAGTTTACGCAATTGAAATATATTTTTAAAATAATGATTAATTTCTATATTTTTTTTTTTTAAATTTATGGCTCACACTCATTTTAGGGTACCACACACGCTAGTTTGATAATAAAGTATAGATATCAAACAACAATAATAATAAAATTTGTGAATAATAAAAATAAAAGAAATGGTAATTTAATAATTTCTAGTCTTTGAGTATTGAACGGAGCATTTTTAAGATATTAGTATCATTTAAAAAAATAAAAATAAAAATAATGTGGACTATAATTTAAGACTTTATACCAAGATCTAAATTAACAATTAAAATATAGTTTGGGCAGGGAGGCTCTTATTTTTTTTAATTTCAATAACAGTGAAAATTCGTAGTGTATGAATATGAAGATACTCATTCAACTAAATTATTATTACTATTCTTCCCTTCCAAAATGTAAATATTACTAAGACAGCATAATCGTTATTCAATACATTTATTCTTAGTATTCTCTTCTTTTTTTAATTATTATTTTTAAATGGATAATAGGTAAAATTACACTTTTGGTCCTATAACTTTAGGTCATTAGTATTTTTAGTTCTTTAACTTACTCCATTTACACATTTTGTCCTTTTTTGACGAATTTAGTCCTGAGCATCTCACATTTGGTCCTTTTTTGGCAATTTTAGTCCTATTGATAGTTTTGATCACAACGACTCATAGTTATAGGACCAAAAATAAGATTTATTATAGTGTAAATGTGATCAAATTTTGTCAACACATGACTAAATTTGTTAAAAAAAAAGACCAAATGTGAAATGCTCAAAGCTAAATTCGTTAAAGAAAATACCAAATGTGTAAATGAAGTAAGTTACACGACTAAAAGTGCTAACGACCTAAAGTTCAAAGACCAAAAATATAATTTTGCCGGATAAATATATACATATATATAATATACTCGCTCCCTATGTATAAATTAGCATGTGCCACACCCAATTGTGTGTACAATTAATCTAAACTTGAATTATATAATTATTACTTTTTCAAAATATTATATTTTAAGTATTAAATAAAAAATAAAAGTTGTGAGAAATTACTGAAAAAAGAGTAAGGGAAGAAAAAGAAACGCAAAGTAGAGAGAGAGATTGGAGGTAGAGAAAAGAAAAAAAAAAAAACTGTTGAAGTAACTTAAAAATTAAAAATGTGACAGACCAAAATAATTTAATACACCAAAGAGGTGATTTTCAATTATAATAAGGTACAGATATTACAAATTCATCTCTTTCAAATTATAAATAATATTAAAGCATTAAAAGGAATAATTGAATTTAATTATATATTTATTATTTGACCATTTGTTAAATTTTTTAAGGTAAATTATGTCGACACCTTATGTCGTGTGGAGTGCAAAAACAATGCTGAAACAATCCAAAAATTGAGAGAGAATGAGAGTATGGATATGATAACTTGTGTTACCAAAATGACTGCAAAATACATCAATTTGTAGATGTTCGCAATGTAGGATTCAGAAGGTAGTTGGGGTGAATCCAGTACCATTGGATAACTTCACGTGTTTGCTACATAGCAGAAAAAGAATTTCAAATTTGGACTTATCTAGACGAAGGAATGACTTTTGACCGTGTCTTGTTCAGTTTGTTCAAGTATTAGGGGATTCAGTTACTTGTTAACTTTGGAATTGATTCCGATCGGGTCTTTTGTAGTTAATTAGAGATTTTTTACTATAACGTGTCTTATGGTATCAATAACTTGTATGGCGTGTCCTCACTATTGTAGGGTAGCTTAGCTGGTTGGATTGAACTTATTTTTTTATCTCTCCAAGTTAGTAATGATAAGGCAAGTTATGGGTTTCTTACCTTGCTTATGGGTCAGCAGGGCTTGACCTGCTGGGCTGTCTTAGTGAGGCCCAATACCTTTTCTCCTGCTTTGTGTAAAAGAAATGTTGAAGGGTGTACCAATGATAATTAATGTGCACAAATCCAACTACTATAAATTTTTTATTATGCATGTATTGCTATATATCTTTGTTTGTAGCGTTTTGAATTTCTTAGCGTATATATGTATTCTTAACATATAATTTACAAATATAAAATTCTTTACTTTTTATGAGTTTCAAATGTGTTAAATATATTATTTATGAAGAAAATAAAAATATAATACTAATGTTTTTTAGAAACTTGATTATAAAAGGGATAATTTTAGGAATATAGTTCTTTAAGAGACATCCGCATATAAAATAGGACAAATATGATAGTATATTTATATAATGTATTTATATTTGTTATGTTTGATAGCGTGCCAAAAATCAAGATTTGTGAGAGTATGTCTAGTGATTCAAATTTATGAGTAAATTATTTATTTCTATTCTTTGGTCCAACAAAAACAAATGAAACTAACAAAAGTATAAAATAATATTACATACAATTAATAAGTTCAATATCAAATCAAAAATAACGACTTCAGGTTGAAAATTCAACATGATAAAATGAATTATTTATTAAAAAGTGTTGCTAATGCTTTTGCTATTCTTACTTTGAGAAACTTTATGAAATGATCTTATCGTATTTTTTAAGAGAAATTATATCAGAATAATAGAATAATATATTTTATATGATATATTTTATTAATTGAATAAGAAGAATATTATATTATATTCATATAGTGGCGAAGCCAGAGAATTGGCTTAGTTCTATCAAAATTAATCAAGTAATTTAAATAAATATTAAATTCAATAAAAGTTTGAAATTGGTACACAATTGCTTTATAAATTAAATATAAAATATAATGATATAAAGTGTTTGCCTGTGATATTTGAGCAGGTCAAACTTACGGTATTAGTATAAATATCTTTTCTTTGTGTGTTAATTTTAGTCCTCTATTTTACAGGATTTATGAAACTTAATATGTCAATTTTTTTCAATTTGAGACCATTTTAAAATTTTCATAAAGCATATGACTAGATGTGTCGAATTTTCTCAATTTTAAGACTATTTTGAAAAATTTCGTAAAGCAAATGACCAAAAATATTGAACCTCCTATCTTATGGGACTAAAACCTCTAAACACTATAATAACTTCTTCTAAAATCAATTATTCCAAATTAATTATACCATAATAAAAAAATTTATAATCAATTATGCAATCGTTGAACAAATTATTTCAAATACAATTAATTCTTACAACTATGACTGATAATTAAAAGACCACAAAATTCTCGATACTAGTAGTTGTTATTACATGAACATTGTTTGAAGTTGTTTATATAGTAGGAATTCTTGCTACTAAAAACTATTTTTTCATATTATTTCATCAATATCAACTAATGCTCCATAATATTTGAAGCTAAGTCCTGTCAACAATCGGGGCTCAATAGGGCTTAGCTTCGCCCCTGTATATATAATGTTTGAAACTTATAAAACAATTTTAATTTATCAATATAAAATGCAAAAATGTGATAATATTCTATTGTTATTATCAAAATGTTCCAAAATAAATTTAGTGAATAATTTAATATTGGGGCTTTTACATAAATAAGCTTGCACTATTATATACAGTAGAATGATTGTTAAAATATAATAAATACATACCATTATGTAATTGGAAATATAATATGCTTTTTTTAATTTGTGGTTTTTTTCTCATTGGTCAATTTCTGCCAGCATGGAATAAATTTGACGTTTTAGTATTTTATCTTTACAGGGTAGCAACTTTACAGGGTAGCATGTCTTGCAACTTTTAATTTTTTAAGATTTTGGTCAATGGAACAAAATCCGTAGATTAAAAACAACACATGCAGGGGTGCATGGTTTTTTTGGCAATATTTGCAAACTCCGATCCATTGAAGAATTAAAATCACAAAAAATTAAAAAGTTATGGGACCTATTTGCTGTCCTATAAAAATAAAAGACTAAAACGCAAAAATGCAAAAGAGACCGGACAAAAATCGCATTTAATGGTGTTTTTGGTTGAGAGAACACCGTTCATGGCACGGAGAACGTAATTGGTCTTAAGGAATCAGTCGAAAGCGGAAATAGTTAAATAGAATGCTTCTTGAATACAAAGAAACACAGTATGCAAGATTACAAGCAGTTCTCCCTGAATCACAATATGAACAAGAACAAAGAATGAGAGTAGTTCTTAACAAAGAACATACTACAGAGGACTATCAGATCATTGTGGAAGTTCTTTGTGCCATGCTATCATCATCAATACAACGGGGGTTGTCGAATCGTAGAGGACTGTTTTTTCTGCTAAGGATCATCAGTTCACACTGTCCCATGCTTCAGAAGCTGCAAATGTGCAGAGAAAATTGTAACATTATTAGTCCAACCATACGAATGAGAGAGTATGATCTCATACTCTTATCTGATGAAGAAGTGTAGAATGTTTCTAATGGTGAGTATCCAGGCACAATTTGATCATATTATAGTGTTATTGATGAGTTATCTGATTGATTATAATCTAATACCTGCTCTTGCAAGATCCCAGTTGCTGTCGAAACCGAGCGCCCAAAAGAAATAGCCCCCAAGTCCTTGAGCCTTAGCAAACTTGATCTTGTACCCAATCGATGTAACGTCGTCATATCCAACCCAATTCATTCCTGCATACGAGTATGTTGACACCGTTGTGTTGTCGTAAACCACAGTTGCGTTGTTTTCTGTATTGAATCCAAGTATAGCTGAATAAATCATGATACCCCCACCAGGGCCAGTTCCGTTGGCAGGAGCGCCGATGCCATGCTGGTTAGGATCCTTCAACTGCCAAGTCCTACCGTAAACTGGCATTCCCATCACTATTTTCTTGGACGGAACACCGTCTCCCTTCCACGTTGAAATACCGTAGCTAGTGCTAACGTTACTGGTCTTGTCATAGAGCAATGCATGAGCCCCTGTGGCAGAAGGGTCCCAACCACCATGGTAGTCATAGCACATTGGACTCACAAAGTCCACATAATTCCTTATAGCATCGCCTGGATAAGTCCGTGGGACGTCCCCCGGCATGAAGAAGTCAGCAGCGAAATAAACAGCTGATGACAAGAGCAGCCGGGGCTTGCCTGAAGCGAGGGTCTCATGGTTGACGGCAGAACGCCATTCGTTGTAAAGCAGTGCAAGGTTCAACATGTCTTGTGGATTGCTGGGGAACTCCCAATCTAGATCGAGTCCGTCGAAACCGTATTTTCGTGCGGTGTCGATGGATGAATGGATGAATGCAGCCCGGTTATCGGAATTGCTCACCATGTTGGAGAAAACTCCAGGGCCTTCCCCTGCTCCACCGATGGACAGAATGGACTTAGCAGGAGGGCTGGCGGCGTGGATGGTGGAGGTGAAGTTCTCCATCCATTGCTCATCAGCTTCTGTGATCAAAAGCTGAAAACTGGTGACATCAACCAGGAGAAAGGCATAAAACAGGTGTGTGAAATATGAAGTAGGAATGGTTGATGGTGGGAGACTTTCTGCCTGCCAAGAAGGCCAGTATGCCCCTTTTATGCCACGAGGAGATGCACCAGATGGTGGTAGAGGCGGCAAAGACGGCGGAAAGGCAATCGAGATTTGTGGCGATGCTGCCGACTGTGATGGAGGCGTTGCGATTGGCGCCGGCACAGTATGATATGGTAGTGGTGGAAGGGAAGGCAGAGATGGCGGGTAGGCTACCTGCGGTGGCAAGGCCCCTGAAAATTGTGTCGGAGGTAGTGAAATTGGCACTGCAACACCAGGATATTCAGAAGTAGCTGCAGAGAAAGAGATAACAAAGGCAAAAAGGAGTGAATAAATTACATGATTAGCCATGGTTTTTGCTTCCTTCTTGCATTGATCAGACAAAGGGACAACGTCGGCCTCGTTTATATATGTCTAGACAGATATCTTACGACGTTGACGGCACGAGGAGCCTAATATGCATCGACCTTTCTATGCTCAATGTCTGTTATCATGTTTGGAGGGTTGTGTTTGTTTTTATTAAGATTTCTTACCTTACTGAGCTGCAGAATGGAAAAGAGTTTCGTTTTCTTGTTTCCGGGTTTTCTGTTTGTGGATTTCATCTGTAGCGGTGTCCTTTATTTTCTGTAAATGTCTTGTTTTACTTTGTTTGAAACTTCCACAGTTTGTTCATATATTGGTCAGTAATTTGAATGATCGGTGAGTGTCTTTCGAAATCTGTATCAGATAAGAGTCAAAGAGTCTGAACAGGTAATTTTGATTGTGAAACACCAAACTTATCAGCACAATTAAATGGGGTAAAATGCAATTTACTCCCCTGTGAAAAATGAAACATCAAAAAAACTCTGTAATATTCAAAATATATCACAGCTTCCCTCGAGCTGCATTATACGCGCCATTTTCTTTTTCTTTTTTTTTTAATTTTATTATTTTAAATGATATTTTTACCCTTATTTTTCTGTCGTTAGATCTCATATGGTATAAATTGATGGTTTAGATCTTACCAATATTATTTAAATTTATAATTATATTTTAAATTTAAAATAGATTTTTTTTGTATTATATATATATATAGAGAGACAGAGAGAGAGAGAGAGAGAGGCTGAGGAGCGCGCCGTAGCCGTGCTTGCGCTAGGACAAGGGAGGGAGGGAGGGAGGGGAGGGGAGGGGAGGGGGGGGCGCGCGGAGGAGACAGACGGAGAGAAGGCAGATTCGACGGAAGGAGGTCGCGAGGGGAGGGCGGCGGAGGGCACGAGCGAGCGGACAGCGGCGGCGGCCAAGAATCAGCAACGGTGAGGAGGACGACAATGATGAGGTACAACGGCGGCGACAATGAGGGGCGGCGGTGAGGAGGCGGAGGTGGGTGGGTGGGAGGAGATGGTGGATTGGGAAGATGATACAATTATATATATTTTTTAATATATTTAAATATCCTATTTAAATTAATAAATAAAATATGATAAAATATTTATACATTAAATCTGGATAATATTTAAGAAAAGTTGAACAATTAAATTATGTGTTGAATTTAAACCTTTGATTCAAAATTTAATCACATTCAACCGTTGATCTTTTTTTGAAAATTTTAATTGTTAGATATATAATAAAGAAGATCTAACGGTTCACAAATTAAGATACAAAATTAATTTATATTGAAAATTAAAACCCAATTGCAAGAAGGGCGAGTGTGCTATACTTCCAGAGCCAAGGGGGTAATTTGCTATATTTTGAATATCACAAAAGGATTTTTTGGTCTTTCATTTTTTCATAAGGGGATATTTTGAATATTTCTAGGAGCACAGGGGGCTAAATTGCCTTTTACCCCAATTAAATGTGAGTAGTATTAGCGAAAACTTTTACTTTTAAATAAGTAATTTTTATAAAATGAGTAGAAACTATAACTTTTACGATAAATTGAATAGTGTTTGTCGGAAAAAAAATTCTAGAACAAAATTAATTGGTTAAGGACCGTTATGTCATTATATGCTAATATTTGTACTTGTCTTTTGATAATAATATATTTTTTTTTAAAAATAATAAATTTTAGTTCAATTACTTATCTCATATTTAATTTTTTTACAATTATTTATTATTTATATTATTAAAAATATCAAACAATAATAAAAAACTGAATGTTTAATTCAATAATGACTGTGTAATAATTGTTCAATTATGCCACATATAATGAACTATAATTGCCATATATATATATATATATATATATATATATATATGTTTAATTTATAGAAAAACATAATAATGCACAAATATAATATATATAATAATATATTAATTAGAGCAATTTAATTTATATTTTTTATGATATAAGAGCCAAGGTGCACAGTGGGCTGGATTGACTCAGGATCGAAATGGACCAATTCACTACTGTTCATGGCCGGTCCTAAAGTGTTCCTGGACCTTTAAATGGGTCCCAATTAGATTCATTTATAAACCTAGGCCCAATCCGTTAATTAGCTAGATTGAGGCCCGAACTTGGACCAGACCAAACCCATGTTAGGCTCAAATGTGCCTATTTTTTTTATATAAAATAGAAGTTTTTTTTTGAACAGTTACTAGAAAAAAATTAAATCACACAAAAGACCATAACTAGAAAAAATAGTAATTAAGATTATGTTATGAACTTAGATGATAATAAGTTAAAAAGGATTTATAATAAACTTTGAAAATAATAAATAAGATATTAATGAATTAAAATACTAAAATTTAGAAATAGAACAATAATGATAATAATTTTAGAGTTCTAAAAGTATAAGAAAAACTACTAGAACAATTAGTTTAGGAGAATAAAATGAAACTTATATGCCATGCATTATAATTATATAAAAAAAAATAGCCCAGCAAACCCAACTCAGGCCCGGCTCAGGACTAAGTGGTCCTAGGCCACTGAGCTGAGCTGGTCCTATATTTCAAAACTTCGGACCGGCCCAACCAATCCCAAGTGGGCTTGGGCCAACCTAACCTATTATTTTATTGGTTCAATCATGTCCTGGACCAGGCTAACTCGACTTGACCCAATGCGCATCTTGATATAGAAGTAATACCAGATAATGTAGAAAATGAAATATAAAATTTCAAAGTATTAAATAAGTGAAAGTGCAAATTTTGTTAGTGATAAATTATTCAAAAATTCTGACATCAACTTTATGTGATCAATTTTAAAAATGAATTAAAGAGGGCAAAATGGAATTAATATTATTATAATGAAGATAAAGTAGTCCAAAAGAAAGTTGAATTTATTTAAAAAAAAAAATCAAAGCAGCTTGAAGTACCCCCAAGGTGCTTCTAACTTTTGACTTAATAGTAATTTTTTAACAATTTCAAAAGCAAAAGCTGACATTCCAAACACATCAAAAATATTTTTGAAAATAAAAGTTGAAAAGCGTTTTTTTTTTAAACTTTTGCAAACACTCCTTTTAGTATTTGAGCTCAGCAATACTGATATTAAGTTAGGTATAATTACATCTACACTCCCTACTTAAGGCCTATGTACACAAACCAACCTCGTAATTTTGAAAAATTAACCATAATCACGAAAGACGTCAATCATTTACACAAATCATTCATACTTTTTGAAAAATTATACATAGACCCCCAAAAATATCAATAATATTATACAAACTATCCTTAATTTTTTACTTTCATGGGTAATTTCTATAATTACGCCAAAGACATATATAATTTGGGTAAATAGATTATAAATCAAAAGGTGTAAATGTGATTATCCCATTAAGTTATTGTTGTGTGTGGAGTTAGAGCATTTAACGAAAACTTGCTCATTAGCAAATTAACTATTTTTTATTATTTAAAAAGAGGATCAAATTTAGTCCTCAACTTTCCTTAAAATCTATCTTTCAAGGGAATAAAGTGCCACCTTTCGGGCACTTAATCATCCTATTGCCAAATTACCTGTCCTTTAGCTATAAAGCTCATCCCGAAATGAACTCCAATTAATATTTCCGAACTTTTAGAAGTAATTAGAAGCTATAGACATTGTTTTTAGAATTGGATCAAACCAGATGGTTTGACCAATTCAACCAAAAACAGACCATGTGCCTACCTCAGTTCATACATCCAGAATCAACATGGTCAAAACCAGTGAGGACCAATCAAAAATGGCAAAAATAGGTAAACATTGGTGACCTGGTAGCCGGTCAAAAATTGATTTTGACCATTAAAAAAATAGTTATTATCCTTCCATATTTATAGCAAAAAAGAGTTTAAGCTTGGCTTATATTTTTTCAGTGTGGGATAATAATCTTTGTTTAAGCTTTTTAGTCCTATATTTATAGTCTAAAGTATTAAATTTTGCCTTATACTTTTTCAATGTGGGACAATAAGCTTAGTTTAAATTTTTTCATATTTATAGTTTAAAGTGTTTAAATTTTTCCTTATACTTTATCAATGTGGAGAATAAGCTTGGCTTAAACCTTTTCAATTTATAGTTTAAAATGTTTAAGTTTGCCTTATTTTTTGTCAATGTGGGACAATAAGCTTGGTTTAAATTTTTCTATATTTATAGTTTGAAGTGTTTAAGTTTTGACTATACTTTTTTTTTTTTTTTTTATGTGGATAATAAGCTTGGTTAAATTTTTATATATATAGCTTAAAGTGTTTAAATTTTAGCTTATGCTTTTCCAATATGGAATAATAAACTTGGCTTAAACTTTTCATCTTAGTAGTTTAAAATGTTTAAGTTTCGCTTAGCTTTTTTAATGCAACCAATAGGGTTTAATAAATCGATATATAATATATTAATATGTTACAAATATATATACGTGTATATAATATATTTTCGATTAATCGATTTTTTGAATTCAGTCCAATCGATCGGACCAGTGACCTAATAGCTTATCCGATTCAATCACTAGTTTGGTTTTCAAAATATTGGTTATGAATGTCCTTCACCTATGAAGTTTCAGAAGTAATTTGAAAATCATATATATTTATGATATTTTTCCATTATTGCTTGAGGACTTTTATATTAATTATACTTTTTTTCTATATTTTTGTTCAAAGTAATTTTCATGCATTTTGTTTGCCAGAAAGCATGTTTTTACATGCAAGTTTCACTATTTATTTTATCCCATGTACTAGTAGATTTTTATTTTAAAAGCAAATTTAATTTTCAATATTAATAACGAATTAAAAGAATAACCTCCAGTTGCACAATGTTATAATCGAAATATTCAACGCCACCAACTTTAAAAATAAAGATGTACAAATTGACTTTACATACTACAAAAGTGTTGTAGAGAAAATGAAGAATATTTAGGACCTGTGTATTATGAAGTTAGGCAAGAGCTAGACTCTTTATTTTTAAGATAACTAGTTTTTCGTTGCACGCGGTTTTCGTGAGCATAAAAAAAATCATTGTAAAAGATGATAAAAAAATTATAAAAAAAATAAATTAGAAATAAATTATAATAAATGTGAAAAATTAAGGTGACAGAAGAATGTGGAGTAGTGGGTAGTTATGAAAAATAAATAATTATGAAATTATTAAAAAAACTAAAATTGCTAAATTGACCAAAAAAAAATTAAAGAGAAGAAATGAAATGAAGGGTAAATTTGGGTATTCTAAAGTTGGTATGTGAATGGGTTTTCTTTTATAATACTAGCAGTTGTTGCACGCGATCCTCGCGCACATATAATTTTTTTTATTGTAAGTAATAAATTTCATACTTCATTCATGTAATTATGGTAACCCTCCATGTATCTTATATGTCAAATGTTCATAAATATTTCATCAAAAGCTGCAAATTGAATATAAAAAATAAAAATCATCAAGTGCTAAGATACATGTGAAATTTATAAATAGGAATCGAAATGCTTTATACTTTTTTTAAGATAATCTATTGTTAATTCAAAAAAAATAATTTTACTCTATCATAATATATTGATTTTTTTCCCCAATAAGCAACGAGATAAAATAAGAAATGATCATAGGCCTTTTTTGTTTCAAAAAAGAAGGAGACAATGAAGGCCATGGATTTTTTGGTGGTTGGATAGAAGAAATTAACTTGCAGGGGGAAAAAAGAGGTTTTAGATTAGATTGTGCCAAAAAAAAAAAAAAAAAAAGAAAGAAAAAGAAAGAAGTTGGTTTTGAGAATATGGACCCCTTTGGCCGAGGGGTATATTTGGTAGTTTGAAAATTTGGTATGAGAACTACCAATAATATGCAGAACTTCCATTTTTGTCCTTCACAATTTATTAATTTCATTGTAGAAAGAAATAAGCAAAAGGCAAATTCTGTAAAATTCACAAAATAACTTCCACTTTAGACACAAAAGAGGGTTTGCTTTTATAATTAGTATAGATTATTATAAATCATAGATTATAGATTATTGCCCCAATCTGATGCTAATGGAGAATGGCAATTTATCACGCAAAATACAATGACTCACAATCTCATAGTAGCAGTATTACAAACTTTGATAACAACGAACCAAAAATATTTTGAAACTCTCTTACTCTATACTTGCAAAAAGCTTTAATTTTTTAAAATGCTATGAAAATGAACTGAATGAATGAAATGAAATGGGACGACCTATTTACACTACTAAAAAATACAAGATTTGTAAGGGCCCAAAGCTGTTCCATTAGTAACAATCATTGTAACTGTTTTGTAACGGTTCGTGCATGTTGACGTCATATGGGAGAATAAATTTTCTTTTTGTAACGATCGAAAATCATGCATGGGAATAAGATCACAGAAAATAAAATATAAATAAGGTGATCAACACAATTAGTTTTAAATATGTGAGTTGAGTTTGAACGTAGAAACATCACCTAGTGATATAAAAACTTGAACTATGAATCAAACAACTATCTTCACACTATCACTTTCTTATATAACGTAGCAATGTAAAAGCCAAATTCAAGAATTTTATTTCAGAAATAGAGTACCTGGAAGAGGGAGTTTCTCAAACTCGCTCTACAATCAACTAACTATAAAGTGCCAAAACAATTACTTTCACACCATTACTTTGTTTAATATATTACGGAGGCACAAAACCTCATTTTTTTAACACAAATGTGCAATAAGAAAAACAGAATACAAGATCCAACAACCGAGTAAAGAGTAGTAGGAAAACTATTCAATCTAAAATTTGCCAATCATGGATTTCTCCAAGAATGCTACATAAACTATGTGCAATCTTGTGATTCATAATTCCATTGGAACGAGGAAAGTAAGACAAAATCCAAATTGAAACACCTATTATACATTTCCCATTTAATTAAAACAAATAATCCCCGACTTTTATCTATTGCCACCAATTGATGAATAAAATACAAAAAACTAAGAAGCCAAAGATGAAAAAAGTGAACATTTGTGAAGTAATGAGACATATAGATGTCAAAAAAAATCATACATATGGCCTGCAGAGTATACTCTATTAAAGTATGCTGGTTGAGCATTTAGGATTCTGGATCACCTGCAACGGACATATTTTAATAAACTGATTTACAGTGAACCGGCAAGTGAAAACTCCTCCACACTTTTTCTCTAAACATCAAGTTTTTTGGGAGCATAAGGAAAGGGAAGCTGAAGTTTCGGAATTACCTTATCTAAACTTGAAGCATTTTCAGGCTCAATCAGGGGTTACATTTGCTTTTTGTTTCATCAATCAACGAAATTATCGAGAAGTAAAGGCCAAGCTTCACAGGTATCATAATTTTGAAGGTCTGGAAAGCTTATCTGTCAAAGTAAATATACTAAAATTACTAAAAAATTGGAAGATGTCTAAAATAAGCCAAAGAAAAAAAAAAAGAAACAACTTTTAGATCCCCTTCATATATACATGTAGTAAGTCTATTTCATAAAATGAACCATTTCCATAACATGATTTACACGGATGAGGTTGTGATGTGAGAATAATCTCATGAAAGGTCTTACTTAGACCTTAACACCAACTCAATCTCAATCAACAAATAGCCCTGAATCTGTTTCATTCATTTAGGATACTTATGACCTAGTTTTGTATCTCCTAAATCCTAATATGTATAGACCCACAATGATCATTTGGTCATTTTTACGTAGAATCGTATAATTGGGAAAAATCTATTAATAGAACCTTGTCATGCCACAGGTACAACTTTGTTACCCTAACATTCTTAGGATCTTAAATAATTTTTTTATATCTAATTTTAACAATTAAATTAGTTGACTCAAGGGTAAAATTGAATTTTATTTAATATGTATGCTGATGTTAGCAAACTCCATTATTAACAATTGTGTTTCTTTGTCGGATAATAAAAATGACTGGGGTACTATATGTAATTTTTTAAATTATAGGGGGTTTATATTTAATTAGACTAACTTTAGGCGGCGTGTTGTAATTATCCCTAATTTAAAAGATGTCAAACAAAATACACATGGTGATTAATCATCTCAAGAGACTAAATATATTTCATGCAATAAAGTAACTGAATTAAAAATGAAAACCAGCAACCAGATGGTACCTCTTGGCAAAATCGTAGAAAGTTTGTCCACTGATCCATGTTCAATACCTTATAGTCACTCTGGGTCTAATGCCAACCAAAAATTAAAACAAATTTATGTTAAGCCACAGAGTAACCAATTAGGAAAGGGATAATTACATTGCCCTTTCTTGAGACTTAGTGTAATTATATGTAAACCCCCTATGACTTGAAAAATTACACACCTGACGTTTATTTTCATCCAATAATAGACTCAACTATTAGTAAAAATTCACAAAATTTCTTGAAATCAACAAAAAGGTTGAATGAAAAACCACTATTTATCCCCCATTATCTTACAAACTTATTATAGATCAACAAATATCTTCTATGCAAACTACCTCTATCAGAGTGGAGATATACCCCCTCACATGCATTAGCATATGAAGATGAACAAAGATAGTTGGCCATAAAAAAATTGTTTGACTTATAATAACTCAATAATAATTTAATTGAGGTAAATATGGATTTTCATTCAATTTTTTATTCATATCAACATATTATGTGAATTTTAGCTAATGGATGTAACTATTTGTTTAGACAAAACAAATACTAGGGATTCTGATGTAATTTTCTAAATCATAGATTTATGTGCAATTATATTAAATCTCAGGGGATGACGGTGTAATTATCAAATTAGAAAAATATAAACACATCAACTAATCATCACATTTTGTTCAAATTTGTATGAGAACATTCATTTTCATATCAACTGGATGGCCATTAAAAGCATATATAACACTCCAAACCTAGTAAACAATGTTCTGGAAGATGATTGATTATAGTAGTGGTTAGTCACCTTAAGAAATGCAATGAATGAATCGACCTGGGGCTGATATTGGAACCTAAAACCAACTCTAGTAATATGCAGGCGCTCTCAATCTAGGCACTTCTGCTTCTTTCTAAAGGAGTTGAACATGAACAAACCAGATTTAGAAAGGGAACAAATGAACCTTATAACACAAGAATATTAATAACAAATGGGGAAAATGCAATTTTGGTGCTATTACTATAGGGGTGGCACTTTTGGTCCTATTCGATTATGGATTTGTGATGAGGAATTGAAAAACAAACTAGTAAATTTAGTCCAGATCTCATCAAAAATTAGCACATGCTTGACATGTGACCCCTTTCATTTGGAGATTTTTTTAATTTTCTAGCTACTCTTCTGATGTGATACTTTTGTCTTAATGATAATGGACTAAACGTGCCAACCTCTATAGTTATAGGACTAAAATTCATTTTTCCCCTTATGGTTTTCATGACACGCCAACAAAAGTGGTTGAAAAAAATAAAATGCTCCAAATGAAGTAGGTCACATGCAAGACACGTAATAAATTCTTTCCAAATTAACTTTTTTTGAAAAAATTTGGGCTAATTGTGCCATTATTTTAATTACCGTTCTCTCAATTATAATTTTCAAATCAAACATGATGGAAAATGCCACCAATCTTATAGTGAGTGGACCAAAATGGTATTTTCCCTAACAAATGGGATGTCGCACATCTATTTAGAAATTTTTGGGTGTAGACCGTTTAAAGTTTTACCTGTTAAGCAGTAACGAAAAGCATATTTATAGAAGTCCTCAAAGTTCTCTGATTTCAGGACCTTCCATCAACAATTTCTGAACAGTTAGCCAACACATGTTTTCACACAAGCTAAAATATCAACAATGACATATTTGCAGAAGAAGCTACCTCTTTCTCCAATTCTGGCAATGTTTTCTTCAATTTATTAACAGTATCAACTCGAAGAGCTTTCAAGCCTCTTCGCCACTCATCCTAACGATTAAGAGAGAACATGAAAATTTGAAAAATACAAGCTTGGTCCAAGAACACCAATGCATGCATGAGCATATAGCTCAAATACCAAATCTTCATGGCATCATATCGAAGATGGAACCACACTTGCAAAAGTAGTAGGCTATAGGATGATGATAGGAAAAATGAATTTTATTATATCCCATAAGTTAGCCCTTTGCAAAATTTTTTGAGTTATAGGATGCAATGTGTGAAAATGAATAACAATGAAACCAAAATTACAAAGAAGCTAACTTGTGGGATGTAAAATGTAATTTTCTGGAATTATTATACTGGCATAAATCAAATTATTCATCAAATGTGTTCATCATTGACTAATATCTAGAGATGAAAATTAAAGCACCATGAACCAATAAAATTTATGCTCACGACTCGAGATAAAAAAAAAATAAAAGTTATAGTCATGAGACGACATATTCATTACATACTTATGGATGATCAAATGTATAATAAATGAATTTTATCGGACATCTCTCAAGTTTAAACATCTCCCTGCATAAAGTGTGAGATATTTAGTATATGCAACACAAGTACTGGTTGAATCGATTTAATACTACATATATATATAAAAAGAATTCATAACCCAAAATGCATATCATATATTAATAATGGCTAAAGGACGGAAAGGAGAAAGGGTAATGCCTTGAACCAGATGGAATTCTTAGTGTTAATAAAAGCAAAAGAGCTTATAAATGTTATTCATAATAGTTCTCACCTGAGTAAAATATCCCTGCTTTTGAGCATTCATTTTCCTTAAAACAAATGAAATTTCTTCAGGCTCAAGTCGATAGCAAAATGCATGGTACATCCTCCAACCAATATTTGAACTATTAAGATCTTTCTGAAATGCAGAAATAACTTACCACGCAAGCATCAAAATCCTGACATCCGTATAATCCACCTCTAAATCAGAGCATAGTGCCTCAATCCCTTCTGGGCTGTGCAACAAAATTAAAAACATTAGACTTTCTGATCTTTTGAGCAACTTAATTCAATTAAAGAGGTCATGTCTGCTACTACTATGAAAATTGTAAAAAATCATTCAACTTTGTATTACATTTAATATGCCATGTAAAGAGAGTTGCATGGAATACTATATAAATCAGTATCACAATTACATATATTTCTTATTATAAGTATCATAACCCCTCAATAATTTTCTACAATAATAATAATAATAATAATAATAATAATAATAATAATAATAATAATAATAATAATAATAATAATAATAATAATAATAATAATAATAATAATAATAATAAAATTTTCAAAGCATGTAGGATAAAATACGGGCAGGATATGTTAAATATGTATATACGAGCAACAACAACAAAAAAAAAAATACAAAAATATGGAGAATAATTTATTTCGACCCCTGACTTTTGCAAAGTATCATAAACTAAAACAATATATAAAATGTAACATATATCCTTGTTGGTTGTATCCTATATCGTAGCCATTTTCTTCTATTCCTTTTTCAGTTTCAAATGGTCAAATTGCATTAAGAACATTTCCATATGAAAAGGTACTTGATCCAGTATCTAGGCCGTTTTTAGGAGTATAAATGCATCATTGATATAGACCATCTAGAACTCATTCCCTCTCTTTTCTTCTTCAGTAAAATCTATTGTATATTCTTGGTAGCCCTTGTCATCGAGGATTGTGTTTTAATAATCTAGTCATGGTTTCCATGATGCATGTTCTCAGGTAGAGTTGAACAAAGAGGTAGTTTTTCTTTTCTTTACTCCATCAATCCCATTGGTGTAACTCAAATATATAAAGCTCTTGTGATTTTCTAGAAACTAGGTTTCCTAATAAAAGTTTTCAGCCCAATCAATGTATAATCTAAACTTCTAATAAAAACATCAATGGAAGGACTTGCAACCCATAGGCATTTGACAACAATAGGAGAATCTCAAAACTAGGTAAAAACTAACACATGTATCCTAGAAAAGTAGGTCAGTTAAAACCAGCAAAGTAGGTCAAAAGTAGCACATAGGAGTCAGTGCATAGTTCATAAATATGGGCATATAATGTTCATACGAGATACAAATGAACAATAATGGCCACTTAAGTTTGAAGCAAATTCCATAAATAGCACAAAAGAATTTTAACTAACAAGAAATTTGAACAACTTATAAAGCATCTGTTTATAATTATGTAGAGCAATAATGTATATGATGTAGGCTTCCATATATACAAATAGTAAGCAGCTCTATGAGGAGGATGTTTTACATATACATATATATATATATATATATGTGTGTGTTGTGTGTGTGTGTGTGTGTGTGTGTGGTTGTGTGTAGAATTGCCACAAGTATGCCAAACAAAAAATATACATCCTTAGAAATAAAAGCATGCCCAAAACAAATTGAAAACTCACTCAATCATGCTTGACAATTTATTCGCATATTTGGTGTAAAGTTCATCAACACGTTCCTGCACCTTCGTTGCAGCTTTACTTGATGCTGAAAAGAATATGTAAGCCGTCAAACTAATAATGGATTGTAGATGCAACTTTACACTGTGGGATAACCATCCCCAAGATAAACACAATCCATCTCTCTGAAATACTAATAAATGTTCATAGTAACACAACCTAGCGTATACCAAATAAAGAACATGTTACTAAAAACATAAGGTACATGTTCTAGAGAAAGTAAACCATAGTTAAAAGTTAATACAACAACTACAGATCTCACATTGATTTAACTCATTAATCCAAATATTTTTAAGGAACTACATAGAACTGATTAGTGTAGTCCTTGTATAAGAAGTTTACGGAGTAAATATGCCATCATGAAGCAAAGAGACAAATTCCAAGTCACTCTATAATTTGTTCTTTAAAAGTATTCATATGCATTGAACGATGAGCAACCAACACATCAATACAACTATATATACAATCGACTCAGATCATGAAACTCTTATCGCAAGGAAATTCAACCATACCTGTCTAAATAAAAACAAAAATATGAACTATAATGTGAACTTAATACAACCATATAATCAAAAGCTTCCTATCAAAGTGGAAGAGTTTAATATGGAGTCAGAGACCATACATCAATACCTAAAAATACTGATATTGGACTCAAGCCTCAAGGCTACATTTGCAATTAGCTGGTAACTTAGACAAACACTCCATACCAGCACACCACCCACACAAGCTAGCATTCCAATAGCTTAACCTGGCACTCGTGGAACATTATAGGACTGACATCACCACCCATGCAACAAGACTAAAACTGTGCAGATTGGTGGATGGCTACCAAGATTATTATTTTGAAAGAACCATATCTCAAAAACTAGGTATTCAATGGCAAAGTCAAGTGCTATATAAACCCAGATTATTACCTCATAATACTGAAGTAGGATCTATAATACTGAAGTGGTATCAAAATCCCATAACAGGTCATTAGAATCATGATGTTGACTTATTTATTGCCCAATTTCAAAATTCAACATCAACTTAGAGTTCCTATATCATATTCAATTAAAAAAATAAATTCAATTCTCATTTTCCCAAAACTTTTCCCTTTATGAAGAAACAGAAAACAACGTAATCAAGAATGAACACCGCAAAAAATATAAGCTAGAACCAACAACTCCATTCAATATATGCAACAACACATAATGTTGAGAAAAATAATAAATCAAGAAAAAAAATAATGTGCAGAAGCAAATATACCGGAACGCACAAAATCCATGCGGGGATTTTTTACAGATGCAGAGCTTTGATGATCTGATTTTCTCTTGGATGCTCGGGTCATTTTCCTATTTGTTCTTTAACAACTTCTTTAATTTTTCTTTTTCTTTTCCTCCCAATTTAGAGAATATGGGCTAGTTTTTTGGGAGGTTTTTTTGGTTATTTATATGGATCTTCTACCTTTTCTCAAGAGAGGAGGGGTGGAAATGTCAAAAGCACGAGTTTTGTAGGAGTCGGAATCAAAAGGTGGTTCTTTACAATGATGATAATGCCAGAACAAATTCTCTAATACTAGAGAAATTTTTAGCATAATTAGACATAAATACACATTTTTCTTATTCACATTTCTTTCTTTTATCTTTTTTTTTTTTTTAAATTAGAAAGTTTGCACTACTCCTTTGCTCCAAATCTTCTTTACGCACTAAACCCAACTAAATATTTCTTTGATCTAAATTTTGGTATTTTATTATTTCAAATATTAATAATTTAACATTCTTTTTGAATTATCACTTGCATGTATTATTTCATGTGTTCAATATTAATCTATCAATTATTATAATAAATAATATATTTATCATCAATAATTATCAATAATTTATAGTTAATCAATAATTACAATTAGAAGTAGATACAAACTCACAATACACAAAATTCATAATTTTGTATTTAAATTTCACCACTAAGGGCTCGTTTGGTTCAAGTGAGAGCAAAAGGGAAGCGGAAGGGGCAGGGAGAGGAAAAGAATAATAGTTTTTTTTCAAGTTGTTTAGTATGATTGGAATGGGAGTAAAGTTCAAATACTTTCCCTAATTTGGTACGATGAAAACGGATTGAGAAGAAAAGACTAACTTTTATAATTTTACTGAATTACCCTCCTCTTCACTTTAGATTAGAAAATAAATAAATTAATATTATTCAAATATAATTTTATTATATTAAAACTTTAAAAATCTTATTAATAAAAATATTTATCAACTAAGAATAAGAATATTTTATTAACAAAAATATTCTTAAAAATGAGTATTGTTTATTTATTCTAAATTATTTAGTTTAAATAAATAAAAATTACTAACAAGATTGTTTACCTGATTGTTGACTTCGATGCAGTAGTTTTTCAGCGATTCTGTTATTTTTTCTTTGGCAATGATGTACTGGAAGAAAAGAATTGGAGAGAAACTATATATATATATATATATATATATATATATATATATATATATATATATATGGGTAATAGAGTAAATAAAAACTAAAAATGTACTTTTTGTCTTTTTGGCCTTATACTTCCACTTTTCCGCCCAATTTTGAATGGAAACAAAATTAAACTCCGAAGGAGTTTTATATACATCAAATTTTACTTCACCTCCATCTCTTCCTTCTAACCAAACACAAGCTTATCTCTTATACATCCATTTTTACTTTCACTTCTCTTATTCCTCCATTTTTCACCATAACCAACACACACTCTAAACTAGGCCCAACAACAGTAATATTTTTTAACATTAGAATTAACCAACGATCAATATAGAGTAAGTTAATATTGTAAAAGATCGAACAATTATTTGGGATTGTGTATAATCTATGGGCTCATTTACTTGGGATTATTAGAGTAGATATTTCAAACTATTATGGTAAATTTATTTATTTATTTTATTTTTATGCGGCCAGTGATTGTATCTGTAGGCCCGATACAGATTAGAATTTGCACTTGATTGCAATCTGAGCCCAAGTAGTGGTATTAGGCTCAAGGCCCACCACATGGTGATTAAAATTCAACTTCCGATTTTTTTCTCAAATTTCTCCAAATAATTTATCTCATTGTCCCCACTTGTGTATAAAATAACTAATTAATTGGTTCTCTGTAACAATTGCAAGACAGATTTCGCGTAATTAAAAAAAAAAAAAAAAAAACCACAACTTTTCAAGTTCTCTATGTTTGAAGAAGAGACGACAATAGTGTACGAGTTCAAGTCTTGCTAAATGTGATTGTTTTGAAATAATGCATAGAGTATGCTCTTTATTTTGAGATCCATTTCACCTACATAAAAAATGCTTGTGGGTTGTTGTTTGTATATTATTTTTTTCTTGTTCTGTTTAAGTGGGGTGAGGGAGGGGGTGCTGAAGAGGCAGACTTCGAGTGCGGAGGAAAGCTGAAGAGGCAGTGTTAGGTAGGGTGGAGGGGCGGCAGGTGAGGGGCTGAAGGGGTGGTGCTAGGCAGGTGGAGGGTTTGGGGTGGGGGAGGAAATGTATGTGTGCATATATATATTATTAAGTTTGTATTATTATATATTTATTTGTTATTTAATTATAATTTATATGAATTATTTTGATGGAGATGATTGTTGATGGTGATGGGAAAATGATATAAAATATAATATTAATTTTTATATAAAATAGTATATATACTTATAAAGTAATTATATATACTTAAATTTTATGTAAAACATATTATTTAACTTTTATTTATGCATATAAATTTATTACATTTTAGCAAAAATAAAATAATTATTGAAGAAAAGGGTTAGTGGTATTTTAGAAAAATTTAAATTAGTCCACAATTAAATCCCTAAATTATTGTCAAAAGTAAATAATATACTACTTATATCCATTACTTTATCAATACTAGTAAATATAAAATTGAGCCACTTAATATAATTACTTTTAACTCAATCTTAACAATTATTCTAAAGTTATCTATACCACCTAAATCCTACAACTCCAAGTAAAGGAGGCCTATATGTAATAAAATATAGGGTAAATTGCATAACATCCTCTTGTGCTTTCAAAATTTAGCTAAAAATTCCCTATGTTAAGAAAATAGGCAAATAACCCCTATGTTTTCCAAAATATTACATACTCCCCTTCTGTTAGGGAAGCCCTAACAGCGTTAAATTTTTGTTGAATTGTCCGTTATACCCTTCTTGTATCAACCATTGATTTTCAACTGTAAACAATCAATGGTCCAAATCTTAACTAATTTAAATATATTTTTTTATTTATATATATACCATATATATATTATATCTATACTATTATAAAAGGAAACTCATTTGGTGTACCAACTTTAGAATGCCCAAATTTACCTTCTATTTCATTATTCTCTTTAATTTTTTTTGATCAATTTAGCAATTTTAATATATTTTAATGATTTCATAATTATTTATTTTTCTTAACTACCCACTACTCCATATTCCTCTCTCACCTTAATTCTTCACCTTTATTATAATTTATTCTTTTCATAATTTTTTTTAATCATCTCTTACAATGATTTTTTTTGTATACTCGTGGAAACCACGTGCAACGAAAACTAATATAATATATATTTAAGCTATAATATAATTATATATATATATAGGTGGCGACGGCCGCCGCCTATGAGGGCTGCGAAGCCGTCTCCCCCTTTGGCAGGGGACCGCTAAATCTGGGCGACCACTGAAGAAGGGCGACTTCCGTCCCCCAAGCTCCGTTGCCAGCCACTGATAAAGCAAAAATAATTTAATTTTTTTAATTTTTAAATATTAAATAATTTTTAATATTTAATTTAACTATTGTTTATAATAAACAAAAATATATTTAAATTAAATAATAGTTTAATTAAGTTAATAATATATAATTATTATGTTGCATATAATTTTTTAATTTGAAAAGTGAATTTTAGTATATTAAATTTGTATTGTGTTTTTTAAATTCAAAATTTTAAGTTTTAAAAATTTATATACTTTTTAGATATTTTATATTAAATTAATATATTTCATAAATAAATATAATTTATTATGATATATTTGGACTCAATAAATAATTTATTAATTAAATATAATTTTTAGGTATAATATATTATTTTTTTGGTATTTTTATATTTAATTACTATATTTTATAAATAATTATTAAAATATATTTTTATTAAATAATAATTTAATTTAATTAATAACATATAATATTATAAGTGATTTTTTATTTATATTCATATAAATTCTTAATTTAAAAAAAGTAAATTTTTGGTATATTAATTTTTATATTGTCATTTGTTAATTTAAAACATGTGCATATCAAAATATCAAACAAAAGGGGCAAATTGGACATTTGACCAATTAAAAAACCTTAAAAGCAGCAACAAATAAGGACCACTCGCACAAACCGCGCTTGCAGCTCACTCTCTATTAGTTTCTAATGGAGAGGGGATATTTTGCTATATTTTAGGGTTTTTTGCTATAAATATAACACAGACGATTTCGCGCTATTTTCCTAAAACACAGTGGGGTGTTATGCAATTTACCCTAAAATATAAATACTAAATCATATAAATAAGAGACATGCGAAAAAAGGGGGATTTGGCACAGATAAATCGGCCGTATTTGAGGAATGAAATCAGGTCGCTCACGTTAGAGTCCTTTTATATTCCATTCTTTGTTTTTGGAACAGTCAGACCGTTACCAACACCATTTCAGTTTTTGTGTAGCAAGTTGTGCTCCTATGGTCGTGCCAAATTTGGAATGGTAAATATTGTAACACATGTTGGAACAGTTTTATGATCATTTGAACGGCCTGCCAATGTCAGGTAAGCACCATTCCAAAATGTGGTCCAAAGTCCACTGAAAAAAGGGATAGTTGAAAAAAGTATTTCAAAATGAGGTACAATTTGAGACTGTTTAAAAAATATTTAGAAATATTTTATTACAATACCCGTTTCAAAATATGATATTTGTGGGAATTTATTTGTGTTTCAAGTACCGTTTCAAAGTGGGTTACAATTTGAAACGACCTTAATAGATAGAAAATGTTGCTAATGATTCTTTTCTTGTACATGAGGCAGAGCTAGGTTGATATGTGAAGTAGATGGAGTTATTCACCATATGCTATGAAAAGAAGGCCAACGACGGCTGCACCTGCCCAAGATTAACGGAGGGGCACTAAGTAATAATTATTTAAAATATTTTGGTAGTTTAATTTTTTGTAACAATACTAATATTTCTAAATCCTAACTTAAAGTTTATTTTTTACCAAAATCAAAGTGTTAGAGCCACTCAATTTGCGAAACTCCTCTTTTTCAATACCTAATTTTGCTCATGGTATAACTCAATGCATCTCTTGTTTCACGAGACAATTGTTCATACACTCTAAAACTTATTAATCCTTACCCTCTAATCTTCATCTACACCGCCTCTAAATCCTATCCATTTGCTCCCCTGGAAAGTTCACCAACACTATCTCTCCAATTACCACAACCACCACAACTTCCACCTACGGGTGGGCGTCGGGTCGGGTATTGGAAATTCGGATAGTTCGGGTCGGGTACCTGAACTTTCGGGTAGCTATTTTAGCTACCCGATCCTGACTCGAACTTTGTCGGATACCCGACATCCGGGTACCCGAAATTCAACCACCCCCACCTTATATTTTTTAAAAAAAAGCATAATTGATTTTGATTCTTTTGCAACTAATAATAATAAATAAAAGTGATAGCATTTATCTTAACAAATTCACAATTAATCAAATCCACAAATCACAATAAAAATAAAATAATAATCCAAGTTTTACAATCAAATGACAATCAACACATCATTCAAGTTTTACAACCATACAATACAACCAAATAAAACAATAATCCAAGTTTTACAATCAACCAAATGACAATCAACACATCATTCAACTTTTACATTCATCCAAAAAAAAAAAAAAGAGAGAGTCATAGTTGAAGGCTCAAAGCATGTCAAGTTGCCAATGGAGTCGTAGACCATCAAATGTCGACAATAGTTGAATCAATCCCCAAATTGAGTATTTCTACAAGAAAAGTGATTATTATTAATAAGTATCAAAATAGAAAATAAATGTAAAAGTCTAAAGAGCAAATAGAATACCTCTTTCAATTGTTTCAATTTCACATAGATTTTCTTCAACATTTATTGACTTAGAATCCATACGAAGCCAATCCTGAGCACAAATGAGGGCTTGTACTATTTTAGGAGACAAGGAACTCCTAAATGCATCAAGAACAGCCACCGGTGCTAAATGCAGACTTTGAAGCAACGGTAGATACCTGTACCGCTAATATATCACGAGCTATCTTAGAAAGAATCGAAAATCTGTGGGAGTTTACTTTCCACCAATTTAGTATATCAAACTCTTTCTGAAATACCTCAAGATCTTCACCCAAGTATTTATCTAACTCCGACTTTACAACATCACTTTTACCTCCGGTCTTGAACTTTTGAAATCGTTCTTGCATACAAGTACTAGATGTCATGTCCAAACAAGTAGTAGAGGCCAACTTTGCACTTGAAATAGGATTTGACAAACTTGAAGATGAAATTGAGCTTCTCGAAAATTCATACATTCCCTTATAGGTATTAAACAACTCAACCATGCCACTTTTCACTTTTTCTTTCATAAGCAAACACTGTGTGACATCCTAATATAGTGTATCAAATGAAAATTCAATATACTCGAGCTTGTAACGTGGATCAAGGATGACAGCATAATAGATGACCATGTTCACTTTTTCAATTGACCCCCAATATTTGTCAAATTTTTGTTTCATTCTTTTAGACATCTCACATAACTCAAAATCATTACTTCTAGCCACTGTTTGAGAAGCAAGTCAACAACAAATATTTGATGATATATGTTATTGGAAGTCACATATAAAGAACCAGAAATGTTCAGAGTCAACTTGTAGAAATGCTCCAAAAAATTCAATAATAATGAAGCTCTATGCCAATCATAATCTACCGGAACTCCATCATGTGGGGGTTTTGAAAGATCATTTGTATAACCAAAATCCAAATCTTCATACCTAGAAAATGCTCTTTTGAGGCATGTAGCGGCCTCCAACATCAAATAGGTGGAATTCCACCTAGTAGGTACATCGAGACTTAACAGTTTCTTTGTCTCCAATTTTTCAATCTCCGCACATTCTTTAAATTTTTTGTACCTAGAATTTTTAAGATACCTTATAGCTCCTCTAATACAAGAGATCGCCAAATGCTCTTCTTTGTTTCTCAAGCCATCTTGTACAATAAGATTAACAATATGTGCGATGCATCTTATATGTACATATTTTCCACCCAAAATGTTTGTACCCCAATTATCAAACTTTTTATGCAAGTACAAAATTGCACCATCATTTGAAGAAGCATTAACGACTGTGACTGTAAAAACCTTATCAATTCCCCAATCAAGCAAACATTTTTCAACACCCAAACCAACTTCTTCACTCTTATGTCCAGAAATAGAACAAAAATTCAATATCCTTTTTTTGCAATTTCCAATCATCGTTAATAAAGTGAGCTGTGAGACACATATAATTAACTTTTTGTAGAGATGTCCATGTGTCTGTCGTAATGCAAATTCTTTGGGAGTGTTTTTTCAAGTAAGACTTCAGTTTAGTCCTTTTATTCAAGTACATATTGTAAATGTCCTTGGTTATGGTCTTTCGTGATGGAATCAAGTACATAGGACATGCAATTGACAAAAAGTACTTGAAACCCGAATTTTCAACTGTTTTAAATGGAAGCTCATCAAGAAGCAACATAACACATAAAGCATCTCTAACTTTATCTTGATCAAACCTTCAATTAATAAGAGGTGATTCTTTATCAATCACACCACCACGAGTAAATTGAAATGAAACCCGAGCTTGATTTGTTGCAACTTCATGAGGTTTTTTTTGTTTTTTTTTTTGCAAGACTCGTAATGATTTTTAAGAGGTCTAGTCCCATGAACCCTTGGATCCGCCTTAATTTCCCTTTGACAATATTTGCATCTAGCTTTTTGCACTTTATCAATATCACATACATACTTGTCAAAGTGATCCCAATGCACCGATCTAGATGCAATTTCTTTCCTATCTTTTCTTTTTCTTGATTTAATATCATCTTGTTCACCACCACAAACATCATCCTCGGGGACACAATCAAGATCACAATCCATATCATCATCATCAACACCAAAATTTTCATTACGATTTATATTAACAAAGCCACCACCACTACTTGGACTAACCTCTTTACTTCTTGAAACTTTTGAAGATGCTTTTAATTGCATTTCCTTTAAATTTCGATCACCAAAATCTTGAGAATTTGTCCTCGACATCTGCAAATTATTATAAATTTAATGTTATAAATTAATATAATATAAATTAAAAAAATAGTTGAATTAATATATATATAGTACAAAATAGAAGCTGACAAACACAACTTCTATTTTGTATTATGAAGGCTGAAGCTGTTTCAACTTCTGCAAAAACACGTAGAAGCTGAAACAGCTTCAATAATACAAAAACAAAACAGAGGCTGTTTTCGAACAGCCTCTGTTTTTACATCCTCATTTTTTTTAACTTCTTTGAATATGTTTATTCAATTTCATTATTCAGTTTTGAATTTGGTAAGTAAGAAATTTGAATAAACAATTAACTACAAAAAAAAGAAAGAAAAATATTACTAACCTTTGGATTTGGTATTCTAACTCCATGATCTTCTGGTGATATTTTAAAATTTTAGGGTTTGAAAGGAAGATGATGAATTTTTGTTGGGATTGAATGTTTTGTTGGGTTGGAAACTTGGGATTTTGGAGAAGAAGAGGGAAGAAGAGAGGAGGAGAAAGAAAATTAGGGCAAGAGAGAAGAAAGTAGATTGAAGAAAGAAGAAAATTAGGGCAAGAGAGAAGAAAATTAGGATGCCTATATATATATATATTTTTTGAAATGTCGGGTACTTGATCGGGTAGGATTTTCCTACCTGAACTCCGACCCGATCTTTTTTATCGGGTATCGGGTAACCCGATACCTGATTTTTTAAGGAAAAAATCCAAACCGATTGGGTCAGGTCGGGTCGGGATCCGAAAAGCCCGACCCGAATGCCCACCTCTACTTCCACCCTTACCTTATCAATATCCTATGATAATCTACATTCATGATGACACTTGAGACCTTTATACACTCATCAACTAATGCTAATAAGTTTCAAATGGGTTTTAGGTCATTACCAGGTAGCTCTAGTTGCGAAAGGTTATAGTCAAGCTTTGCAATTGCGACACTATTATCCCATTTACCAAACTTATGATCATTCACATCATCCCACTTGTTGATCTAACAAAAAATTAATTTTTTCGAAGAGATGTAGGCAAGCGTCTTATAATTGGTTCCAAGCGAAGAGTTTGAGTGGCTTACAAGCCCCAATACCTCCTCTCTAGTGAGGCGCCTTTTCAGGACAAACTTATGAGACTCATATGATGCCAGGAAAGACAATATCTTGAGCAATGAGACACTGATTGAGTCGCAAACCGCATCATTAATCAACTTGAAATCAATGCCTTCATGTATTTAATCATGAAACAGTTTACATGTTTCAACCTTTAGGTTTTCTTGATCCCTGTTTTCCTCTATATTTCCTCGATATGTTTGTCACACCGAGAAAGCCTTTTATGGTCATAACAAGTCCCTCATGCACAATGTCATGATTAAGTAAAAAACTTCTTGACCTAAATTTTCCCCCACCGTGTTTCGCTCATAACCTCCATTGGCATACCATCTTTTTAGTTTCTATAAATAATATCGGGTTCTAGATTTTTCTCGATCTTTCATTCCGTCCCTTATCAATAATCTCAAGGCCACTATCCCACAAAAGATCTTGGCTCCCTTATCTACTTCTTTAGCTTCAAAGCTATCCCAAACCTGATGACCACCGTTTCACTGAAAATAAATTCTCTAAGGATCTCCTAATTTGTACTCACATTGAAACCTCATGTGCCGACTCAAATAACACCCACTCTACTCCTATCTAAAAACCTTCAAATCCTTTTTTTTTTAATATCAAATCACCAATATTGTTGCTCTTTCATATATTTGAGTACCCTACCTTAATGTTTATTTTTCTACCAAAGCAATTCCGCTAGAACTTGAACTCGTGACCTATAAAATTAGTTCATAAAAATTGGAGAAAATTTTGGATAAAAAGGCCTAATTGGTCTAGAAAAGAATAAATCAAAATATTTAAGCTTTTATAAGATGAGGTCACACCTTATAAAATATATGTGTGCAGAATTTTAATATACAAAGGAACCGAGAAAATTGCAATTTAGGGCCGAAAATATAGGATGGTTTCCAATATTAGTCTCATATTTTCTTTAAAGGGTTAAAAGCATTCCGCCCCCCACCCCCACCCCCCGGCGTGTTATTTAAAATATTACAAAAAAACCATGTGATAAGAAAAATAGCAAAACCCTTCTGTGATATTAAAAATGTAGCAAAAAAACACCCTGTGGATAAAAGTGGCATACACGCGCCTGGTGTGCGGTTGTTTTACTTCATTTTGCCTATTAAATGACAAAATTGCCCCATTCTTCAACATAAAGACCCTAAAGTTTGAATCTTCCCTCATTTTAAATCTCTCCATATAATTGAAGCTGAGTAGTTTCTCAAATGTATTTTTCATATGCTTGAAAGATGAAGGCCAAGCAAAGTGTGAAGCAATCTCTTGATTTGAGATATCCGTCAACACCATATTGTTGCTGCAATGTAAAGGCAGAGATGCGTAGGGAAAGGTGGAGTCTCCAAGAAAGTCCTCCATTGATAAGTTATATTATTGTCTTAGATTCCGTACTTGCAAGTTTTTCCAATGGGCCAAATCAGAAAAGGCTTTTTGGGTTCCAAGTGATACTCCAGTGGGTTTTTTGGTGGAGAATCTGTTGGGAAAGACTTTTCTGGCATGGAGGAGAAATTTGAAGATCTTGTTGTTAATAAAGTATTGTCAACATTAATGTCTACTGTTGGAAGATCAAAATTAGCTTTCGGAAAAAAAAATGAAATTATGTTTAGTTACTAGTTTTGTTGCTTTTGTTGTTGAAGTAGAAAAATGGCTTGTAATTATGTACTTGTTTAACTTTTTTTAATGGTATGATTTGAATCATTATTATTGCATTCTTGTATAATATAAAAATTGAAATAAAAAAAGAAAGAAGATAATAATTGTGATGTAACATATTTACCAAAAAATAAACATAAAAAACAAGTGCAAAAATTATGAAAATAGAAAATATGTGCCAAAAGACAGAGTGAAAAAACCTTTGCAAAAAACCAGTATATTGAGTGCAAAAAACCTATAAAAAAAAATCGAGTGCAATAACCTTGTGAGCGCTAATTTTTATCGTGTTTGAAAAATCAAAACACAAGAAAATTATCATAAATAAAATATTTGGATTAAAATGTCAATGTGAGTACAATCTCTATTCTATCCCTTGATTATTCCCTCCAAAATATATATTTGACAAATTTACTAATTCAAAGGGTAATCTCCACGTAGATTTCCTTTGGACTTGAATTTGAATTTCTATAACATTAATTCGAGGGCTTTCACCAATAATCCCAAATTAAACGCTATAGTCTTGACTGGAATTTGATGATTTGAAGGTGGATTTGCCACTTGGATCTTCTTGAGATGATATTCAAATATTTATGATGTTAATTCGAGGATTTAGTGCATATAATCACAAATTAAATGTTATAATTTGTGGCGCACCTTTGACGAAAGACTCGATCTTTACTTTGAACGCCTTTGAATATTCTTGAGCTTTGAAGAACCGCGTAGAGAGAATTATTTACAATTTTTTTCTGTTGTGCTCTTTGTTCTCAAGCTCTTGCACTTGAGGAATTGCAAAGAGGGAATTTTGCAATCTTTCCTTGCTTGGCTCTTCCTTCTCGAGCTCCATCACTTGAGGAATTGCGTAGAGGGAATTTTGCAATCTTCCCTTGCTTGGCTCTTCCTTCTTGAGCTCTGTGTGTTTTGAATGAGGTCTGAGATCCCTTTTTATAGATGTCAGAGAGGTAGAGTTGTGATACAATTGAATACTTTTTGTATTGTCTCTTTATAATTTAATTAAAAGAGATAAATATATTATATATTTGGAATTATATGATTGGTCAATTTGACATTTTCTCTTTAATATTTGTATTTTTTAAAGAGATAAATATCATAAATATTTGTCTTGATTTGATTGGAGCACACAAGCAATTGTTCCACGTGGCTCGGCCTGATTGGCTAGAATCTTTGACTACGAAGCATAATTTGATTGGTCGGAACACTTCATTTTGCCACTTGTTTGCCATTAATTTTGATGACAAAATATATATCAAAATATCAATTACATTGACTATTTAGCCTTGGAATTAATTTAGTAAATTTCAAAATATAAATAAAAATTGATATATAATATATTATCTTACACTTGTTATCATTTAATTGGACATGAAATTTTACATGTCTAAAACCTGTGAAAAAAACTAAGTGCAAAATATCTGTGCTAGAAACCTGTGCAAAAAATCTATACAATCATTAAATATTCTGGCAAAAAATCCTGTATAAAAATTGATCATAAAGACACCATTATATATTCTGGAAAAAACTGAACATAAACATTGTAACAAGTCACATAAAACCAAAATGCATCAAACATTATCTCAAAAACTCCCGAATTGTTGACAAGCCAAAATGTACAACTTGAACATATTCAACTTCTCAAATATAGGACATGCCAAAATGCATCAATCTCCCAAACATCATCCCATAAACTCAACATACAGGTTGTATAAACAGGTGTACAAGACTCAACTATTTCCAAAAAACTAAAAACTAGTACATAATTTTCAAAGATTCCATGCTCATTTCTTGGCCTTGATATTCTGGAGAGCATGTTCAGTTATAAGCTTTCTCTACCTAATAGAACCTCCAATATTGGCTTTTGATGGTTTCTCCAACAATACATCATTCCTGATATTCCCTTCTACTTTCAATTGTATTAGGGTTCTACATTGATGAGATAAAAACCAGGATGTTACAAAAGAAGAAAAAATTGAATTTGTGTATAAAGTGAGTCAAAATAGCAAACCTGAAAAGATGCATTTGAAGCCTCTATTGTAGGCCATTTCTTACCTTTACCCCATATTGTTGAATATTTTATCTTTATATACAAGAATAACAAAGTATAAAAAATGCTAAACTATTGATTGTACTTAAAAAAAAAAAAATGTTCACCTTTGAAGTTTGTTGAGAGCTTTGAACTGATTCTTGGGTGCATGGGGGACCATTAATATTACTGGTTGTTTATCCACTTCTGGACTGATGATAAACAATAAAGAATAAGTCAGACAATTCATATAAAAAAGAATAAGTAAAACATGATATATTTCATATAAAATCCAATGTATTACCTTAAACAATTTTGACTTATGATGTGGTGGTATTGTACACTTAAACTTGTGTCCAACCTCCAAACACCTCCTACAAGTGTGTGTGAGTCCTTTTCTTGTAATAAGGACCGATTCAACCTCATTTGGGCCATTTCTCGTTATTTTCACTGGTCATCTCCTCTTTTACTAGTATTGAAATATTGTTCTTGGCTAGGGACACCATGTATCATATCTCATATGCTTTCAAATATATTAGCTCCTTGTAACAAGCATCCACATATCTTCAACCTCATATCTCCTGTCTGTTATTACTGAATAAGCGTGACAACATAGATGGTCAGACAATTGGAACATGCCACATGTGCAAGTCTTTTTGTCAAGATCAACAATGTACTTATGTAGAAAGTGACCGATTTCAAACTCTGAAGCCCCTAACCATCTATTGAAAATAGTGTCTAGCAAGTTTTTCTTGCTTGTTTACCTTCGTAAGCACATTTTAACACACAGAACCTGTATACTTCTCCATTCCAACCATTTTGCGTTGCAGCATTGTCATTAAATTTTGTTCTAATACACTCTATCATGGTAATTATCGACTTATCCATGGCATCCAGAATAAAATTATTGGAGGACTCAAAAATTGTTTGTCATGATGTCACATTTGGACTTCACAGGAAAGAAAACACTTGATCAATGCTTTGTTGGTATCTTATAGTGTCATTCAACTGTTGTCTCCTGTTCTTAACTCTTCTTGGGATCAAGTTTAGCCATCTTCTTCACGTATGACCTGAATTCTTGCTTGTTTGCTATAGTGGTTGCTTTCCACAAATACTCCTTTAGCTCTGCGCCTTTAAACTTTGCCTTGAAGTTCTCGTACAAGTGTCTGCAAAATCTGCGTTCAGATCCTGGTGTTGATTCCTCAAACCATCAACTAGCCCATTTTGTCTATCTGAAATGAAAGACCACTTATCTGCCCTTTTGGAATTAGCTCATCCTCTTATTCTTCTACATAAATTTGAATTAGCAAATCAAATCCTTTATATAAATTAAGCATATCTACTAAATAAATGTCAGAACACTCATCTTTAATTTGCCTCAAACCCCCATTTCAAGTGATTGTGTTTCCTCTTTATAATAAAATTTCACTACATACTTTATTCTCCCACATTTTTCATTCATTATGTTCAATGCATTTAACCCAACCCAATCCATATCAACATTTTTAAACAATTGTTTGCTACACCCTATATATCTTACTTTTGGAGTATACAAAAACTTCCCACCATACCAAAATTCAATATTATGGTGTTCAAAGCTCTGCACAACAGAATTAAAAAAAATGAATTAGCACAACACAGGGGGGTAAAATGCTGCACAACAAAATCAGTCTCAACACAAGAACATAGTAGGAAAAATGCTCAGCAGAACACCAACATATAAGGGGGAACACATTTTCATAGTTCAACTACCAACAATCGAACATGAAAATTCCTAGTAGGCAATATTCAATCGAGAAAAGGAAAAACAGTAAAAAAAAAAAAAAAAAGCATTATAATCAAAGCCCTAACATACCAATATTTCTGCAATCTCTAAGGTGGTATATAAATCGAAATGGATACACAAATTGCACATTTATACACAAGAAAATAGAAAGTATCAATAATTTTCAAATACAAATTCAGATTTTAAAACCACAAACAAAGTTCTTGAACGTAACATTATATTTTTCGTCTTCTAATTCTTCATGAGCCCAACCTAGCTCACTCTTGGCATGATATTCACACCATAAACCCTCAATTATCCGGTTTAATTTGATGGATTTTTTAAAATTGGAAGCTAGTGTTTTGTTTCTCAAACTCTCGAATTCTTCTCTCCCGAACAAGGTAAATTCAAATTTAGTCAAAAGGGTAAATTTGTCATCATTGGGAAAAATTGAGTTTAAAATCACGTAGGGTGCAGTGTGCTACATTTTTTATATCACATTGTGTGTGTGTGTGGGGGGGGGGGGTTCTTATCACAGGAGGATTTTTTTGAACAATATGAATAATACAAGGGATTAAAATGCTTTTAACCCTTTTTTTTAATAGCCAATATTAGTCCCACATTTTAAAAGAAGGGTTAATTACATTTTGTCATCCGAACTATGATCCTTTTTACATTCTGGCATTAATTTTTTTTTGGATCAACTCACTATCTCAACTTTACGAAATTTTGCACTTTGCCATTTAAAGCTATTTTTCAATCAAATTTTTTGTCAAAAAATACCACATGCAATGCACATATATATGTGATATTTTAAGGGTTATGTGATGTGATACTTTTAATATGTATCATGTGATTTTTTTCGTAGAAAAATAAACAAAAAGACGGGCATAACACAATTTTTTTATGGCAAAGTATACAAATAGACATAATTTGGATGGTAAAATATAAGTTATCCTTAAAAGAATGTTGCAAAGTTAGTCCCGCCGCTGCACTATTAGTCCCACATTTTAAAAAAATATTGCAAAATTATTCCCACACTTTAGAATGATGTTGCAAAGTTAGTCCCAAATGTTACAAAGTGAGTCCCAAACATTATATATAAATATATATATATTTCATGGTGGAACTAGCTTTTGTACATGTTTCTAAAGTGTGGGACTAATATTAATTATTTTAGAAAGTATGGAACTACTAATGCAAATCATCCTATACTTTGAGATCAAAATTGTAATTTTCTCGAAAAGAACCTTTCCTAATCTTAAAGATAACTTGTCGTTCTACCATACCAAAAAGAAGGAAAAAAATGTTTAAACAAATGTTCAATATAATTTTTTACTAAAGAATAACTGAGGAGAATTCGTTTCAAATAGTAAAATATGCAAAGAGATGGTAACAAACAAGCCAAATTATTTAGTTTTTCATATATGGACAATCTTACTAATGAATTCAAGTGTGTTTGCTTATGAAATAATTTTTTTGACTTCTACCTCAAAAACATTTTCTCCTAAAACGTCAATGCACTTGGGGTTTGCGGAAAGATTCTTCGACTTATTTTCCCTACTTTCTCCTGTTTAAAAGAAAATACATACTACACTTTATTATCGTTTTATTCTTACAAAATACCATATTCATTATTTTTTCCCCATCCAAACATATGTCATTATCATTCTTTCGTAAGTACTTTATTTCTCTTTTTTATCGAAGAATCAAAATTTTAAAATGAGATGATAAACAAATGCAACTTATAGAGCTCGTTTGGTTCATATGATAGGATTAGAAGTGCTAGGATTGGATGGGATGAGAAAATATTGAATGATAATTAATCCCACCTTCCATTATATATGTTTGGTTTGCGGTATTATATGGGTGATATCCCATTTGATAATATAATATAGTATTTGGATGAAGGGATTTTAAAATATGATTAAATGTACAAAGATTATTAAGGGTATACTTTTTTAAGTTTATTTATTTTTAAATTGTATCTTGTGAATGACTAAAAAAACTCTAAACTATTTATTAAAATAAAATATTTAAAATACAATTAATTTGTGGAGTATTTTTTTTTATATTCATAAGAAACAGAAGTTCTAAATACACATTCAATTTGGCAACTAATCAAAATTCAAATATTTTTTAAAAGCCTAAAAAATAAGGTAACATTTTTATTATATTTTTTTATCTAATTATTATAATTTAAAATAATTTTTAATCATTTAAAAAAGAAAGAACTCTGAGGGTTGTTTGAGATAAGTCATTTGGTTATTGTTCGTGTAGAGAAGAAATAGATGAAAAGAAAAAGGGAGGAAGAGGGGGGAGAGAGAGAGAGCGAGAGAGAGTAGGGAGAATGGAAAGGCAGATGAGAAAATATATTTTTAATACAATTTTATAATAATTGGTGGGATTGTGTATCCCACCTAAAAGATGGGATTCATTATTCCAAAGATCTTTATAAATAAGTTGGGCCCGATATTAATATCGGACTATAATAATGCCAACTAAATGTGTGATTATGCATGATAAATAATCTTATCATGCCTAATCACATGAATTAAAGGGGGCTTGAGTAAATTATATTGATAATTTTGAGATTAGGTCAAATTATACAAATACTCCATGCCTTTTTCAAAAACTATAAATACAGTCTTTAAGGTTGTAGTTATAATTACAGAAAAATTGCACTGTTGGTCCCACAGGACATAGGGTGCTGCACATTTGGTCCCATAATTTACAACCTTAGCTTTTTTAGTCCCATAGGACTGAAAACTGTTGCGCTTTTGGTCTCGAGTGCTAATGGTGGTTAAAAATCGAAAGGGAAACCAGGGGTTAATTAACCAAAGTAGTTTTGAAAACTTATTCACGCCTCTCTCAGAAAAAAAAAAACTCTCGTCAGTCTCTTCTCTCCCCCAAATTGAAGAAAACTCTAACTTTCTTCTCTCTCGTAGTTCTCTTTTCTCCCCTTAATTAAAAAAAATCCTAAATTTCTTCTCTCCAAAAAAATCTTCCAAATCTAACTAATTTTGAACTGAAGTTTTGGATTGCTAAAAAATGATGAAGCATGCCAAAGGTGGTTCGTGGCCTGCATAGTTTTGAGAAGTAGTCGCTTTAACCACCTCCCACCTTTGCAATATGGTGAGTTGTAAATGTTCTTTATGTTTTGGATTTTGTCATATTTTTGTTCCATTTTTATTGTGTTTTTGGTGCTCTTTAAATATTCTTTTCTTTTTGTTATGTGTTTTGTGCTCTATGAAGCACGATAGATACTAAATTTTTGTTATGTATTTTGTGCTCTGTGAAGCAGAATAACTGTTCTATTTTTTTGTGTTTGTGCTTTGTGAAGCACGAGATCCTTTTCTCAGGATTTATTATATTGATAATTGATAGAGAATTCTTCCATATTTTATGTTTTTCTTTGTGCCAAAAACATGTATATGAGATTATCTGATTTTGACCAAATAATAAATTCTCAAAACTATATAAAATGATTGATGTAATAATCCATGAGTTTGGAATAAGAAATGATGGCAATTGACAAGAATCTATCTTATTTGAATAGAGGGTAACAATAAAATTTTTACTCTTTCCGAGTCATTGATGACTCTATCAACCTCCCATATAGAAGTGTCTAATGCTTTGGTCAATCCAGAAACATAGGATTAATGGTTTTGTATCGTTTTATGTGATGAGTAATTATAATATTATATTAGTGATTGTATTGTTTTGTGTGTTGGTTGTGTGAAATAAAATATTCCTGTATTATTGGTTTCTATAATGTTGGTTCTGATGGGGTTTTCTTTCATTCATTTCTTTGTTGGTTTGTTGCAACTGTTAATGAACATTATGTAACTCTAAAAATACATAATTGTTGGGGGGGGGGGACTAGTATGTACTTCAGTTCCTGAGTATGTAGGAGGGTCCGTAAGAGTCTTTGATTATGTGGGTGCATCTGAGTTATCAATCTCAATTTTAAACAAATTATGTGAAGAAATAGGTTATCTGAGTGACAAAAAGTATTACATAATTGATAAAATATGTAATAAGTTCATACAATTTTTGTATCAAATTGACATTTTGCAACTTTGTGATACTTATCAAATCAATAGAAAAATTGTATTGTACTTAGATGCAATACAAGACACCCCATAATTTGATTTTGGTTCCAATGAACCTCTTGTTGAAAATATAAAAAAAAGGAAATATTTGAGGCTATTGATTGGGAAATCATATTTGAAATAATAGGTAGCGTGGTTGAGGGTGTCGAGGGTGATGTAGTTAGGAGTGGAGAGGGTGAAGAGGGTGAGGCAATGAGGGGTGGGGAGGGTGATGTGGCAGATGCAGTGAGGTATGGGAAGGGTAACATGGAGGTTGAGGTGGTTGAAAATGATAGGATATGTGTAAAAGTTGAGAATGATGGGTTTAGTGATAGTACAAACTTTCATGGTAATGATGTTGAAGGTAAAAAGATCGTTGATGATGATGTTGAAAATAGAGGGGGTGGCTGGGGATGCCTCATCTAATTATGAGTTTACATTAGTTGAGGATATTATAGGAACTGGGGATGGTTTTGAAAGTGAATGTGAAAATGAAGAGGGTGATGGAAAAATAGTGTTTAATGCATCTGAAAAATATGATCCCAATTTTGAAATTGGGATGATTTTCAGTTCAAAATATTATTTTAAAGATGTTGTGTATGGGCATGCTGTTAAAACAAGAAGAAGCCTGAAAATCACAAAAACTGATAGTAAGAAAATATATGCAAGATGTGATGGGATAGGTGTGAGTGGAGGATAAATGCTTTGAAAGTGATAGGTGAAACCACCTTCCAGATAAGAGAGTATAAATTCAGTTAGAGGTGTCAACATGGGTTGAGACCCATGGGTTCAACCCAACCCAACTAGTTTTGGGTTGGGTTGGGTTGGTTAAATTTTAAAATGGGTTGATCTGGGTTGAAATTAAATAAAATTATATTTTGTATAGGTTGGATATGGGTTAAGTATGGGTTGTATATGGGTTGAAAATGGGTTAGATATGGGTCCAACCCATAAACTAAACTAAAAAAAACTATAAAACTCACTATTTCTATTTTTTATGTACACATACTCTCACACATCTCTCTCACACACAAACTCTTACTTTCATATATACACATTCTCTCACATGTCTTTTACACACATTCCTCTCTCTCTCTCTCTCTCTCTCTCTCTCTTCTCACACACACACACACACACACACATACACACACACACACACACACACACAACATGAAATGCGTTACTCTCTCATAAACACACTTTTACATCTCTCCCACCACCCTCTTCCGCCCCCCCCCCCCCCCCCTCACCCACACACTATATTTTAAATTATTTATAATGTTATTCTTATTATTTTTAATTGTTTAGTGATTTTATATTTTTATGTGATTATTTTATTTCATATTATAGTTTATGATTCTGAAGATGATGAAGATAAAGATAAAAATTGTCTCTCAACAAATATAGAGAATTTAGTTGCACGACTTGGTGTTTTCAAGATGAGCATTTAAAATGTTATGAATTATTTTGATAAAATATAGTATTTTGTTAGACAATATCTTAATGTACATGTTCATTAGACAGAAATGACGTATAATACAAATTTTGTTGTATTACATTGTAAGTAGTAATTATCTTTTTCAATAGTTCAAGTATTGTCCTTTGTTCTTTTCGTTGTGTGAAATTTTAAAATTTAAATTAATAAAATGGTTTATACTAACCCGACCCGATCCATTTGCAACCCAACCCATTTTGGACCCGACCCGTTTGGACCCAACCCAAACCCGACCCAACCCAACCCGCCCATTTGCCACCCCTAAATTCAGTGCATACATGTGCAAGATCTTTCAATGTGAATAGTAGATGGCTATAAAAAAAAATGAAAACTCATTCAGAGTTGATCCTAATAGAGCTGTTAAGGGGTTCAGGAAAGATGCAACAAAAGAAATTAGGTGTAATGTCTCAAAGTACCAAGCATACAGAGCCAAAAGAAAGGCATTAATGCTATAGATGGTGCAGCTGATGATCAATTTGCCATTCTATGGGATTATACTGAAGAATTAAGAAAAAGTAACCCCAAGTCTAATGTGATCATGATGATGAAAGATTCTGATGATGGGAATGTTAACAAAAAGTTCGCTAAGTTTTATGTGATGTTTGATGCATTGAGGGTGGGGTTCCTGTCAGTGTGTAGACCAATTATAGAAGTTGATGGTTGCCACTTGAAGGGCCCACATGATGGGGTATTGTTAATCTTAGTGTCAATTGATCCAAATAATAATTATATCCTTTGGCATATGCAATTGTTTCTAGGGAAACAAGGGAAGCATGGGAGTGGTTTTTGGGGTTGTTAAAATTTGATTTGAACATGGTAAGGGAAGATGCTTACACTTTTATAAGTGATAAGCAAAAATGGTTAATACCTGCATTTGAGTTAGTATTTCCAAGTTCAGACAAAAGATATTATGTGCGGCATTTGCATGGAATTATTGTGTCGATGTTTTAATTAATGCAAAGATATTTATTTTTCATTATTGATGTTGTTTTTAGCATTACACGGTATTTTGTTATACACAAATAGATTATTGACAATATTTTGTTAAGTTATATAGAATTTTGTTGAAGAAAAATGATGGAAATGAGTGTATTAGATTAAAACTTAAAAAATACCATAGAATGAGAGAAAAATGACTTTTTCTCCACTTAAATTGAAATTTCCGTTATCTTTGACGGTAAAGTTAATGAAGGACCAAGAGTGCAAAAAGAAGAAAAAATAGTTTGAGGAATAAAAGTTCCGAAAAATTGAATAAGTGGCTATATTTTGGGGACCAAAATTGCACTTATCCCAAGAAAAAGGTTTGTCACCATGACAAACCTTCGAGCTGCAATTCACTCAACTAAGATAAAGAAACCAAACACTTGATTTTTTAGTTGGAATATTTTAATAGTGTAACAAAGTGTCATTACTTGAATTTGGTTCTGTAATTAGTTTATGGACAAATCTACAATTTTTTTTATTATTGCAAACATTGGCAATTCTTTTGGATTGTATGTTGCATATCTGTGCATAGTTGGCAGGGAGAAAAATAGGGCTCTAAGAATGTATATTACAAATATTGAATTTTGCCGTAAATGCAATCAGTTCATTTTTTGCTTTTAATTTGACAGTGCTTTTATTTATCTTTTTGAGGTCATTTAGCTTTGCAATCACATAAAATTTAATATTTTATTCATAATAATATTTTTTTATCTATCGTAAGTGTGCAACTTATTTTTTTTTTGCAAATTTTAGTAGAAAAAACTATCATTTTATAGTGAGATGCATGAAAAATATAACAAAATCGGATATAATTCCCTAAAAAAAGCCTAATGGTTTATAACATAAAAAATCACATTTGACATTTCAAAAGTGGTTTTCCATCATCACTTAATGGTTTAAATGGGTTTGGAACAAAAAATGCAATATTTTTTCTTTCTATGAGACCAAAAGTATTCAGCTCGTAATGTGTGGGACCAAAATTGCAACAGTATCTATCCTATGGATCAAAATGCAATTTTCTCTATAATTACAAGTACACCTTATTTAGTAACAAAGTCTTACACAAACACCTCCTAAGATATATATAGTAACACCCATTTTAGGAGTGTACATATGACATGAAATATTTGTGTGTTAGATCTAATTTCGAAGGGTATCAATGTAATGTAGCCAAGATATTTAGAATCATTTCTCTCTTGGGCTTCCATAAATCGTTAGAAAAATGGGCCAGCAACTGAGTTGGCCCATATGTCTTGGTTAAACCCAAACATTAGAACAACATTCATCTCCATCTAGGGTTCTTACACTTATTGAAAGCGTGCATTTCTGCTTCTCAGAAGACTTTGAACTTTTCCTTTGCCAAAATGGTAGGTCTCCCTCTCTCTCTCTCTCTCTCCTCTCTCTCTCTCTCTCTCTCTCTCTCTTCCTGCGGTGAATAGAGCTGTTTTCCGGGTGATTGAATGAATATTTATATGTAATATAAGTGTAACGAAATTGTTTACAGTCGTCGCACAAAACGCTGAGGAAAAAGAGGCAGAATCGACCTATTCCATATTGGATACGAACCGATAACACTATCAGGTATATTTCTTCTTATTTCTTGCTAATTTTATTTTTATTTTTATTTAATATTGATGGTCTCTTTGGACGGACACGGTGTATATTCCATGCTTGCAGGTACAATGCGAAACGCAGGCATTGGCGCCGCACTAAGCTAGGGTTTTAAGGTCCGCTTGACTTCTAATCAAAAAGGTGTTTGGGAGTAAACAGACCAAGAGTTGCAATATTTGTTGGTTTGCTGCTTTAGTTTCCAATTATATTGTAAACTCTAGTGAATTAAATTTTGGATTTGTTTCTTTGAGAATCTTATGAATTATTTTGAAAAATTGGAAGCATTATTTGTGTTATTCGTTTCCTACCGGGTATTTTTTTCTTTCTTTTTTCTTTGGTTTAATTTGCTGCAGATAATTTGGGGGGATGCCTGTTCTTGTTTATGGTATTACTCTTCTTTTTTTCTAGATTGGTCTCTGTTTCTTGGTTTTGATCAGGCAGAGGTGCTTGGGCAGAATGGTTCAGCAGTTGAAACAAATGCATGAGGAAAGAAGTACTTTTTTGGTTCAACCCAGTCGATGGTATTAATCCGAACGCTCCAACACCAGATGGTTTCACGGCTGTCTCGTAGAATTTCCAAGTAATTTGCTAACTCCCTTCGTCATTGACAACCTGTTCGTTTTTGCTGATTTTTCTCAGCTTCACTTTCTTTTTGGTCCATTCTTTTTCTCTTAATAGGTTTTTTTTTATATATTGCTTTTCCTGAAAAAATGTTAGTGTTCATTGATTTGATGACATGTGACTCTATTTAATGTTTCATGTGTGATTTGCATGACTGTCATTTATGCTTGGTGCATTCTGTGCAAGATGAAGAATAGTTTCTCTAAATACCGGTGGTCAATATTCTTCCTTTATATAATCTTGGAGAAAGGATGTTCCAATTGATCCAAATTAGTTAAAATGCTAAAGTTGTTTGATACTGATCCAATTTGAAGGTACGAGTCTTGAGTACATTTAAATGAACATGTACATCAAACCCAATTTAGTTGATGCAGGGGTAAAATACATATTAACTCCTTGTGATACCCCAAATGTTCAAATAAGTCTCTGTCATAAAAAAATATCATATAACTCTCTGTAAAATTTAAAAAGGTGCATATGGGCCCCTATCCTGCACTCCCCATTTTCTGTCGCTTTTTTCTCCGATATCCGATGACCTCTCGATGTGTGCTTTTCACTGTTGGAGAGCCCGTCCGACAATCATCATTTTGACACCCCACCCACAGCCAATTTCTTGTTCGTCGGTGAGTTATCTTGTTGTTTTCAGTTGAATGAGCTGATTAAACAAGCTTGTTATCTCAGTGATGTATGGATGCTGGAAACCTCGTTTGGTTCATCTTAAAACTTGAAATATGTCTAAAGTTATCAAATTCTGTGGCTTGTTGAAGGCAGGTTCATGTGATGGCAAGAAACTGGTCTCCTCAAACTCGGGGCCCATTGGGTTGGACTCGGTTAATATTTTTAAAATATTTAAAAATATATACATTTTTTTAAGTAATACTATTATAATTTTACGAATATGAGACAATAATGTTATTTAAAGGCTTAATATATATATATATATATATATATATATATATATGTATATATTCAATTTACACGTGCATGTTTTAGGCTTTAAAATATAAACATTAGAATATGAATTAGTTACTAAAATAGTTTCCAATTTTTGTTTCTTCTTACTTGACCCATGTGCCAATTCTCTCTACTTAATAGTCCTAAAAATAATGGAGATGCATGGGCATTCAAAAAAAATTACCGATGCAATGTTGACTTGAGATCTACATGTTTGAAAAGATAAAATAAAACAAAAAGGATATGGCGTTAGATATGCCATGGGCGCGATTGTTGTATCCGACATGTTTTGGACATATTTAGATTTTTTTATAATTTCAAAATATTTTTTGGGTTGTTTTTTAAAAATCCTTCAAGCTTAATAAAAAAGAATCATATGATGATTATTACATTTTATAGATAATGACGTATGACTTTTGTGTACTTTATTGGGTGTTTGAAAAGGTGTTATCAAGTTCAATGAACTGATTCACAGAAGTTGTCATATGAAAGTCAATGAGGTATGATCGATATGATTATAACTCCTTGGTTGTGATAGTACATGAATTAGTCCTTTGACTTTAGGAGCCACAGTAACTTTGTGTACGGGGTGGCTGTATCTTTGTCATGGCTGATATGGCTACATAAATACGTGGTTACTAAAAAAGTCTTGTATCAGTGCAGTCAGAACGTTAATGGAGGTGGTGTGCTCCAAGAAAGTATCCATCGCCCATCACAATGATGGTAATTTTCTATGTCTTCTATATTGTGTACTCTCCAGAAGTCCGTCGCTGAGGCTGTCAATCAAATAAGAATTTTTCCTATGTTGATTGAGGAGACACAAATAGATTAGATATATAGATTTTGAAGTCCAGGATGGGGAATTGATTACAATTTCATGTCCTAGACTTTGATCGGGAGATTGCTTGATGGAGGGACCGTATTTGTATGGCATGTGCAGCTTACAGGTTCACGAAGATTCACCTATTCTCTAGTGTCATGGACTATTGCGAGGTGGCTACCCATAATAATAGGTATCCTCTAATTATGTAGTTAATTAAGAGTGATTAATTTAATTAATCTGAGCAAGTTAGTTGCCGATTAAATTGTGTATGATACAAGCTCAAGTCTAGCTGAGTAGTGAACTTAAAGGGTCACACACAAATTCATGATGAAAATTCTTGAAAATAATTAATTTGATTAGTTATGGAGAAGAAGAATCAAAGTCAAACTTGTCTTCTTGAGAAGAAGCAAAGTTGGACTTATCTTCTTGAGAAGAAGCAAAGTTGAATTTGTCTTCTTGAGAAGAAGCAAAGTTGGAATTGTCGTCTTAAAAAGAAGTAAATCGAACTTGTCTTCTTATAAAGAAGCAAAGTCAAACTTGTCCTCTTGAGATGAGGAAATAAAGTTGAACTTGTCCTCTTGAGAAAAGAAAGTAAAGTTGGACTCTTCTTCTTAAGAAGAAACAAAGTTGACTTTGTCTTCACAATGAGATAAAATAGTAATAAGACAAAACTCAAGAAGACGCAAAGTTGAATTTGTCTTCATAAGACAAAATAGTTTTCTCTTCTTGAGTTTTGTCTTTTCTTAAAAAAAGTAAAATTAAACTTCTCTTCATAATAAGATAAAATATTGTTGTCTCTTTTTTAGTTTTGTCTTTTTTGAACTTTTCTTCATAATAACACAATAGTTTTTTCTCTTCTTAAGTTTTGTCTTTTCTTGAAAAAAAAAAAAGGTAAAATTAAAATTTTCTTCATAATAAGACAAAATAGTTTTGTCTCTTTTCAAGAAGAAGCAGCAAAATCAGATTTGTTTTCTTGAGATAGAAGTAAAATAGAATTTCTCTTCTTAATAAGACAAAATAGTTTGATCCGTTTTCAAGAAGGAGAATCCAACATGAACTTTGCCTTTCAAACTTGAGTTAGTTTCGTATAACCCTTGAGACGTTAAACACAACGGAAATTCGAGTTTAAATTACAATATGATTGTAATTAGCTATCAAATCGCCCATCTCATTGCTAGTATGACGCGGATCTCATGCAAAAAAGAGTCGATTGAATTATTTCGGATACCAACCGTTGGTGCACTCCGTTTGATGAATGTGATTGAATGTTTTCAAGAACGAACTTCATTCCAAGTAAATGGTTGATGATGACTAGTAGTTGCTCGGCAAGGTAGACGTTTCGGCGCTATTGTTCACGGAACACAAAGTCCCTCTAAAGATAGTCCACACAACCTATAATGGAATCTCTTTGGCTTTGTTTCAAAACTTCTCTCTATGCGGCACCTGCCTTTACCTTGACACCTGGGTGAGCACCTGTTCTTGCATATGAGCGGTCGCTAGCATTCCACTGTGCTATAGTTTTATTCAATATGATATTATACTTTAAAAAGACCCATAGGTGAAAGCTAGTCTCCTAAACGAAGCTTTGGGAACTCTATGATTCCTTTCTTGAACTTGATCGCTAAGCTAACACAATGAGAGCGTTTTCTCTCCGATGACTAATAAAGGAAGAATGCTCCAAAGGGGTGGTAATTTTAGACGTAAAGAAGAGATTTGAAAAAAATGAAAGAGTAGTGGTACGGGAAGCAATTTCCAGTAGAATTTGAGGTTTAACCCTATGCTAGTAAGCGTTAAAGGATTATGGTAGATCAATAATTGATCCATGGAGAAGACAAGAGAACTCAGTTCTCTTCTGAGAGTTGAATGAGAGCAAAGGGAAGCAAAGAGAGAAAGAGATCAAGAGAATATGAAGTTAGTCCATCTCTTTTTCAGCAATGAACCCTCTCTGTTTATATATTTAAAATGGAAGCAATGTTCAAATTGTCTTCCTCTTCTTCAAAAGAGGAAGACAAATTGGATTCTCCTTCTTGAAAATGGATAAAGTTGTTTCATCATATTATGAGGAGAAGTTCAATTTTACTTCTTATCAAAGACAAATTCGATTATACTTCTTCTTCTTAAAAAGACAAAATTATTTTGTCATATTATGAATAGAAGTTCAATTTTACTTTTCATTCTCAAGAATACAAATTCGAGTTTTCTTTTTCTTGAAATGAATCAAAACTATTTTGTCTTATTATGAAGACAAATTCGATTTTACTTCTTTCTAAGAAGACAAATTTGATTTTACTTCTTCTTATTGAAATGAGATAAAGCTACTTTATATTATAAGAGAAATTCAATTTTACTTATCTTTCTCATGAAGACAAATTCGATTTTGCTTTTTCTTGTGAAGAGACAGAACTATTTTGCCATAATGAGAACAATTTTAATTTTACTTCTCAAGAAAAAACAAAACTCAAGAAGAGACAACATTATTTTGTCTTATTATAAAGAGAAGTTTGATTTTACTTCTTTTTCTCAAGAAGACAAATTCGATCTTGATTCTACTTCTTGAAAAGAGAAAAATTTTTGTCATATTATAAAGACAAATTCAATTTTGTTTCTTCTTTTTAAGAAGACAAATCCAGCTTTGGTTCCTCTTCTCAAAAGGACAAGTTTGACTTTGCTTCTTATAAGAAGACAAGTTCAACTTTGCATTTTCTTCTTCATAATTAATCAAATTAATTATTTTCAAGAATTTCATCATGGATTTATGTGTGACTTTAGTTCAGTACTCAGCTAGACTTGGGCATGTACAATATGCAATTTAATCGATAATTTTTAGATTAATTATATTATATTTAATTAATCACCCTCAATTAATTATTTAATTAAAAGGTACCCATTACCATGGGTAGCCACCTAACAGTAGTCCATGACACCAGAAAATAAGTGGATGTTCGTGAACTTATAAGCTATACATGTGATACAGATACAGTCCCTCCATCAAGCAATCTCTTGATCAATGTTTAGGGCATTGAATTCGTAAACGGTCTCATTCTGGACTTCTGTATCTATGTATATATTCTATTTGTGTGTGTCCTCAATAAACATAGAAAAAAAACCATTTTCTTATTTAATCGATAGTCATTGCCACGAACTTCAGGAGAGTACACAACATAAGAGACATAAGAGATCGCCATCATCTTATGATGAGCGATAGATCCTTTCTCGAAACTTTATGCATGTTCTGACTGCATTGATACAAGATTTTTTTGGTAACCATGTATATACATAGCTACGTCAGCCGTGATCAAGATACAACCGCCCTGTACACAAGGCTATTGCAGCTCCTCAAGTCAAAAGACTAATTTTTGTACTATCATAGCAAAAGAATTCTAGTTTACTGATCAATGCCTCATTGATTTTCATATGACAGCTCCTGTGAGTCCGTTCAGTGAATTTAATAACTCCTTATCAAGTATCCACTAAAGCGAGCAGGCGTCATACGTTATTATCTATGAAATACGACAATCATCATATGAACGCATCACTTAGTGCAAGTCTCTAAGGAATCATGGTCATTGTCCTATCTTGATTTTATGGTCACCATCCTATGCGCAACCCAACCCCATAGTATAATGATTTAAGGGCTTCAATGAAATGCTTACAAGTATTATATAAAACATAAGATGAACTTGGTCAAAGAACAATTCTTAATATTAACATTTTGTTGAAAAATATAATTTAGAATTAATCACAATGAGCCAACAATTGGTTTGACGGTCACAAATTCTAACAATCTCCCACTTAATCTAAAAGTCAATTGTCCATAGGCTTGTGCCATCCTCTCAAGATGTTGAGTATGTGTTATCTATATTCTGGCTTTGTCAGCAGATCTGCTATTATTATTTATTTATGCAATGTTGATCCACTCTTCGCACATTTGTGTTTGGGATTGTAATGAGGTATTAGCTTTTGCATTACACGATTTCCCGTTGTTATCATAATATATAACTACGGGCTTGGCAATGCTAGGCATTTCACCCAACTCTTGAATGTATTTTTAATCCAAACTACTTTCTTTGTAGCTTCATAAACCACAATGTCTTCGGCCTATATCGTGGAATCATTATCATGACTTGTTTAGAACTTTTCTAACTAACAACTCCTCGATTTAGCGAAATATATAATCAAGTTTAGTATCATCCACAACATATTCAAAGTGGGTATCAATATAACATTTCAATATCAATTCTCCATGACCATCTATGTTAACAAATCTTTAGTTCTTTCCAATTACTTAAGGATGTTCTAGAAGGTAGTCTAGTAACCATCATTAGCACATGCCTAATCGTAGCTTTGTAATAGTCTAGAGTGTACACTACATCAGGCTTTGTATATTGAACAACATACTTATATCTTTTCAATAATAGCGGCATAAGGAATGTCATATATTCTCTTATCTTCCTCATCAATCTCGATAGGCTGACTCTTGAAGAGTTTAATGCCATGTCTTATGAGAAAAAAACTATTTCGGACTATTCATCTTGAACCTATTCAAGATCTTATCATTTGTATAAAACTTGGGTTATTCCTAACATCCTTCTTGATATAGCTCTATAGAGGAATGTAGGATCTCACACATAAGTCTTTTTATGGAAGATTTAAGTAGACAATCATGCATTAGCGTCTAATAACATTTTGACATCATTATTAATGAGTAAAATGTCGTTCTCATAGAATACTAATAATATCTGTTGAGCTCCCTCTAACCTTATATACTAATGAGTCATATTCATTAATGATACATTATACGACTTTATGATTTGTTTAAAAATGATTATTCAATTTTGGGATGCCTATTTAAGTTTATAAATAGGCACTTTGGAGTTTACAAATCTTTTGTTTCTCCCCCTTTTGGATGTAATACCTTGAGGTTGATCTTCCTCAACAACTCCAATAAGAAATGTGGTTTTACATTCATTTGCCGTATCGCGTAGTCAAACTACAGGATCATGACAAGTAAGATCCTTATGGATTTGGCCATAGTCGATGGGGAATATGCTTATCTCGAAGTCCACATGGTTTCTGTGAGTATAAACTTTCACCACCGATAAGGCCATGAAGGTCATTATATTTTTGGGAAAAATCCAAGAAACCCCCTTATGATATTAGAAATGTTCAAAAATCCTTCTGAGAAAAATAAAATATCAAACACACCCCATATGATATGAAAAAAAGTTCAAAAAAACCCCCTATGGTCAGAGAGTACAATACACTCGCGTTGACTGGGAGTGTGGGTCTCAAATTTCATTCTTTTTGATAATTTTTCCTCTCCTCTCTATAATATAATATTATATATAATTTAATAAATCTTAAAATAATATATAATACTTTATTAATAATAAAATTTATTTTATATGTAAATATATAATTAAATTAATATTTTTAATATAATATATTTGATTATTTAATTAAATTAATTAATTTTTTTTTTAAAAGAATGTAGCTGTCCTCCTCGTCCTCAGGGGACGACGGTCGCCCAATGCAACCAGGTTGATCGTCGTTGGGGGCGTCGCGTCGCCCAGACAGGGGCCGGAGGGAAGGAAGTGGGGTGGGGTGGGGGTGTTGGGTGTTGGGGGGGGGGGGGGAGTTTGATTTTTTTAATTATAATTTTACTTTTATAAATTATAATAATTTTAATTTTTATAAATTATAATAATTATATAATATAATTTATCCAACATGTGATATAATTTTCTAAAGCCACATAAGATTAAAAACCTCCAAAAAATATCAACTTAGCATGCAATGTCATTTTTTTGTCAAAAATTTTAATTTTTGCCACTAAAAAATTAATCTTCATCAATTTTAAAATTTAATAAATTTATAAAAAATATGAGTTAATTATCGGACTAAAATTAATATTGAGCATATTTAATGGACTAAGAAAAAATAATTTTGCTATATAAAATTTAATATAAATAATTTTACAGGTATATTTTTAATAAATATTTTAGTTTTATATAAAAAAATTTCTATAGATAATTTTTCTATGTAAAATTTTTTAAAATAATTTTTATATATTATAGATATTTTAATAGGCATAGGTTGACCAAATTGACTAGGAGGGGCATTTTGGTCATTGCCCTATAAAATTAGGCTCTCTTTGGTCAAGGGGCAGTGTGATCCATTCTTTGTAACACAGGGGGTGAAACTGATATTTAATTTTTCACAGGGGGTGTTTTGATTTTTTTGCATAACACAGGGAGGCAAAATGCACTTAACTCTTATATTTTTGTTAACTCTGAGCTCTCACTTGTAGACCCATTTGCACCCTATGGTCCTAACTCGCTTAGGTGGGTCCACCAAAGTTCATACTTTGTTTCAGTATATAGAGTTCATATCGGATCTTATGGACCTCAAGCCCACTAAAAAAAGGTTTTCAGAAAGTCCACAAGAGGGTATATGAAAATTTTGAAGAAATAGTGCAAGCAATTTATGATTAAAGACCATATCATAAATTGAAAATTAACATTGATTGAAAGTATGCTTATTTCTTGTTGATGCATAAAACACTCATAACCATTTTATTTGAGTCATGTTTACTAATTGAGCCAAACTACTTTGATTGATTTAGGAATCTAAAAATTATTTTAGATTCCAAAGAACCTTTATGTATATATATTGGAAAGATTTTCTCTATGTTTTCCCATTTGAGGAATCTACCAATAAAGAATGTGAGACGTTCGATTATTGGATGCAAGGATATCCCATAAACTAGATGTTATGGTTACATCAATAAGTAAGTGTTTAATATATGAATGCTTCAAATAAAGCACGTTTGATCTTCACCCACTTACAAAGAGTTTTCTTTGGGTAGAAGATAGGCATATAAGATGACACGTGAGAGGATGTTTAAATGGTCATAGAGAAATGAATAAAAAATGATCAAAGTAGTGATGAGTATTTCCATTGCCACAGGACTGGCCATTGAAACAGGTACTGCTTGCAACTCCTCAAAGTATCTTCTACGTTGAATTAAACATGATTGCTAACATTGCTTCTTGAGTATATGATACCAAACATGAAGTTCATATTGAAATTGTGAATATATATGGAGCTTGTAAAGAATGGCAGCAACAACAAGAAGCAAATAACTAAGTAAAAACAAAGTGAGCCTAAGGACTTAATGAATGGCAAGTAAATTTATTATTGAAGCCATTTACTTAGTTGTTAGCAAGGATATTGATGTATAGCAAAAATAAATGTTATTTTGTACCAAGTCAAGGTTATCTTTATTATTAAAATATTTCTTTAAAGTTTCACTTGGTATTTTCGCAAAGGGTTGTGTTGCTATCTGTGTTTCAAAATAAAGTTCTGGAATGAAATTACAAAAAATTCAGAGATAGTCTTGATGATTTAATTAATTTGAATTATTTTTAAAAATTTCATTGTTTACTTTTTAAAATAAATTGATTATCTATAAATTTGAAGGCACATTTGATAAATATAGGTATAAGACATGCTTATTTGATGTTTTATCTTAAAATTTTTCATATTGCAAATTTTAATTTTATAAAAAATTGAGAGTATATAGAATAAATAAATAAATATATATAGCCATGTTACAACTGTATCATGTTCTATATTTTTTTTATAGTTGTCATGTCGCCGTGTCCATTTACCGTTACTCGTATACATTAAAGCGATTAAACCAATTATATCATTATTTTGATTTATAAAAAAATTAAGTTTAGGTATTACATGAAAGCATAAAAAAAAAATCTACATAATCTGTGTATATATACAAATATCTTTTATGCAAATATATACAAAATAAAAATAAAAAAGATAATTTGGGGCCAAACTACTAAGATGTGGACCCATCTTGGGACGGTGGGGCCGTTTAACGCTTGAAAATCCGCTGGGTTTGTTTATGTTTGTCTTTGTTGGTTTTGGTTAAGTCACCGTAAGAGTTGTTGGATTTTATTTAGGACTACTTACACTTAAACCGTCTTATAAAATGTACAATTACACTTTCTTTAGAGAAGTTTTGAAATTATGTTTAGGCCTCTTTCGAAAATTCACTTTTTTACGTATGATCGTCTTTTATTAGAATTTGAAAAAAAAATGTTGATATTGGTAAAAAAATTGTAAAAAATTTCAATTTTACTATTCATTATTTAATATTTTCATGTAATAATTTTGTATTTATGAAGAAAAATAATAATAATGTTAACTTCACTCTATATATGTATGAATACTATATTTATCCTTTTGTACAAAAATAAATATAGGAATGTTTAATGAGCGAAAATTAAAAATTTATTATTTTTTTTTCTTTTTGTTATGTCAACATTTTTCATTCAAACACTAATAAAAGGCCTGACTTCAATCTTCGAAGGGGATGTCAACATAATTTCAAAACTTTTCATTTTTTTAAGAAAAATGTAATTTTATTTTTCAGAACGATTACGAGTGTAGTTAACCCTTGGGAGAATTGCACTTATAGTCCCATAGGATTAGGGAGGTCTCACTTTTGGTCCTCTGCTTTTCGGGCTAACAGATTTGGTCCTCTAATTTATGCCAAATTTGCAATTTTAGTCCGCTCTTCTCATTTTGAAAAACTTTGTGAAACTCTTAATAGATATATAAGGCTGGAAGACCTTACGATCTGTCTAGTTACTAAGTTCATCCTGCAAAGGAATTCTTAGATCTGAGATCGAAGAGGATACAACGCCAACGTATCTAAAATGAGAGTGTCACTTTTATTGCTGTTTTACTGCTCGGCTAGAATGGTATCAGAGCCTAGGTTTATTGAAAAAAATATATGGTTAATATTATATTTAGATATTTTTCCACTAACGGAGGAGACCTTTAAGAGACAATGGAACCGAACGAAAGTTCGAGTTACAATGATAACAGGGATCAAACAGAGGTGAACCCGAATTTTGATCCAGAAGGACCCAGAGAACTTCGAGTCCAACTTGAAGTACCAGGACAGGTGGTGAAGCGATTGTAGGCCACTGAGACTCATGGACCAATTCCAGCCCGGAGGAATGGAAAAGGTCAATACCTACACCAATATCTCTCTAAAAATTATGATTAGAGGTGTTAATTGGAAAGAAATCGAGGCCGATACCTCGAAAATCTCTCAAGATCTGAGGGAAATCCAGAAGACGGTTCAAGACTATGGACATAGGTTATCCAACGTACCTATGAAAGTAGACTCCTTGTGCCACAAGGTGGACGAGATTCTTAAGATACTCCCAGATCTACACAAGAATCTTACAGATCTGAAGACCGAAGTTGCAGATCTGAAGAGAAACCAAAGGGACAAACCTGAATCATCCATATCCAGACAAGAAAGGATCAGGGATGCCCTTGGAACAGTATCTCTTCTACATCAGAAGGGGAAGGCAAAGGAGATCCCAAAGCCAAAGACTCGGGATGAACAGATCCAGGAGATCCTTAACTCCATAAAATAATGGAGGTAACTAGAGAGGATCTATCAAATCTACAAGAATTGGTTGAATTATTTTCCCAACTTGGGATTGTGGACTTAGTCAATATTCAAACCAATGAAGTTACTCCAGCACTACCACCGCCGGAGGGGAGCACATGCTCCAACGAAGCTCCACAAGATCACCCAATGAGGGAAAGTTCAGATTTCCACACCAACGCAACACCGACGTTTGTGGGAACCAGACTTCGGGAGAATCCAGGGAGAAATCCTAGAAGAGCACCTGAGAATACACCTTGGGCAAGAACAATGCTTCAGCCCTTGCATCCATATGGTGCTGTACTAAACCTGGATGTTATCGATTTCCGAAATATGGAAAAGTTGATAGATGAATGGGTAGCAGCCATAAAAATTGCGGCAACTACCTTAGAACTCGATAAAGAAAACTTCATTAAATTAGTGGAGTTAAGCTTCGAGGGTTCTGTGAAGATCGGATGGGATAATACCTCAGCTGATACTAAAGCCAGTATCCTTGCCGGAGATTCCAAGAGTGCAATAGCTGATCGGCTAGGAAGGCTTATCAAGATACACTTCATCGGAGATGGTTACTTCGAAGGAAGTAGAACAGAAAAGGCTAGAGAATATGCACAAGCACTTTTCAGCCTTGAATTAAGAAGTATTTGCGCAGTAGATGAATATATCTATTGGTTTCACAAGTATTTCTTTCAAAGTGGAGTAGCAGTGGATGTTGCAGCTCCAATGTTCTTTGCGAAAATCTGCAGTCCATGGAGGGAAATGTTGATCCAATCATACAAAGTACCTGAGGGACAGATGGATTCAGTAGCAAGGAGAATGTCTTTTCTCAAGACAAATTGAAGGATTGGTGTTATCAAGCATCCATCCAGAAAAACATGAAACGACTGAGAGGTACAATTAAACGAACTCCTCTCTGTTGTGATAATAATGATTTTCCTACTGTTATAGGAGAATCAGGGGAGCCAAGAAAAGGAGGAAATACAGGAGTGATCTATACTCCAAGAATTCCAGAAGAACTCCTTTCAGGCGAAGATCATGGTGGTCCAAAACCAAAGCCAGAACATACAAATCTGGGCAAAGGAGTGGACCAACAAGGGCTTCATCCCAAGGATCACGACGAACAGAGATAAGATCCACAAAAGAACCCCTACCAGAAGAACTTTCAGACGTCCATACCCGACGAATGAAAGTTTCAAAGATTGCAACTGTTGGACATGTGGAGCAAGAGGGCATATCGCTCCAGACTGCCCGCAGAAACGTGGTGAAATCAGAAAATTCAAAAGCCACGGATGACATATTAGACGCGGTCTACTATGGTGAATTGGTACCAATATACCAATTTGAAGATCTTCCTTCAGACGAAAGTGTCTATGAGGAGGAAATGGTGACTGAGTCGGATGGATCTTCAACCGAGTCAGAATAGTCACGATGAGGGAGAGATAGGCTTCAGACCTCTGAAAGCCTGTCAGGATTCTTTTCCAGAATGACGGTGTCAAACAAAACCATGGAAAGAATCATGCGTCAAGATTCCAACCTCAGTCCATATGATGGATTCAGAATTGGAGGAATTGGTAAAGTCCTCAACCAGATAGGACTAAACCAGAGGAAACATCACATAATCTACAAAGTAAGTTCAGGTGAGTTTGCTATTCCCATGGAATTTACTGGTAATGTGATGGAAATGCAGCTTATTCCTAAAGAAGAAATTCTTGAAGAATTAAGTAGGTTTAGAGAAAGATTGCTGTTACTATGAAATGGATCCACATAGGAACTATTGAAGTAGTAATAAAAGCAACTTTTAAGGAAGGAATTGATTCAGAAATACATTTATCAATAATGGATAGAAGAATCAATAACTTAAGAGATGGTTGTCTTGGGACAATGATAGGTAATTTGTATGCAGGAAATTGATGTTTGATATTCATCCTAGGATTGCATACAACCTAGCGGACCAAGATTTCAGTAGAGTCTTAACCTTCATCAGGATTTTAAAAGAAAAGATCTTATGAAAGAAGGAAATAGACCATATTCTATAACTTATAGAATGCTTATGCCCTTTCCAATACACATCATTCGATTTATTCCTTAGGAAAGAGTATATTGAGATTCCTAGAATTTTCAAGGAATTTGCTAAGGTAATGGCACAGATCCAATTAGGATACCTAGAATTGGTGGTGTCGATATCATTATAAAAGATCACCCAGTCTTAGATCGAACAATGAGCTCTAGGATTGAGTATAGTAGCAGAATGTCCTTTTCGGAAGATAGGATAACAGGCTACAAAGGAAAAGAGAAAGACTTAGCAAGAGTCTTAACTCCTCAAGAGATTAGGGTAGATAACGTAAAACTTAAATGCCCTGAAGGATGGAAAGAAATACAAGTTATATTTGACATCACTAAGAATGAAAACTTTTTTCCTTGTGATGACTTATATCATTTGCAGCAACCTGTTATTGGTAGATATGAAGGCATGTTAGAAATAGCAGGCCATGAATTTCTAGTTGCAGGTGTCGCAGGAAGAGAAAATGGGTGTATGACTTTGGGGTTAAGTTTCCTCGAAGATCATAAACCATGGGGAAGAAAAGGTAACGGTATGGAGTTCAGTCTTGATGGTGTAACCATAAGGATTGAATGACAAGCCCCTTTTCTATATACATATCTGTTGGTATGTTATATGATCAATATAAGACAGAGTATTTTGCAGCTTATATTGACTCAGGATCAGGGATTTGCACAGCAAAACCTGGAGTTTTCCCTAAAGAAGCAAGGGAAACCTTACCTGTTATTGCAGGAAGGGATTTTTCACAAAAAATCCTAATACTCAATACAGGAATCAGAGAAGCAAAAATCATGATCGGGGAGCATTTGGACGCCCTGGTTCAGGGTAAAAACACCTCCCATTTACTTTCATGATACAGGTGCTGATATCTTGCTGGTAATAATTTTATTCAAACATTTGCAAGATATATGCAGGATAATCAGAGAAATCTGTTAATCTTTACTACTAACTGTGGTAATGAGATACAGGTTCTGCGAAGAGAAAAGGCATTTAATAGAATAATGCCTATAAATTTTCGCAGCAAGCGTGGTGATTTCGATGCCAAATTGACTAATCCAAAAATGCAGGATAAAAGGAAATTTGGAAAAGTCTCTTGTCTTTCAGGCAACAGGGACTCATCGATAGTGATAGTTTCTACGAGGAATCTGAGAAAGAAATCAAGAACCTCAGAGAAGCCCTGGTAGAACTAAAGACAATGGACATAAGCGAAGAAAGCATTCTTTCTCTCGAAAATGTCAAGCGACTCATCCAGAGAAATTTCAGTGAAAATCCTCTGGCATGGTGGGATAGGAACAAGATCGAAGCTACTCTAAAGATTAAAAAGAGTGCAAATACGAGTATGTTCGATACAAGCTATTCAGATGGAGGACAAGAAGATATGCAGATCATTATCAAGGAGCATATCAGCCTTGGACTCATTGAGCCTGGAATCTCTGCCTACAGTAGCCCTGGATTTCTGGTAAGAAACCATGGCGAGATAAAGCGAGGTAAACCCAGGTTGGTAATTAACTATCAAGGTATTAATAAAATACTTGAATTTGATGGTTATTACATCCCGAGTAGAGAGCACTTAATTGATTAAGGCGCAAAAGTGTTTTCTAAATTTGATTGCAAATCTGGTTTTTATCAGATTAAAATGAGAGTGAATCAAAAGAAGTTTACTGCATTCTCCACGCCACAAGGTCAATATATCTGGAATGTGTTGCCAATGGGTTTAGCTAATGCACCCCAGATATTTCAAAGAAAAATGGATAATCTTTTTAAAGATTATTTTGAGTTCATGTTTGTCTATATTGACGACATCCTGATTGCATCTAAAAATATGAAAGATCATATTAAACATTTAGAAATATTTTCTGATGCATGTCATAAAAAAGGTTTAGTACTTTCTAAAAAGAAAGCTACTATAGCAGTCAATAAAATTGAATTTTTAGAAATTCTTATTGACGAAGCAGGTATTGAGTTGCAGGAGCATATTGTGGAGAAAATCCGCAATTTTCCAGATGTACTCAAAGATAAGAAGCAATTACAAAGCTTCTTGGGAGTTGTGAATTTTGCAGGTATCTTTATAAAGGATCTTGCAAAATACAGAAAGGATTTCCGGCCACTTTGAAAGAAACAGAAAGTGCAAAGTGGAAATGGGAGGAAATCCACACCCAAAGGGTTCGTGAGCTAAAGCAGGTGTGCAATAATCTGCCAAAGCTTGCAATACCGCAAGACGAGGATGAATTGGTAGTCTACACAGACGCCAATGATTACAGATGGGCAGCAGTGCTCATGAAGAAGACTACTACAGGGGAAGAACCTTGTAGATACACAGGAGGGTTGTTCACTAAACAACAAGCCCAAGTGTGGCACATCAATGAGAGGAATTCTTTGCAGTTTGGAAGGCTTTAAGAAATGGCCTTTGTTCTTACTTGCTAAAGAATTTACATTGAAAGTTGATAATACTAATGTTAAAAGCTTTCCTGAAAAATAAACTGGAATCAAAATTGAGAAAGCTCGTATTATCAGATGGCAAGCTGAATGCCAATATTATTGTTATAATATTGTCGTTATTAAATCTCATGAAAATGTTCTTGCAGATTTCTTGACAAGAGATGGAGGGATCTGAAGCAAACTCCGTCATGCTGAGACTCAGGCACCTTAGAGAGAACCTCGACGAGCTTGACCGAGAATTTGGACGGCTAGCGGTTAACGCCCAAGTAGCCGAACAAGTCCAACGAGCTGATCTGGACAAAGTCCAGACAAATATCAAGAGTTCCTTGGTAGCTTCAACGGCGCTATGGAACGCTCTACTAGAACCAATTCGAAAGGCATCGCCCTCGGTGATGACTCGCGAGTTGAGAGAGCAGGGCTCTAAACCTGCACTTAGAGTACAGGACTCTAAACCTGTAGCGGCAGATTCAAGTACTGCTTGCACAAGGCCATCAGATTCTGGTGAAACGGCGACGGACGAGTCACAGGGAGTGAAAACCTCTGATGATTCGGTCAACCCAGCACCTCTGGGGTTAAAGAGGGAGAGATTAGTCTTAGGCCAATGACAGGCACTTCTAAGACTAATACTAATGAATTATCTTCTTCATCTTCTTCTGCTTGGCAGGTATATCAAAGGATGTGGGAAAAATTAATTTCCCGCAAAGGTGTCAACCCAAGCAAGACCATTATCGAGACCACTGGAAAATACAATAGGGTCTGGATGATGGAAGGATCAAAACCTGAAGAAGTTCGAGAATGGTATGAGTTTGGAGCTCTGGCTTCAGTTCATACTATGTCACCAAGTTTCGAAAATCTCCAAATTACCGGAATGGATTAGTGGGGCGGTTTATGATTATGGCAGAACAATCCCCACTTAAAGAGAGGAGATATCTTGGAGCTAAAATTCATTTCAGCAGCTCCAGAGATGGCAGGAAAAGGGTCTCATCCAGCGTTTCATTTCATCAAGCTGCAGAGACCAGACATGGTGGCTTTCAACAGAATCAAAGCTACCACAGAAGAAGCTCCACTGGTGTCAGCTATTAGCGAAGACGATATTTCCACCAGAAGAGCTTGGGGTTTATGGGTCTGTCTCACCGAGATGGACAAAGTCAAGTATCCATTCAAAATCTTCTCCAACAAGGTGAATGGATCATTCCTGTTAAACTCCATGACGGGAAAGAGCACTGAGTTTGCAGAAAGCATGTTCGAAAAGAAGAGAATGCTTATATGGGAAAACAAGCTGCCTGCAACAGAGTCGACAAGGATGAAGGCATGCAACATGTTGCATGTTGGGCAATGGCATAACCATGTATGCCCTTGCTGTGAGAAACAGGAAAAAACCTGTTCGGCACAAGATACGGGTGAACCAAAAGAAAACCGAACCGAACCCGGACAAAGGTAAAAGGAAGAATTTTTACAAACAAGTAAAAATCGAAGGATGTAAAAATTCAAAAAAGACTGTCGGCAGAAAACGACAAAAGCTTACAGTCAGAGCCAGCTAGCAATTAAATGGCCAACAATCCATTATGGAATACAGCTGGAAAGGACGATGACGGAAGCAATGACGTCATTTGGATGACGAACGCACGGACGTCATCAAAACAAGTTTGAAATCCGCACTTGAAGTCCGCGGATGGCTATAAATAAGGAAGCAGCGAAGCAGAAAGGGATCATCAAATATTTTTCCCCTACTCTTCAAAGCAAAAATTTCCAAGTGTCTAGCTTTGTAATATTTTCAGTTCTTAGTTTATGGGGGTTTCCCCAAAGAGTCTGGCCCTCAATACCATGAGAGGCTAAACAGTTGTCTCCTCCAATGGAGGAAATAGGATCTATGTAATATTTCCTATATTTCTTCAATAAAAGAAAGGCTTCTTTCCAAATTGCTGTCCAAAATTCTATTAAGTTGGTGTATCGGAGTATCTTCTACACCCTAAGGTAGGAAACGAAATAGGGTTGTGCTGTGTGTTGCTGAAGGAGCCAAGCATCTGCGAACCATCTGCTGCGGTTGTGTGGTTGGAGGAAGTCCGTAAAACCGAGAGCTTGGAATACCCGGTGACAAGGCGGTCAGAAAAATGTACGAATTTATGGCAGTTTAATTTATTTCGGAAGCATGATGGGCCAATTTCCGAGCATTAAGGGTATATAACAAAATGTTTTGAGTTGGGACTGATACTGTAAAAATGCTGAAAACTTTAGGACTATATGTGTTAACCAAGCAAAGCGCGGGACTAAAAGTGAGAAGGGCTCTATCTAACGGGACCAAAAGTGCAATAAACCCAAAGAATGCTTATATGGGAGAACAAGCTGCCTACAACCGAGTCAACAAGGATGAAGGCATGCAACATGTTGCATGTTGGGCAATGGTATAACCATATTTGCCCTTGCTGTGAGAAACAGGAAAAACCACTGTTCGGCACAAAGATACGGTGACCCAAAGAAACCCCGAACCGAACCCGGACAAAGGTAAAAGGAAGAATTTTTACAAGAACAAGTAAAAACGAAGGATGTAAAAATTCAAAAAAGAAGACTGTCGGTAGAAGACGACAAAACCAACAGTCAGAACCAGCTAGCAATTGAATGGCCGACAAGCCATTATGGAATACAGCTGGAAAGGACGATGACGGAAGCAATGACGTCATCAAGATGACGAACGCCATGACGTCATCAAAAATCAAGATTGAAGTCCGCATTTGACGTCCGCGGATGGCTATAAATAAAGAAGCCGAGAAGCAGAATGGGATCATCAAATATTTTCCCCTACTCTTCAAAGCAAAAATTTCCAAGTGTCTAGCTTTGTAATTTTTTCAATTCCTAGTTTATGGGGGTTTCCCCAAAGAGTCTGGCCCTCAATACCATGAGAGGCTAAACGGTTGTCTCCTCCAACGGAGGAAATAGTATCTATGTAATATTTCCTATATTTCTTCAATAAAAGAAAGGCTTCTTTCCAAATTGCTGTCCAAAATTCTATTAAGTTGCTGTATCGGAGTATCTTCTACACCCTAAGGTAGGAAACGAAATAGGGTTGTACTGTGTGTTGCTGAAGGAGCCAAGCATCTGCGAACCATCTGCTGCGGTTGTGTGGTTGGAGGAAGTCCGTAAAATCGAGAGCTTGGAATACCCGGTGACAAGGCGGTCGAAAAAAGGTACAAATTTATGGCAGTTTAATTTATTTCGGAAGCATGATGGGCCAATTCCGAGCATTAATGGAAGAAAACCAAAATGTTTTGAGTTTGGGACTAATACTGTCAAAATTGCTGTAAACTTTAGGACTATATATGTCGACCAGACAAAGCATGGGACTAAAAATGAGAATGGCCCTATCTAACGGGACCGAAGGTGCAATAAAACCCTAACCCTTTTATCTAATCTGCGTAAATTCTCAGTTTATATAAGAAATTTGAACCATTACTGAACTAATCCCGACTCAAATTAGGCAATGCATCTTCTGTTGTTGAAGAGAAGCATCAGAGAAAATTGATATTGGGTTCATGCGCACATACGAAAACTGATGTGCCATCTCTTTCCATTCAATATGTTGTGCCAACATATTACAATGACAAATTATGGTGATCAATGGCGTAATATTATATATCATATATAAATGATTTATAGTTATATATATATATATATATATATATTTATATATATTATATATATATTATGATCCATAGGCCTAAATCAGCCTAACCAAGTTGAGGCGTCATAATTTTAGAGTCATTGATAATTGAACCTCGTCAGATAATAGGATGTTGTCCTGTTACTACAATAGAGGATCTATGCATAGAGGATAAATTGATGTCGACTAAACTTATAATAGTAAGTGTTATCATGGGAAAATAGTTGAATGAAATTAAAAATGAATTGGATAATTAATAAGTGACTTGTTATGACGTGAGATGCATAACAAGCTTTATCTGTTAATGATCGATTGGCGCCCCAAATCATCATCCCGCGCTTTTTTTAATTCAAACAGAATAATAGTTGTGTCTTCTTTGATTGAAAGATGTGTTTTGGTAAAACCCCTTTGAGATATGAACTTGGTCTATCTATTTGATGAAGGACATGCCCTTTTGAGTGAAAAGATATGTTTATTTCAGACGAAATGTTATAACCTTTTGAAGGCATTTTTTTCTGTCGAACATGACAATAATTAGTGATAGCTTGTCCCTTCTTCAAAATAGACACTTCCTCTTATTTCATTTCATTTCAATTTTCATTTTAAAGCATTTCAATATGTTATCAATTAAAAACATGTTTGTCTCTTATTAAAGAGTTCCAAATATTGTTTGATTCGCCGTTTATCAAAGTTTATTAGTCGATACTATTTTTAAGATTGTTAAGTCGTTGTATTTTTGAGAGAACAAATTGCCCGTTTCCTAGCAGCAGAGGGGAATATTGTAATAAAAATTAAAGAAATCTTTTGTTCTCGAACTTGCATCTTTCACCAAATCCCGCAACCATCGCTTGATCTTCTTTTAACTTATTGAGGAAGAGCAGAATTATGATTATTTAATAGTCTTTTATTATATTTAATAATTCACAGAATGATTATAATTTATAATCATTATTAAAATTATAATATAGTTTTATCACGACTTACTTAAAATAAAAAACCTTGACATTTAGTTTTTAAGTTGACATGCATGAGAGTGGAGTATCCATTGACGAGTTTGAGAGGGCATTAAAAGATATCGGTCTGGCACAGTTCTCCCATTTATAGGTTGCTCCAACGTTTTTTATAGAAGTCCTTACCAGCAGGAAATGAGGCTTGTTTGAGAAAAAGAGCCAGCTTCTTTTTGCGGACCATGCTCATTCAGATTATTTGTACCGCAGATAACGCCATAGAGAAAAATGCTCAATCATCCCTTTGAAATATGAAAATAATGACCAAAACTCACCTTGTGTTGAAAAATTAAAATAGTTAAATTAACCTTCTTGTATCTTGGATTGATAGGGGCAGCGGTTCTCACGGTGCGATTTTGATTTTTATAGTATAGCTATTTCAAATTGCACGATCTGCATTTGCTATTAATTTAAAATTAAATTCTACAGGTACTTAAAACCAAAATCAAAGACTCTAAAAAAAAATCACGAAATGAAACAAGTATTTTAGGTAGCAAGCCTAAATTTAAAATATGGACATATTAATACATTGTCAAGAGAAAGCAAATGAAATTATTGATTAGCTCTTGATCTCATTATTATAAATAAAAATAATAATTATAATATATCACCTATCTTCATCATCATTTTTATTTATTATTATATTATTATTTTTATTAATTAATTCAGAAATCACAATTTTGACATAATCCTAAGTCAATAAAATAATTTTGCTTTATAATTTTTACCATAAGGGCGAGTAATTTTCAGAACGGGGTTTTTAAGCTAGCATTGACATTAATTTTTATTATTGGTAATTTGACACATTTCAGGGTTAAATTATATTTAACTAATGCTATAGATATGGGTTAGAGCATCTTGACAATGTTATATATATTAGAAAATTGTATTGTTCTTTGCAAGAACTGTAAGATCCTAATTTTGCTCTTCAGTCTAAGATGAAAGCTATGTTGTTGCTTAGTAAGGCTGCATCTTGAGGATTTCTTATTATTATATCTCAGGCTCAAATATTGTTATATATATTCATTCCAAGAAATCCCAATGAAGCTAACTCACAGTGCCCTCGTATTATCCTCATTTTGATTAATTCTATTCCAAGCTCATTGTCTTTCTGAAGTCCCAGTCTTCTTAATTGTCTCAGCTGTGTTGTTATTCGTGTATATAACATTTTCAAATATGCATATTTTACTTTCTTTGACGACATAGTTTGTTGTCCCACACTCGTGTTTTGAAGGCATAAAGGTTCCTATTCCTGAAAGAGAATAAGCTACTATTTCATAATTTCTAACTTATGCAGAAACTACCTGCTCTACCAAATGTAACAACCGCGTGATTTCTATGTAAACGTAGGCCTAGTTATGAAATGGCAATTTGAATCCAGCCAAATGATAATAAGAGCATAGACCACAGTAACGGTTTTTGTCTTACACACTCTAGAAGATTATTGGAACCGTTTGTAACCCATCAAACCGAGAGAAACAAAACAGAAATTCAACTAAAGCATGCCTGTGAGGTAGCAGAGAATGTCAAGTTAAGGCAGCGCAAAAAACAACCACCGCATCTGGTAAAAAAATATAACTTCGTCACAACCATTAAAGCAAATAGCACCAGGCAATAATACATGGCCAGCAGTACAATGGATGTAAATATACAGTTCTATAATCAGGAAAGAGCCAACCAAAATCCATTAAAATCCCAATTGATTCTACCTTATGAAGTAGACATTGCTCGCAATTTCAGAAGCGATAGAAAGCCTGCAGACGAGAGTGCACAATTGAAATATGTAAATGCCCATAAGCTTACCTTTTCGTAAAAAACCCCCGGTCAAAGCCAAAGTACTCACAAACATGGAATCTTTATATGCTGACAGCCTAAAGATGATTAGATTCAGAAAAGCGACTGTTGACTAGAGGCCAAGCTTTAAACATTTCGAGGGGAATAGAAAGAAGAAGAACTAATATTTTCCTTATGTGAGGGTTAACCATGTCTAATGATTATGATGACAAGTCCTTGATCATGGATGAATAAAAGTGAAGGAACCAATGTATATGAGGAGAAGCTTGTATGCAAAAAATGCTCAGTTCATGAGAGTTCAGGTATCAAGAGTGAACAAGATACAGAAGAGTATCTAAGACTCCATTACATCAAATAGGTCATTTACAATGATTGTTATGCAAATTATAAAAGGAAATGATTCCCAAAAGATAGGACACAATTTTATCACAAAATAATTCACTAGCATAGGCCTGTCAATATGTAGGGTCTTACCCTATTCAAGTCTAGACCCAAAGAAGACCCAAACAATTACCTTAGATCCAACCCCTACCCAACTCATTTTATCCCACTCAAAACCCATCGATCTCTAAACCCAAACTAGACCCAGTGTTTGGGTTCGGTCAGATCTAGACCCGAACTTTTTTCTTTTTTTTTTTCCAACTTATTTTTTCTGCAAATCATACTAATTAAATTATTTTTTTATTTTTCATTCTTACCCATAAATTATAGGGGTGTTCAATTCGATTAACCAAATTGCACCAATTTTTCGATTAATTAAAAGTTTCGGCGTACTGAAAATTGAAACGAACTAATTGATTTTTTCATTAATCAAAAGTTTCTGTGTACCGAAAATCGAGCCGAACTAATTGATTTTTTGGTTAACCAAAAGTTCCTACGCATCGAAAACCGAACCGAACTAATTGATTTTTTGGTTAATCAAAAGTTTCGGCATACCGGAAATCGAACCAAACTAATTTGTTCGGTTTGGTTATAACCACACTGATCGATTCGGTTCGGTTATAACCGAATCTTTTTTTGATTCAATTCGGTTATAACGAATCTTTTTTTGATTCAATTCGGTTAATAACCAAATTTCCAAATTCATAAGAAAAAAAAAGTCTGCCGATTTTGGACCGGTTAGCCAAAATTTTAACACCCCCAATAATTTATCAATAAATTCAACATTGTTGAGATCAATTTACAAATAATTCTCTTTATAGAATTTTTTAAATAATATATCATTATTTAAATTTGTTCAATTGAAATTAGATCGATTGGTAAATAATAATTCAATTGAATAACAAAAATATATATATATATATATATTTTGGCTCCGAATTGGGTACATAGACCCATGGGTATCAATGGGTAGAGATCTTACCCAAACCCAATCTATATTTTTTCAATGGGTCCAAGTCTGGGCCTGGATTTAATAATATTTATTGGGTCTGAATCTGGGTATTAATCTATGGGTTTGAGGATTTAAAAAAAATAGATATTCAATTAGCTTAAGAATAATTTAATACATTTTCGGCTTTAAGTAAGAATTATGATTTTTTTTTTTTTTTTCAAAATGGAGTATTATTCATCAGATAGCATACATTTAATATATAGTATGCAAACTAAACGATTCCCAGTAATAGTCTCTGAATATTATTTATTGCGTTAAAACCCTATATATTAACACGAGAGTACTTTAGATTATTCCGATGCAGATAAATCATAGAGTTTCTGCTAATAATGTTTTAAAGGGCATCCCAACTACCAATGAATTGAATTTTTGCTCTTGGAAATTTTGTCCCTGCTCTTTCTTCTCTATTTATTCTACTAACTAGTCATTCTTCTACATGCTTCCCTAGCAATATGTGCATGTGCACTATCCCAGAGTTACATCTACAAGCCATTGCACTGTATGAATCCATGCCTCACCAGTTTCTTCTCTACCTAATTTGGATTTATCCTTTATCATTGATTCTGCTAAAATTCACATCAGAAAAGTTTGGAAATACTCATACCAGCATTATCGTCTACCTGAAAGGATTCTTTTGATTTGTGTCCTTGACAAGTATCCTAAAGCTTATGCATATCTTATGTAGCAATCAAGCAAAATAAGCATGCCGACAAGGCAAGTCAACAACAACATAAATAATCCACTTCTTTGGTCTATGGAACTTTTTTCTCTTTGTTTCATGGTACACATATAGCTTCTTCTCATATTTTTGGCCTAACATTCTTAGAAACAGCCAAAGAAAGAGTCGAAATACTTTGAAATCTCGGAAAAGTAAGAGAACGGGCTATAGTAGTTACCTCTAATTAACTTTGCTCCTTTCTTTCTATTGCTGGTCTGTGTGCATTATTACATCCTCCATCCTCAATACCAACATTTAGTCTAACAAGGCTTGCCAAGCATAACTGAGAAGAAAAAGTGGTGGGACGATCATTGATCCTAATCTTCTTCCACAATCGGGTCAAGATGAAACCAGAGGAACTCCTTCTTATCATGCTGGAGAAGAACCTGACCTTTGCACTTCGAATAAGCTATAGGCCTCAGAGTCTCCACTGCACCAATACTATCCAATGCTGCAATTGAAAACAACTTAATCCAAGAGCTTTCAACTCCATAATCCTCCATCAGCCACACATCCAAACGTTCTATCTGATAGTGGCAACTGAGGATCAAGCATCCGCCCAACACACCTAAATGCTTTGCAGAAGGCTTCTCCAGTCCAGAGAGTTCAGATGGCAAAGGCAGCAGATGATAATCTTCTGTCCCAAGATCAAGCCCAATAATCAGGTCATCCATGCATTTCAGTGGCATTGTACTTGAAATCCAATGCAATGCACCTTTCAGAAAAATTCCACCAGCCAATCGTGAAATCCTATATGGGAAATCCTTAATCCTCCTCCAACAATCCAACTTCAGACTGTACACCACCGTCTGACTTAAAACTTCTGTCTCTAGGATCGAAAACTTGGGCAATTCTCACAACCTTATAGTCGTCAGCAGCAGAATTATAGCCAAGCCCGCTAACCGAATGATACAAACCTCTCGATTTCTTGCTCACCAGCTTCAGTGGTGGCAATCTGTGAAACTCCCTGATTAATGGGTTCCACAAGAAATTAATTCCCTTTGACTGAGAAATCAGAAGAACACCATTACACGAGCCCACCGGTGATTTTGCCTCTCCATAACTCTCCAATGGGCTGTTTTTAAGAAACGCTGCTTTAACAATTTTCGCGCCATCCGAATTAAGGGATTCCATTGGTAAAGAATAAAGCTGAGTATCTAGGTCACCTCTGAGAATGAGCTGGCCTACGCCATTGGAGGAGTCCTGGACCTCGAGGAGTTGACGGTGGACATGCAATTTGATGAAAATCGGATCGTCGATTGTACGTCGCCACGCCTTACATACGCACCTGAAGCGGAGGAGAGACTCGGCGGGCAGGCGCGATAGTATCTCGCCCAAGACTTCCGAGGGAATCTCCTGCATTCTATGAGCTGATTTGGGAGTGAAGTTGTAGAAAAGGGTTGGAACAGAAAACGAGAATGAGATGTGAGAAGAGGGATCTGAAGGTTGTATGTGATGATTGATGAAGAAGAGAAAGGGCGCAGAGTGGGGATTCCTCAGCGTTTCTTCATTGACTGAGTTTATGCAGAGAAATTGGTACTGCAAATGTCAAACTCTGCAATTTCGTGGAAGTGTTTCTTTGCATAAAATTAGCAACAGCGCAGAAAAGATCCGAAGTCAGAGAACGGAATTGGAGGGCGAGGCGAAGTTCGTCATTGCTGTTCTTTTTTAAGAAAACAGTTGAGTACTTCATCACAGTTAATTATTATACGCAGCATGTCGGTGATTGACTGTAGTTATATATATATTTATGTAGGACAATCTTATTCAAATACTTTAGAGAGGGTGTTTGATTAAGTTTATATAAAAATAATTCATAAGTTCAGCATTACATGTGATGCACGTATAAAAAGATAAATGTGTCATTTATAATTAGTTATAAAAACATTAAAGTTTATATTATAATTTGTGTTTTTGTGATTGAACATTATTATATACAATTATATTTTCAAACAAATTAATAATAATTGTTTTAATAGGAAATGGAGTTTATTAGACAAATAAATTTTTGTTCTCTCCCATGAGAGTCGTACGTTATCTTCCATGAGACTTTCAGTCGTTCTCAGCTTCTTACCTTGTGTTTCTCTCTCTCGCCGGCGGCTTGTTGTCACAGTACCTATCTAGGCAAGAAGTTGAACCCCATCTGGATGGTACGAGGCACCACAGATGTTGGGGTTGGGAGTCGCGATAGGGGTTCTTCCGTGTTTTTTTTTCGTTTTTCTTTCGTTATTGTTTTTCTTACCTGGTTTTTTCATAGTTTATTTTCATGTTCGGAGTCCTAACCAGATGCAGTAGGTTCTGTGCATTGGTTGTTAAGTTTAGGTTTCTCTTGGTTGCTGGCTAGGGTTAGGACGAAGGGGTAGGATGACAGCTAACAAGGTCCTGGAACGGGTCAAGGAAGAGGTTGTTGGGGTTTCAATTTGATCGAGGGGGACAATGTAGGGAGCTAGGCTAGCAAATGTCTTCTTCAGTTGTTTGACGAGGATTCAGATGCTACATTGATGGAGGTTGCGCCGTAAGCCAACAACCATAAAACTGTAAGTCTGGAACTGTGTGGTGTTGGGGTTCCCTTAGACAATTCATACTCTACATGAGTTTACACACACTTTAATCCTGGCTTAGTCTTTATCATTAAGACCAAGTCCGCTGCCAGGAGATATGAACTGATCAAGAAAAATCTTAGCTACTTTTGGACTGGGGGTGAATTCTAGTGGGATGAGTGGAGGATTGTTGCTACTATGGAGGAAGAACATTGATGTCTTGGTTCAGTTGTTCTCTCTCATCATATCGACTCGACAGTACGTCAAGAAGACTCAACGGGGAGATGGCAGTTAATAGGGTTTTGCGGTCACCCGAAAGCTGCCAAGAGAAGGTCATAGGACTTGTTGGACTTCGGAGGAGCAGTCCATCAAACCTTGGTTGTGTGGGGGAGGGGGATTTTAATGAGATATTGCATCAGCACAAGAAACAGGGGTCTCAAGTTTGAGCGCACTGGCAAATGGAAGCTTTTCATTACTATTTGGAGGACTGCGGCAACTTGATATGGGTTTTACGGGGAATAGGTTTATGTGGTGCAATTAGTTAGAACATCCGACTACTATCAGGGAGTGTCTGGATTGAACCTATTGTGATTGTCCTTGGGCTATACCATTCCCATTTGCTAGTGTGGTGCACATTACGGAGGCAAGGTGAGTTCAGAGGTAGGAAGCCTCAATTTCACCTTGAGGTTGCATGGTTACGGCCGGTCGAGTGTGCAGAAGCGATTGAGTTGGGTTGGAGGGATGGTCCGACCCTTGGTTTGGTCGCTGACACCTACTGGGAAGTAAGATTAAGAATTGTAGGTCGAATATAAAGACATGGAGCAAATTAAGCTATGGTAACATTACGGGATGGATCAAGGACCTAACTGAGGAGCTGAGGGGGATTTGGGAAGGTGATATGGTGTCTAACAACAAGAATAGGCGGGAGCAGCTTAGGGATGAGCCGGAGGAATTGCTGGAAAGGGAAGCAACTTTATGGAAGTAATAGGGGGAAGGCGTTGTGATTGAAAGAGGGAGATAGAAACACCTGGTTCTTCCAAGCTCAAGCCAAATAGTGGTTTCGAAGTAAGGTGATTCAAAAACTTAAAGATGACTGTGGAATATAACATGAGGCGACAAAGGGGATTCAAGAGGTGGTGAAGGAGTACTTTGGAAACCTATTTCAGTCTACCAAGATTGAACGCTGTGTGATTAACGTGATCCTAGCCTGTGTGGGCCATCGGTGAATTCTGCCATGAAAGGAAAGCTCTCACAATCGTTTTCCCCAGACAAGGTCAAACAAGTATCTTTTAGATGCACCCTCAATCTTTGGATCTCCTATCTTCTTTAAGAAATTTTCGAATGAGGTGCATAGCGATACTACTGCATGCGTCCTTCGGTTCCTTAATGAGGGTATTCTTGATCCTAATCTTACCACCACTCACATTATTTTACTTCCCAAGTGTGCTAACTCAGAGCTTGTTTCTGATTTATGCTTGAATAGTTTGTGCAACGTAGTATACAAGATAACCTCGAAGGCTATCGCCAATTGCATGAAACCTTTCTTGGGCAACAAATTTTTTCAATCCCGATCGGTTGATTACTGATAACATACTTATTGTATATGAATTTATTCACTATCTAGCTCATAAATTAGGTTACCTCAACTCATGTCTCTTTGAAGCTAGACATCAGTTAGACTTCCGACCGTGTGGAATAGATATCCTTGAAAGCGTGTTGCTTAAAGTAGGTTTCCATTTGGTTGATTTGATTATGACGTGTGTTACTAGCGTGTTGTATTCATTTATGTTGAATGGAGCTCTGTTTGGTTATTTGAGGCCGAAGAAGGGAATCTGCCAATGAGAGCCCCTTTCCCCTTTTTTATTCTCTGTTGTGCAGAAGCATTTAGTTGTTTGGTGCCAACAGGAGGAATGAGATGGACACATTAAGGGCATATATGTTAGCTGACATGGCCCGCGAGTCTCTCATATTTTATTTGCAGACGAAACTTTGATCTTTTGTCAAGCCACTAGGAAGGAGGTCATTATGTGTGAAGAATCTGCTTAGGAGGTTTGAGGCGGGCTCAGGGTTGAAGATTAACCTTCAGAAGTCGGCCATGGTTTTTAGTAAGAATATATTGCAAATGGTGCATGAGGATCTTGATTGGATATTGGGGATGGAGATCCTTCCAAAACACGAGAAATAATTGTGTCTTCCATCCATAATTAGAAAATCCAAGCGGGAAGTCTTTGATGGAATCAAGGATAGAATATGGCAGAAGCTTCAGAGCTGGAAGTCGAAGAAATTGTCCCCAGGCCGAAGTGTGCTTATCAAGGCGGTGATCCAAGCTATCCCATCCTATGTCATGAGTTGCTTTCAAGATTCCATATACACTTTTGAATGAATTGAGAGCATGACGACAATTTTTTTTTGGCATCAAGATGGTGAAAGGAAGATTCATTAGGTGGCTTGGAAAACCTTGTGCAAAGGGGAGGAAGAAGGGAGCTTCGGTTTTAGGAGCTTGAAGGAATTCAACATGGCCATATTTTGCAAGCAGGCTAGGAGACTCAAAGTGGGCGCTGAGAGCTTGTTGTACCGCGTGCTTCAAGATAAGTATTTCCCTCAAACTTCATTCTTCTTTGCAGAAGGGAAAGACCAACTTTCTTTCACTTGGCATTCATTGTTGTGGGCGAAACCATTGCTTTAGGTTGCGCTGAGGTGGAGAATAGCGGAAAACAGTAAGATCGTCTTTTGCACGACTAGTGGATGTCGTGCCCATCAGCCTTGAAGTCGTTCCTGCCACCACTTTCACTGCCAGCAAGGGCTACAATGGCGGAGATCATTAGATCAGACTGCACTTGGGACTCTAACGTTGTTTGCGAGGAATTCGACGAGCATGATGCCACATGGATTATTCAGACAAAGATACCAGCTGGAGTGGACGATGTGATGCGCTTGCACTATGAACCGAATGGCTGCTTCACTCTTAAAATTGCATACTGGTTGGTGAGGGGGCTGTCTGCGGGTGTTGGGCTTTTGGAGGAGGGCTGCTGATTTTCCCTTCTCCAAGGGTGGATTTGATCTAGAGAACGACGGCCACACTGAAGGCTATATTGTTTATTTGGAAAGACTATACGGATCCTCTCCCCACCCAATTGAACCTACGGCGGGAAGGGGTCTGCTTGGATAGATGTTGTGGATTGTGCGAGGAGGAAGAAGAAAGGCTTATGCACATCTTAGTTGAATGCCTGTTTGCCCGATTGGTGTGGGTTGTGTCTCAGCTGCCGGCTCACTCCATTGCTCAGGGTAGTTTGAAGGTGGTAGATTGGACGCAGATGGTGCACTTGTGGCTAAACGGCATCGAATTTGCTTTTCTTGTCCCTCTGCTTTTATTGATTGTTTCTTACTTTGTCTTCTAGCTTTATAGCTCTACTAGTACATATGGCACACTCGTATGTGTGTGCATAATAAACTATAGATTTTACAAAAGTATTATAATTCTAAAAAATATATATAATTATTAAATAAAAAATACTAAATATAATAAGAAAGTTAAGAAAATATATTGGAAAAATTAGAGAAGAAAAAGAAATGTGAAAGGTAGTAAAAAGAACTACCAAAAGATAGTTATAAAAGATAAAATTAAGGGGGGGGACTACCAAAAGGTAATTATAAAAGATTTTGATGGGTGTATAAATTAAAAATAATTTTTAAATATTTTAAAAGAATAACAGACTAAATAATTTAGAAACCAAAGAGGCCCTCTTCATTAATTGTATAGTATAGATTCTAATAGAATGTGAACACTTTGGTCTGTCTGCAATAACATTGTTGATTTCTTCTCGATTTTTTTTTTTAGATGAGGAAATTATTTAATTCTCTCCTTTGTAATCCACTTTTTAAATTTGATTAGTACTATTAAAAAAATGTTTATTCCCCGAAATTGAAATTTTTTGCATTTCGTATTCACTCATTATCCTGTATCGATCAAATTGATTAATATAAAATAAAATAAAAGTATTAGTTCAAAAGTTCAATATTAAAATAAAATTAATTAGTCAAAACTTCTTATTTTGGATTGTTTTTACAATAAATTTCAGTTTAATAAAATTGATCAATTTTTATTTGTAGGTTTATCTATTTGTGTTTTTTTTTTTTTAATTTTCTTGTACGTCTTGCATTATCTCTTTTTAAAATTTTCAATAACATTTCTAATTTAATAAGATTGATAACTTTTTATTCATAGTTATATTTATTGGTTATATATATATATATATATATTTAGTTTTAGAAGTTTTATATCTATATATGTGTATTCTTGTGTTATTTATTTAAAATTTTAATGTGCCATAGTAAATTAATGTTTTTCTATAATAATTAAGATTTCTTCTTGAAAACTAAGTGCACATTTATCTTTTTAGTTGGATATATTATTCATAGTCTAAGTAGTTCAAGCAATTAGGAATTTAGGACTACTAAATAGTTTTCTTTTTACTAGAATTTTATTATTTTATAACAAGTTTTTATTTATTATAAAAGGAGTACTTAATAAGGGTTTAATTTTATATAAGTAAATATATATTATTCATGTGTTATTTACTTTAAATTTTATTTTGCCATGGTAAATTAAATTTTCTTAAGATATTTCAGATTTTTGTAGCAATGTAATTGCGTTGAAATATTAATATATGCATATTTACTTTTTTAGTTTGATATGTTATTTATTCTCTAAATAGTTTAGAATAATTAGGGTTCTAAATGGTTTTCTTTTGATAAAAAATTTATTATTATTAACTAATTTTTATTTATTATTATAAGGAGTGTTGAAGTAAGGGTATAGTTGTCCTTTTAATGGGAAACAAACACTTGTAAATTCACAGCTTTAAATGTAGTACAAATATATCAATATCTTTTTTTTTTTATTGATTCATGATGTTATTTAACAAGATTGATAATTTTTTCCGCATTAAATGTTTAACAAGATTAGTATTATATATATTTGTATTTATTTTTTTTAGATTTTAATGTGCCATAGAAATTAAATTTTTTCTATAATAATTAAGATTTCTTCTGGCAAAGAAATTGCATTGAAAAATTGGTTGCAATTTATTTTTTTAATTGGATATATTATTCATGCTCTACGTAGTTTAGAGCAATTAGGAATTCGGACTATTACATAGTTTTTTTTTATTTTATAGAATTTATTTCTTTTAAATTAATTTTAATATATTACTAAAAAAAGTACTTAATAAGGATTTAAATTTAGAATAGTATTTTATATATTATTCATTTATTATTTATTTTAAAAGTTACAGTGCCATGATAAATTAAATTTTTAATATATTTAAGACTTTTGAAGCATTTTAATTTCGTTGAAATATTGTTTGCATTTTTCTTTAGTTTGATATATTATTGATTCTCTAAGTAGTTTAAAGTAAATAGGACTACTAAATAATTTGTTTTCCTTTATTAATTTTATTCTTTTTTTTATTAATTTTTATTTATTATAAGGAGTATTTAAAGTAAGCGTAGATATCCTTTCTAATGGTGTCGAAACCATCAAAAGTAAATTCCTATGAACACTTCTTTAGAAGTGGTGAGTAGGGTCGTTCCTCAGGGATTGAGTTTATGTTTATTTCTTCGAAAAAAAAATTAAAGATAGGCGGATTTGATTTGGATTAGTGAAAAAGACTAAATTAAAGAGAGAACAAAATTAAAAGGGATGAACAAATATGAGAAATGGCTTTTTCGGTTAAAGTTGAGTTCATGCTTGATTTTGTTAATCGATCATTGATGCAAATGTAACAGTCGTTAAAACAAATAGATCAATTATGGTCATTGTATGACCTAATGACCCTTAACTTTACCTTTTCAGCCAAGAAACGCTCGTCGGCTAATTCCTTAATCAATTAACAACGCTGGGAATGTCCAAGATTAATCCATTAACAACATTAAGAATTAGAAAGGCCTGATCCTAACCAACAAATTCCTACAAGGATTCATTTAGATTAGATCATGCATTCCATAACATAATTAACTATTTTCACACAACTAATCATGCTAGTTGCTACTATTTATTGAACTAAACAAAGAATAACGGATTTTTAAAGTTTAATTAGCTAAGTAAACCTTCTTGATAATGAATAATCGACACAATCATTCATAAATTAGATGTTTGTAATAAGAGCACGAACAATAATATAAATACCTATTTTAACGAAAGTATTAAGTGCAAGTTAGATCTCACAATAATTTAGGAATCAAGCAATCACATAACTTTAATCAAAAAATAAAATTAGCCTAACATGCTAATAGAAAAAAAGAAAAGTAAAGTAATTCCAAAAAAAACGAAAAAAAAGAATGAGAACAATAGATAGAACTAAGGATAGAATAAAACATGAAACCAAAGATGGTTCTTGAGTTATGAGGTGTCTCTTATTCATACTATCAGCAGTTCATGAATCTAGACACAAAAGAGGGTAGATACAAGATTGTTCCTAAAAAGTTAACATATCAACTAATTCCTTGCATTAGGCTAATCTTCCAATCAAAATCAATCAACAAACATTCTTTTTTTCTAGAAAAATCCGCATCTCTCTATTTTCAGCAGAGTTGACCGCAAAACTGAGTGTGGGCATGCTTAGTCGTATCTCCAAATCTGTCACAATTTATCTTCATTCCTTTAAATGTCTTCAAATACCATTTTAACTTCAATTTTCCATCTTTATTCCCCATCATGCCTTTCATGCTGAAAATGCAATAAAGCCATATGATTAGGAGTATTTTAGCTCTATTAGAAGTCATTATTACTATAAAAATATGATAAATTGTGCATTTATCAAATTACTCCACACTTAACATTTTGCTGGTCCTCGAGCAAAATCAAAATCAAAATCAGTTTAGTATTTATAATCCTCTTCACAATTGAACACACTCAAAACAAGTTATAACTATGTGCAAAGCAAACGACACATTTCATGGAAAAGATAATTCAACATGCTTTCGAACGAGTTTCTACACAATGACAATCATAAAAAATCAATTATACAAAATTAGTGGACTTTTTCTCTCCACTTTGCAAACTCTCAAGTGTGTATGACTTAAGTATTTCCCTCAATACTTGCTATAACAATGCTTCACCATAAGCTTGCTTATACACCACATCTCCACCATTTTGAAATATGCACACACAAGGATCAAAAGGTTTTTGACTTTGGTTGTAATGGGCTTTGGTTTCGGGTAGAAATTTATAGATAATGTGGTTAAGTTCCAAGAGACTCAATTACAACATCAAGAAATCAAGTGAACAACTATTCAAAGCTCTCATGAGTAATTCTATTCCCCAACCTCTTTTGACAAACTTTTGAACTACGCATTACTATGTTTTTTTTTGTTGGAGTAATTCTGCTTTTTTTTTTTTTTTGTTTTCTTTTTTTTTTGGCAAGAATATTGCTTTCTTTTTGCCAATTTTTCTTCTTTTCTTTTCTTTCTTTCCTTTTTTGTGCAATAGGCATAGAACAAGGTAATGTTAGCTCCCATATAGTGTAAAAGCACAATAACAACACCCCCACACTCATTTTGAGATAGATCCTTTTGAGTACAAAAACCACAATTTTAAAAACCTTTCACTTTGTTTTGAGAACTGTTCTTTGGAATAAGGTAGACTAATGATTCTTGGAAGGATCAAAATCAAGGAGTTAAAGAATGACGGAATGGGTTCACATTTGACGGCTTACATCAAGAAAACAAGGCTAAAAATGCTCAAATGGGTTCACTAAAGTCAAAATATAATGTGGTGGTCAATTTAGGTCAAAAGTGATTTTAATCCTAGTGCCTTTATCATATCCAAATGTATGCACATTTATGTGACTACGATGTGGTTCAAAGCAAGTTTTAGAAAGACAAATTCATAGAAGCATTTTTCTCTAAAGAAAGAATGGAATATTTCACAAAGGCTCAAAATTTCACAAGGATTGTCTAGTCTACTAATTCCATAAAAAAAAGATTTTTGTCTCAAGCTATTGTAGAAAAAAATTGTTTTCAAGCCATGAATCACCTAGAACATAAAACATATATTCTTTTTGCGCACAATTCCATCGAGTCAAGAGTGGTTCAAAAATAAAAAAGGTTTCATCAAGCTAAAAGCTTTTCACAATCTTCATAGAAACTTATCATCATGAGACTCATCAGAAAGTTCATCAAGAATTTCATCAAGTCAACGAAAAATTTTGACAAAACTTTATCCTCAAAGTTTCAAAAGTATAGGTCAATTTTTTTGTCAATTCCAAGTCCAAGGATTATCCATATTCACCCAACACATCCACCAATTCATCAAGCACAACACAACAGCACATCAACAGCACCCCCACACTTAAAATCCACATTTCCCTTAATGTGGACGTGGATATGCTACTCAAAGACAGAATTAAAATTGAGAGAGTTAAGAGAACGTCCCTGAGTGCATGTCTTCAAGCAATCTAGGAGTTGGTGGACGCCGAGGCGTCAGCCCGATGTGTTCGGACAAATCGATTAAGTTGGTCTCTATTCTTGCAATGCGTCGAGCAACATCATCCAAGGTGGTTTGTTGTTGTGTGGTAGTTCTAGTTGCATCTTCCATGTTTGCGTCATTTCCCTCTTCGGTCTCCTCTTCATCTTCTTTTTCGCTCTCTTCTTCTTTGTTTGCCGCACTTTCTTCGCTCGCCTCACTTTCTTCATCGCCCTCGCTTTGGCAAGCATCCGTCTCTTCCTCGCCGGTATCATTACTCTCATAGTCTAATTCATCACTGTGAGATGATCTTTGCACGGATGAGGTTGGTGATAGACTTGCAGTGACAAACTCAAAAAAATTTCCATTAGGTGTGACAAGGCCCATTCTTAACAAATAGGCCATGTCCAACGACTCAGAATTACAAGCAATATGGAGCTTATGGTTGTCAGGATCAAAGACACCGAGATTAATGGCTAAGAGTGTGATGCATGAACCTAGGATTAGTGCTCGATTTATGTTCAAACTTGATTAAAATTGTGTCGCAAGTCAAAATCCTAGGTTAACTTTAATGCGCGTTTCATGCACCAAAAAAGTAAAAGTTCAGCTTTTGTGCAAATACCAGATGTGTTTCTATGACCAGAAAAGTTTAATGCGAGAAAGCGATGCACATACTTGAGCACATGATTTTCAAACTGTGAACTTTAGACCTGCTGGAATGGTAAGCTAGTGGGTATATTACCAGTTTCCATTCCTTAATTGCGTTAAAATCGTTACGATGATTACACAAGGAATTTTGATATTCATAAGTGCGTGCAAGATCAGTAGTTGTAAATCCTAGTGCAATATTGAACTCATTGAGTGTCATTGAAAATTGTTTTCCTATCAAACGAAATTTAACCACACCCGGTGTGTCTAAAGTGAGTGATGGTGGACTGGAAAATTCGAAAGTGGTGTAGAATTCACGGGTAAGTTCAATATCAACATTCTCAGCACAATCAGAGAAACACCACCACCTGATGTTCTTGATTAGTAAATTACAACTCTCTAAAGCATGCAATTCCTTCAATGTGTTAGTGTGAAATGTTTGGCAAGGAATGATGTCGAGTGCTAATCGAGAAATACTTGTCCTTGGCAGCTTGGGTTTTAAAGTAGAGGTTTCCACCGAGAGTTCCCGAAAAGAGAGGTAAGACGCTTGGACATCAAGTACTTCGTGAATGTGGTCCCTAGCTTGAAGATGAACCTTCCACCTGACTCAATTTTTAGCTACTCATCCTAAAAAATCCCTAAAGTGAATTTGAAAAATTGAAAATCAAATGAGGGTTTAGAAGAAGAGTATTGTGCACATGTCATCATCGCGAAGCAAGGCAGCGGCCGTCGGCGGTTTGGTAATAGTGTGGTGGCGCAGCGGTGTTAGGGTTTGAGCAGTGTTGGTGCAAGGTGGAGTACGGCAGCGACGTGACTAGTCTAGGCACGACGGCAAGAGACACGTCAAGGCGATGGAAGGTGCGACTGCACTGGTTTAGATGGGTGACGGAGGAGCGAGGTGTGGAGCGGCGATGCAATGGGATAAGGCAGCAGTGGCATTAGGTGCTGATTTTCCAACAGTGGACGATGATTGTTGGCAATGGTTGGTGGTGCTTGAGAGAGAGAATGGTGGTTGTCGGCCGAGCTTTAGAGAGAGAGAATGGTAATGTGGGTCAGATAGGGTCTTCACCTTTAAAAGAAAAGAGTGAGAATGAATCAGGAAAGATTTGACCTACTTTCCTTTTTTGAATTTTAGAATTTTCAATTTTTTTAATATAATATATACATAGATACATATATAAGCATGAATGGGTGTTGACAAACACATTACTTTGTTCCACTAAGCGTGGACACACTTAGTGGAAACAACAAATCTGTCTTAAAACATTCTTCTCTTATACACCAGCCGGCAAAAACCACTCACCACTATTTTATCATCGTGCCCCTTTGCACAATGGAGCATAGACATAGTGGGATATTTCCCATTAGCTTCGGGCCAAAGAAAGTTTTGTTTTAGTAGCTATTGATTATTTCACCAAATGGGTGGAAGCGGAACTACTTGCCCGCATTACTGAAATTGAAGTAATTAAGTTTATCTGAAAAAATATCATCTGTGGTTTTTGATTCCCTAGAGAAATAATCTTAGACAAAGGCCAATAATTTCTAGGTCGAAAGATAGAAGAATGGTATACAAGATTGCACATAAAACAAAGATTCACTTTAATAATACATCCCTAGTCCAATGGGCAAGTTGAAGTCACCAACCACATTCAAGGAATCAAAAGAAGATTAGAACGAGTTGGTGGAAACTGGGCAGAGGAACTGACCAGTGTCTTATGGGCTTATAGAACAACCCCCGAGGATTTACAGGGGAAAGCCCCTTCACTCTGGTTTATGAAATCGAAGCCATTATCCCCGTTGAGTTAGCAATGCCTTGTCACAGAATTTTATATTTTCCGAAAGAATGTAATGATGCGCTCCTTAAATAAATTTGGATCTCATCGAAGAGTTTAGGGAAAAAACTTTTATTCGCATATAGAGGTACAAAAATACCATGACAAATACCTATAACAAAAGGGTGAAAACCCAAAAGTTTCAAGTTGGAGATCTTGTATTAAGAAGGGTGGATACTTTAAAATCGGTGGGAAAACTAGATCCCACCTAGGAGGGGCTTTATAAGGTCACAAGTATAGTTGGACGGGGGGCCTACGAATTGGAAGACCTTGAGGGTCACCCTCTACCAGGTCTTTGGAACATACATAATCTCAAGAAATATTACATATGATGAAGGATGTATACTTCATGGCACAAATCCTCTAGAAGGATGCCTCGTCTCAGAGAATAAAGCCCTCAAGTAGGATACCGTTTTCATGAAATAAGTCCTCCAGCAGGACACCTTCTCTAAAGAATAAAGTTTTCTTCAATGAATCAAGTCTTCCAAAAGGACATCTTCTTCAAAAAATTTGCCCTCTAGAAGGATACACTCCCTAGATTGGGGATATCCCCCAACAAAGGTATGACATCGTATTTCTCTATTTTATCTCAGTTTCACGTATCATAATAAGGCGAGGCAAAAACTCTCGTGGGAGTAAGCCTTGTCAAAAAGTCATATATGCATCCATCTTAAAAAAGAGAGCTCTGTGCCCCCATCTAAAGCCCTCATACACCTTCTCACAAATTTTGTGTGCATACACTTCTTATATAAATGTATTGCAAATATTAATCTAGTTGTTAAGAGATCGGATGCAGGAAATATCCCAAGGGGGTGTCCCCTGCTTAGAAGGCACTCCCCCATAATACACAAATACAAGTGTGAGTATTACAACATGCCAGCCACAAGCTTAAACTAAGAAAGAAGACTAGCATCAAGGCCCCGGCCTAAAACATGGCCGGGGAATAGTAGACCAATATCCACCCCTACATCAAGAAAAAAAGGTTTCTCCCTAACAGGAAGATACCCTTGGCTGCGAACTGCTCTTTGCAAGTCGTGAAGGCGTATTCTAGGAAGGGTATGGCTACCTTCGCCACCTCCTACTAATACTCATTGGACTTTAGCCCAATAACCTTCCAAGAAATTGTGACCCCTCCTCCGTGTTGGGGAAATCACATATGGCCTTCTCGACAGCTTCCCTAAAGATCTCCTCATAGTCGGTAATTTCTTTGCTCATACGCTCCAACTGCTGACAACTGCTGTTGGTCTCCTTCTTGGCTTTCTTCATTTGGGCATTCTCAATTCCTAGGCGCTCCACCTCTTCCTCCAATTTTTGGCTTTAGGCATTACTCTAAGGGATGGGGGGTCCCCAGGATTGCAAGAAAAGGGCTTCACAAGCTAAACTGCCTGCGAACAAGAACACAAAACAAAGCAATTATCAAGAAAAATCTAAAAAAAAAACAATCAATGAGTCGTGAAGCCTACCGTCATCATGTGCAATGAGGCGATCTTCTCAAGAACCTCTCATGGCAGAGGACAAGAAGGTGTCTATCTTTAAAAGTCATGACACCCCTTATTAGTCTAAGCGCTAGAAGACCTCCTATTTTTCCTGCTCTGAGGATTGGCGAGAGTATAAACTATCTAAAGACGTTCGGGAAGGCCCAGGGGAAACCCCTCCTCTTCTTTAAAAGAAGGAGAAGGAGGTGGTGTTGACGACGGCCTGGAAGAACTTGTGTGAGGGGTACCCAGCGAATTTGCTCTTATCCTCTTAGTAGGAGCTCCCGGTGTAACTCCTGGAGAAGGAGAGACCACCCTTTTTTCTTTTGACCCGCTTGAAGTAGGGGTCCCCCTAGGCGACTGTGAAGGGGGATTCCTCCACCACCAACGTTCCCCGACAGCACAATCGCACTGATATTTGCTGAACATAATCTCATCTGTCAAAAAGAAAAGAAGATTTTGTTATGTTCTGAAACTAATGAAGAAGCTAAACACAAAAAGAAAATTGGAGTACCAAGGGAGTCTTCCAGGGATTCCACCCTAGGACTCAAGCCAAAATGCCCTAACAACCTTTCATCAATCAAAGAGCGATAGTAACACGATTTTTCATTCAAAATCTCCAAGAAAGATGACAAGGAGGTAGTGCTCTCCCCTAATAGTCATAGAGGGAGGGGTCTTCTCAATCCAGCGATCAGAGAAGCCCCAAGACTAAGAAGACAAGACAAAGAAAAATCTTTCTTTCAAATTTTTGGGGGATTGGGAGTAGGCAAAAAAGACACCCCAGAACGCGGTGTGAAGAGGAGAAAACCTAGTTCAACACGTTTTAAGTGAAAACACCGTGCTAAGATATTAGCAAAAACTGAATGTTCATTAAAACGGAAAATCATAAAGAAACTAGCCATCATCCTAAAAAATTTTGGAACCAACTGGTTCAAATGCACCTAAAAGAGACGAGCTATCTTAAAGTAAAAAGAGGGGATAAAGAATTGTAAACTCGATCGTAGTTGGGCAGCAAAGAAATAAAAATAATTATTTGAGAAAGTATGGGGACGACACGAAGAACCAAGAGTATAAATAATCATAGAGTTAATGATGTAGAACTCCTTCCTCAACTGATCGATGGCAGAGGTTTTAAGATTAGAAGACCCCAGTCCACTGTAGAAAGGGGTGGCTCCGTCACCTCCTCTTTTTTTCCAGGGGAAGAGGCCTCTTCCTTGTGACCTCCCACCTCATCCAACAATGAAAAGCCACCGACTCCTCCTCCGGCCGCTTGAAGGACCGGTATATTGAAAGCCTATCCTCTTCGGAGTGGCCTTGAAGAGATCCTCGTTAGGATGATTTTCTCCAACAAAATGGACTGACTCGTCTGAAGAAGCTATGACTGGAAAACAAGAATGAATAAATTCAAATGAAAAGATAAAATGGGTACTTAGAAATCTTGATGGACGGTGTGATGGTTCTTCAAAAAGAGCAAAAAGAAGAAAGGTGAAAAGGATGTCTCGTGGCTTTGACTGGAGAAGGGAGTTAATCCCATGTCTACCCAATAACTACCCATGATTGAGTGGTTACCAAGCAATAACAACGCTCAGAGAGGGGTGGTTATCAAAATCTTTCCCCCCTCCCTAGCCCCTATAATGATGACAGCTAACTCTAACCATTATTTCCTTACAAGCGTGCGCTAGAGCTCGTAGCCCTATAAAGACAAGAGGGTGGAAAATGAGCAAATATGAAAAGAGAAGAGGGTACCTTGTGCCGCGGATGAAAGTGACATCCTTCTCCTTTGATATGATGAAGACTCCTACTCTAAGAAAGAGTTAGGGACACCCCACCTCCTTAGAATGGGGCGATTGAATGATGTGACGAACCCATGAAGATCTAGGACTCCAAGCCGTTAGAAGACCTGTGCTAAATATCGCCCATGACGATCAACAAAAACAATAAATAATAATAATAAAATTATAATAATAATAATAATAAGAATAATAATATATAAATATAGAAAATCTAATGAATATTAGAGTTTTTATGTAATTTCATCTTTTGTTTGAATTGGGCACACAGCATATTTTGTTTTTTAATTAAACCATCCAAGGGTAGGTGTACTTTTGGTTCCCATCGCTTGTTTAGAAGAGCACGTTTTATAATTCATGTTCATCATCATAATTCGTACAATGTCATGTAAGCATTTGTACTATTATAAAAGAAAATTCATTTGGCATACAAATTTTAGAATATCCAAATTCACCCTTCATTCACTTTTTTCTTTAAAAAAAAAAGTTGGTTTGAATAGTAATTTTAATTTTTTTTAATAATTCACAATTATATATATTTTATATTTTTTGTCTCATCCACTACTCCATTATTTCTCTCACATCAAACTTCTCATATTTCTTTTGCTTATAAATTTTTTTTATCTTATTAAATTGACAATTATAATATATTTTCTATGTTACTTCACGTTTCTTTTTCCTAAAAGACTTTTTTCTTTTTTTTTCACTCTCAAGTCATGATTGTTGTTTTTATAATTTTTTTTTCTTAATCTTATATAATATTTTTTATTTTTATACTTATGAAATCGCGTGCGGCAAGTACTAGTTGTTGCTAAACGAGGAGGTGTAGTTGTTCACCAGGATAGCTACCATACCCTTTCCTAGTAGAAGTGTCCCAGCATTGCACATTTTCGTCCTCTATTAATAGAGGTCACCCAACCTGTCATTTCCGAAACATCCACACATTATTGCATTTTTAAAGTTCTGTACTGCCTTTCTAATTTCCTTTCAAGATAGTTCAAATATCTTTTTATATATATTTTAGGGTAAATTACAATATTTTTTTTTAAAAATTTGACATAATTCCAAATACTCTCACGTTATAAAAATTTTATATAAAAAAATCGAACGGGGTGGATAATTTTTTTAAAATTATAAAAAATTATTCATTTAGTCCATAAAAAATATCTTTTTTAAAATAAATAAAATTATAATTTTTAATTTACAATGACGTTTTGATCAGTTCACCATAAAAATAGATGAAAACCTAATGAATTGACCTAATTGTTACAATCATGAAAATCAGGGGGTTATTAATAATTTTTAAACAATGAGAGAGTACTTGTAATTTATGCCAAACCTCGCTCAAAAAAGATTGTTGTAATTTACTGTAAAGTACCAAGCTCTCTCAGAAAATTGAATGAACCCATAGAAGTGAAGAAGAATTTATTCTAAAGATTGAATTGAGAGAAAAATCTGTTCAGAGAATAACAAAACAGAGAACTAAGTTTATATACAGGTTTAGAGACGTAACCACCTTCTAACTCAACTATCAAGCTGAAAGAAAGAAACGTAAAATCACTTAACAAAAAATGTTACAAGGAGAAACACGACTATGAAAAAAGATGAATAATTAGAAAAGAATGCCCAAGGCTCTGTTGCTCTTGCTCTACCACTTTTGTGATTCTGCTGCTACTTTGCCACTTCTACAGCCCCCTCTCAAGGTGGAGCTTGGGGGGCCAAGCCCAGCTTGACAAAAAGGCGAGCAAAATCACTTGTGGGGGGAGTTTTTGTGAACAGATTGGCGAACTGGTCATGACCTGGAACGTGAGAAGGTTTGATGAAACCAGACTTGAACTGGTCACGAACTAAATGTAGTTTATATCAAGGTGTTTCGTGCGTTCATAGAACATGGGGTTCGCGGTGATGTGAATGGCGGCCTGGTTGTCGCACCAAAAAGAGTGGAGAAAGAGATATGCAGAGCATGTAGGAGATAGGACAACCATAAAAGTTCACAAACAACAGCTACCATACTCCGATATTCTGCTTCGGCAGAGGACCGGGAAACGGTGGATTGTTTCTTCGTCTTCCAAGAAACAAGAGAAGACCCTAGGAAGATACAAAATCCAGTAATAGATCGACGAGATTCAGGACAAGAGGCCCAGGAAGCATTAGTATAAACGACGGGCTGAAGAGAATTTTTGGCAAAGAAGAACAATCCTAGAGACGAAGTTCCCTTGAGGTAACGAACAACATGTAGAGCGGCATCCCAATGAGAAGACTTAGGCTGCTGAAGGAATTGGCTTAGTTGCTGAGTGGCGAAAGATACGTCAGGTCTGGTGAAGCCAAGGTATAGAAGGGCACCAATCAGACGTCTAAAAGGGCCAGGATCAAACAACAATGTGCCATCATCTGCAGACAATTTTAAACCTGGAGCCAAAGGAGTGGGGCAGGTCTAGAATCCAACATGTGAACATCGCGAAGATATCATTGAGGTATTTCTGTTGTGTGACGAGCAAACCATGAGCAGAGAGGGCTAGTTCCAAGCCAAGGAAGTACTTGGCATGACCCATGTCTTTGATGGTAAACAGTGTATCCAAATGTGATTTGATTGTCGCAATTTCAATTTTCGAATTACCTGATAATAAGATGTTGTCCACATATACGAGCAAGGCCACGAAACAAGTAGAAGTAATCTTCAAAAACAGGCAATGATCATGAGGACATTGAACAATAGCAAACTCTTGCAGCTTAGCCGTAAGCTTAATATTCCATTGACGAGAAGCTTGTTTTAAACCGTAAAGGGAGCGTTTAAGTTTGCAAACCTACCCAGGAGTCTGTATCATATAACCTTCAGGAGGGAGCATGTACACTTCCTCATCCAAATATCCATGTAAGAAGGCATTATTTACGTCAAGCTGCAATAAAGGCCATCCCTTGGCCACCGCCAATGCCATGAACACACGCACTGTCACGGACTTCGCCACCGGAGAGAAGCTATCAAAATAATCGACGCCTTCAATTTGATTGTAGCCCTTGGCTACCAATCGTGCTTTGTGCCGTTGAACACTCCCATCAGGATTAAGTTTGAGTTTGAATACCCAGTGACTGCCTATAACCTTCTTTCCCGATGGCAACTCCAAGATCCCAAGTATCATTTTTCTCCCAAAGCAGTGAGTTCTTAATTCATTGCCTCAACCCACTTTTCATCCTAGCTAGCCTGATAATAAGTCCTGGGTTCCTGCATAGAAGACAAAAGTGCTACGAACGATATATGTGCAGGACTAAAGGTTGAGGGAATGCAAGAGGAATCTGAATTACAGGTACAGTGGCACACATAAATCATTCAACCATGCTGGTTGTTTGGATTCTCTTTGTGATCGTCTAGGAGGAGGAATATAAAGATGTGTAGGACCAGGATTGGAAACAGAGGAAGGAATGAGTGAAGGCAGTGTAGGGACGGTAGTACATCACAAGAGTCTGAAGTAGAAGGAAGTAGATTAGACAACGATATATGAGGGGAATCATCATCATATCTGTAGGTTGAACCAAATGAAGAGAAACAAATGGTGTAGGGGGACTTTCATAAGGGAAAACATCCTCATGAAAGATGACATCTCTAGAATGAAGAACCATATTAGTATCCATGTCCCACACTTTGTAACCTTTGTGACATTGGCTATAACCAAGGAATATACATTTGTGAGCTCGTGCATCAAATTTCTTCTAGTGGGTGACACGTTGGACGCGAAACAAAGACATCCAAACACTTTTAGATTTGAGTAAGATGGTGGCTGTTTGTAGAGGATTTCATACGGGGATTTCCACTTTAAAAGAGGGCTAGGCAGTCTATTTAAGAGATATGTGGCAGCAAGAATAGATTCACCCCAAAACTTGTGAGGAAGATGAGACTGAAAAAGTAGAGCCTGAGCTATGTCAAGTATATGCCTATGTTTTCTCTCAACTACACCATTTTGTTGTGGTGTATGGGGACATGATCTTTGATGTAAGATACCAAGGGAAGTGAATAAAGAATGGCAAGAAGAGTTTACAAATTCTGTCCCATTATCTGAATGAATTTTTCTGATTCTGGAATTGAATTGTGTATGAATCATCTTGTAAAAGGTATCCAATGTATGACAAACTTGACTCTTATATTTTAGTAAAAATGTCCAAGTTGCTCTACTAAAATCATCGACAATTATAAGAAAGTAATTGCATCCACTAAGAGTAGGGGATTTATAGGGACCCAAAGATCAACATGAATTAGCTCAAATACATCTTTAGATTGTATAGGAAGTGGCAAAAGGTAAACGAGTTTGCTTCGCCATAGGGCAGATCATTCAATCAGTAATAGTACTAGAAGAGTTCGGTATAGGGGTATGTTTAAGGACAGACATAGAAGGGTGTCCAATCCTTCTATGCCATAAAACATTATTACAAGATGAAGAGTGAAGACATGCAACAGACTGTAGAAAAGTATGTGAAGTAATGGTAGCTGGATCAAATGAAGAACTGTCCAGCACATAGAGATTTCTTTGAAGCTTTCCTACTGCTATTACTGTCTTAGTCGCCTGGTCCTGTAAGAGACAACAAGTAGAGTGAAAAAGCACTTCAATAGAAGAGTTAGAACACACCTTGGAAACGGACAACAGGTTGAACTTGAAGTTTGGTACATATAAAACTTCAGTAAGTGTGAGAGTTTTGTCAAGTGTGACGCTGCCAATATGTGTTACAGATTGTGTATTTTCGTCGGGTAAGTGAACAGATAACATGTGAAGGGATTGAAGTATGTTGGAGATTGTGTTTGTGTGCACACATATAGTTCGTGGCACCAGTGTCAACTATCCAAGAATCCAAAACATTATTACTTAAACTAGTAAAGGCGCAGTTATTACCAGCAAAGTCATCCATCTGCGCAAAATTTCCATGCAAGGGACCATTCTATATTTGCTTCCTTGATCTCCTTCACCCTTCATCAGTCTTATCAGCTCCTGCAACAAGTTGTCAGTCCCTTGATACTGTACGTTATGTCTTTCTGTTGCCTCTGCATTATATCCGCGCATAGGTCCCCCTTCTCTCCTCTTTTTCTCAATCAACTCTTTGTACCATTCAGGAGTTCCATGAAGCTTAAAACACGTGTCCTTCGTGTGATCTAATTTGTCACAGTTAGTGCAATGTTGTCCTCTTTTATCCACATAAGTACGTCGTTGGTTTCCTCCTTTAGCTAAGTAATCTTTCTTTCCCGGTGCTCGGACTTGCAGAGCTGTAATATCCATATTCTCTGAACCTTCCATGTGAACCTCCCTCTGTTTTTCTACTCTTAAAACCATGGAGTACGCCTTGTGTTTACACACAATCCATTACCAACAATTGATCCCTCAAATGATCAAAGCTCTCACTTAAGCCCATTAGAAACTGTATTAGTCTAGCAAATACAGCTTGATCAGCCGTAGTCTTTGAAGCACCACAAGTGCATCCTCCACACGTGCATTGCGGAGTAGGCATCATCATGTCCAACTCATCCCAAACTGTACACAGCCGTGAAAAATATTCTACCACTGACATATTTCCTTGTGCCAAAGAAGCAATCTCTCGTTGCAGCTGATACAATAGTGGTCCATTACACTCTCCATATCTCTCTTCTTCCAAATCTAACCACGAAGTTCGAGCTGATTTCGCATAAAAAACCCTACTAACTCCTTTGATATGCAGTTTAATATCCACGTTGTTACCATACTGTCAACACGAATCCATTGCTCAAAATATACATCAGTAACACTCGGTTTTATCCAAGTTCCATAAATAAAACCGAGCTTCATTTTTGCTCGCAAAGCTCTTTTAATCGCATAACTCTAGGTGAGATTGTTACTTTTAGTCAAAAGTGTGTTTACCAAAATTATTCTAGGATGGTCTGATCCGTGCAACTACAATGCCTCTGGCATTTGTTGCTTACTGCCTTCGCTTACGTCTGTCACTCCCGACGTATGTCGTCGATTACTTTTAGTTACATTTGCCACTACAACAATAAAAAATAGTAATACAGTAAAATAGAGGCCGCGGTATACAGAGACCTTCATACGAAGGCTCTGATACCATGTAAAGTATCAAGCTCTCTCAGAAAATTGAATAAACTCGTAGAAGTGAAGAAGAATTTCTTCTTAAGATTGAATTGAGAGAAAAATCTGTTCAGAGAATAACAAAACAGAGAACTAAGCTTATATACAGGTTTAGAGACGTAACCACCTTCTAACTAACTCAACTATCAAGCTGAAAGAAAGAAACGTAAAATCACTCAACAAAATACGTTACAAGGAGAAACACGACTATGAATAAAACGAAGAATAATTAGAAAAAAATGCCTAAGGCTCTGTTGCTCTTGCTCTTCCACTTCTATGATTCTGCTGCTACTTTGCTACTTCTACATTTACCCTATATTTTAAGTACAATAAATCATTGTATATTGGGAGAAAAGTGCAATTGAACCATAACCCCTGCACGGGGAATATTAATTATCTTAAAAAATGTGTCAAACTCTTGTCTCAACCTTTTATCTACACAGAACTAGTGAACTTTTAGGGTAAAATACATATTACCCCTGTAATACTCTAAATGTTTAAATAAGTCCCGTGATAAAAAAAATACCATATAACCCCCTGTAAAATTTAAAAATGTGCATGTTACCCCCTGTAAAATTTCATGTTCCCGAAATTGCGACTGAAATATGTATATTTTGCCCCTAAATTATTAAACTATCCTGTATTTAAATTATACATATTTTAAAAATATAAAATGTAATTTAATTATATGTATATATATAAAGAAACCTAAAAAAAAAAATAGAGATAACTCGCTGACGGACGAGAGATTGGCGGGTGGTGGGGTGTCAAAATGATCGTTGTTGGACGGGCTTTCCAATGGTGGAAAGCACATGTTGAAATGTCGTCGAATGTCGGAGAAAAAAATGATAGAAAATGGGGGTCGCGGGTTAGAGGCCAATATGCACCTTTTTAAATTTTGCAGAGGATTATATGATATTTTTTTATCACAAGGGCTTATTTGAACATTCGAAATTTCACAGGGTAATATGTATTTTACCCGAACTTTTAAATAAATAATATTTTCCACAAGGGAATTAGATTGAATACATAGATGTATTTTTCAAAATATATATTGTTGGATAATTATAGTGTTTTTTTTTTCCTGATATTTGATCTAATTATACTTAAACCCCTTGAAATTTAAAAAATTACATCTGATGTCCGTATTATTTGTTATTATCTAATAAACAAAACCAATGGTAAATTAATGAGTTAATGGAGTTTGCCAACATCAACATAAACAATTGATAAAATTTCAATTTTACCCTTGAGTTGTCTAATTCAACTGTCCGATAATTACATAAACCCCAAAGTTTGAGCTAAATAAAAACGCACCCCTCTAAAATTTTTAAAATTACATATATCTTTATTAAAATTATTTATTATGATTCTACATATAATCTTAACATTTTACGATACTATCAACAAAATTAGTTTAGTAAAATGATAAAATTTTAAATTAATTGTTATTTTAAATTTATAAAAGTTTTTACTATGTTTAAATTCAATTGAAATTTATTTGATTAATACTTATTTTAAAATTTTAAATGTTTCTAACTTATGATAAAAAATTTAAAATCACATCCCATAAAATAATAAGTACATTCTGCATCACTTTAATCAAAATTATTTTGAATTCAAAAATATTGTTGAATAGATCATTTATATACTCTATCAACTTTCAAAAATTAACTTGCTTTTTCATACATTATAATTAATCCATAGAGGCGGTTGAAAAATTTAGATCGAGAAAAGATAATGACCCAAAATTAATAATATTTAAATTTAAGTTTAACATAATGTACTTAAAATTTGAATTCCAACATAGTTAAAAAAGTCATTTAAATATTAATATATTCTTATATTTTATTTAATATGACAGACCTTATGCTATGTACATATAATTTAAATAAATTTTAAGGGAGATCGTGTAATTTAAAATGAAGGGTAAAAGAGTAATTTTTATAAAATCAGTGTAAAGGGTAAAAGAGTAAACTTTAAAAAATTTGAATCCACTTTCTTCAAAATATTTATTGAAATATAATTGAAGACAACCAAAATCGCATTTTCTTTCTTGCCCCTTCCAATTGAAAGCGAGCGAACTAGGACCACATGTAATCGGTATCAATGAGTTGAATTTATTTTAATAATAATTGTTTGATTTATTAAAAAATAGTTATGTATTTAATGTATATTAATTATTAATGATTGAAATTTATAATTTAATTATAATTTATTTTTATTCAAAAGAAAAAAAAAATTAGGATCACTGGCACAAATGGGAAAAAATGCAAGTGCTCCTTATGATATGAAAATGTGCAAAATTCCCATAAAAAAATAATAGCAAATTACTTCTTCTAATTTTAAATGAAGCAAAAAATAGAAAATAAAAAATATCCTAGTGCATCTTTGCTTGAACTTTAATTAATAAAATATATTTTATACTTAATATTTAATATAAAAATAATAATAATAATAATAATAATAATAATAATAATAAAATAATAATAATAATAAATAATAATAATAATACTCGACCTTTTCCTTCTGCCCTCATCCCTTTACCCTCTCGAGAGCCCACGCCTCTTGATTCCGGCCCCCTCAGTGGAAGTCGAGAAGAATTGACAACTTGGCCATTAATAAAAAGGAAAAACGTGAAAATAAAATAAAATGGCTGGATATAATGGTACTTCCACTTGATAATAAAAAAATATATATATTTATATAAATATATTTATTATTTAACTTTTAATTATATTTTTAAATTATATATATAATTTTAAATGTAAATCATTGATTTTAGATGACGTAAAACTTAGACTATTAATTTACTAATTAAATTTGAAATATAGATTGAATTTAAGATCCTATGTTTTAAAATAAGGGACATTTTTTATTTTACGTTTAAGGAAAAGAAAGACAAACTCATGCTTGTACTCAAAATCGTGCAGGCTTTTTTGCTTCATTTTTTAAAAGACAATGAGTAAATTGATACATGTTTTTAGCATGTTTTTTAAGGCATTTCTCATATGACACGTTTTACTAATTTACTTTCAAGTCCCTTTCCGTTTTGGAACCCAAAGCTGAGCTCTCACACAAATCCTTTATTCGAAGTGGATAGAATATGATTGGCTACCCATCGAAATTGTATTTTAGTAAAAAGTTTGGATAATTGATTGTTGAAGGATGCCCCACGCAAATTTTGCATCACTAGGAGGTGTCGGTTGAATTTTGTTATTACTAGAAACGGTGGCACGTATTATTTGCGTGCATAACTTTTAGTAATGTTTTTATTTGATTGAAGTTTATAATTATTTTTTGATATTATAATAATTTGATGTGATGGTATTATAATAATTCTAGAGGGGTTGTGGCTAAAGTGAGTGGGTAAAATTGAATTAACTTGAAGGATAAAATATAATTTTTGGTGTACGTGGTGTGATAATCACCATTTTGTGTTTATAAGTTCCCTTCTCTTTCTAATAGTATAGATGAATTATATATTTGTTTTTATATAAACCACGAATCCCGTCAATTTGTTTATTAATTTAAATTTTCTTATTATTGTTTTATAATTATTAATTAAGGAATAGTTTCACTTTTCATATCCAAAGTATATTCCTTTTTCAGGTTTTAGTACTTCAGGTTTCCAAGTCTTCGGGCTTGGTACCCAAAGCTTTTAAGTTTTATTCACCTGAGTATCCCCGTTAAGTTGACCATTAAAACAAACGATCAACCAATTTTGGAGGGAAAATGAGGCCGAAATTTGTCTATGTAGGGCATGTTTGGCTTCTATTTTATTCAACACTAAAAAAAATTTCTACTTTGATTCATTTCGATGCCAAATTCATAATTTTTAAAAAATAGATATTTTATCCAATTTTATAAAAAAATATTAATTTTACTGAAAAAGCATATTTTTTTTTCTTTTTTTCTTTTGCTTGCCACAACGCAAGTGTTGTTATACTCTATTACCGAGAGTTTATGCTATAATTTTTCAGACTTATCTTTTAATTATTTTAAAAAATGATTTTTTTTTGGCTTTTTTTTTGTGATTAGTGAAATCGACTGTTATAATAAATTTATAAATAAAATTCTCTCAATCAAAAACAACAATCTAAATATACTTCTTATTTTGTGCACAAACAATGCATAATATATCAAAATATGGATATGTAATTTATTTGACTCAAAAGTATATTGACATCCTTTGAGTGGCTTATTTGATTTTTCTTGTTTACTTTATTCATGAACCATGCGAATGGTGATTGAACATAAAACTTTGTGAGTTTTCTTGAATTATTACTAGGCAATTATCTCTGCATTACTTTGTATTTAGCATGCATTTTTATTTCTATAATGATTTGAATTGGGAAGAAATATTTTAATTGGTATTTTCATAACAATTTGAATTAGTATATTATTTTATGGAAATTGGGTTTAATATATATTTTTATATTATTGTCCATAATTATAAAATTAAAATTAAAGTAGAATTTTTTGGCCTATTGAATAAAATGGCAGTCAAACATGTCTGTATATAGATAAATTCCAGCCTAATTTTTCCTCCAAAATTGGATTGACCGTTTGTTTTAACGGTTAACATAATAGAGGATATTGAGGCAGATGAAAATTAAAAACTTTAGGTACCAAGTCTAATGCCTTTGAAACTTGGGTATTAAAACTGAAAAAGATGTATATTTCGGTACGAAAAATAAAATTACCCCATAAGTTATAAATTTACATATTTTATTAATTACAATCAATAATAAAGTTAGAAATTTATTAATTAAAAACTTACAATAAATTGCTACAAATATTACAATAATTAAAAATGTTAAAATTGACACCCGTCCCTCAATTGGGCCTGTGGCGTTGGCACCAATATGTATTTTAATATTTCCTCATCCACATTTTGTGTTGGCTCATGTTGTTCGCTATCATCATCATCGGTATTAATGTGCAACCGACTGGATGATGTTGCAGAATTGAACTCCACATAATCATGATATACACTAAATGATGGAAATGAAATTGGTGAAATGTTATATCCTGGTACATATGATTAATTAATGCGAAGGCCTAGGTCAAGATTAATATGTGAAAAATAAGTTTCTTCATGTCTTGACATGTATAGAGCTGGTTGAAACAAATTATCTTGTTTGTGGCGATTAGACATGTAGTTATTTTGAAATATATATCCTTCCCAACATTATAGGGAATGGACGTAGTAGGTCTTTTCCCCAGTACACAAGGACAACTCAATTTCCTATTGTTGGAAGTGGATTGTTTTAGAATTCTATTATTCTATCCTATAGGAAAGAGGCACACTATATATCCCTAACATACTTACCTACATACAAACATTTGGCTAAGTTAAACTATCACTTCATTTCATATAACTTAATTTTAATCATTTATGTTGGGTAGTTACCTTGCTCATGCAGGAAACAAACAGATCAAAGACCTGAGCCCTAGGCAGGTTGTCCACATAAGTCCTTTCTAGAGGTGACCTAACTTCTTCCATAATATCGGTAGCTAGACTACCTTAATCTTCTTTAAACAACAAGTATTGACCTTCTTTCAAAGCCCCATCAAGCAGGGCAGGGAATACCGACTTATGTGGCAAGACAAAGAGCAAGAGGTGCAAGTGAGCCTACCTGTCCCTTAGCCCTTTTGGTGGGCATAAGGATAGGGTCAGTACGGTGCTTGCCCTTGGGATCCTAATAGATGTTGAGCTGGCTGGGGTTGAGGGAGGACTTTTAAGTAGGGTTCGCTTAATAGAAAGAACCTGCACCAGAAATCTTGTCTTTTTTCACAACTCTATTTTGTAGGAGCTTGTGAAACATTTTTCTTGCACAACCAGGTATCAAATATGCATAAGCTTTCATATAAAGTTTCTTTTGCAGCAGGGAAACAATAAAACAAAAGGCTGCATGAGGGTATACCAACAACAGGATCCATAGCTGCTTCTGTAAGGCTTAGCCTAAAGCGATGTAGGATGGAAGGATGTTCTAACCTTCGAGGGTCAAAAGGAAAGGAATTTAAGCATTCTAGCCAGTTTTGGAAAGCAATAGAGCTAGTTGGCAAAATATTTTAATTGTTCAGAAAGATTTGTGATCCACATCTAAGGGAAGGTCTAATGTGTGGAGAAGGATATGGAAATGTACTTACATTTCTAATTCTTCATAGGGGATTTGGTTGGAAGGAATTGAGCTTCCCCTCGAGAGGTGAAGTAGAACAAACTAGGTCCTGCTCTTTTAAGTAGGAATAATGCATGGAATTGAGGAGCAGAAGGGGTCTACACTAGATTTTTAACTAAGATATAAATCCAGATAACAGGCTAAACGATTTGGGAAACAAATGATTGAAGGGCACATTAAACAAGGGAACCATATTAGGAAAAAGAGGTGGGGATAGGGAAACACAAACCAACCTCTAATTGTACCAAATAAAAGCACAGAAACCCCTCAAGGGAAAAATTGGGTTCGGCATTAGAAGTTAGGACCTGAATCACAAAGTCAGTAGGTATGCAGTATCTCTCCCTAATCCTCACAACATCAAGCTCAGAGAACCTAGATCAATAAACACTGGAAGACTCTATTCTAGTCACTGTTAGTCTATCTTCCACTTTCTTTCTCTCTAGAGTCAGAGGCACTAGGGAATTTATCTTCTTCTCCAGAATAACCCACCAGATCTACCATCACTTCTTTGATCACCCTTTCATCACCACTACCAGTCGACATGAGTATGAAAAAAATAAAGCTAAAAGCAGGAAAATCTTACCAAGCGAAGGGAGCAAGGGATAATTGAAAAAAACCCTAAGGAAACTCGAAACCTATAAAAGAATTTTTGAAGAAATTGTGAATAATTGATCACCATAAAAGATGAAGAGCACAAATGGACAAAAAAAAAACTTACCTAGTTCAAGAGGTGTATGGAAGGAAGGAGAAGAAAATTGCTTTAAACATGGAGCAACCCAAGAGTCCCATCCTCACAGGGCTCGTGCCTCTCTCTCCTACATGTTGCTGCTCCGCTTATCATGAAGTGCATGTCTCTAGTGCATAGCTAAGTTTGTTCTCTTTCTTATCCTCTGCAATGATCATATAACCTTTTTGCAGATAGGTATAGTCCCCTAAATCTGCGCGTATACAAGTTATTACTAACCAAATAAGGACTCTTCTTTATCAGCACAACAAGGCGTAAACGTTGGTAGCCCACTAGGATTTTTCTTGCTAAATGCGCACGGATAGAGAAATCTTCTATTTTGCTGGACTATTTATTCCTACTCTGGCAGCCCGACACCAAGTCTCTCATTTCTGGAGTGGGCCACCACAACAACCCAATATGTTAGGCCCTGCTGGCCATGAGCAAGTTAACAAACCCACATTTTGCATTAGCATTACTAACTTGGCAGACAAAAAAAGGAGCCCGATCCAGCAGGCTGCGTCAACATATAGTAGGGACAACATGTTTACAGGTTGTTGATGTATTAGGATATATCATATTGAAAGATATCCAATTAACTTCAGGAGACACTGCTGGAATTAATTCTTTCATCCAAATAAAAGATTCACAGATTCTCAGGTTGACCTAGCAAAACCTCTCCAAATAGTCATAACTCTTTGCAATAAATCCAAATATTAAAAGTTTTTTTTTTTAATTAGCTATTACATGTAGCTATCCAACGACATATCATCTATCCTAATTACTCTACGGATCTAGTTCTAGAGATGTCAATAAATTGGGACTTTGTGCAATCATTTTGATAGCACACTCTCTCACACATTCACTCTCATTTTCTCTTGGTTTTAAGCTACTTTTAGCTCAATTTTTCACTCTACGAAAATTATATTATTTTATCACCATACTCAACCATTATTCTCACATCATTTGAAGTTTTGTTTTATTTCTTCAGTAAATCATTACTAACTTAAGGATCAGAGTGCTAACCTCTATTTCGTAAGTTACTCCCCCATTAATCTTAGAACTTTTGTAAAGATCCTCCGATTCTTGTAGTGCGGTTGGACCCCAGTGCGCATCAGATAGTATTATCTTTAGACAAAATTGCACTTTCTATCCCACTAACGGAAATGGTTTGAGAACAGAAATAGAAAGAGAAAAAGAAAATAATAAACACACAAATAGAAATTATCGAAATTAGTAAAAAAATGACTAGAAGTATATGTTTTTTCAACTGAGGGACTAATTATAAAATGCAATTTACCCTCCCGTGTTAGTGAAAATATTTAAAATACTCCCTGTGAAAAAATAAAATATAAAAAAATTTCCTATAATTTTTAAAATATAACAAATAATCCCCTTGACCGCGGCGGTGTGGCACATGAGTCCTCCATGTCACTTGGCCCGGATTTTTAACAATAAAATTAACATTTCATACTAATTTATGAACTGTCAGATTTTATTTGTTATACATCGGGAAAAATCCAAGGAACCCCCCGTGATATTGGAAATATTCAAAACCCCCCTATGAAAAATAAAATATCAAGCACATCTCCTGTGATGTGAAAAAAGGATAAAAAAACTCCCTAAGGTCAGAGAGTGTAATACACTCGCGTTGACTGAGAGTGTAGGCTTGAAATTTTATTTTTTTTTGACAATTTTGCCCTTTCCTCTCTATAATATAATATTATGTAATATATTATATATAATTTAATAAATTTAAATAATATATATAAAATTTATTTTATATGTAAATATATAATTATATATATTAATATTTTAATATAATATTTTTTATTATAAAATTACATTAATTAATTTTTAAAAAAAAAGGAACCAGCGGCAGCGGTGGAGGCTGGCCTCCTCGTCTCCGAGGACGGCAGTCGCCCAACGTAACCAGGGCGACCGCCGTCGCCCTCGCCGTCGAGGGCGACGGCATGGAAGCGAAGGCGACTCCGTCGCCCATCGTATCTGGGCGACGCGTCGCCCTTGCTTCCGGGCGACGCGTCGCCCTTGTCTCGGCGTCGCCCAGACCAGAAAGGAGGAAGGGGAGGCGGGTGCGGTGGGGTGGGGTGGCGGTGGGGAAGCATGGGGGTGGGGGTGGGGGGGGGTGGGGTGTTGGGGGGGGGGGGTTTGATTTTTCTTTTAATAATTAATTATTTTATAAATTATAAAATTTAATTTATAAATTATAATAATTTATATAATATAATTTATCCATATAGTTTTCTAAAGCCACATAAAATTAAAAGCCTCCAAAAAATATCTACTTAGCATGCCATGTCATTTTTTGGTCAAAAAATTAAAATTTTTTGCCACTAAAAAATTAAATTTCATCAATTTTAAAATTTAAAAAATTTATAAAAAAATAAATTAATATTGAGCATATTTAATGGACTAAGAAAAAAATAATTTTTCTATATAAAATTGAATATAAATAATTTTCTAGTTATATTTTAATAAATATTTTAGTTCTATATAAAAAAAAAATCTATAGATTATTTTTCTATATAAAATTGTTTTTAAGTAATTTTTATATATTATACATATATTTTAATATGCATAAATTGACCAAGTTGACTAAGAGGGGCATTTTAGTCATTGCCCCCATAAAATTAAGTTATCTTCGACCAGGGGGCAGTGTGATCCATTCTTTGTAACATAGGGGGTGAAACTGATATTTAATTTTTCACAGGGGATTTTTTGATCTTTTTGTATAACACAAGGGGGCAAATTGAATTTAACTCGTTATACATCTAACGATTGAAAATTTGTAGAAAATAAATCAATGGCTAAATTTTATTAGATTTGAATCAAAGGTCAGATTCAACACATAGTTCAATGATTTTGATTCATTTAGTTTTAATTAACGTTGGAGCTTCAACATACAAATATTATCATATTACTATATACTAATTATTATTTGAATATATTAAAAAAAATACTTTAAAAAAAAGTGATCATTTTCCCCACCTCCCGTCCCCTAACCCAACCCCCACTCCGATGCTTATCACCGCCTTTGTCCTCACACTGACCGTCTCCTTCTGGTGTGCCTCAAGCCGCCGCGGCCACCACCACCTCACCCTCTATTTCTATACACATATATGTACATTAATATAATATATAGTTATATATAAATAAATATCTATAATTTAAAGATATATAATTCATATTTAAAAATATATACTTTTAAAATATATTTATAAATTTAAATAATGCTCACAAGATCTGAACTTTCATTTATATGAGATGAAATCTAACGGTGTATAAAAAAAATTAAAAATATCACGTCATAATTAAAAAATAAAAAAACGGCATGTATGATTCACCTACAACATATAGGGGTATTTCGCTAAATTTAAAAAAATCCCAGAATGATTTTCTAGTGATTTCACTAAAAGGATATTATAAATATTTTTATTAAGGCAAATTGCATTTTGCCCTGCACTCTATATACGGGATTACATACGCAAATATAATTATGAAAAACGTGTAATAGTGAAAATTATAATTTTATTGGAATGTTTATGTTAAAATAAAGAATCCAATTCAAGATACAATTCGATTGAGGACCCATCACTCGAGGCATTATTTTTAATATAATAATGTGTGAATAATTGGATTTTGGTCCATTCCACACACTGAATAATTGGCCTCGCATGCAAGTGTTCCTTTCCCTACTTATAAATATCATCATGTCTATCTATCTATTGCATCCCCACCTCTATCCAAAGGCTATTGCAAACCAACACAGGCCATGGCCACCTTCCATTTCCCCACACTTGTGTTCCTCTTCCTTTCCTTTTCCTCTCTTGCATTTGCAAAGAGATGTCACCCAAATGACAAGAAAGCCCTCCTGAAAATCAAGAAAGATCTCAACAACGCCTACGACTTCGTCTCATGGGACCCCAAAACCGACTGCTGTGAATGGAATTCTGTGGAATGCGACGAGAAGACGAACCGCATCACCGGCATAGACATCTCGAACTCCGACCTGAAACTCCCAATGCCGGCCTCCATTGGCGATGTCACGTTCCTCGAAAGCCTGTCTTTTCACCAAACCAATCTCACAGGCCAAATCCCGATAGCTATCACCAAGCTCACTAAGCTCACCTTTCTTGATCTAAGATGGAACTTGCTCTCCGGCCCTGTCCCTTCATTCCTCAGCCAACTAAAGAACCTTAACTACATCGGCCTATCGTTCAACAATTTCACTGGTTCAATCCCTCCCTCCCTCTCCAGCCTTCCTAAACTTGGAGGGCTTCTGTTAGACCGCAACAAGCTCACCGGGAGCATCCCCGAGTCGTTTGCGGACTTCAGCGAGAAGGATTTCTATCTCTACCTCTCCCATAATCAGCTGAATGGCACAATTCCCAGAAGGTTGGGCTATGCAAACTTCACGTGGTTCGACGTTTCAAGAAACAGGCTGGAAGGCGACATATCGTTCTTGTTTGGGAAGAACAAGAGCATAAACACTGCCGACTTCTCCAGGAACAAGTTGCAGTTCGATATGTCGAAGATGGAGTTTCCAGAGAGTTTGAGAAATCTGAACTTGAACCATAATAAGATCTATGGGAGCTTGCCTGAAGGATTGACTAAAGTAGAACTTATTTCTCTGAATGTGAGTTACAACAGGCTCTGTGGTCGGATTCCAGTGGGTGGAGGTTTGCAGGAATTGGACTATACTGCGTACTTTCACAACAGATGCTTGTGTGGTGCGCCATTGCCTGATTGCAAATGATATTTGATCACCACAAGATAGACATGTTCTTGGGTTAATTACAATTGAATAATGAAACCTTGATAAAAGGTTTTCGCATCAATAAAGTTGATCATTTTTGTTCCTTTCCGTGTTTGATAAAGTTAGACTTACCAAATTTCTCGTGTGAATGTTCGGGCCCATATTGTTGTAATTGAACAGAAATTCTTTTTTTTTTTTTTCAATTAAAATAATATAAGTAAATTAGGGTATAATTTAAACTAGGGCTGCATACAATAGATGCATGTGCGTGACATAAGCGTGTGACAACTCTAAAGTGTGATGCACGACCCTTCACCAAATTTGCTCTACATACTGAGGCTAGTTATCATCCCAAGTAGTTCCAACGAGCATATGAAAAGAACCTTAATTGGTTTGAGATGATAAGAAAAAAGAAATTTGTGAAAATAATAAATTATAATGTTTGGGTAAATTACATCTACCTCCCCTGAGGTTTGGCATAATTACAAATACCCCCTCATTGTTTGAAAAATTACAAATACCCCCTAATTTTAACCATCGTCTAACAATTACCCCAATCTATGCATTTTTTATAGTGAACTGACCAAAATACCCTTATGAATTAAAATTTATAATTTTATTTATTTTTATAAGATTTATTTTTTTAAAAAAAATAAAAAAATATTGTAAGGGCAAAGTTGACATTTCTATGTCTCCATCCAAGGATTACATAATTTTATCAAACATTAGGGGGGTATTTGTAATTTTTCAAACAACGAGGGGGTATTTGTAATTATGTCAAACCTCAGGGGAGGTAGATGTAATTTACCCTTATAAATTATAATAAATATGGAGAGTAAGGTGAGAGACAAATATGGAATAGCGGGTAGTTAACATGAAAAAAAAAATACAATTGTGATATTATTAAAATGTATTAAAATTACTAATCTGACCTAATTTTAAAGAAAAGAAATGAAATAAAGGATAAATTTGAGTATTCAAAAATTGGTACAACAAAATATTTTATTTTATAATAGTATATATATATGTGTGTGTGTGTGTTCAATTGCATTTTTAGTCTTGTAATTATATTCTTTTGATATTTTAGTCCAATAACCTATTAGAATTGTAAAATTGTTGTTCACCTTTTTAAAATTCGTGTTTTAGAATAAAATTGACCAAAATTTTCAAAGTTGGTGGAAATATGATATCATAATTCCAACCAAGTTTGAAAATTGTGGCCAATTGTGTCGTAAAAATTAGAAAAGACGAGGGATTACTTTACAATCCTAACAAATTAAGTATAGGACTCAAGTGTCAAAGACTATAATTATAGGACTAAAGGTGGAATTAATCCATATATATACACATTAGTGAAGAGCACTGTGTGATATGCGGCTATAAATTCCATGGGGTATTAAAAGACAACTAATTCGTGGTATTTTTTCACTCTATCTATACTAATATAAAAAGGAAAGAGGTTCCATACTCACAAACGGCGGTTAGTGACACCGCCGCACCAATTTTTTGTAAAGTCAAAAATGCCTTTAAGTAATAAGATAACTAACTCATTCCACTTTCCAAATTATATAATTAATAAATTAGTTTTCTTGTTTAATGTCAAGTATTGATTTGTATATTTTACTCTTATTTATAATATACTTTAAAATATGAATTATTTATTATATACACGCAAGAATGGCGTGCCACAACTGCTAGTATTACCTAAGTAAACATTGGTAGACTGAAGACAAGACCAGTAAACAGGGGTTTGGACGCAATTCTCCCAGGGGTAAAACTAACTTCTATATATATACTAGACGGCGCGCAAGCGATCCTGCGAGCATATAAAAAAGAATTATAGTGTAATAGATAAAGAAAAAAGAAATTTGTGAAGAGAAAGAATCGTGGTGTGTGGGGATGATAAAGAAAGAAATTCATGAGAATAAAAGAATGTATAATAAGGTGAGAGGAAAAAAATTATAATTGTGATTTTGTTAAAAATATAAAAATATAATTGATAAGTAAGGTTGGAGACAAAATATAGGAGAGAGAAGGAAGTTTGTGAGAAGAGAGATTTTATGAAAAAACGTTGAGAAAAGATGTGAGAGACAATGGTGGAGAGTGGTTGTGAGGAGAAAAAATTATAATTATAAAATTATTTACAAAATACTGAAATTACAATTTTGGATAATTTTTTTAAAAGAATAAAATAAATAAGAAGGTAAAATAGAAAAATCAAAAATTGGTACGCTCAAAGGGTTTTTTTTTATATTTTTTATAATAGTATAGTTATATATTGATATGGGTAAATCATACTTAGACATAAATAACCCTAAAATCTTAGTGCCTATTACAGTATCATGCTTGAGATCCGCGACCCGACCTGCTTCAGCAACCTGGACCCGCAAACCCAACTCAGAGATTTATCAATCCGGGGTAGGGTCGGATCGCGACCCGGCCCACTTCATTGACCTGGATCCGCGACCGGACCCTATAGACCCTCGCTAGAGACCGTCGACTTATGTGACATCATTTGGGTTAAGATGTCACCACATGGCGTAATACAAGTGGACCTTTCAAGTATGCAAATGGACCCACCAAAATACTATAAATATTCCGTGTACGGTTCATTTAAGGGAAGACACTTATTACACTAAAATTTCTTATTAATTGCTTGAGATCGCATCTAGATCGAATCTTCTATCTCGAACTCCTTCACTGACTTAGGCATCGGAGGGTCTTAGCTAGGGACCTCCCAGCAAGCCTAACGATCTGCTCTATTTTCTCAGGCCCCAAACCTTTCCGAGGATGTAAGATAACTGACGACCTACGACTCGAATTAGTTTCGAAGACGTGAGGTAGCTGGCGACTTGCAAACCTAGATCATTGACGCCGTCTGTGGGAACTCTGAGAAGAGCACTCATGTTCTGAGATGGAAGGGACATCTAGGAAAGATCATACATTTGGAGGTGGTGAGGAGACCCTTCAATATAGCGAAGTCAAAAAATTAGTTTTTAAAATGAAGTTTTGGACACTTAGAGGGGTCAAGCGATGCCATGATAAATAAAATAAAAAATGTTCGGATCGCGTTGTAAAAGAAAATTTAGAGAGACGGAGGTTCTTTCTTAGATACCAAATAACTTTCAAGGAATAGACCGAGGTCATTGTATGTAAATGAAAGGTAGATCTCAAAGTTAGACCTTTGTAGTAGAAGAACCAACATATTGGCAGCAATTAAAAAAAAAAATGAGAAGAGAGAAGATTGATGATCTCACTAAGAGGTGCAAGAATTGATGAAAAATAACCGTCTCACAAGATCGCATTATTGTTCGAACAAGACAAGTTAAAAAATCCAAAAAAAATTATTATTTTTCTGGGGGTCTCGCACCTTCGATGAGGTCATGATTTATCTGAAAAAGATTATCGATCTGAAAAAGATCACCTGCTCCGAAGAAGATTATTAATTTGAAAAAGATCACCTTACTCTGGCAAAGATTATTGATTTGAAAAGACTATCCACGAGGTCGAGGTTGCGCTAGTATGTGGGAAAGATTTTTTATCTGAAAAAGATCACCTTACTCTAAAGTAGATTACTGATATGAAAAAGATCACCTTACTCTGGAAAAGATTATTGATCTGAAAAAGACTATCCATCGAGATCAAGGTCGAGGTCGAGGTCGAGGTCGAGGTCGCCCTAGTATGTGAGAACGATTTTTGATTTGAAAAAGATTACCTTACTCTGAAGAAGATTATTGATCTAAAAAAGATACCTTACTGTAAAGAAGATTATTGATCTGAAAAAGATAACATTACTCGACAGAAGATTATTGATCTAAAAAAGATCACCTTACTTTGAAAAAAATTATATGAAGAAAATCGCGATCTAAGAAAGATCCAAGTAAATAGCACTTCGAAAGTTTGTTTTCAGCTATCTCGGATGCAGATCGAAGAATTGCAAAACTTGAAAAAGATCCTCATAATATTTCAGAATTTTTCTAAGTATGGGCGACCCATGGAGGTCGCATGAGATCTAATTTTGTAAAAAAAGAAAAGAAAAGGACTTTCCCCAAGTATTGGCGACCATGGAGGTCGCAAAAGATAAAAATAAGATTTTTTCTAAGTATCGGCAACTAAGGAGGTCGCGCGAAATCTCTAATTCTGAGAAAGAATTTTTTCTAAGTATTGGTGACCATAGGGGTAGCGAGGTCGCGTGAAATCTCTATTTCTTAAAAAGAGTTTTTCTAAGTATTGGCGACCATGGAGGTAGCGAGGTTGCATGAGATTCCTTTTTCTGAAAAAGAATTTTTCTAAGTATTGGCGACCATGGGAGGTAGTGAGGTTGTGTGAAATCTCTAATTCTGAGAAATAATTTTTATAAGTATTGGCGACCATGGAGGTAGAGAGGTCGCATGAGATCTCAATTTCTAAAAAATATTTTCTTTTTAAGTATTGGCGACCATGGAGGTCGCGAACGATCGAAATCAGAATTTTTCTAAGTATTGGCGACCATGGAGTTCGCGAAAGATCAAATTTTGAGATCTCTATTTCTGAAAAAGATTTTTCTAAGTATTGACGACTATGGAGGTAGTGAAAGATCAAAATTCTTAGATCTCTATTTCTGAAAAAGATTTTTCTAAGTATTGGTGACCATGGAGGTAGCGAGGTTGCATGAAATCTCTATTTTTGAAAAACAAATTTCTAAATATTGGTGCAAATGGAGGTAGCGAGGTTGCATGAGATCTCTATTTCTGAAAAAGAAATTTTCTAAGACCATGGAGGTCGCGAAAGATCGAAATCAAAATTTTTCTAAGTATTAGCGACCATGGAGGTCGCGAAAGATCAAAATTCTGAGATCTCTATTTCTGAAAAAGATTTTTCTAAGTATTGGCGACCATGGAGATAGTGAGGTCGCGTGATATCTCTATTTCTGAAAAAGAAAATTCTAAGTATTAGCGACTATAGAGGTAGCTAAACATCAAAATTATGAGATCTCTAGTTTAGAAAAAGAATTTTTTTTAAGTATTGGCAACCATGGAGGTAGCGAGGTCGAATGAGATCTCTATTTCTGGAAAAAAAAAAAAAAAAACTCTAAGTATTGGTGACCATGGAGGTCGTGAAAGATCAAAATTTTGAGATATTTATTTCTGAAAAAGATTTTTCTAAGTATTGGCGACCATAGAGGTAGCGAGATCGCATGAGATCTCTATTTCTGAAAAAAAAAAAAAATTTCTAAGCATTGGCGATCATGGAGGTCGCGAAAGATCAAAATCATAATTTTTTTTCTAAGTATTGGCTACCATTGAGGTTGATAGGTCGTCTGAGATCTCTATTTCTGAAAAAAAAAAAAATTCCACGTGTTGGCGACCCATGGAGGTCGCGAAAGATCAAATTCAGAATTTTTCTAAGTATTGGCGACCCATGGAGGTCGCATGAGATCTACTTCTAAGAATTTTTCCAAGTATTAGCAACCCGTGGAGGTTGAGTGAGATTAAAATTTGAAGTATATGTTTTTCTAAGGACCCATCGAGATAGCATGGAATGGAATTTTTGAAAAAGAATTTTTCACGTGGAATGAAAGTTTGAAAAAGAATTTTTTCTAAGTTAACGTCGAGATAGACTCTTGTCCGCAGAAGAGGTGACCTAAATAGGACGAGATCGTGCTAGTACTGAAAATATTGATTTGAAAAAGATTACCTCAAAACTGGAAAGATTCTCTCGAAAAGATTGTTCAAGTATCAAACTCCAACAGGTCGGGATCCTAAACTCCCAAGAGATCAAGATGTTTCATCTTACGTAGAGTGTGTTTCTACTTTTTCAAGTGCTCTTTCAGACACTTAAAGAAGTGGGGGACGTATGATATGGGTAAATCATACTTAGACATAAACCCTTAAAAATTATGTGCCTATTAAAGTATCATGCTTGAGATCCGCGTCCTGACCTGCTCCAGCGACCCGGACCTGCAAACCCGACTTAGAGAGCCATCAATCCAGGTCGGGTCGGATCGCGACCCAACCCGCTTCAACGGCCCGGATCCGCGACCTAAACCTAGAGACCCTTGCTAGAGATCGTCGATTTATGTGATATCATTTGGGCTAAGATGTCACCATTATTTTATAATGCATGGTTTGTGTTATATGTGGTGCATATTTATTTTGAAATATATGTGCTATATTGTTAATTGAATTAACAAGGGATGGTCATGAAGCCCATGGCCTGTCTATGGTTTTAATTTGTATTGGGTGGAGCTTGCGTGCCTCTAATTCCAGTTGTCTCATTTTTAGCCTTGTTTATATTAAGGTTTGCTTTCTCGGTCCTCTTATACTCCAACTTTTGATTGGAATTTGGTTTTTGTGATGTAATGAGAGTAGATAGGGAGCGAGTGATTTCTATTTTTGTAAATAAAATATAAAGAGGCAAGCCCAATGCAATGGAGACCTATGGAAGAGGCTATAGGTAGGCCCACAGAGGATCCATGGTGAAAAGACCCGAAGGACGGAGTAAAAAATAAAGAGTCTAAGAAGATGAAGAGGTGTTACCAGGCCCTTTAATTGTAAAGGTTGGCTTTTGTATTAGTCTAGGCCTACTCTAGATTGACTATAGATCCGTTTCACGCTTCATGGATTGCATTGGATTACGCTTGTGATCATCCACAAGGTGTGCAACGCTTTTATATTTTGCATATGATGCATTTATTTATTATGAATACTTTATTAAATACTTATTATTTAATCACATGGGAATATATATAACTTGATGTCAGTTCAAACAAAAAAACTATCACTTGGATTTTCAAGTGATTATCAAAGCCCATAATGGATATAAATCTAATTATTAGTCCAAGCGTTCCATCCATATCAATTTAGAGAGGAAGCTACCTCCACCCAATCGTGGTCTAATGAGTCATGGCACGTTCAAAATGGAAGAAAATTTGTGCTATTGTTATGAACTAAGGAATACACTCCTTGTTCCTGTCTTCCCGAGTCATGGGAACGACAGTTGATGTATAATTTGGTTCATGGGTAAGGCTAATGCTGAGTAACATGATTAGGATCATGTGAAAAGATGTAAATACTTGGGAATGTCATTGAATGAGAATGAAAAGAAGTTACCTCCCAGAAGATTTTTTTCATGATAATCATAAAAGCGAGGCATGGAGAATTGCGCTTGTGGACCCCAAGCCCTCTAGAAAATGGATTTTTCCAGAACCTCTTGAGAGTATTGGGCATTTGCAGAAATAGTGGGAAGGGTCAAGGACTGAAGACCAACTTGAACCTAATATTACTTTTTTTTTTTATTTAATTGAAGATGTCTAATAATCCACTAACCATAATACTTGAGACAAAGAAATTTGATGGAAATAACTATAATAATTTGCTGAGAAATCTGAGGATAGTCCTCGATTTCAAGAATCAAACCTATGTTTTGGATAGGTTTTTTCCTGAGGGGAGAGTGTTTGACGTTCGATAAATGGAATGAGGATAATCGGAAGATACATAACTTCGTACCGGACTTGATGACTAACAAGATTCAAAACAGTACGAAAGGCATGATGATGTCAAGTTGATAATGCTTCACATTAAAGATAAGGCAAATTATATTTTTTCATCCGAACTATGCCCCTTTTAACACATTGACATTTATATATTTTTTTGTGTCAACTTGCCATCTCAACTTTGCGAAATTTGCACTTTACCATATATGATCATTTTTTTGTTGATTTTTTTTTTTGCCAAAAAAAATCACATACTGTGCATATGTGAAAAATATCACATCTCATAACCTTTAAATATCACATGTCCACTGCATATGATGTTTTTTTTTTTTTTTACTAAAGCTTTGATGAAAAAATAGTTACAAATAGCAAAGTACAAAATTTCGTAAAGTTGAGATGGTAAGTTGACACAAAAAAAAAATTAGATACGAAAGTATAAAAACGGTCATAATTCGAATAGCAAAATATAATTAACCCTAAAAGGCATTTATGCAGTATCGAGCTGGCATAATAGATATGCTGCAACGAAGGCATTGTTTGGTGCTAGAATAACAAAAGGATCGCCTACAGAAGAGCATGGAGTGATGATGCTATCCTTTGTAGATTCCCTCAATCATCCCCAAGCTGATCTTAAAAAAGGAGACGTACATTAACATATTCCTTCAGTCTCTTCCTCCCCCATTCGACCCATTTATTGTCAACTACAACATGAATGAGCTTGATAAAAATATTGGTCTAGTATGACGTAATAATTGAAAAATATGTGTCATCGGTACTAGTAAAAGAGGCTTCAACCTCTAAAGCGAAGGCGAGAGTGCCGGATGGAAGAGAAAGAAGGTTGATACATTCTCAACCACTGCTAGCACTTTGAGTGAGCCTATTGTACAGCTTGGTGGTGGTAAAGAAAGAGGGTTCGGTAGTCAAGAATTCAAAATGATGTTTGCATATTCTATCATAGAAAAGGGACATTAAAAGGGAGTGTTCTAAGCTCCACTCTAATGAATGTATATATATTTTGAGCTTTAATTATTATGAATCTACTTCTTTGGTATTGGATACTAGTTGTTCATAATCTGCGCTTGGCTTGCAAATGGTGTTAAGTAAAAAGCTAAGATGGTCGATCCTAACGCTTAGCGATGGCAGGACTGTTGCTGCAAAAGCTAGAGGAGTAGTTAGTCCTAGCTAAATAATGTTAGATATAGTTAATAGGAATTATGTAACCTAGCATGATCAAGTTATGTTTTCTTTATTGTTGGATAATTTTAGACTACACATTTGACCAATAAAGTTTTCTTTATTTGACAAAGAATGACTATTCTTGTCTGTTGGATTAGTTACATGATTGATTTAACACTATCTTATAATTAGATTATGAAAGTTTAGATAAATTTTTAAAAGTGGATAATCAAGATAAAACTTACAGTATTGGTAGGTCAATTTCGTCTAGTTAAGGATAAGAAAGATTGGTCGATTCAAAAAGTCTAGTAATAGACAATTTGGGTCAATTGACTCCCAAATCTTTTCTAAGAAGGAGAAAGACTGTAAATCTTTTTGTGGAACAAAGAGGGCTTGCTAGTAGTCCGTTGAATTAGATCCAGTGTGATATATGTAGGTCACTAAATACATAGAATCAATATAGGGTTCACAAGTCTAATGACCTTTCGAAGGTTCAAGGAATTAGATTTGAAGTAATGAACCAAACTGGTTATCTTTCAATTGGATCGAGAGGGAGTTCTTGCAAATCTAATTGAGAATGGAATTCTTACTTAGTGAAATTCTTCATAGAAGGACCACGGTTGAATGGTCTATGAAAAACGAGAAATCGAACTTAGTTGGACTTTGTTCTATCGGTGTTTCACTCAACCACTTTGGCCCGGATTGCATGACAAACCTTTATCCTGCAAAGTACTTGAGTTTGTAGGATAATCCTGATTCGTAAAGGACTAGGGAGAGTTTCGGTCATGCAGAATTGTTACAGAATACTGCAAATTCATTTGTAATCGCAAATTTTTCTCACTGACTATATTTCGGTCCTCGTCTATCTGATCAATTGGATTTCTATACTAGGTGTATGTTCAAGCCCGAAAGACACACCAATTGCATGGTATAAGTTGCCCCTATTTAATTTTATATTTTAGGTTAAATTTTTATTAATCTTGTTGGGGATTGTTGGAAATAAACTTTAAATTTTTTCAAATTATCAAATTATTTCAAACACTTTATGTCAACTTCATGTGTCAGTTTAATTCGATATTTATTTGAGATTTATGTCCCCATTATTATAATTATTTAGTTGTGATTATGAGATTTAATAAGTATTTGGCTATATAATTTTATATTTATGTGGTCTGTTTAATATTGATTTTATTATGACGATTGCTAGTTTTAATATGTCCCTTAATTTTTTTTATAAAGGTCAAATTCTTTAATTCTTTAAAAAGTCATCATCATTTTCATTTGGTAAATTGAGTTAAAGTTTTCATACGAGTTCTAGAATACTTTTATCTCCACAAGTATTTTAGTGTTTTGACAATGTGACTAAGAGGGTGTTTGGCTAAGTTATTTTAAAACATATTATAAGCTCCTACATCTTATAAGATGTTTTAAGAGCTTATAAGATGTTAGATCTTATTTTAAAAATAAAATTTTAAAATGTTTGGAAAAATAAGATGTTAAAACTTATAAGATATGAACATCTTATTAGATGTTAGGTGTTTGGCATAATAAGGGTCTTTAATTGATAAAATGACCAAAATAAACATGATACATTAGAATTAAATAAGATGTTATTACTTGACACATTTTATTTTTAAAAAAATTAAAAATCTTTTATAAATAGTACAAATTAGTTTAATTCCAAATTAAAATTTAATAAATAATCTTTTTATAATTAAAAATTGATGAATTATTACGTATCTTTTGAATAAAAATAATATATACATTCATGCTAGTTGAATATTTAATATAGATATATAATTGATATTTTTTTGTTAATGAAATGGTTAATTCTAGTGGTATAATATATGTCTTAAATTTAAACTTTTTAGTAAATATAATAGCAATACCAATCTTATTTTTATTTAAATATAATAATTTATTATTAAATAATGAACTATTTTCTCTTTTTGAATGTTTGAAATATTAAATAGCAAAAACGCTCTTTGAATCCTAGAGAGAAAGAGAGAGAGTGTGTGCATGAGAGAGAGAGAGGGGGAGAGTGGAGAGTGTGTGTGGGTGTGGGTGAGAGAGAGTGTGTGTGGGTGTATGAATGAAAATACTTTTGTCTTATTAACATATTAATTTTATATAACATATATTTAGAGAGTATTAAACTCTAATCATTTTATAAGATATTTTAAAAAAGCTTATAAACTTAACCAAACACCATTGATTCCTAATCTTCTAAGGGTGCGTTTACTTTGAGTATTGGACTAAATAGATGATAGGATAAATATGAATTAAATAAATGATAAAAAATTAATTATACAATATTTACTCTGTTATATTATTTTATCAGGATAAAACAAAATTTAATATTTATTTTGCCTTATAACCCTCTTTTAAATAAAAAATGACATATATACCCTTATGAAGTGTAAAATCAATTGACAAATGGAGCCCCAAACAATAGAAAATGGAGAAGAGGTATCATTTCTTGAGGTTGCTCTTATTGAGTGCTGCTTTTTCCTTCAGTTTTCTACTTTCATTTCTTGAGGCTCAATTGTTCTAATTGAGTGCTTCAGTACTCTTGGATGTTTGGTTGTTAATGGAATGTGTGGTTTGAATTTGTTTGCTTCAGTAGAGCTGGGGTTTGACGTGAATGTTTGCTTTAGCATTTACACAATTACGAATAGACATGTGCGGGAAGAAGAGGCGAGAGGAAGAAGGCAATAGGGAAAGGCGGGGGAGGAAGAAAAAGGCGGTGGGCGATGGCTAAAGAACATGGCTGCGGGTAGGGGATGTGAGGGCAAAGGAGCGAGGAAGAGGGCAACAGTGAAACAGCAAGGGCCCTAAAAAAAATCGGGCCCTAAAAAAAATCGGGTCCTTATCATGTAAAGTAAACAAATGATAAACCCTTTATTATTAGTATTATTCAACCTTATCAAGCAAAATAAACGCACGTATCCTAATGATTCTGCACATGCGATAAGATACTCGATTGAAATATCTAGCACACCCAAAATTTTTGCAAAATTAATACAAACCACCCTTGGAAACAGAATCTCCGACCTCCACATGGAGTCAAATGAGCATGTGTAAGTTCTAAAAGAAGACAAATAAATAGCAAAATGTCTACTTTCTTTCTTGTTTTAGCAAAGGACAACTGAACTGCATTCATCCCACCTTTCAACGTTCTCTATCGAATAAGTCCACTTTTAATTTACAGACAAGTGGCTTTCCGTCTTGGAATCCAAAGCTGACCTCTCAATACTTCCTTTAGTTCTAGTGGATGTAATAATATCATTTACGACCCATCGAAATTATATTTTAATATACAGCGTCGATAGTTGGATATTGGTGGATTTAGCACGCGAATTTTGCATGAATAGGAGGTGCAGCAATGATTTTTTTATTATAAAATCATAATGTACTTAATTTTAATTAGTATGATTTAATTTAAAAAGTTTATAAATGTAATGTATATATACTAACTGCAATAGAAGATTTAATATATTTTGGGCCCATTTATTTAGGCTTATTAGGTTTGATATCCTAAACTATCCTTAACAATATCTTGTTTACTTTAATTTTATGCAAACCCGTTATTATATACCTAAGCCCGGTATAAATTAGGATTTGGGAGTGATTCTAATCAAAGTCTACTAGGTGGTATTAACCAATCCCATTGGCTCATTTAATCCTTAATAAATATTTCTCTCCATATGACCCTCCACTTCTAGTCATATTTTCCAAAAAACCCCTCATATTTAAATTAATTCCCCAATCAATTTGTTATTGAACAAAATCAATTGTATATTGAAAATATTTTGGTCTGTCATATTATTGGTCCATTCAATAATTTATTTCGTGAGTATATTATATATTGCGATCAATTAAAATATTTTATTCTGGAATGCCATAGGACTTGCAATATATATGATTGACTGTAGACAATCATGTTATCTAATAATTTATTTTAATGCAAATGACAACTTAGGAATTTTTTTAAAAAAAAATTAAAAAAAAAGACAATTATGTTGACTGATTTTTGAAAATAATAGTGATATTGATGGGTGCATGGGGGTATTATTGTCATTTATTATATTTACCATGAATAGAAAACGTGTTAGTAAATATAAGACTAAACAATCAACACATTAGGATAATTTCAATCAAACATTGTAAACACAATATTATATAATAAGCACATCGCTAATCCTCATTTCAATCACAATTTTATCTATCCTAAAGTAATCATATCCAAGTAAGTAAAGGGGCCCTTTGAGTTAAAAGATTCAATCCACATGTTTCATATTTCACATAGGGTTAATTATATTTTTATCATTCAAACTATGACCTTTTACATTTTGATATTTTTTTTTTGTTTCAATTTATCATCTCAATTTTACGAAATTTTGCACTTTGACATTTATAACTATTTTTTCTCCAAGTTTTTTACCAAAAAAAAAATATCATATGCAGTGCATACGTAATATTTAAGGATTGTGTGATGTGATATTTTTCACATATGTTCAGCATGTGATTTTTTTTGACAAAAAATTTAAAAAAAAAATGGTCATATATGGTAAAGTGAAAATTTCGCAAAGTTGAGATGATAAGTTAACATAAAAAAATTTTAGATACCAAAATGTAAAAAAAATTATAATTCGGACGATAAACTGCAATTCACCCTTTGTGGATATTTATTTTTTAAAAATAAAAAAAAAATAGATTGCATGATCTTTGTCTCTTAATGTGTATATATTATAGGTACATTACATTCACCTTTTTATGAAAATTGTTATAATTATAATATTTATTTTCCTTTGAAAATCACAAATACTCCCTCATTTTATCGTCCAATGCCCATTCTATTAGCTAGACTCCTTAGGTTTTCATCAAATTTTTGTATTCAACTAACTAAAATGTCCCTATTAATTACAAATTATAATTTATATTTTTTTAAAATTTTTCTAAAATACTTAATTTTATAGAATAATATTTCGTAAAGATTTTTACTTTACTCAATCTCAAATTCTTTTAAATGTTTTTAAATACTTTTTTTAATTAAAAATCATTCAGTAAGAAGAAAATAATAATTTCCATCTCACTATTCAAGAACTACGTAATTACTTTTAGTTTGAGGGGTACTTTTAATTTTTTAAATAATAAAGATATATTATTAATTATAACAAATCTGGAAACAACAAATTGTAATTTACCTTATATTAAAGGAAAAAATACAAAAAAAAAAAAAAAAAATTGAAATAGGAAATGCAATCCAATTGTCCAAGATATAACACCATTGATCAAAAATTATATTTTTTTAATATAGTGTGAATAATTGAGTATGGTCATATTCACATATTGAATAAGAATTTTCCTTATATATATGTTATCTATCTATGATCTACTTCATCCACACTTCTATCATGGCCACCTCCCATTTCCTCATCCTTGCATTCCTCTTCCTCTCCTTCATCTCTCTTGCATTTGCAGAGAGATGCCACAGAAATGACAAGAAAGCCCTTCTGAAAATCAAGAAAGACCTCAACAACGCCTATGACTTCGTCTCATGGGACCCCAAAATCGACTGCTGCGAATGGAATTCGGTGAAATGTGATGAGAAGACAAACCGCATCACCAGCGTAGCCATTTCAAACTCCGACCTAAAACTCCCACTGCCGGCCGCCGTAGGCGATCTCCCGTTCCTCCAAACCCTGTCTTTTTACAAAACTAATCTCACAGGTCAAATCCCAATAGTCATCACCAAGCTCAGTGAACTCATCTTTCTTGATCTAAGATGGAACTTGCTCTCCGGCCCTGTCCCTTCCTTCCTCAGCCAACTAAAGAACCTCAACTACATCGGCCTATCGTTCAACAATTTCACCGATTCGATCCCTCCCTCCCTCTCCCGCCTCCCAAAACTCGGTGGGCTTCTGTTAGACCGTAACAAGCTCACCGGAAGCATCCCGGAGTCGTTTGCAGACTTTCGCGTAAAGGATTTCTATCTCTATCTATCCCATAATCAGCTGAATGGAACAATTCCCATAAGGTTGGGCCATACAAACTTCACTCTGTTGGACGTTTCAAGAAACACACTGGAAGGAGACATATCGTTCTTGTTTGGGAAGAACAAGAGCATAAATACTGCCTACTTCTCCAGGAACAAATTGCAGTTTGATATGTCTAAAATGGAGTTTCCGAAGACTTTGGGAAATCTGGACTTGAGCCATAACAAGATCTATGGGAGCTTACCTGAAGGACTGACTAAAATATATATTAATCTGAATGTGAGCTACAACAGGCTCTGTGGTCGGATTCCAGTGGGTGGAAATTTGCAGCAGTTGGACTATACTGCGTATTTTCACAACAGATGCTTGTGTGGTGCACCATTGCCGGATTGCAAATGATTGATGACTGCAAAAATAAACATGTTTTCGGGTTTATTTTAATCGTACTCCTGATAAAGTTTGATCATTTCGATCCTTTCTTCCTGCGTGATAAAGTTACACTTATCAAATGTGCCCGATTGGATTGTCTATTCACTGTAAAAAAAGGGTAAAATCCATATTTCCCCCTGTGATACTTCAAATATTCAAATAAGCCCCTGTGATAAAAAAAATACCATATACCCTCCTGTAAAATTTAAAAAGGTACATATTACCCCCTTGTAAAATTCATGTTCCCAAAATTACGACTAAATATGTATATTTTGCCCTTAAATTATCAAACCACCTATGTATTTAAATTATACATATTTTAAAAATATAATATAAGAAAATATAATTTAGTTATATGTATATATATATAAAAAAACCAAAAAAAAATAAAACGAAAAAATGGAGATTACTCACCAACGGACGAGAGATTGGCGGTGGGTAGGGTGTCAAAATGATCGTTGTCGGAAGAGCTTTCCAATGGTGGAAAGCATACATCGAGAGTTCATCGGATGTCGGAGAAAAAAACGATAGAAAATTGGGGGCGCGGGTAAGGGGCCAATATGCACCTTTTTAAATTTTACAGGGGGTATATGGTATTTTTTTTATCATAGGGGCTTATTTGAACATTTGGGGTATCACAGGGGGTAATATGTATTTTACCCTGTAAAAAAAGATCACTTTTTGGCGACGGAGTTTCAGATGGATACACATCCTGTTTTAAATTTCAGACGTAATTATGGACGCATTTCTGAAGAAGATCTGCCTCAAAATGTCGAGTTAGAAAACAATTGGGATGGAAGACGCTATACATCCCAAAAATTAGAATGGATTTCTGACAACGTAACACCAGCAATCGAAAACACTGTCCAAGGGATGGAGAAATATACTCGCGATTTTAATTGTATAAACGATTCTCGAACATATTGTTTTAGTCTTACCAACACCATTTAGGACGAATGTTCAGACGAGTTTTGGGATGAAGTGGGTTTTTTTTCTTTTGGCTCGGCATCCGTGGCTAATCCATCCCTAAGATACCTTTTAATTTTCAAACATTTTGGTTGTCTGAATCCATCCCCAAAGATTTGTTCCGTTGTATCAACTTGGATGGATATTTTGAGACAAAAAGCCATCACAAAACTTGTCCCCAAATTTTAATTATATTCAAAAAAAATATTTATATCTTCTTTTTATTTTTAATATTCTATTAATTAGTTTAACATTAGAGACAGTTTTTTTTAAAAAATAAATTATTATTAGTTAAAAAATTATTTGTACACAATGTACGGTGCACAAATGAAAATAAAAAAACAGTAGTATAGTTCATTTAGTTATATATTATACTAGTATGTAAAATATTATTTTATGTTAAATATCATTATAGCCTCACTGCAAAAAAGGCCTCTTTGAGATGGATAGACAAACCATTTTATATTTTGGACGGAAAAATATCCACCTAAAAAATGTACTATCTAATTTTTTTTTTTTTTTAATGAATTTGGACAGCATGTTGTCCATCCCAAAATTTGGGATGGGTTTGGGACAACATTGAACAGACCGTTCGAAACTCTGTCCAGTGGATGAAAAAAATGAAATCACAATTTCAAACGGACGCATGGACAAGTTTGGGATGACTCGTTTAAGTCGAGTCATTAAAATTTGGGACGACTTTTGAGTCAGAATTTAGAACGAAGTATATTTGGCATGGCCATCAGTCCCGAGTTTGGAAAGTCGTCCCAAATTGTTAGAACATATTATAAATTTGGATTGTTGTTTTGGGACGTACGTTGTCCCAAAATTTTAATTTATTAAAAAATACTTCTAAAAATAGTTTTGTATGCCTTTTTTATTTCTAGATTTTTTACTAATATTCTATTAAATTTATAATTTAAGACATTATTTATCTTAAGAAAGAACTTGTATTTAATAAAACATAATTTCTAGCTTCACCTTTATTCGTCTGGAGTGAGGGCATCGTCAAGGAGACCCCCTGTCTCCTTATCTATTTTTTCTTTGCGCAGAAGATCTTAGTTCCCTCATCCAGCTTGAAGAAGCGTTCTGATCTATGAAAGGAATTGGAGTGTCGAGGTGAGTGTTGAGGGTTTCACAACAAGAAAATGACTCAATAGGTACGACAAAATTTGATACTAAAGTTGGCATCGAGCTAATTAACAAGTAAAATTTTTATTGCTAATATACACCATTTAATATATATTGTAGATAATTTGTTGCTAAATTCATTAGCAAGTAAATTTTCGTTGCTAAATATTAGCAAGCAAATTCTTGTATTAAATAATGTGATTTAACAACGAAAATTTTACTTATTGATTACCTCGATGCTAATTTTATTTGTTGCTATCAAGCTATTTTCTTGTAGTGTCTCCCATCTCCAATCTGTGCAGTGCAGGGGGATCTAGAGACTTATGCTGGAGCTTTAGGCTAATATATTAACCTTTATAAAACAGTAGCAATGGTTAGTAGGAACACGAACCTTTTAATTATTGACACCATTCGCCTCAATTTGTGATAAGGTATGGAACAAGATTAAAGGGTGGTTTGAGAGATCTCTCTCCCAAGAGGGGCATCAAATTCTAATAAAAGCAGTAGTCCATGCCATTCTAATCAAAGGGTATCATCAAGTGGAGAAACTGGCAGGCGGAACATACTCATGGATGGTTCGGTTCTGGTGGCATAATGGGGATCCGACTAAGATTTACTAGGTTTCTTCTAGCTGGTTTTGTGAACGAAAAGAGGGGTGTAATGAGATTCCGATCTCTTCATGATTCCAATACAACTTTGCTTGATAAACAACTCTGGATATTGTTTCGAAACCCTGACAGCTTAGCAACCCAAGTCCTTAAGTTAGTTACTATCCGAATTCGTACTTACTTGAGATCAACTAGGTTCCCATTTATCATTGGTGTGGACATGGATGATTACAAGAAAAGAGTTGGTCTGGGCCAAATGCTGGTGTAGCATCGGGTTGTGGAAAAAGGTAAGGGTTTGGGATCCAATCGACCAAGTTTTGCTTGTTTTCCCTAATTGTAAATGGGTGAAGATACAAAGGTTGCAGCCTTGATTGTCCCAGCTACAAAATAGTGGGACTGCAATATTATTGAACACTTATCTTGGAAGGAGGATCGAGATCACATGCTTGCCATCCCTTTGGATAGGGAGGAGATTGATGACTCTCTGCTCTATCAGTACTCATCAAATAGTGATTATTCAGTGAGAAGTGCATATCATCTTGCACTTGGAATAGGTAATGCTTGGTTGTCCACTTCCAAAGTAGGTAGAAGTAGCTAGAAATTTGTTTGAGGTGCCAGGGTTTTTCATAAGGTCTAAACATTTACATAGAGACTTGCTCTCGATGCTCTTCCTTCAACTCGATTTGAGATCATAAGGATGAAACCTTTGAACACATCTTTTTGTGTTGTCACTTGTCTCTTCAAGTTTGTGGATTTTTCAGTATCAGTTGGGCCATTTTTTCTCACTGGCAAGATTCCCGAGAAGTCTAGCAGCACTACCTATAATCAAACCTCCAGCTAAGGAACTTTGGTTTCTGCTTGGTCCTTTGCTGGTTTACTAGTGGAGCCGGAATAAGAGGGTCACAGAGCAATCACTTACCCGGTCGGACCAGATTATTAGCCGCTTCAAGAGCTTTTACCAATCAAAGTGTTAGGCGAAAGCACCACCAGTGATAAGAGAAACCTCACTTACTATTACAGGTTCAATGGGTTTTACAAACCCTAAATAAATTAAAAAGCCTTGAATATTCAGAAAGAACAAAAAACTGATTTACAGAGAGAATAAAGAATCATAGATCTATATTTATGAATCAAACATAAACATAACTAGTATGATCAGAAAAAGGCTTAGAAGCTAGAATCGGTGGTGGGCAACTCTCGACCACTAAGGCCGGTGACCATACACACACCGATTGCAAGTTCCCCACACCCCACAAAGGAAATATCCACTCAGGACCACAAAGAGCTTGTATCGACAATAAGAGTGTTCACAAAGAACATAGAAAGAGAGGTGATATTTAGTTTCTAGTTTTCTTAATTGTGGACTGAAAATGGCCGGTGGAGATTTATAAGGAGACTCCATTTATGGTAGTGAGAGAACAAGGAAGAAAAACGAGGAGAAAGATGGTGGAGGTGGAAATTCCAGAGACGAAAAACACAAGGAGGCGAGAGAAAATTTTACTCGAGATGAGAAAGCCGAAAGAAGATGCTAGGTTAGGGTTTCAGTCAAAAATTGGGAACCAACATTATAAGAAGGATCCGGGTCGGATAAAGATGCAGGTGGGTTGGGTAAGACCAAGTTGGGATGAAAACTGAGTGGGCCTAAGCGAGAGTGTGGGCTGCCATCCTTAATGTGTGTAGGATCAAGTGGACTGGGCCTACCATTTTGTCATGGGCCACATATATTTTCAACATCCCCCTTTGGACCAGGACCAATGAATGGTACCTAGTCCACCAGATCTGGGTAATCATCATTGCCATTCTTCTTTTGTACCTGGAAAAAACACCTCTTGAACACACATGGGTTAGCACAAGTGCATCACGAAGCAAAAACTTTAACACTAAGCAACTCATAACCACCAAGGTTCACCAGCCACCAAGGCTCAATCCACAAAGGAATCAATCAGCCACCAAGGCAAAGTCATGAAGACTTAGTAACCACCAAGGTCTACCTGGCCACCAAGGCTCAACCAACCACTCAGACTCAAATCCACAAGGGAACTATGCACTAAGCCATCGCATAAAGCACTTATGCACCAAGTGAAATCACAACTGATTTAGAAACTAAAAAGTACAAAGCCTATTTCTTGCACAAAGCCAAGCCATTTTTCGTACTAAGTGATAATAAACACTAAGCAATCAACGAAAATTCACTAAGCAAAAATTCAAAGTAGTGCTAAAAGACTTCTCCACAAACATTATCAGAATCCTTTTTATCTTTTTCTTTGTTCTTGTAGTCTCTCTTTGGCTCTTTATAATTTCTAATATAATGTCCCTTTTTTCCACAATTATAACACCGTCTATTCTTAAATTTGTTATTCCTATCACTGGACTCATCCCTATCACTAGATTCAGACTCACTATGACTTTTTCTCCTATCTTTATTATGCCTTCTATTACTGTAATTACTATTTCGATTTTTACTCATTCCTCTTACAAAATTAACTCTATTCTTAGACTGACTTGTTTTATTTGTTTTTAAATTTATTTCTTTGTTTTTCAGACCATTTATAACAGTATCTAGGCTAACATTATCCCTACCATATTTAATAGCAGCTTTTACATCAATATATGAATCAGGAATAGCATTCAATAAAACAATAGGGTATAGTCATCAATATTCTTATCTCCAATTAATTTTATGTCTTGAATCAATTTAGTAAAATCATCAAGATTTTCTTTAATGTTTTTGGACAGATCAAGTTTATACCGAATAAAATTTTCAAACAGAAAAAAGTTTGCTAGGTAAAGATGTTTCAGTATAGAGCTCTTCAAGTTTTTCCCAAATCCTTTTTGCCGAATTTAGTTTACCCACTTTTCTGATCACAGAATCAGACAAATTAAGGATTATAGAGAAGTATGCGAACTCATCGTTTTCAAGTCATTTTTCTTCAGAAATATTTTCAAGTCTATTTTCTTGTAGTGTCTCCCATCTCCAATCTGTGCAATGTAGGGGGATCTAGAGACTTATGTTGAAGCTTTAGGCTAATATATTAACCTTTATAAAACAATAGCAATGGTTAGCAGGAACACGGACCTTTTGATTATTGACACCGTTCGCCTCGATTTGTGATAGGGTATGGAACAAGATTAAAGGGTGGTTTGAGAAATCTCTCTCCCTAGAGGGGCATGAAATTCTAATCAAAGCAGTAGTCCAGGCCATTCCGACTTACTCCATGATTATGTTCCGCCTGCCAATTTCTCCACTTGATGATACCTAAAACATGATGGTTCGGTTCTAGTGGCACAATGGGGATGCGACGAAGATTTGCTAGGTTTCTTCTAGCTGGCTTTGTGAACGAAAAGAGGGGGGATCTCTTCATGATTCCAGTATAACTTGCTTGACAAACAGGTCTGGATATTGTTTCGAAACCCTGACAGCTTAGCAGCCCAAGTCCTTAAGTTAGTTACTATCGGAATTTGAACTTGCTTGAGGCTCAACTAGGTTCCCATATATCATTGGTGTGGAGATGGATCATTACTAGAAAGGAGTTGGTTTGGTCCAAATGCAGGTGTCGCATCGGGTTGTGGAAAAAAGGTAAGGGTTTGGGATCCAATCGACCAAGTTTTGCTTGTTTTCTCCAATTGTAAATGGGTGTGAAGATACAAAGCTTGCGGCCTTGATTGTCCCAGTTACAAAATAGTGGGACTGCAGTATTATTGAACACTTATCTTGGAAGGAGGATCGAGATCCCTTTGGATACGGAGGAGATTGATGATTCTCTACTCTACCACTACTCATCAAATGGTGATTATTCAGTGAGAAGTGTGTATCATCTTGCACTTGGAATAGGTAGCGCGAGGCCGTCCACTTCCTAAGTGGGTAGAAGTAGCTAGAAATTTGTTTGGGGTGCCAGGATTTTTCATAAGGTCCAAACATTTACATGGAGACTTGCCCTCGATGCTCTTCCTTTAACTCGGGGTTTAGCTCCCCGAGGAGTCCTATTCGTTGCGTAATGCTCGGTTTGAGATCATAAAGATGAAACCTCTGAACACATCTTTTTGTGTTGTCACTTGTCTCTTGAAGTTTGTGGACTTTTCAGTATCAGCTGGGCCATTGTTTCTCACTAGCAAGACTCCTGGGAAGTCTGGCAGCGCTACCTATCATCAAAACTCCAGCCAAGGAACTTTGGTTTCTGCTTGGTCCTTTACTGGTTTATTAGTGGAGCCAGAACAAGAGGGTCACGGAGCAATCACTTACCTAGTCGGACCAGATTCTTAGCAGCGCCAAGAGCTTTTACCAAGCAAATCTATCGACCTAGAGAACACCAAGCCTTGGGGGAGGGAGGGGGGGGACTCTGAACAAGGCTGCTGGACTTCTCCTTTCAATGACACTATCAAGAATAATATTGATGGAGTGATATTTTTTTAGGACATGGAAGTAGGGGTGGGAGCTATTGCTAGGTACATGCGTGGTGAGGTTGTGGGCTGGGGAGCATCTCAGTTCAAAGGTGTTTTTCCGCCCGAATAGGCTAGCAGTAAGGGCGAGCTAGAGTTTGGTACACAATGCATCTAGGTTATAGTAATCATTGAAGGTGATAATTTGGGCATCATCAATTGCTTTAGCGATCCGACGGAGGACTCGTCTTTTTTCGCTCCTTTCTTTCATGACATTCGAACCTTGTCTTTTCCTTTACTTCTATTAATTTTTCTTTCACATGTAAAGAGCATAATACTTTGGCGTCGGCTGGAAATTTCTGTGTGGGAGCTTCTCTTTCCAGTATTGACGTCAAGCTGAAAAGAAACAACGTTGACGTTGTTTCTTTTTAGCTTTGTTCCGCTAATTTTGGTTGAATGATAACTTGATTTCGCTCTCTCTCAAAGAAAAAAAAAGTATTCAGTGGAGTTATGAGCCTTCTTCTTCTTCATCATCATCATTATTAATGTTTAGTATCGTGGTTTTATATATTAATAAATAGGTAAAATTACATTTTTGGTCCTGTAACTTTAGGTCGTTAGCACTTTTAGTCCTGTAACTTACTTCATTTACACATTTAGTCCTTTTTTGACGAATTTAGTCCTTAGCATCTCACATTTGTCCTTTTTTGGCAAATTTAGTCCTGTATTGACAATTTTTCCTAACGACTCATAGTTACAGATAAAAAAGAGATTTATTATAGTTTGAATAGGACCAAAATTGTCAACAGGACTAAATTTGTCAAAAAAGGACCAAATGTGAGATGCTCAGGACTAAATTCGTCAAAAAAAGGACTAAATGTGTAAATGAAGTAAGTTACAGGACTAAAAGTGCTAACGACCTAAAGTTACAGGACCAAAAATGTAATTTTGCCTAATAAATATCAACTTCAATAATAAAAAGTTATAGTGCGTGTTTATGACATTAATATATTAAATAAAACATAATTTTTTATTAATTATTTTTATATAAAATTCAACAGATCATTTTGTAAACATTATAAGTTTGATAATTATTAATTAATTACATTCTTATTAGAAAATCAGTTCATTTAACTTTCAACTTATTTTCAATAAATTTGTATATCACATTTGTACTACGTATTACAATTTTATTGATAACTATATTAATAAATTTGTAATTAGGTAATACAAAAATCACCTTTGTTTGGTCATATGAATTTTTGTTCATCTCATGAAATGATAATTGAAAACTATATTAACCACGAAAATTTTGGTCCTTCCGAAAAGTTGGAGGCTCACCACAAAAACTTACAGAATTGAGAGGTTGTAAATGCTTGATCTTCCACCATTTTTTAAATTGAAAGTAACAAACCTTGGTTGAATGTATATAAAAGGATGCTGGGACGCCCCAAATAACACCTCACAGATATCTCAATTTTCTTAGCAATAAAAACCATTAGAGTATTAGATAGTGTGAGACGATAAAAAGTTGTTAGGGGAGAGAGAGGAGAAATTACACTCTCAATCTCTTTCCTGATTAGGAAAAAAAATCATGACTTCGAATATGTCATTGGAAGATATTAAAAATGAAACAGTTGATCTTGTAAGTATTATTTTTATTTTTACGTGTTTCCTATTCATTTTGTAAAATACTTTTGCTAGATTTATATTAATTTATTGAGATTTTTTATAAACACACATATATAAATTAATTCTAATAATTATAATTATTACAATTTTTTTCTTATTCATTGAAACATGAACTATTATTGTTATACTCTTACTTTTTAAAAGGATCATCTACTTCTAGTTTATTTTTTATCTCATTGAAATGAAATGAAGTGCCGAGCAATCACACGTTACTGAATCGTATTTTCATTTTCTAGATTTAACAAGAATGTGTGTGCATGATAGGTGTAGTTTAACTATTGTCCATATACGCTTATTCGTATTCTATATATTCTAAAATTTCATCTACAACTCCTAAACACTGCTACTTATTTATTTTTTCTCATTGAAATGGAAAAAAGTGGCAAACAATCACACGTTATTGTTTCATTTCTTGATTGAATAAGAATGTGGTTTATGCATGATACCTCTGGTTCAACTATATAATGGGCTATTTGTCATGAATGCAGGAGAATATCTCGTAACATTAACTATTATTGTTATACTCTTATTCATATTCAATGTGTTCTAAAAAATCATCGGCATCTCGTAAAAACTACTACTGGTTCATTTTTTCTCATTGAAATCAAATGAAGTGCTGATGAATTATACGTTACTATTTCATTTTGTTGATTGAACTAGTAAAATACTTTTTCATTGTGCGTAAAGCATAGTCTTTAATTTTTCAATATTAATTTTTTATTGGTTTTACACATTATATATAGACATATGTTTGTCTGGATTTTAAATATTTATATATGAGGATAAGTAGATTTGAAGAAAGAAAATGAACATATAAGTAAAAGTTTCGATGGGAACATTTTGATTGAAATTATTCATACTGAAACTTGGTTAATAAAAATGGATTCTAATAACTCAACATTTATACATTTGTCCTCCTCAAGTGGACGGTAAAAAACCACGATGGTGTTGTAAGAAACTCTGAAGAATTCATTCAAAATGCTTGGTGAATACTATATAAAATTTTCTTCAAATTCTCTCGACTTTTATATTTGTCTAAAATCTTCCATCTACAAACTTCCATACTTACATAAAATATTCTAAAATTTTTAACATTTTAAATTTATGTGGCATTTAGTGCTTTGGTGCGTACTTTTAATATTTCTATACTTGCGTAGATGCAGGAGATTGTTTCACAATATAATCTCTAGTAATAACCTATTTGTCATGAATGCAGGAGAATATCCCCATTGAAGAAGTGTTCCAAGAGTTGAAATGTTCAAGGGATGGTTTGACATCAGATGAAGGAGCCAAAAGGCTCCAGATCTTTGGACCCAATAAGCTTGAGGAGAAAAAGGAGAGCAAATTCTTGAAGTTCTTAGGGTTCATGTGGAATCCTCTGTCTTGGGTTATGGAGCTTGCAGCCATCATGGCCATTGTTTTGGCCAATGGAGGGGTAATTAACTTCATACAACCACCTTTAGATTCTTTATATATTGTCTTTTCAAGAAAGAAAATCAAATGTGATTTTGAATATGTGCAGGGCAAGCCCCCAGATTACCCAGACTTCATTGGTATTGTCGTGCTCCTGTTCATCAACTCCACCATTAGTTTCATCGAAGAAAATAATGCAGGAAATGCTGCAGCTGCCCTTATGGCTGGCCTTGCTCCCAAAACCAAGGTTCGTATATAATCGTAGATATAGACATATTGGTTAATTGTTTTTCTTTCGATGTATGAGTTTAATGTTGGCTTGCAACTATTACAGGTCTTGAGAGATGGTAAGTGGTCTGAGCAGGATGCCTCAGTCCTCGTTCCAGGAGACTTGATCAGCGTCAAGTTAGGGGATATTATCCCGGCTGATGCTCGTCTCTTGGAAGGTGATCCTTTGAAGATCGACCAATCAGCCCTCACTGGTGAATCCCTTGCTGTAACCAAGCACCCTGGTGATGAAGTATTCTCTGGTTCCACCTGCAAGCAAGGTGAGATTGAGGCTGTGGTCATCGCCACTGGTGTTCACACCTTCTTTGGTAAAGCTGCTCACCTTGTTGATAGCACCAACAATGTTGGGCACTTCCAAAAGGTACGAAATGATCATGCTTTAAATTAAAATAGAGTTTTGGACACCCCACAATTTATATCAAGACTTTGAATTCTTGTTTCATCAGGTGTTGACCGCCATTGGAAACTTCTGTATCTGCTCCATTGCTTTGGGGATGATAATTGAAATTATAGTAATGTACCCTATCCAACACAGAAGGTACAGAGATGGAATTGACAATCTGTTGGTGTTGCTCATTGGAGGTATCCCAATTGCTATGCCGACAGTCTTGTCTGTGACCATGGCTATTGGATCTCATCGCCTGTCACAACAAGGTGCCATCACAAAGAGAATGACAGCCATTGAGGAAATGGCCGGCATGGACGTGTTATGCAGTGACAAGACCGGCACACTCACCCTCAACAAGCTCACTGTCGACAAGAATTTGATTGAGGTGTTCCCAAAAACGCCGACAAGGACACTGTCTTGCTTGCTGCCAGGGCTTCCAGAATAGAGAACCAGGATGCTATTGATGCTTCGATCGTTAACATGCTCGGTGATCCCAAGGAGGTAGAAAAATGTTCTTGCCCTCTTTATGATAGTCAATACTTGTTAATTATATAGCACATATTACGGTGTTCATTTTCTTGACTATTGTTTTCTTTATGAGTGTTTCAGGCTAGAGCAGGAATTATTGAGGTGCATTTCTTGCCCTTCAACCCAGTGGACAAACGTACAGCCATTACCTACTATGACTCTAATGGAAACTGGCATAGATGTAGCAAGGGTGCTCCTGAGCAGGTAAAGAGCTAGAATCCGATAATTGTTCATGATCATACAAAGGTTTCTTCTCTTCTCTTCTGTCTAAACCTTTTATTAATTTTCCAGATCATTGAAATTTGTGGACTCAAAGGTGAGACGCTAAAGAGGGCTCATGTGATCATCGACAACTTTGCAAACCGCGGTCTTCGATCTCTTGCTGTTGCACGACAGGTATTGAAGCTTCTACGTGTAAACTGTATATATAGAGATCATCATTTATACGTTGGTATCACTGTATATCTCTTTCCAGACTATTCCTGAGAAAAACAAAGAGAGTGCTGGTGATCCTTGGGAGTTCGTGGGCTTATTGCCTTTGTTTGACCCCCCAAGGCATGACAGTGCAGAGACTATCAAGAAAGCTCTTGACCTCGGTGTGAACGTGAAGATGATCACTGGTGACCAGCTAGCTATCGGGAAAGAGACTGGGCGTAGGCTCGGAATGGGTACCAATATGTATCCATCTTCCACCCTTCTTGGCCAGAACAAGGATGAGTCCATTGCTTCGATGCCTGTTGAAGAACTTATAGAGAAGGCTGATGGCTTTGCTGGAGTCTTCCCAGGTGAGAAACCACACAAACTAATGCATATTAAGAACTTATGAATGAAAAAACTAACAAGATTTTTTCAATATACAGAGCACAAATATGAGATTGTGAAGAAACTGCAAGAGAGGAAGCACATTTGTGGTATGACTGGAGATGGTGTGAATGATGCTCCAGCACTCAAGAAGGCAGACATCGGCATGCTGTAGCAGATGCAACTGATGCCGCCAGGGTGCATCGGACATTGTTTTAACTGAGCCTGGACTTAGCGTGATTATAAGTGCAGTGCTTACAAGCCGAGCAATCTTCCAAAGAATGAAGAATTATACTATTTATGCAGTTTCCATCACCATCCGTATTGTCATGGGATTCATGCTCATTGCCCTCATTTGGAAGTTTGACTTCTCACCTTTCATGGTTTTGATCATCGCTATCCTGAATGACGGCACCATCATGACCATCTCTAAGGACAGGGTGAAGCCATCTCCACTACCCGACTCGTGGAAGCTCAAGGAAATATTTGCCACTGGCATTGTCCTTGGGACCTATATGGCTATCATGACCGTCATTTTCTTCTTCCTCGCATCTGATACGGACTTCTTCTCCGTATGTTTCCATCCTCAAAACTCAAATCTAGTTTATTTTGTTTCTACCCTTATTACCCTAAGGAAACAAAACTAGATTGATCATCCGTACACTATTTGTTATTTCTTATAGGATACCTTTAAGGTGAGATCAATCAGGAACAACCCTGATGAACTTACTGCTGCCCTTTATCTTCAAGTGAGCATTATCAGTCAGGCACTCATTTTCGTCACGAGGTCAAGAAGCTGGTCATTTATTGAGCGCCCTGGTCTCTTGCTCGTTGGAGCTTTCTTGATCGCTCAGTTGGTGAGTCACAAAAAAAAGCTGAAGCTCGCCATAAATTCATGTTGATTAACTTGATCAACTCTTAAACTATCAACTAATTATGAGTTCTTGGATCGACTGCAGTTGGCTACTGTTATTGCTGTGTATGCACACTGGGAATTCGCAAGAATGAAGGGCATTGGATGGGGCTGGGCTGCAATCATCTGGATCTACAGTATTATCACTTACATCCCACTTGACATTATCAAGTTTGGGATTCGCTTTGCATTGAGCGGCAAAGCTTGGGATTCCATGATCCAGAAAAGGGTACATCAAAACTAGGAAAACCACACTTAATTTCTTGATTTTCTTCTCCTCCAACACTCATTCATTATTGATCTTTTTCGTTTCTCTTTGAAAATTAGATTGCTTTCACCACCAAGAAGGATTACGGTAAAGGTGAGAGAGAAGCACAGTGGGCAGTTGCTCAACGAACCCTTCATGGCCTCTCCACCAATGAAACTTCTGAATTGTTCAATGACAAAAGCTATAGGGAACTGTCTGAAATCGCCGAGCAGGCAAAGCGAAGGGCTGAAGTTGCAAGGTATCCATTTGAACCTTAGTTGGTTACTGATAAGATGATTTCTGCTTAGTTCATATTTTTACAAGAAAATTAATGTTTCAGGCTGAGGGAACTCCACACTCTAAAGGGGCACGTTGAGTCAGTCGTCAAGCTCAAGGGATTGGACATTGAGACCATCCAACAGCACTACACTGTGTAAGAATATGGGCGAGGATCATGGTCGACTGTTGAACAAGAGAGGGGATGCAAAGTGAAGATAGCTACAAGAAAAACGATCTTTTGCTACAACTATTTATACTAAACAAAAACATCCATTCCAAAAGGTTGTTAATTAGTTAATGACTACAAAATCAAATTGGTAGCAAAAGGTACTGTAGAACAATGACATTTTCATTTTTTACTAGGGATTCATATTGTTATGATAAGCTTGTTTTTTGTATGGTGTAAAAAATACAGAACGACATCATTTTTGTAATAAACAGAAACTTGGATTTTGTTGAAAAGATGGCTCCACTGTTTCATTTTCCCTCATTCTGTTAACTACAAAAACTATCCTATAACTTTAAAGAAGGAGAACAAAAGCGAGAATGACCTAACTAATGAGACCAAAAGTGCAACTAAATCAGCATACATATATATATATATATATTAGAAAGTATTACGTGCGATGCACGTATATAAATATATTTTTAGAGGTAAATATAACATTTATAGTTAGCTATAAAATATATTAAGTTCATAATAATTTTTATGTTTCCGTCATTGGAACATTAATATATACTATTATATTGTCAAACAAATTAATAATATGAGTTTACAAACTATTTCATTTTATTATTTATAATTTACTTTCTAATTTTAATTTGGTATTATTATATTTAAAAGAAATTTTCCCAAAATTGAAATTTTGTATTTGTTATTCACTAATGATCATATTTTATTATCATGAATCAAACCAATTAATATGAAAATAATAATAATAAATTCAATATTAAAAAAAGTTAATTACCCAAAACTCCTTATTTTGAATTAGTTTTTACAAAAAGAAAAAAATTTAATAAAATGTATCAGGTTTTATTTGTAGGTTTTATTATGCTTATTTGCTATTTGTTTTATTATATTATCATTGTGTATTTTATATTTTTTTCCTTTTATTACTATATCTTGAATGTCATTTATTTATTGACATTCAATGATTTTAAATTAATTATTTATTAATATTATCGATAAAAATATAATCTAATTGGACTATAATATTAGTATGTGTATTGCAAGGGGCCTATAAAGTATGCTAACTATATTTTCTTAGTATCAACTTTAAATATGGCCAAAGTATTGTTACATGCTTTATTTACTTCTAAATTTTGAAAAATTATTGCACACTATTTCTTATTCATGAAAAATGTAATTTCGGTCTTCTAACTTTAAAATTTTGACAATTTTTATTCTTTTTCGATATTTTTAGTCCTGTAACTTAGGAGACATTGGCATTTTTAGTCCTATAACTTAAGAAAATTGGCAATTTTGATCCTACATGAACTTACTTGCATGACTAAAATTGTAAGTAAATTGCAATTTTCGGCCAGAAAGGACTAAAATTGCCAAAATTATAAAATTATAGGACTACATTGCTAAAATTAATTTGTATATGACTAGAAATGCCACCCCCTTTAAGTTACAGGATTAAAATTGTAATTTTTCCCTCTTATTCATATATATCTTATTGGTATAATGCATTTCTTATTCAATAATATATTGTGTTACAACTTAATCTTTTTGTCATATTTGTTCATGTAATACTCATGCTACTAATATAAAAAATGCACTAGATTTAAAAGTAATATTGCGCATTTAGGATTATATATACTTAAGAAAAAAACTTAATAATAAGAGATTCACTCAATAATTGAATTTTGATAAGCAATTTAAATCTAATAGAATTAGTGCTTTTATTTTCATACATTGATTTTTATTCTTATAAGTACTCATTTTTAATTATGTTTATAAATTTATTCCCAAAAATAAATTTCTCCTTGATTTATTTATCATCTTTTATTTCTAGTTTCAACATAATAAATCAAAATTTGTTAACTACTTAATTTGAAAATATAATTATACAATTGAAATTTAGTCTATAGCAATGTGTTAGTATATACAATTACTTTAAAATCTTACTTTTAATTGGTAGGTAAATTATATTATTGGCATCCGAACTATGATTATTTTTGCACTTTGTCACTGAAATATTTTTTTTGTGTTAAGTTACCATATCAACTTTATGAAATTTGCACTTTGCCATAGATAATCATCATTTTGTTTATTTTTATGCTTGAAAATATCACATGTTGTGCTTATGTGAAAAATATCACATCACATAACCTTTAAATATTACATGTGCATTGCATGTAACATTTTTTCAATAAAAAACTTGATTAAAAAACAATTATAAATGGCAAGTAAAAAAATTTGTAAAGATGAGATAGTAAGTTGACACAAAAAAAAAAAAAAAAAATAGATGTCAAAATGTAAAAACAATCATAGTTCGGATGACAGAATATAATTCATCCATAATTGTTATCATTTTAATATTTTTCAACATTTGACTTTTCTTATTTTGGTAATATAACTTATACATCATATATATAATATATATATATATTTAATTTTTAAAAATATCTACTTATGTCTAAATATTTCTAAATTGATTGATATACCAACTATTAGTTATATTAAAAAAAAATTGGTATTAAAATAAATATATTTTGCATCTAGAGGCACAATACTTTTATGTTAATTGTATTTCATTAGCAATATACTATCTTTATATTATAAATTTAATTATTTATAACTTTGTCTACACTATTCAATTCCACATATATCCATGTCAATTGTTTCTATTGTTATTTTTACTTCTATAATATTGTGAAGATATAAACAAAACTAATTTATATTTTCAAGTTAGAGAAACTAATTTATGTCCCTTTGTTCCATTTAAAATTAAAAAAATTAATTTTAAGTTGAATTCGATCTTGATAATTAGATTTGTTGTATACCCTAAAATTTTTTAAAAGTTCATAGACTATGGGGCTGCTTCTTTTATAATTAGTCAAAATAAAAAATGTAATGAAATAAAGAAGTAAAATAATCAGAAAAATTATATGAATATCCGAGCGATAAACATATGGAAGAGGTCTATGAAATTTTTTCAATCTATTACAATGATTGAAAAATTTTATTTGTGAAGAATATTATTTTACAATTTGTTAATGCTATTTGTTTTGAAATTTTACTTTTCAATATTATTTTATAATATTTGTTCCCTAATTTGTTATTTTGTGTAACATATTATGCAACACTTTATTTTTTTTGTTACTTTTTATCAATATATTTTATTTTTAGTTTTCTTCTTTTTTTTTAAATATTCATGATGTTATATTTTTTTTGTTATTTTTAATAAAAACTTGATATAGATTGACTAAACCTATTGAAAATATCAAAATGGTTCTATGTGTCTCATAAGGATCTATAATTATGTCAATTATACTTATTGGGGGGGGGGGGGGGGGTGGATGGTTTTTTACCTATTAATATTAAAATAAAATAAAATCAATTCACTCTTTAATGTTTCAGCAACACCTCTAATTTAATAAGATTGATAATTTTTATTCGCAATTAAATTTTGATACTTATTAATTATCATATATATATATTATATATATAATATATATTGATAGATATATTTTAATTTAGATTAGTACTTTATAAATTATTCACGTATTATTTATTTTAAAAAATTTTAATGTGACATTGTAAATTATAATTTTCTCAAAATGATTAGGATTACTTCTGGAAAAGTAAAATTTATTTGAATATTAATTTTTTTTAGTTGGATATTGATGCGTTAAAAAACGCACGGCTCTAAAGGGTATGGACTGTCGTTCAAGACTTGGACCGAAATGAATGCCAATCTTGAAGGGGGTACCTACAAAAAAGGTGTTAGCACTCTAACGCCCAAGTTAGTATTGGATCATCGAGAAATATGAAGATAAAAGTAGATAAATGCCATATAAATTGAGATGCGGTGAATGATATAGGTGTAGAAGTGTATGAACACGTGATAACGTGATTGTAGAGTGCTTAGAGAGTGTTTAGAGAATAAAAAAATTATGAGAGACGTGAGGAACACGTCTAGAGAGTGAGAGAAGAGTCAATAATGTGTCAAGGAGGTCTCTTGAAGGTGAGATCAAGGTCTTAAAGGTGTCCCCATAAGGTAGAATGAACCTGTATTTATAAGGGAGGGGGATGCCCCTTCCCCTCCCCACTGGAGTCTGCACGTTTCCTCTATTTTCGGGAAGAGTGGATAGGATTTGTTAGGATAAAGCCTGATTTGCCTTTAACATTAGTTAGTTATGCTATTGAAGCTTATCTCAGAGTTGGGGGATACCCTGTCCCAGATTTGGGGCAGGCTGTTAGAGTCTGTTAGGGTTTTGAGTCCTTCTTCAGTTCTTGAGGGACTTCTCGTCTGCAAGGAGTCCCAACCGCCATGGGGAGTCCTCCTAGGGCTGATATGGTCTAACATGGTTGCTAACACATGGTCTAATGAGATGCTATGTAGGATAGTGGACTGCCACGTGTGTGGGCCTTTTGGGCCGAACATTTTGTTAAGCTTTGATGATTGTAGGAGTAAGAGGATGCCCCGTCTCTCAGTCCGAGTAGGAGGATGTCCTGTTCTCTTGGACCGAGTAGGAGGATGTCCTGTTCTCTTGGACCGAGTAGGAGGATGCCCCATCCTCTTGGACCTCTTAGGATGTTACGACCCTCGCGTTTCTTTCTCCTTTTTAGATCGCTTGGGCCTCTTTGGACTAGCCTATTTTTATGCACATCATTTCCCCCCCCCCCCCCCCACACTCTAATAAGTAAAGATCTTGACACTTAGTAGAGTAGACTTCTTTAGAGCCAAGGTCTAGAATCTTTTTTTTTTAATTCCTGCGAAGAACGTTAGTAGCATAAGCATGTTTAGAAAAACAATACTTACTTTGTGCCTGCACGGAGTAAGATTTCTTATGAAGTTGTCTCCATGGAAGAGGGTTTAATGGGTGCCTTTTGTGCTTACTTCGTTGAAGGACTTTATTTTTCTACAAGAGAATGTTAGAAAATAAAAAAAAATGCATAAATCATAAATAGATCTTGCATGGAGCAAAAATTATTGTGCCTCTTTAGATGAGGGCTTATTGAGAGGGGTGTCTCCTTGGAACATGACTTGGGGACCTCGCCGGAGGAAGAATAAGGTGTCCGCCAGAGACAGAGGCTTAGATGCCTCCGCGGAGGAGGCTTAGGTGCCTGCACAGGACAGAGTTTACAAGTCCCCTGGAGAAGGACCTAAGTGCCTGCTCAAAGGAGGGGGGTGCCTCCACGAAGGAGAGCTTCTGTGCTTGTGTGGAAGATAGGGCTTTTGTGCCTGTGTGGAATATAGGGCTTTTTATGAGAGGTTTAAAAAACATGTCTCCTTTGTGAAATTATTACAAGAAAACACATTTTAATATGTCGAACGTGGTAATATAATTTCTGTTAAAATATTAAAAAGTACTCCTTGAGGGCTTGTAGTAAAAAAATATTCGTATAGGGGAATGCCTGCCTGGGGGCAGGGCTTACTTTTATGAGGGGGATGTCTGCTTGAGGGCAGGGTTTATTTTCTAAGAAGGATGCCATCCTGTTCTTCTAGGGGGACGTTTTCCAGATTTTTCTGAGGAGGATGCTCTCCTGCTTTTTCAAGGGGACCATAAAGACACATCTTTGTAAGTTCAAGAGGTCCAGCTCAAGCTTTTCAATGTGCGCCATCCAATCCTTGGGGGCAACTTCTTGTGGGGGAGTGTGCTCCCGCCTTCTGACTAAGGGGACACCCTATCGCAAGGGTCTCTGCATATTGAATAGTGGATTAGTAGGAACATTAGAATTAAGTAATGAAAATGATGAGGCCACTGAAATTGGGGCTTGAACAGAGGTAGTAATCATTCGTGGGAGGTCTTCCATTGTGAGGAGGACCATTCTTTTGGGGGAATCTTCTTAGGAAGTGTGAACTCCTTCCATGGATCTCATGTCTTAGACCAATGTTCTCACAGACGGCACCAATGATTCCTTCAAAAAACACACGGGTCGAAAGGGTGTGGACTGTCGTTTAAGGTTTGGGCCGAAGCAAATGCCAATCTTGAAGGGGGGACTTGCAAAAAAGGTCTTAGCACTCCGACGCCCAAGTTAGTATTTGATCTTCGAGAAATATGAAGATAAAAGTAGATAAATGCGATATAAATCGAGATATGGTGAATGATATAAGTGTAGAAGTGTATGAACACATGATAACGTGATTGTGGAGTGCTTAGAGAGTGTTTAGAGAATAACAAGTGTATGAGAGACGCGAGGAAGACATCTGGAGAGAAAGAAGTGTTAAGGATGTCTCTTGAAGGTGAAATCAAGGTCTTATAGGAGGGGGATGCCCCTTCCCCTCTCGACTGGAGTCTACACATTTTCTCTATTCTCGAAAAAAGTGGATAGGATTTGTTAGGATAAGGCCTGATTTGCCTTTACCGTCGATTAGTTATGCTGTTGAAGCTTATCTTCGAGTTGGGATATGCCTGTCCAGATTCGGGAGAGGCTATTGGAGTCTGTTAGGGTTTTGAGTCCTTTTTGAGTTCTTGGGGGATTCCTCATTTGCAAGGAGTCCCAGGCGCTAGGAGGAGTCCTACTTAGGCTGACGTGGTCCAACATGGTTGCTGACACATGGGCTGACGAGATGTCATGTATGATAGTAGACTGCCACGTGTGTGGACTTTCTGGGCTGAACATTTTGTTAAGCTTTGATCATGGTATGAGTAAGTGGATGCCATTTCCTCTCGGTCCGAGTAGGGGGGATGTCCTGTCCTCTTGGTCCAAGTAGGAGGATGCCCCGTCCTCTTAGGCCTCTTAGGATGTTACGAGCCTATTGTTTTTCTTCTTTTTGGATCGCTTGGGTCTGTTTGGGCCAATCAATTTTTATGCACATCAGATATATTATTCATTTTCCAAGAAGTTTAGAGCAATTAGGAGTCTGAAACTACTAAATAATTTATTTTAATACAATTTTTTATTCTTTTATAATTTGATGTATTAAAAAAAATGCACTGGTCCAATAGATATGGACTATGGGTCGATGCTTGGGCCGAAGCAACTGCAAATCTTGAAGTGGGGACCTACAAAAAAGGGTTAGCACTCTAACGCCTAAGTTAATATTGGATTTGAGCTTGAATAAAGTTAAAGAGTAAATAATTGCGATTGAGATTCGAGATATGGTGAATAATATAGGTGTAGAAGTGTATCAACACATGATAACGTGATTGTAGAATGCTTAAAGAGTGTTTAGAGAGCGAGAGAGAGTTGTGAGAGACGTGAGGAATGACGTCTAAAGAGTGAGAGTGAGTCCGCACGTTCCTTCTATTCTCGGGAAGAATGGCAAGAGTTGTTAGGATAAGTCATAATCCAATCTCATATTCAGTTAAATGTGATTTGGATGCTCATCTCTGAGTTAGGGAGAGTCTTCATCAGTGAGGACTCATTAGTCATAATATATATTTTGAGTGGACCTCCCTGTCTGTAAGGAGTTCTAGTAGCCAGGGGGTGTCCCCCTTGCTAGGGCTAATGTGGTCCAAGGTGGCTGCTAACCTCAGCGTTGATGAGATGTCACGTGGAAGAGTGGGCTGTCATGTGTTTGGGCTTTTTGGGCCGAATGTTTTGTTGGTCTTTGATCATGGTTCGAGTATGGGGATGCCCTGTCCTCTTGGGGCTCTTTGGATGTTACGAGCCTCTTGTTTCTTTCTTCTTTTGGATCGCTTGGGCCTTTTTGTGCCAGCTTATTTTTATGCACATCAATAGCCCCCCTCCGACTCTAATAAGTGGAGATTTCGACACTTATTAAAGTAGACGTCTTTAGAGCCGAGGTTCGAAGAATGAATTTTTTTTTTAATTCCTGCAAAGAATGTTAGAAGCATAAGCATGTTTAGAAAAAATGAGAGCTTACTTTTTGCCCATACCAAGCAGGACTTTTTACGAAGGTGCCTCCATGGATGAGGGCTTAACGGGTGTTTTTTGTGCCTACTTGGATGTAGGACTTTATTTTGCTACAAGATAATGTTAGACAATAAAGAAATATGTATATATTACGAATTAAATCTTGCACGGAATTATTGTGTTTCCTCATAGGAGAGCTTATTTGAGGGGGGCGCCTTCTTGGAACAGGACTTAGGAATCTTACTGGAGGAAGAATAAGGTGTCCGCTAGAAGCAGAGTTAGATGCCTGCACGAAAAAGGGCTTAGGTGCCTATATGGGACAGAGCTTACAAGTCCCCCATAGAAGAACCTAAGAACCTACCCGAAGGAGAGTCTCTGTGCTTGTGTGGAAGACAATATGTTTTATAAGAGGGATGCCTTCCGCGTGAAAATGCAAGAAGACACATGTTAATACATCGAAGGTGGTAAAAGAATCCTCCAAAATTATTAAGCTAAAATATTAAAGATACTTATTTTGAAAAACTGGTATGTGAAAATTTATTCTGTGAGGGGATGCCCTCGAGGGCGAAACTTATTTTCTGAGGAAGGATATCTGCTGCAGAGGCAGGCAGGGTTTATTCTGAAAGGGATGCCTGCCTGAAGGCAGGGCTTATTCAGAGAAGGCGTCCTTGTCCTCTTGCTCCTTGTGTTTTTCACCAAAGACGGCGTTTTTGTACTCCCAAGCCTTCTCCAAGTTCATGTGTTGTTCAGCTAGTTTCAATAGATTGTAAAAAGTGGCAGGGGGCTTCCTAGTTAAAGACTTGAAGATATCCCCATTTTGTAATCCTCGCTAAATGCACAAATTAGTGTATAGATATAGCAGTAGGGACCTCTAGGGCTATTAAATTGAAGCGTTGAAGATACTCCATTAGTGATTCTCCATCTCTTTGTTGAAAAGAGAAAAGACTCATGATGACATCATTTACTACTGGCAAAGTGATGGAGAAAGAGAGAGCGAAATTCTATGAATGATCGGAGGGATCCCGAGGGCAATTGATTGAACCACTATTGGGCTGACTGTGTGAAGGCAGTTCTGAACACACAACATTTAACCCCAGCAGTGTAACGGTGGAGAAGGTCAATGTTCTCAAAGCAAGAGAGGTGCTCCTGCGGATCCATGGTTCCGTTGAACTCCGACAGGTTGGTTTCCTTCCAGTTAAGAGGGAGTTCGTTTGCCAGCATCTTCGCTGAAGGGGGTTCTCTCTTGCTTCTTTAAGGGGATCCTAAAGATACGCCTTTGCAGGTGTAAAAGCTCCTGCTCAGGCTTTTCAATGTGCGTGATCCAATCCTTGAGGGTACCTTCTTGTGGAAGAGGGTGTTCTCGCTTTCTCACCAAGGGAACACCCTGTTGCAAGGGTATCTGCACATTGAACAGTGGATTAGTATAAACATTAGAATTAAGTAATGATAATGGTTGGGCCGCTGAAGTTGGGCCGTGAACGGAGGTAGTAAGCATCAGGGGAAAGTCCTCCAGCTGGAGATGAATTACCTTTCCGGAGGAGGTGCTATCTCCATTGTTCATAGAGTTCATAGATCTCACGTCCTAGATCAATGTTCTAACAGATGGCACCAATGATGCATTCAAAAAAACGCATGAGTCCAATGGATATTTTTTCTATGGGTCAATACTTGGGCCAAAGCGAATGCAAATTTTGAAGGGGGAATCTACAAAAAAGGGCTTAGCACTCTAATGCCCAAGTTAGTATTAGATTTGAGCTTGAATAAAGATAAAAGTAAATAAATGCGATTGAGAATCGAGATATGGTGAATAATATAGGTGCAGAAGTGTATTAACACATGATAACGTACTTGTAGAGTGCTTAGAGACTGTTTAGAGAGCGAGAGAGGTGTGGGATCGACATGTGAGAAAGATGTCTAGGGAATGTGAAAAGTGTCGAGAAAAAGTGTCAAGAATGTGTCAGGCAGGTCTCCTTTTGTATGGAAGAATGAACCTGAATGGAGTATGCATGTTCCCTCTATTCTCGAAAAGTTGTCAAGATAAGTCATAATCCAATCTTATCTTTAGTTAGGTGTGATTTTGATGCTCATTTCTGAGTTAGGGGGAGTCTTCATTAGTGAGGATTCCTTAGTCAACAAGGAATCCTTCTGTTGTAGGAGTTTAGGGCTTTAAGTGGACCTCCCTGTCGGCAAGGAGTCTTAATCACAAGGGGGTGCTCCCCTTGCTAGGGTTGATGTGGTCCAAGGTGGCTACTAACCATTGTATAGTATTTGTGGGTTATTTACATATATAAATCGCTAAAAAATGTTTATTGGCGCCTTTTTTTCACTCCAAAAAACTCAATGCCGGCCTGCAGCTCCTTTTTTCTAGAAGCTAACAGTTTTTTCAAGTCATGTGCCATTTCTGTTAAAAGTATTAACGGCACAGGTTAAAAAAATTGGATTTTGGGACCAAAGGTATTGAGCCCGTAAAGCTCGGGACCAAAAGTGAGAATGACCCTATCTAGTGGGACCAAAAGTGAGATTTTGCTATTTTACCACTCCAAAAAAAAAGAATTCTTTTGGAAAAAACATGACGTTAGCTAATGTTTTTCGTTCCAAATTTGCTACAAATACAGTCACATGGCCGTTCAAAAAAACAAAAAAAACTATTACAAAATCTTCATTTTGTTACCGCTATATTTCATTTTTGCTGAGTGATACTAGAGGCTTCTCCTATTGCAGCCCTTAACTATTAAAATGCTATGTCAAGTCTATTGATAAAACAAAATGTTGGATGAGACCTTTTCTCCGCAATTTCTAGAGCGTTAATTTCCGAATGCATCTACTATGTCTTGCCTGGTTGAGTCCTAGGCGGTAAACCAAATTTTTTGGCATACCTGCCAAGTAGAAACAGAAGATACATAATTGTCAGTACTAACTTTAGAAGTGTTTACCATCGACTTAATCTCCTCTTAACCCAAACCAGATTGACTTTTGAATCATTAGAAGTTTGTACTTCCTGTAATTCACTTGTTGCCTCTTCACCAGAGTTTGGTAATGGCCTCGTGCAAGTAGTACTTGAATATGCCGCTACAAGTTTATAGCCATGTCCTTTAATTGCGGGTTTAGAGCCCTCCTCTTTTATTTCTTGGGTCATCACCAAAGGTTATGGCTTTCGAATTAGTTCCATTATGTCATGCCATATAAAGCGAGAGACCAGTTTGGTAATCCTGATGGCGATCTGGAAAGATTGTTGGATTTGGCCAGGTATTTGGGCTTTCACTATTACTTGTCCAAATCTTTTACCCAGCTCTTCAAGGTTTTTCCTAAGATGTCTCGGGCTTACAATCTGGAGTTTGCTTCAAATACCTCCATCTCTTGTCAAGAAATCAAAATATTTTCATGAGATATGATAATAACACTATTATAACAATAATATTGACATTCAACTTGCTATTTTATAATACGAGTTTCTCGAGTTTTGATCCAAGTTTATTTTTAAGTCAAGCTTCAACATTTGTATTATCCACTTTTAAAGTAAATTCTTTGACTAGTAAGAATAAAGACCATTTTTTCAACGCTTTTAAATCACAAAGAACTCCTTCTCATCAATATGCCAAACTTTGGCTTGTTGTTTTGTGAACAACCCTCTTGTATATCAAAATGGTTCTTCACCAGTAGTTTTTCTTTTCATGAGCATTGTTGTCCATCTGTAGTCATTGGCGTTTGTATAGACTATCAATTCATCTTCATCCTATGGGATGGCAAGCTTTGGCACATTATTGCAAACGTGTCTCAACTCACGAATCATTTGGGTGTGAATTTGTTCCCATTTTTGTTTTGAACTTTCTGTTTCTTTCACAAATTCTTTGTATATCTTGCAAGATCCTTAATAAAGATTCCTGCAAAAGTAACAACTTCCAATAAGCTTTGAAATTGCTTCTTATTTTTAAGAATATCAAGAAAATTGTGAATTTTCTTCACAATGTGTTCCTACAACTTAATACCTGCTTCGTCAATAAGAATTCTTTAGAAATTCAATTTTATTGACTAGTGTAATGGCTTTCTTTTCAGAAATCACCGAACCCTCTTTATGACATGCATTCGAAAATAGTTCAAAATGTTTAATATGATCTTATATATTTTTATATGCAATCAAGATCTCGTCTATATTGACAAACATAAACTCAAGATAGTCTTTAAAATCATTATCCATTTTTCTTTGAAATATCTAGGTAAAAACAAGCCTTGTCAGAAGTACATTCCAGTCATATTGTCCTCGTGGTGCGGAAAATGCAATGTATATTTTTGAATGACTTTCCATCTTAATATGATAAAAATTAGATTTGCAATTAAATTTAAAAAATACTTTTTCACCTTTAATGCAGTCAAGTAAGTGTTCTTTACTTGGAACGTAATAAGTATCAAATTCTAGTATTTTAATAATACTTTGATATAGTTAATTACTAACCTGGATTTTTTTTTTTCTTTTTTATCTCACCATGATTTCTTATAAGAAAAGCAGGGCTATGACTCTAGGCTCAATGAGTTTAAGATTGATATGCTCATCAATATTCTTTTGCATATCCTTCTTATCCCCCATGTTCTTTTGGATAGGTTTGTATCAAACATGTTCGTACTTGCATTCCTCTTTGACTTTCACAGTTGCTTCGATTTTGTTTCTCTCCTACCATGCTGGAGGGTTTTCATTGAAATTCCTCTAGGTTTGTCTCTTGAAATTTTTGAGAGAATTTATTCATTTTTGTCTAATTACTTATACTCCTGTAAAACTGTTTTGAAAATCCTAAGTCTTTCTTCAAAAGCCTTGCAGAAACCTTGTTGCCTGAAAGACAAAAGTGCCTTACCAAATTCTCTTTTATCCTGCATTTTAGGATGAATTAACTTGGCATCACAATCACCACATTTGCTGCAAAAAATTTTGGGCATTATCTTGTTAAATGCCTTTTCTTGTTACAAAACTTGTATCTCACTATCATAGTTAGTAGTAAAACTCAACAGATTCTATGGTTATCCTATAAATACTTTTGCAAAGGTTTTGGATAAAGTCATTACCAAGCAAAATGTAGATAGGAAGTGTTTTTACCTTAAACGTAGATGTCACAAATGCTCCTCCATATCATGATTTTTGCTTCTTAAATTCCCTTATAGAGTACTAGGATTTTTTTATGAAAAAATCCCTGCTAGGTTTTGTTGCACAAATTCCTGATCCTGAATCAATATAAGTTGCAAAAATTCCAACTTATATTGTTCATATAACATACCTATCGATATGTGTATAGAAAAGGGACTAGTCATTCAAATCTTATGGTAACACCATCTAAACTAAATTCCATGATGTTACAGTTTCTTCTCCATAGTTTATGATCTTCAAGGAAACTTAATTCCAAAGTCATACTTTTATTTTCTCGTCCTGCAACACCTGAAATCATGATCTCATGGCCTGCTAGTTTTAGCATCCCTTCGTATTTACCAATAACAGATTGCTGCAAAATGATATGAATCATCACAAGAAAAAAAACTTTCTTTCTCAGACTCTCAGTGATGCAAATAAAACTCAAATTTGTTTCTAGCCTTCAAGGCATCTAAGCTTTCTATTTATCAACCCTAATTGCCTAAGGAGTTAAAGCTTTTATCAACTCCTTCTATTTAAAGCATGTAATTCTATCTTTTGAAAAGGACATCCTACTGCTTAACTCAATTTAGAGCTAATTTTTCGATCTAAAACTACATGATCCTTTTTTTACGATATAAACACCCCATATTTTGGTATTCTAATTGAATCTGGTGTTATTAGTTTAGCAAACTATTTGAAAATTTTAGTAATCTCAATATACTCTTTCCTAAATAACTAATCAGAATTATGTGTATTGGAAAGTGCATTAACTATTCTATATATTGTAGAATATGGTCTATTTTCTTCTTTCATAAGATCTTTTTTTTTGAAATCCTAATGAAGGGTCAAGGCACTACTGAAATTTTGATCAGCTAGGTTGTATGCAACTCTAGGTGAATATCGAACATCAATTTACATGCATACAAATTTCGATCATTGTTTCAAGACATCTATCTCTTAAGTTATTGATTCTTATATTCATTATTGATAAATATATTTTCGAATCAATTCCTTTCTTAAAAGTTGATTTTATTACTAATTCAATAGTTCCTATGTGGATCTATTTCATAGTATTAACTACTTCTTCCCTAAACTTACTTAATTCTTCAAGAATTTCTTCCTTAGGAATAAGTTGCATTTCCATTACATTATTAGTAAGTTCCATAGGAATAGAATATTCACCCGAACTTACTTTATAGATTATGTAATGTTTTCTCTAGTTCTGACCTATTTGGTTGAATACTTTCCCAATTCCTCCAATCCCATCATATGGGCTGGGATTATAATATTGATGCATGATTCTTTCAGTTGTTTTGTTTGATACAGTAATTCTTGAAAAGAATCCTGACAGGCTTTCAAAGGTTTGAAGTTTATCCCTTCGTTGTAATTATCCGACTCAGTTGAAGATCCATCTGAATCAGTCTCTATTTCCTCCTCATAGACACTTTAATCTAAAGGAAGGTCTTCGAATTGATACACGGGTACCAAATCGCCATAGAAAATTAGATCTAGGATTTCGTAACTTACCACATTTATGCGGGCAGTCTAGAGATATATGTCATTTTGCTCCACATGTCCAACAGTTACAATCTTTAAAATTTTTCATTGGCTATGGGATTGGTGCATCTGAAAGTTCTCTTTGTTGGGGTTCTTCCTGTGGTTCTTTCATCTCTTTGTTTAGATCCCTAGGATGAAACCTTTGATAGCCTTGTTTTCTATCAAAATTTATATGACCTGCTTTGGATTTTGACCATCATAATCTTTTTCGGGAAGAGGATTTTCTTGAACTTCTTAGGCAGGAGTCACTTTACTACCTCTTGCTTGACTAGCTCGATTCCCCTATAATTGTTGAAATTATTATTATCACAATAGAGAGGGGTTTTTTTTCTTGCTTCTCAGTCTCTTCATGTTCTTTTGGATGGATGTTTGATAACACCAATACTTTTAGTTTGTCTTTGAGAAAGATATTGTCATTGCTATTGAATCTAACTGTCTTTTAGGTACTTTGTATGGTTAGATTAACATTTCCCTCCATAGACTATAGATCTTTGTAAGAACATAGAGGCAGTTATTCCTGGTGCCACTCCACTTTGGAAGAAATACTTGTGAAACCAGTAGATATATTCATCTACTATACAAATATTCCTTAGTTCGAGGCCAAAAAGAGCTTGTGAGTACTATCTGGCCTTTTTAGCTCTGTTTCCTCCAAATTATTCGTTACTGATGAAGTGTATCTTGATAAACCGAACCTTTCTACAATTACGCTTTTGGACTCTCCTACTACCATACTTGCTTTAGTATTTTCAGGGATAGGGGTAATTGCACTTATAGTCCCACAGGATAAGGGGTGTCGCACTTTTGGTCCTTTGCTTTTCGGGGTCAACAGATTTGGTCCTCTCCGTTTGCAAACTTTGTATAGTGCTCGGCCAGAATGGTATCAGAGCCTAGGTTTATTGAAGAAAATATGGGTTAATGTTATATCTAGATATTTTTTCACTAACGGAGGAGACTTTTTCAAGAAAATGGAACCGAACAAAAGTTCAAGTTACAATTACAACAGGGAATATTTCCAGATTCTGGAAAGACAAAGAAAGAACTTCCTTTGGGAAATTCTGAAAAAATGACAACAGTTCCAAAAGGATTGACTGGAAACTTCTTACAAAGGAAGAGGTTTGAAGAAGAGTTGAGGGCTTTGCAAGTCCGTTAAAATTTACCAGGGAAAGCGTTGAGGCATTTGCATTCCACCAAAGTACATGGTACAATTCCAGCCAGAAGGAATGGAAAGGGTAAATTCTTGCACCGATTCATATCTAAAAATTATGATTAGAGGAATCGCTTGGAAAGAAATCGAGGCCGATACCTCAAAAATCTCTCAAGATTTGAGGGAAATTCAGAAGACGGTTCAAGACTATGGACATAGGTTATCTAATATACCTATGAAAGTAGATTCTTTGTGCCATAAGATGGATGAGATTCTTAAGATCGTCCCAGATCTACACAAGAATCTTACAGATCTGAAGATAGAAATTGCAGATCTAAAAAGAAACCAACGGGAGAACCCTGAAACATCCATATCCAGACAGAAGTGCATCAGGGACGCTCTCGGAACAGTACCTCTTTTACATCAGAAAGGGAAGCGAAAGAGATTCCCAAGCCAAAGACTCGGGATGAACAGATCCAAGAAATCCTTAACTCCATAAAATAATGGAGGTAACCAGAGCGGATCTATCAGATCTACAGGAATTGGCTGAATCATTTTCCCAACTTGGGATTGTGGAATTAGTCAATGTTCATACAAATGAAGTTACTCCAGCACTACAACCACCGGAGGGGAGCACATGTTCCAACGAGGCTCCACAAGATCTCCCAATGCGAGAAAGTGCAGTTTTCCACACCAATGCAACACCAACGTTTGTGGGAACCAGACTTCGAGAAAATCCAGGGAGAAATCCTAGAAAAGCACCTGAAAATACACCTTGGGTAAGAACAATGCTCCAGCCCTTGCATCCATATGGGGCTGTACTAAACCTGGATGTTATCGACTTTCGAAAGATAGAGAAGCTGATAGATGAATGGGTAGCAGCCATAAAGATAGCAGCAACCACCCTAGAACTCGATAAAGAAAACTTCATAAAATTAGTGGAGTTGAGCTTGGAGGGTTCTGTAAAAATCGGATGGGATAATACCCCAGCTGATACTAAAGCCAGTATCCTTGCCGGAGATTGAAAGAGTGCAATAGCAGATCGGCTAGGAAGGCTTATCAAGATACACTTCATCGGAGATGGATACTTCGAAGGAAGTAGAGCAGAAAAGGCTAGAGAATATGCACAAGCTCTTTTTAGCCTTAAATTAAGAAGTATTTGCGCGATAGATGAATATATCTATTGGTTTCGCAAGTATTTCTTTCAGAGTGGAGTAGCAGTGGAAGCAGCAACTCCAATGTTCTTTGCAAAAATCTGCAGTCCATGGAGGGAAATGTTGATCCAATCATACAAAGTACCCGAGGGACAGATGGATTCAGTAGCAAGAAGAATGTCTTTCCTTAAAGACAAGTTGAAGGATTGGTGTTATCAAGCATCCATCAAGAAAAACATGAAAAGGCTGAGAGGTACGATTAAACGAACTCCCCTCTGTTGTGATAATAACGATTTTCCTACTATTATAGGAGAATCATGTGAGCCAAGGAAAAGGAGGAAACAGAGTAATGACTCATACTCTAGGAATTCCAGAAGAACTCCTTTCAGGCGAAGATCATGGTGGTCCAAAACAAAAGCCAGAACATACAAATCTGGGCAAAGGAGCGGACCAACAAGGGTTTCATCCCAAGGATCTAGACGAACAGATACAAGATCCACAGGAAGAACCCCTACGAGAAGAACTTTTAGACGGGCCCATACCTGGGCTAATGAAAGTTTCAAAGACTGCAACTGCTGGACGTGTGGAGCAAGAGGTCATATAGCACCGGACTGCCCACAGAAACATGGTGAGTTAAGAAAATTTGAAGCCACAAATGACATCCTAGACGCAGTCTACTATGGAGAATTTGGTACCAAAATACCAATTTGAGGAACTTCCTTCGGACAAAGCGTCTATGAAGAGGAGATAGAAACTGATTCGGATGGATCTTTAATCGAGTCAGAATAATTACAGTGAAGGAGATAGGCTTCAAACCTCTGAAAGCCTGTCAGGATTCTTTTCAGAATGACGGTGTCAAACAGAACTATGGAAAGAATCATGCGTTAAGATTCCAACCTCAGTCCATATGATGGATTTAGAATTGGAGGGATCGGTAAAGTCCTCAACCAGATAGGACTAAACTAGAGAAAACATCACATAATCTACAAAGTAAGTTCAGGTGAGTTTGCTATTCCCATGGAATTTACTGGTAATGTGATGGAGATGCAACTTATTCCTAAAGAAGAAATTCTTTAGGAATTAAGTAGGCTTAGAGAAGAAGTAGCAGTTACTATGAAATGGATCCATATAAGGACTAATGAAGTAGTAATAAAAGCAACTTTTAAGGAAGGAATTGATTCAGAAATACATTTATCAATAATGGATAGGAGAATCAATAACTTAAGAGATGGTTGTCTTGGAACAATGATAGGTAATCTGTATGCAGGAAAATTGATGTTTGATATTCATCCTAGGATCGCATACAACCTAGCTGACCAAGATTTCAGTAGAGTCTTAACCTTCATCAGGATTTTAAAAGAAAGATCTAATGAAAGAAGGTAATAGACCATATTCTATAACTTATAGAATTGCGTATGCCCTTTTCAACACACATCATTCTGATTTATTCCTTAGGAAAGAGTATATCAACATTCCTAGAATTTTCAAGGAATTCGCTAAGGTAATGGCACCAGATCCAATTAGGATACCTAGAATAGGAGGTATCGATATCGTTATTAAAGATCACCTAGTCTTAGATCGAACAATTAGTTTTAGGACTGAGTTTAGTAGCAGGATGTCCTTTTCGAAAGATAGGATCATGAGCTATAAGGGAAAAGAGAAGGACTTGTTAAAAGCTTTGACTCATCAAGAAATTAGGGTAGATAATGTAAAACTTAGATGCCCTAAAGGATGGAAAGAAATACAAGTTATATTTGACATCACTAAGAATGAAAACTTTTTCCTTGTGATGACTTATATCATTTGCAGCAGCCTATTGTTGGTAGATATGAAGGCATGTTAGAAATAGCAGGCCATGAAATTCTAGTTGCAGGTGTTGCAGGAAGAGATTTTTCACAAAAAATCCTAATACTCAATACGGGAATTCGAGAAGCCAAAATCATGATCGGATGAGCATTTGGAACGCCCTGGTTTAGGGTAAAAACACCTCCCATTTACTTTCATGATACAGATGCTGATATCTTGCTAGGAAATAATTTAATTCAAACATTTGCAAGATATATACAGGATAATCAAAGAAATCTGTTAATCTTTACTACTAACTGTGGTAGTGAGATACAGGTTTTGCGAAGAGAAAAGGCATTTAACAGGATAATGCCTATAAATTTTCGCAGCAAGCGTGGTGATTTTGATGCCAAATTAACTCATTCGAAAATGCATGATAAAAGGAAATTCGGTAAAGTTCTTTTGTCTTTCAAGCAACAGGGACTCATCGATAGCGATAGCTTCTACGAGGAATCTGAGGAAGAGATTAAGAACCTCAAGGAAGCATTGCAGGAATTAAAGACCATGGTCATAAGCGAGAAAAACAAACTTTCTCTCAAAAATGTCAAGAGGCTCATCCAGAGAAATTTCAGCGAAAACCCTCTGGCATGGTGGGATAGGAATAAGATCGAAGCTACTCTTAAGATTAAAGGGGAATGCAAATATGAGTATGTGCCCATCCAGATGAACATGGAAGATAAGAAGGATATGCAAATGATTATCAAAGAGCATATCAATCTTGGACTCATTGAGCCAGGAATCTCTGCATACAGTAGCCCTGAATTTCTGGTAAGAAACCATGGTGAGATAAAAAGAGGTAAACCCAGGATAGTAATTAACTATCAAGGTATTAATAAAAATATTAGAATTTGATGGTTATTACATTCCTAGTAGAGACACTTGATTGATTGCATTAAAGGTGCAAAAGTGTTTTCCAAATTTGATTGCAAGTCTGGTTTCTATCAGATTAAAATGGAGAGTGAATCAAAGAAATTTACTGCATTCTCCACACCACAAGGACAATATATCTGGAATGTACTGCCAATGGGTCTAGCTAATGCACCCCAAATATTTCAAAGAAAAATGGATAATCATTTCAAGGATTATTTCGAGTTTATGTTTGTCTACATTGATGACATACTAATTGCATCCAAAAATATGAAAGAACATATCAAACATCTAGAAATATTTTCTGATGCATGCTATAGAGAATGTTTAGTACTTTCTGAGAAGAAAGCTACTATAGCGGTCAATAAAATTGAATTTTTAGGAATTCTTATTGACGAAACAGGTATTGAGTTGTAAGAGCATATTGTGGAGAAATCCGCAATTTCCCAAACATACTCAAAGATAAGAAGCATTTACAAAGCTTCTTGGGAGTGGTAAATTTTGCAGGTATCTTTATAAAGGATCTTGCAAAATATAGAAAGGATTTCCGACAACTTTTGAAGGAAATAGAAAGTGCAAAGTGGAAATGGGAGGAAATCCATATGCAAAAGGGTTCGTGAGCTAAAACAGGTTTGCAATAACCTACCAAAACTTGCAATACCACAAGACGAGGATGAATTGGTAGTCTACATAGACGCCAACGACTATAGATGGGCAGTTGTACTCATGAAAAAGACTACTACAGGGGAAGAACCTTGTAGATACACTGGAAGGTTGCTCACCGAACAACAAGCCCAATTGTGGCACATCAACGAGAAATAGTTCTTTGCGGTTTGGAAGGCTTTTAAGAAATGGCCTTTATTTTTACTTGCTAAAGAATTCGCTTTGAAAGTTGATAATACCAATGTTAAAGCTTTCTTGAAAAATAAATTAGAATCTAAGATTGAGAAAGCGCGTATTATCAGATGGCGAGCTGAATGCCAATATTATTGCAATAATATTGTTGTTATAAAATCTCATGACAATATTCTTGCAGATTTCCTGACAAGAGATGGAAGCATCTGAGGCGAACTCCATCATGTTAAGGCTTGGGCACCTCAGAGAAAACCTCGAGGAGCTTAACAAGAAGTTTGGACGGCTAGCTGTAAATGCACAAGTAGCCGGACAAATCCAAAGAGCTGATCTTGACACTGTCCAAATCGCAATAAGGACGACCATGGTGGCCTCAACCTCACTATGGAACGACCTACAAGAGCCAATTCGGAAGGCATCATCCTCGGAGATGACTAACGAGTTGCGAAAGCATGACCCTAAACATGCCCTTAGAGTACATGACTCTAGACCTGTAGCGGCAGATTCAGGTACTGCTTGCACAAGACCACCACCAGACTCTGGTGTAACAGCGACAAACGAGTCACAGGGAGTACAAACTTGTGATGATTCGAATCAACCCAGCGCCTCTGGGGTAAAAGAGGAAAAGATTAACCTTAGGCCAATGACAGGCACCTCTAAGGCTAATACTAATGAATTATCTTCTTCTTCTTCAGCTTGGCAGGTGTATCAACGGATGTGGGAAAAATTAATTTCCCGCAAAGGAGTTAACCCAAGCAAGACCATTATCGAGACATCCAGAAAATATAATAGGGTCTGGATGATGGAAGGGTCTAAACCCGAAGAAGTCCGAGAATGGTTTGAGTTTGGAGCTCTAGCTTCGGTCCATACTATGTCACCAAGTTTTCCGAAAATTTCAAAATTACCGGAATGGATTATTGGGGCAGTATATGATTCATGGCAAAACAATCCCCACCTAAAAAGAGGAGATATCTTGGAGCTAAAATTTATATCAGCAGCTCCAGAAACTGCAGGAAGGGGTCGCATCCAGCGTTCCATTTCATCAAACTGCAGAGACCAGACATGGTAGCTTTTAATAAATTTAAAGCTGCCTCAGAAGAAGCTCCACTGGTGTCAGCCATTAGCAAAGATGACATTTCCACCAGAAGAGCTTGCGGTTTATGGGTCTGTCTCATTGAGATGGACAAAGTCAAGTATCCATTCAAAATCTTCTCCAACAAAGTGAATGGATCATTCCTATTAAACTCTATGATAGGGAAAAGCACTGAATTTGCAGAAAGCATATTCGAGAAAAAGAGGATGCTCATATGGGAGAACAAGCTGCCTGCAACTGAGATCACAAGGATGAAGATATGCAACATTCTGCATGTTGGGCAATGGCATAACCATGTATGCCCTTACTGCGAAAAACAAGAAAAGCCACTGTTCGGAACTAAGATACGGGTTACCCAAAAGAAACCCGAACCAAAACCGGATCAGGATAAAAGAAAGAATTTTTACAAGGAGAAGTAAAACTAAAAAAATGTAAAAATTCAAAAAGAAGACTGTCGGCAGAAAACAACAAAAGCCAACAGTCAGAAGGAGTCAGCTAGCAATTAAATGGCCGACAAGCCATCATGAATACCAGCTGGAAAGGACGATGACAAATGCAATGACATCATCCAGATGACGAACGCAATGACGTCATCAAAAATGAGTTTGGAATCCGCATTTGGCGTCCGCGGATGGTTATAAATAAGGAAGCAGCGAAGCAGAAGGGGATCATCAGAAATTTCATTCTACTTTTCAAAGCATAATAATCTGAGTCTTTAATCCTTGTAGTTTTATCTTAATCAGTTTATGGGGGTTTCCCCAAAGAGTCTAGCCCTCTACCGAATGAGAGGCTAAGTAGTTGTCTCCTCCAACAGAGGAAATAATATCTATGTAATATTTCCTATATTTTTTCAATAAAAGAAAGGCTTCTTTCCAAAGTGCTGTCCAAAATTCTATTAAGTTGTTGTATTGAAGTATCTTCTACACCCTAAGGTAGGAAACGAAATAGGGTTGTGCTGTTTGTTGCTGAAGGAGCCAAGTATCTGCGAACCATCTGCTGCAATAGTGTGGTTGGAGGAAGTCCGTAAAACTGAGAGCTTGGAATACCCAGAAACAAGGCGGTCAGAAAAAGGTACGAATTTATGGAAATTTAATTTATTTCGGAAGCATGATGGGGCAATTTCCGAGCATTAAGGAAAGAAACAAAATGTCTTGAGTTTGGGACTAATACTGTCAAAAGTGCTAAAAACTTTGGGACCATATGTGACGACCAAATAAAGCGGGGGACTAAAAGTGAGAATGACCGTATCTAACGGGACCAAAAGTGCAATAAACCCTTCAGGGATATTATCCTATCTGACCTTCATAGAGCCCTTCAAGTTTAACTCCAACAGCCGTATGGAGTTTTCTTTATCAGTTTCAATGCGGTTGCTACTATCTTTTGAAGAGGTTTTCTAAAACTTGATTCTTGTTATTATATAATTTTTATATTGTGCAATTTATAACTTCGATAAATAAATAAATTTGTAATTCCGAGCAAAAGCTTGTATCAAAGGACAATTAATTTTTCTATTATTTTCGACATGAAGAATCTTGTCAGCTTGTCTACAAATTTGCCACATTTCGTAATCCAATAAAACAAAAAGTACTACTTTGATAATTTTACAACCAAAGAAACAATTCTAATGTACATGAGCAAATTAATTCCTATGAAAAAAAAATAACAATTTACCTCTATGTATTTTTTAAAATGTAACAATTTACCCCCTTTTGTGTTTTTTAAAATGAATTACTTTACCTCCTTAGATAGGGAGATAAACAGCTTTATTTTAAAAAATACAATGAAATAAATTGTTATTTTTAATAAAAAATAATTTATTTATTTATTATATCACAAGGGATAAAGTGCATTAAACCTGCTACAAAATATTAAAAAGAAAAATGCTAAGAGACAGACTCAGTACCTCAAGTGTACTTGTCCAGAATTCAGACATTGAGAGTCAATAAGAAGAATTTTCACAAGAAATATCATAATAAAAATTATTAAACCACCCCCCCCCCACCATTCAGCCAAGGAGGTATAGGAAGTGTTTGCAAAAATTTTTGTTTCTAGAGAAGTAAATTTTGTAGAAAAAATTGGAATTAAGTTTTAACATAATCAAAAGTGGATAATGTTTAAAAAAAATGAAAAGTAGATAAAAACTAAAATTTGGATAGTGTTTCGAGAAAAATCAATTCTGAAATAAACTTAATTGATTAACGACCATTTTATCCTTATATTTAAAAAAGATACTATTTTTTTTGCACATACATTCAACACACTAGAGAAAATAAAATATTGGAGCCAGTTTATTACAAAAACGCTGTCATTCTGTATTTTGTACACCGTATTAAAGATAAAGTTTCTCATTACAGTATGTATCCCTAGCAAAAATCAAAATGACGTTGTTTTACACATTTAATTTTGTAGTTATTATCTACCTCTAGAATGGCTTCTTCCTAATAAAAGAATTTGTAGTAATCTTCACTTTACGTCCCCTCTCTTGTTCAACAGTCGACCATGATCCTTCCCCATATTCTTACACTGTGTAGTTTTGCTGGATGGCATCAATGTCCAATCCCTTTAGCTTGACGACGGACTCGACGTGTCCCTTAAGAGTGTGGAGCTCCCTCAGCCTGCAAGAACATTAGTTTTATTTTTTAAGTATATGATCTAAGCATAAATCATCTTATCAGTGACATTTCATTTTAGGATCAAGTGGATACCTTGCAACTTCAGCCCTTCTCTTTGCCATATCGGCGATTTCAGACAGTTCTCTATAGCTTTTGTCATTGAGCAATTCGGATGATTCGGTTGTCGAGAGGCCATGAAGGGTGCGTTGAGCTACTGCCCACTGTGCTTCTCTCTCACCCCTACCGTAATCTTTCTTGGTGGTGAAAGCAATCTAATTTGCAAAGAGAAACATAAAAGATCAGTAAAGAATGATTGTTGGAGGAGAAGAAAACTAGGTTTAGTTTTTTCTAGCTTTGATGTTGTGTATGTACCCTTTTCTGGATCATGGAATCCCAAGCTTTGCCGCTCAATGCAAAGCGAATCCCAAACTTGATAATGTCAAGTGGGATGTAAGTGATAATACTGTAGATCCAGATGATTGCAGCCCAGCCCCATCCAATGCCCTTCATTCTTGCGAATTCCCAGTGTGCATACACAGCAATAACAGTAGCCAACTGCAGTCGATCCAAGAACTCATAAGTAGTTTATAGTTTAAGAGTTGATCAAGTTAATCAACATGAATTTATGGTGAGCTTCAGCTTTTTTTGTGACTCACCAACTGAGCGATCAAGAAAGCTCCAACGAGCAAGAGACCAGGGCGCTCAATAAATGACCAGCTTCTTGACCTCGTGACGAAAATGAGTGCCTGACTGATAATGCTCACTTGAAGATAAAGGGCAGCAGTAAGTTCATCAGGGTTGTTCCTGATTGATCTCACCTTAAAAGTATCCTATAAGAAATAACAAATAGTGTACGGATGATCAATCTATTTTTGTTTCCTTAGGGTAATAAGGGTACAAACAAAATAAACTAGATTTGAGTTTTGAGGATGGAAACATACGGAGAAGAAGTCCGTATCAGATGCGAGGAAGAAGAAAATGACGGTCATGATAGCCATATAGGTCCCAAGGACAATGCCAGTGGCAAATATTTCCTTGAGTTTCCACGAGTCGGGTAGTGGAGATGGCTTCACCCTGTCCTTAGAGATGGTCATGATGGTGCCGTCATTCAGGATAGCTATGATCAAAACCATGAAAGGTGAGAAGTCAAACTTCCAAATGAGGGCAATGAGCATGAAACCCATGACAATACGGATGGTGATGGAAACTGCATAAATAGTATAATTCTTCATTCTTTGGAAGATTGCTCGGCTCGTAAGCACTGCGCTTATAATCACGCTAAGTCCTGGCTCAGTCAAAACGATGTCCGATGCGCCCCTGGCAGCATCAGTTGCATCCGCTACAGCGATGCCAATGTCTGCCTTCTTGAGTGCTGGAGCATCGTTAACACCATCTCCCGTCATACCACAAATGTGCTTCCTCTCTTGCAGTTTCTTCACAATCTCATATTTGTGCTCTGTATATTGAAAAAATCTTGTTAGTTTTTTCATTCATAAGTTCTTCATATGCATTAGTTTTTTTGTGTGGTTTCTCACCTGGGAAGACTCCAGCAAAGCCATCAGCCTTCTCTATAAGTTCTTCAACAGGCATCGAAGCAATGGACTCATCCTTGTTCTGGCCAAGAAGGGTGGAAGATGGATACATATTGGTACCCATTCCGAGCCTACGCCCAGTCTCTTTCCCGATAGCTAGCTGGTCACCAGTGATCATCTTCACGTTCACACCGAGGTCAAGAGCTTTCTTGATAGTCTCTGCACTGTCATGCCGTGGGGGGTCAAACAAAGGCAATAAGCCCACGAACTCCCAAGGATCACCAGCACTCTCTTTGTTTTTCTCAGGAATAGTCTGGAAAGAGATATACAGTAATATCATACGATCTCTATATATACAGTGTACACTTAGAAGCTTCAATACCTGTCGTGCAACAGCAAGAGATCGAAGACCGCGGTTTGCAAAGTTGTCAATGATCTCATGAGCCCTCTTTAGCGTCTCACCTTTGAATCCACAAAGTTCAATGATCTGTAAAATTAATAAAAGGTTTAGACAGAAGAGAAGAGAAGAAACCTTTCTATGATCATGAACAATTATCGGATTCTAGCTCTTTACCTGCTCAGGAGCACCCTTGCTACATCTATGCCAGTTTCCGTTAGAGTCATAGTAGGTAATGGCTGTACGTTTGTCCACTGGGTTGAAGGGCAAGAAATGGACCTCAATAATTCCTGCTCTAGCCTGAAAGACTCATAAAGAAAACAATAGTCAAGAAAATGAACAGCGAAATGTGTGCTATATAATTAACAAGTATTGACTATCATAAAAAGGGCAAGAACATTTTTACCTCCTTGGGATCACCGAGCATGTTAACGATCGAAGCATCAATGGCATCCTGGTTCTCAATTCTGGAAGCTCTGGCAGCAAGCAACACAACAGTGTCCTTGTCAGCATTCTTAGGGAACACCTCAATCAAATTCTTGTCAACAGTGAGCTTGTTGAGGGTGAGTGTGCCAGTCTTGTCACTGCAAAGCACATCCATGCCGGCCATTTCCTCAATAGCAGTCATCCTTTTTGTGATGGCACCTTGCTGCGACAGGCGATGAGATCCAATAGCCATGGTGACTGATAAGACAGTCGGCATAGCAATTGGGATACCTCCAATGAGCAACACCAACAGATTGTCAATTCCATCTCTGTACCTTCTGTGTTGGATGGGGTACATTACTATAATTTCAATTATCATCCCCAAAGCAATGGAGCAGATACAGAAGTTTCCAATGGCGGTCAACACCTGATGAAACAAGAATTCAAAGTTTTGAAATAAATTGTGGTGTGTCGAAAACTCTATTTTAATTTAAAGCATGATCTTTTCGTACCAGTTGGAAGTGGCCAACATTGTTGGTGCTATCAACAAGGTGAGCAGCTTTGCCAAAGAAGGTGTGGACACCAGTGGCGATGACCACAGCCTCAATCTCACCTTGCTTGCAGGTGGAACCAGAGAATACTTCATCACCAGGGTGCTTGGTTACAGCAAGGGATTCACCAGTGAGGGCTGATTGGTCGATCTTCAAAGGATCACCTTCCAAGAGACGAGCATCAGCCGGATAATATCCCCTAACTTGACGCTGATCAAGTCTCCTGGAACGAGGATTGAGGCATCCTGCTCAGACCACTTACCATCTCTCAAGACCTGTAATAGTTGCAAGCCAACATTAAACTCATACATCGAAAGAAAACAATTAACCAATATGTCTATATCTACGATTATATACGAACCTTGGTTTTGGGAGCAAGGCCAGCCATAAGGGCAGCTGCAGCATTTCCTGCATTATTTTCTTCGATGAAACTAATGGTGGAGTTGATGAACAGGAGCACGACAATACCAATGAAGTCTGGGTAATCTGGGGGCTTGCCCTGCACATATTCAAAATCACATTTGATTTTCTTTCTTGAAAAGACAATATATAGAGAATGTAAAGGTGGTTGTATGAAGTTAATTACCCCTCCATTGGCCAAAACAATGGCCATGATGGCTGCAAGCTCCATAACCCAAGACAGAGGATTCCACATGAACCCTAAGAACTTCAAGAATTTGCTCTCCTTTTTCTCCTCAAGCTTATTGGCTCCAAAGATCTGGAGCCTTTTGGCTCCTTCATCTGATGTCAAACCATCCCTTGAACATTTCAACTCTTGGAACACTTCTTCAATGGGGATATTCTCCTGCATTCATGACAAATAGGTTATTACTAGAGATTAGATTGTGAAAAATTCTCCTGCATCTACGCAAGTATAGAAATATTAAAGTACAATACACAAAGCACTAAATGCCACATAAATTTAAAATGTTAAAAATTTAGAATATTTTATGTAAGTATGGAAGTTATTAGACGATTAATGTGTTCATTACAAATAAATATCTTAGATATTTTTTAGAGAATTGTAGAAAAAATCCTAGATAATTTTTGAGCAACATTCTAGAGTGCTCAAAGCTTCTTGAGCAAGCTTCTAATTGTAGCCACAAATACAATTTCAAGAAGCTTCTATGAGCTACTATAAATAGGCATATAGTATGAGGACTTGTTGTAGTGAGAAAGAAAGCATTGCAACTAACTACAAACTATCATTTTTCAAGTTCTAGCTCTCTTGCTCTTCTTTTGTTGATTTAGCTAACTACTTTTATTCTAGCCTTGTTCTCCAAATCTCAAACCAATATTCCTTCAACCATCAATCCTTTTTTTAAAAGGCTAAAATACTAACAGTGGTATCAGAGCCACGTCTTACCGTATACTAGGCGTGTACTCTTATCTTAAATACTTTCTTATCAAAACTAATTCTATTGTCCAACCACCATGTCCTCATTAGCCAAACAAATTTCAGTCCCCATTTTCTCCGGCCAAAATTATGATTACTGGGCCATTAATATGAAAACTTACTTTCAATCTCAAAAACTATGGGAGATAGTAGAAGAAGGGGTTACTCTGACGGAGGATAGTTCCACTTCGTCGTCGGCCGAGAAAGGTAAATTGGAGAATAAGAAGGCAAAGGATTCAGAGGTTTTATACTACATCCAAACAGCAGTGGCAGATCATATTTTTCCAAGAATTAGTGGTGCTACATTGGCAAAAGAAGCATGGAGCATTTTGCAGAAGGAATATCAAGGCAGTGCAAAGGTGCGTATCATTAAACTCCAAACTCTTAGAAGACATTTTGAAAATATGAAAATGAAGGATTCTGAGACGATTGATGAATATTATGCAAAAGTACGTGAATTGATGAATCAACTAAAAGCCTATGGGGAGGATATACCAGAAAAAAGGGTCGTAGAAAAATTTTATAAGTGTCACTGAGAAGTATGACCCAATAGTAACAACTATTGAAGAAACAAAAGATATCACCACACTAACTGTGACCGAGTTAGTTGGGTCACTTGAGGCATATGAAAAAAGGCGAAGTAGGCGAGAAGAAAATTCTCTTGAAAATGCTTTTCAGTCTAAATTAAATATGAGATCTCAGAATTATAATAGAAAAGAAGAAAATTTTAAAAGTACAATGAGAGACAAGAAGAAGCAGAACAAAGAAAAATACATACCATGTCGTATTTGTAAAAGAACAAACCATCTTGAGAAGGATTGTTATTTTCGGGGAAAACCACAATGTCGAAATTGCAAGAGATTTGGACATGTGGAAAAAGATTGTAGGCTCAAAGGAAATTATCAAGCTAACTGCATAGAAGAGAATAATAGCAGTGATCAACTATTCTACACATGCAACTCAGTAACCGAAACAGGGGAAGCTACATGGTATATTGATAGTGCAGCTAGCAATCATATGACATACAACAAAGGAGCTTTTCAGACACTGGACGAGTCATTCAAGACCAACGTCAAACTTGGAGATAATCACATCGTGAAAGTTGAAGGAAAAGGATCAGTCGCTATCAACACAAAAAAAGGTACGCGCATCATTAATGATGTTATGTACATCCCTAACCTAAGAACAAATTTGTTCAGTGTTGGACAAATGATGGAGAAAGGATATACTCTACACTTTGGAGGAGATTCATGCACCATCTATGACAACAAAGATAAAACTCTTAAAATTGCGGAAGTAAGAATGAAGGAGCACAGATGCTTTCCAATACATCTCCAATATATGGGTCGCACAGCTATGAAAGCACAAGGAGACCAGTCATGGCTATGGCACAGGAGGCTCGGTCACTTCAACTTTCAAGGCTTAAAATTACTACATCAAAAGAAAATGATGACAGACTTACCACAAATCCAAGCTGTCGAGGGAGCTTGCGAAGCCTGTCTACAAGGGAAACAACACAAGAAACCATTCCCTTCAGGAACCTCCTGGAGAGCTAAAGCAGTATTGGAACTCATTCATACTGACGTCTGTGGTCCAATGAGGACACCATCACACGAGCAAAACAGATATTTCATCCTATTCATCGATGACTACTCCAGAATGACTTGGGTATACTTCATGCTAGAAAAATCCGAAATCTTTAAGGTTTTCAAGAAGTTCAAAAATCTGGTGGAGAAACAAAGTGGTCGAAGCATAAAAGTTCTCAGAAGCGATCGAGGAAAAGAATATAACAACTCAGAATTCGACAAGTTCTGTGAAGAAGAGGGTATCGAACATCAAACTACTGTCAGTTATAATCCTCAACAAAATGGAGTGTCAGAAAGAAAGAACAGAACAGTCATGGAGATGGCAAGATCGATGCTGCAGGAGAAAACACTTGCCAAAAGCTTTTTGGGCAGAAGCAGTTTACACTGCAGTCTATCTACTCAACCGGTGTCCCACCAAGGCGGTTCAAAACATGACTCCAATAGAAGCGTGGAGCGACAAGAAACCTTTAGCTAAGCATCTGAGAGTATTCGGCAGTATCTGCTATGTACATATTCCAACAGAGAAAAGGCATAAGCTGGAGGAGAAGATAGAGAAAGGGATCTTCCTCGGCTACAGCACACAGTCAAAAGGCTACAGAATCTACAACCTAAAGACCAAGAAACTAATTATCAATAAAGATGTTGAGTTCGACGAAGACGCCATGTGGAACTAGGATGAAGAAAAAGTAGAAAGACAAAATGTAATGATTCCTAAAGAGACACATCCGCAACAACAATAAGAAGAAGGAACCGACCAAGCAGAAATGGAAAGGAGGAGTCAACAAGCACCAGGATCACCCAGAAGGCCACCACCATCAGAAGAGATTGAGGAAGAAACCCCGCCAAGAAGGACAAAGCTTCTCAGTGATCTATATGAAACATGCAACTTAATCATGTTGGAACCAGAGAATTTTGAAACCGCTGTAAAACATAAAGTATGGGTCCAAGCAATGGAAGAAGAAATCAAGATGATTGAAAAGAACAACACATGGGAGCTCGCAGACAGGCCAAAAGACAAAGAAGTAATTGGAGTAAAATGGATCTACAAGACAAAGCTGAATGCAGATGGATCAATACAGAAGCACAAGGCTCCACTCGTAGCAAAAGGATATTCTCAACTACCAGGTATTGACTACACTGAAACTTTTGCTCCAGTAGCTCGTTTAGATACAATAAGAGCTCTTATTGCAATAGCAGCAAATAAGAAGTGGAAAATATATCAAATGGACGTAAAGTCTGCATTTCTAAACGGTTATATCGATGAAGAAATCTATGTGGAACAACCTCAAGGATTTATAGCAAAAGGTTCTAAAGAAAAGGTCTTGAGGTTGAAAAAAGCACTTTATGGGCTCAAACAAGCGCCAAGAGCTTGGTACAGCAGAATAGATAAATACTTCATGGATCGAGGATTTCGGAGGAGCCTGAGCGAGCCTACTCTCTACATAAAGAGCCAAGGTAACGATACACTAATTGTTTCTTTATATGTAGATGATCTCATATATACAGGAAACAATGAGAAGATGATTCAAGACTTCAAAGAAGACATGATGAAGACATTCGAGATGACTGACCTTGGCCTAATGCATTTCTTCCTCGGAATTGAGATAAATCAAGAAAAAGAGGGAATATTTATATGTCAAAGGAAGTACACGGAGACTCTACTCAAGAAGTTCAAAATGGAAAGCTGCAAGACAGTTACTACTCCTTTGGTTACTGGCGAAAAGTACCAGAAAGAAGATGGATCACAAAAAGTCGATGGCTCCATGTACAGAAATCTCATTGGAAGCCTACTATATCTAACTGCCACAAGACCAGATATTATGTTCGCCACAAGTCTGCTATCAAGGTTTATGCAGAGTCCGAGCCAAGTACACTATGCAGCAGCAAAAAGGATTCTAAGATACTTACGAGGTACGAAAGATTTTGGAATATGGTACAAGTCCACAAATGATGCAAAGTTGGTTGGATACACAGATAGTGATTGGGCAGGATCAGCGGACGACATGAAAAGCACATCAGGCTACACTTTTTCACTTGGGTCAGGAATATTCTCATGGGCTTCCAAGAAACAAGCTACTGTGGCACAATCCTCAGCGGAAGCAGAATACATTGCAGCTGCTGCAACATCAAATCAAGCCATTTGGCCTAGAAGGATCTTAGAAGATATAGGAGATAAGCAAGAGGAGCCCACGACAATCTAATGCGATAACAAGTCAGCAATTGCCATAACTAAAAATCCGGTGCAGCATAGTAGAACTAAGCATATCGACATCAAGTATCACTCTCTGCGAGAAGCAACTACCAGAGGAGAGATTGAACTCAAGTACTGCAGCACTGAAGAGTAACTAGCAGATATATTTACTAAAGCACTACCACGAAACAAATTCAAAGAACTACGCATGAACATCGGAGTCTGCCATAAACACATTAAGGGGGAGTAATAGAAGATTAATGTGTTCATTACAAATAAATATCTTAGATATTTTCTAGAGAATTGTAGAAAAAATCCTAGATAATTTTTGAGCAACATTCTAGAGTGCTCAAAGCTTCTTGAGCAAGCTTCTAATTGTAGCCACAAATACAATTTCAAGAAGCTTCTATGAGCTACTATAAATAGGCATAGTATGAGGATTTGTGTAGTGAGAAAGAAAGCATTGCAACTAACTACAAACTATCATTTTTCAAGTTCTAGCTCTCTTGCTCTTCTTTTGTTGATTTAGCTAACTACTTTTATTCTAGCCTTGTTCTCCAAATCTCAAACCAATATTCCTTCAACCATCAATCCTTTTTTTAAAATGCTAAAATACTAACAGAAGTTTGTAGATGGAAGATTTTAGACAAATATAAAAGTCGAGAGAAATTTGAAGAAAATTTTATATAGTATTCACCAAGCATTTTGAATGAATTCTTCAGAGTTTCTTACAACACCATCGTGATAATTTTTACCGTCCACTTGAGGAGGACAAATGTATAAATGTTGAGTTATTAGAATCCATTTTTAGTAACCAAGTTTCAGTATGAATAATTTTAATCAAAATGTTCTCATCAAAACTTTTATTTATATGTTCATTTTCTTTCTTCAAATCTACTTATCGTCATATATAAATATTTAAAATTCAAACAAACATATATCTATATATAATGTGAACACACTATCTAAGTAAGGAAAACAAATAAAAAAAATTAATATTGAAAAGTTAAAAACTATGCTTTACGCACAATGACAAAGTATTTTACTAGTTCAATCAACAAAATGAAATAAACGTATAATTCATCAGCACTTCATTTGATTTCAATGAGAAAAAATGATCCACTAGTAGTTTTTACGAGATGCCGATGATTTTTTAGAACACACTGAATATGAATAAGAGTATAACAATAATAGCTAATGTTACAATGGATAACAAATAAAATGTCATTACTATAATTATCAAAAAAAAAATTCTATAAAGAATCTCAATAGATGAATATAAATCTAAGAGAAGTATAAAATGAATAATGGGGAGATGTAGAGGAATAACCGAAAAATAAATAAAATAGTTCTAATACTTACAAGATCCACTGCTTCATTTTGTATATCTTCCAACGATATATTCGAAGCCATTATTTTTTTTCCAAATTAGGAAAGAGATTGAGAGTGCAATTTATCCCTCTATCTCTCCCCTAATAGCTTTTATTACTATCTCACGTTATCTAACTCTCTAATGTTTTATTGCTCATAGAATAGACACATTTATGAGGCTATTTCCTTTAAGCATTGCATTTCCACCCTTTATATATACATTCAACCAAGATTTGTTATCTCACACTGTCGAGAATAACGGAAGATCATGCATTTACCAACCTCTAACTTTGGAGGGTTTTTTTTTTTTTTTTTTTGTGAGGCTCAAATTCTTTTTAGGAAGACTAAAAGATTTTTCGGTTATAACTTTAAAAGATGGACAACAACTCATGGGTTCCGTGAAGATCTTATTAAAAAAAAAAAATTATAGACAATGTCATATGACCAAACAATTGATTGTTAAAAGTATTAATTTCCTAATAAATGGGACCAAAAATATTATTTCCTTCGAACCGTTAACAATCTATTAACTTTTTGTTCTACAATAAAATCAATGCAAATTGTGAACAGACTATCAATTTAATGTTAACTTTTATTATATATCATACTATTTTCGAGTTAATATTTTGGAAGTGAAAATTTTAGATACTTTTGAAATAGAAGACCTTATAGATTCTATTCTTTATGTTCATAGTTGTAATTAAAATAATTTTTTCTACTCATTTGATGAATGAATTTGTTATTCACTTTGTTTTATTTTGAATATATGTTAAAAGTGTAACTTTAAATTTTTACAATGTCTAGATAATTTAAAATATACCATTGTGGGGTTTAAAAGAAAATAAATGTTCTTATTGAGGAGCTGCAGGAACCTTTGATTCATTGTTTAAAAAATAAAATATAAAATTAAAAAGTCATATGTGATGTTCTAAACATAATACACAAACTTAAATAAGTAACATAATTATGAAAGGATCACTTGTAGGAAAAAATTTTTTTGTAAAACTTCAATATTTTTTTAGAGTAATCTTACTAATGTGTTGAAAAATATTGAAACTTCTCGATAGAATTTTATAAATATAATAAAGTATGTTGACGATAAAAAAAGTGCCTCTATTATTTTTTCATAATTCTTTTTATTCTTATTGATGTTCTAATAAAATGTAATACATATATCTAACAATTCTAACCCTTTTTCTTGCCAAAAAAAAAAAGAAAAAGAAATCTCATAGAGATATATTGATGCTAGGGGTGCAAGATGAGTCGAGCTGGCTCGTATTGGAGCTCGACCCCTTGTGAGCTCGAGCTCAAGCTTTATTTATGTTCGTGATCTCGTGAGCTCAATCCTTATATATATACATACATATATATATATATATACATACATATATATATATAAATATATATATATATATATTATTTTATTTATAAATATTATATTAAATTTATATTCAAAATTCATCTTACATTAGAATTATTAGTCTATATATCTCTTATTTTAAATTATATAATATTATTAAAATATGGTATTTCTATTTATATTATTTAAAATTAAAATTAAGCAACAGTTTAATAAGTTTTGATACTTTTTATAAATAAATATTTTAAACTCACCATAAATTAGAATTATTGGTAAATATCTCACATTTTAGTTCTAGATGATATTAATTATGGTATTTTAATTTATATTATCTAAAATTCAAGCTTAATCAACAATTTAGTATATTTTGATAATTTTTATATAAATAAATATTTAATATAATGCATATGAATTTTTATTGCTATAATTTCAATATCCTCTATAAAAAAATACATTTATTTTAAAATTCACTATACAGATACTAAAATCTGGTATTTTGGTTTATATTGTCTAAAAATAAGATTATAATCAACAATTTAATTTGTTTTGATAATATGTTTGTAAATAAATAATTAACATAATGCATATGAATTTTATCATATAATTTTAATTCATCACAATAAAAAGCATTTATTCACTATATATTAGAATTATTGGTACATATCCCATATTTTAGTTAAGATGATATTAAAATATTGTATTTTAGTTTATGTTATTTTAACTAATTTAGTATATGTTGGTATTTTTTATAAATAAATATTTAATATAATTCATATGAATTTTATCGTGTTATAATTTCAACATCCACTACAAATAAATACATGTGTTTAAAATCACCATAAATTAAATTGTTAGTCAATATATCATATTTTAGCTGATATTAAATTATGATATTTTAGTTTATATTATCTAAAAATAAATTTAATGAATAATTTAGTACGTTTTGATAAAAAAAAATTCATAAATATGTAATATAATATATATGAATTTTACTATTATATAAATATCCACTACAATAAAATATATTTGTATTTACTTATCTTAATCCTATATTTATTTAATGTATATAAATAAATATATTAGTTATCTTTGTATTTATTAAATAAATCAATCAATCAATCAAATAATTCATTAAAATTAAAATTAAAAATTAAAGAAAAAAGCTAAAAAGGTGTGATGGAGTCAGTTGGACCGAATGTTTCATGGCTGTCAATTTTATTTCATCATATTGCTTCTTTTTTGTCTTCTTGTTTCATATTTAGATTTTTGAATAATGTATTCTAGATAGTACAGTATTTCATATTTTTTTAAATCTGGATATTTCAAAAAAAAAAATTAATTGAGCTCGAACTCGACTCGTGTCAATCGAGCTCGAGGTTGAGCCTAATATTCTGAGCTTGCCGAGCTTGAGCTCAAATTTTGGCTGAGCTCAGCTCGAGCATGGCTCATTTGCACTCCTAATTGATGCACTTCATTGTTTTTCTATTATTATTTTTTATCTCCTAATTATATTGTATTATGCGTACATTTCTTTTACCATATTCTTGACAATTGTCACTTAAGAACGGAAAAATGCTCACCAAAAAATGAATGTAATTATATAATTTTTCATTATACTTCTTCTATAAGTTATATGGTGCTTTCTTAAGTTTTTTTGGACTTTATATCTTATTAATTAGTACTACTTTAAAAAAACAAAAAAAGACACCAAAATACAATAATATATAGAATCACCTTTCCTAATTTTTTTCTATTTTTTCCCTAAATATGATGATTCCATAATCAAATTTAAGAAAATTCTTTCTTTTCAAAATTATCAATTTACTTGATTTTTTAATCCATTTATTTTTTACTTTTTTCATTTTAACTAAATGCTTTTACTATTTCAAGATATATATAATATCTATCATTACAAATTTTAAATTTTAGAATAATTATATAATTTATTCAATTCAATAAATATATCATAAATAATTAAATGGGTAATAGAATTCAAAAGGAGTATCCATAATTGGTGAATATGCATAAACACTGTGTAGATGATAACTATTTCTACAATACCTATTATATTCTTATTAGTAATTATATTTACAAAATTATAATATGTAATAAAAATATTTTAGAAGTTTTCTTTTCCACGCACACTTGTTATAACAGTATAAACAATGTTGTCTATGATTTTGTGCCCATTTTTTTTTTTATATTCTTTTTTTTTTCAAAGAATGGATATGTGTGGTGATTGTATACTTGGAGTTGTATTTAAACCTTGTGATATTTTTTTATAAGGATCAATTTATGTCGTAGATAATTGAAAAAATTAAAACTTTCTACACTAAAAGTTTGTTTTATAACATAAGTAGTAGTCACACCTCAAATGCTCAAATTACTTTCGAGTCCATCTTACTACAAAATAAAGGTGCTTTTATAGGAGATAAGTCGTTGAATGGATTCTCATTCACTTTTTAACTTATTTTACTCTTCAAATTTTTGTTTCACATAACATTTTATTTAATTAATTTTTATTTGTCATATGGTAACCCATTTTAGTATGATAAGTGATTAAACCATTCCTCATTTTTGTCCATGCTATAAAATTTTTTCTATGCATTAACTCCTTTCAATTTTCATGAATTGTTTTAGTCATTTACTGTTATATCATTAGGATATTTTTGAACATTTTAATCTATCTTACTATAAAAAAAAGTATTTTTTTTTCTTTTACAGGGGATCACAAGTGATTTAATTCATTATCATTTGTCTTTTAACCTTTTTTTTTCAAATAATCTATGTTACATGATAATTGAATTATTAATTCATTTGTTATCTTGCATTTTTTAATATGACAAGTGATCTAACTAATTTTTATTTATATTTATGCTAGATAATTTCTCAATATATTAAATCCGTTCAACTTTTATGAAATTTTGTAGTCATTTCATATTAATCATAAGGGATTTTTTTTCCAGTACGTGTGTTATATTATGAATATAATAACATTAATATATATGAGTAAATAAGTACAACGTGGAAAGCAATATGAGTAAGTATGACTAATGTGAAAAGTAACTAATGAGTAAATAATAAATGTAAAAAGTAATTAGTATGGCTAAATAAGTAAATTGTTTTAGGGTCATTCATACTTTTATAGATACTATAAAGTATAACGTGCGATGCACGTGTATATTTATATATATATATATTTTAAAGGTAAATATAATATTTATAGTTAGCTATAAAATATATTAAGTTCATAATAATTTATATGTTTCCGTCATTGAAACATTAAAATATACTGTTATATTGTCAAACAAATTAATAATATGAGTTTACAAACTATTTAATTTTATTATTTATAATTTACTTTGTAAATTAATTGGTATTATTATATTAAAAAAAAGTATTTCCCAAAATTGAAAATTTGTATTTGTTATTCATTAATGATCATATTTTATAATCTTGAATCGAACCAATTAATATGAAAATAAAAATAAATAACAATAATAATAATAATAATAATAATAATAATAATAAAATAATAATAATAATAATAATAATAATAATAATAATAATAATAATAATAATAATAATAATAATAATAATAATGATGATGATCATAATAATAATAATAAATTCAATACAAAATAAAGTTAATTAGCCAAAATTCCATATTGTGATTTATTTTTTACAAAAAAAATCTAATTTAATGAAACTCATCAGGTTTTATTTGTAGGTATTATTATGCTTATTTGCTATTTTTTTATTTTTTATTATATTGCCATTGTGTATTTTATATTTTTTTCTTTTTCTACTATATCGTGAATGTCATTTATTTTTAATATATTAACATTTAATGATTTTAAATTAATTATTTATTAATATTGTCGATAAAAATACAATCTAATTGGACTATAATATTAGTATGTGTATTGTAAGGGTCCTATAAAGTATGCTAACTATATTATTAGTATCAACTTTAAATATGGCCAAAGTATTGTTACATGCTTTATTGACTTCTAAATTTTGAAAAATTATTGCACACTATTTCTTATTCATGAAAAATGTCATTTCGGTCTTCTAACTTTAAAATTTTGACAATTTTTATTCTTTTTCGATATTTTTAGTCCTGTAACTTAGGAGACATTGGCATTTTTAGTCCTATAACTTAAGAAAATTGGCAATTTTGATCCTACATGAATTTACTTGCATGACTAAAATTGTAAGTAAATTGCAATTTTCGGCCAGAAAGGACTAAAATTGCCAAAATTATAAAATTATAGGACTACATTGCTAAAATTAATTTGTATATGACTAGAAATGCCACCCCCTTTAAGTTACAGGACTAAAATTGTAATTTTTCCCTCTTATTCATATATATCTTATTGCGCTTTTTGGATTATATAATACTTCAAAAAAAACTAATAATAAGAGATTCACTCCATAGTTGAATTTTGGTAAGCAATCTAAATCTAATAGATTTAATGCGTTTTATTTTCATACATTGATTTTTATTCTTATAAGTACTCATTTTTTAGTTATCTTTATAAATTTATCCCCAAAAAAATATATTTCTTCTTTATTTTTATTTATCATCTTTTAAATTTAAATTAAAGATGATAAATTATTTTTTATTTATTTTATTGTCACTATGTTGATTATCAAAATTTGTTAATTTACTTAATTTGAAAATATAATTATCCAATTGAAATTTAGTCTATAGCAACGTGTTAGTATATACAATTACTTCAAAATCTTACTTTTAATTGTTGGGGAAATTTTACTATTGACATCCGAAAAATGATCTTTTTTTACATTTGGCACTGAAATATTTTTTTGGTGTTAACTTACCATATTAACTTTGTGACATTTGCACTTTGCCATAGATGATAGTCAGTTTGTTTATTTTTATACTTGAAAAAATTACATGTTGTGCTTACGTGAAAAATATCACATTACATAACCTTTAAATATTACATGTGCATTGCATGTGATGTTTTTTCGATAAAAAAACTTGAAAGAAAAAATAGTTATAAATGGCAAGTACAAAATTTATAAAGTTGAGATGGTAAATTAGCAAAAAAAAAAAAAAAAAAAAAAAAAATTAGATGCCAAAATACAAAAGCGATTGTAGTTCGAATGACAAAATGTAATTATTCATAATTGTTATCGTTATAATATTTATTCAACATTTGACTTTTCTTATTTTCATAATATAAATTATCCATCATTTATATATATATATATATATTTAATTTTTAAAAATATCTTCTTATGTCTAAATAATTTTAAATTGACTGATATACCAATTATTAGTTATATTAAAAAATTGGTATTAAAATAATTATATTTTGCATCTAGAGGCACAAAACTTTTATGTTAATTATATTTCATTAGCAACTACTATCTTTATATTTTAAATTTAGTTATTTATAATATTGTCTACACTATTCAATTCCATATCTATCCATGTCAATCGTTTCTACTGTTATTTTACTTCTATGATATTGTGAAGAAATAAACAAAATTAATTTATATTTTCAAGTTAGAGAAACTAATTTATGTCCCTTTGTTCCATTTAAAACTAAAAAATTTAATTTCAGTTGAATTCGATCTTAGTAATTAGATTTATTGTAAACCCTAAGATAACTTTTAAAATTTATAGATTGTGGGGCTGCTTGTTTTATAATAAGTCAAAATAAAAAATTCAACGAAATAAAGAAGTAAAAGAATCAGAAAAATTCTATGAATATCCACTAGAAGAATTATCATTTAACTACAATTAATTGCTATGGTTAACAACAAATTGCCATAGCAAATATTTATTGACCACGGTCACCCAAAAGTTGTTGGCCGTGATTTTTGCGAGGGTGGCTAAAAGCCATGGCGAATGTTTTGACCGTAACTCTTAGCCGTGACAAATAATTTTATATATAGATTGTGGGTTTGCTTGTTTTATAATATGTCAAAATAAAAAATTTAAAGAAATAAAGAAGTAAAAAAATTTTCAATCTATTTCAATGATTTAAAAAATTTATTTGTGAAGAATGTAATTATACAATTTGTTAATGCTATTTTTGTTGAAATTTTACTTTTAAAAATTATTTTATAATATTTATTCCCTAATTTATTATTTTGTGTAATATATTATGCAACACTATATTTTTTCTTTTGTTACTTTTTATCAATATATTTTATTTTTTGTTTTCATTTTTCAAAAAAAAAATATTCATGATGTTATACTTTTCTTTTGTTAGTTTTAATAAAAACTTGATTTAGATTGACTAAACCTATTGAAATTATCAACATAGTTCTATGTGTCACATAAGGATCTACAATTATGTCAATTATATTTACTACTTTATAAGGTGTTGAATTTAGTTACTTCTTATATTACTATTTACATTATTACTTATTAATATTAAAATAAAATTAATTAGTCAAAAGTCACTCTTTTTAATTTTTTCAGCAACACCTCTAATTTAATAAGATTGATAATTTTTATCAACAATTAAATTTTGATATTTATTTATTATCATATATATACTAGCGTGGAACCCGTGCTATGCACAACTATATAATTTTTTTAAATTAAATAAATAATATATTACTTAATGAAGGAATAGATTTCGTAGATATATTTTTTTTTATCATTTCTAAGACAAAATTAGTAGTTTTGAATTTTTAATCTATGTCAATTATTGTTGAAAAGTATATTTTTTCTAAACATATAATATATTCTACCAACCTAAATTTGTATTTTATAAGGATTAATTTTGTAAAATTATTACATTCTATTAAATATATAGGTCACTTTTTTATTTTATTTTTACAAATATGCAACTCTATAGAAAAATATAAAAAATAAGACATTAGTTAAATGTAGCATTTTTTATAATTCATCCTTCATCAGAATCTATACTATAGTACATAAATATAAAATAATCTTTTAAAAAGAAAATAAAATAGAGAGCAAGAATAAAAAGTTATTGTTAATAAGTTATAAGAAAGACAAGTGGAAGCCAAAAGTGAAAATAAAGAAAGATGGACCTAAGAAAATAATTTTAAAATCTCAATATCATTTCAACAATTTGAATAAGAATAAAATGAGTACAAATAATAATAAAATAGCTAAGTTTAATAAAATCATAAATATAGCAACATTATCGGCGGGCATAAAAGTTGTTAATACAATGACTTTCATTGGTGTAAAATAAGATTTTTTTGAAAAGAGTTTGAATGATACACATGAAAATACATATATCTATACTATTATAAAAGAAAACCCTTTGAGCGTACCAACTTTAGATTTCTCCAATTTACCCTTCATTTTATTTTTTCTCTTTAAAATTATTTGGTCAGATTAGTAATTTTAATATTTTTTATTAATTTTATAATTATTTTTTTCCTCATAACTACCCACCACCCCACATTTCTCTTTCTCTTTTCTTCTCCATATTTATTATAATTTATAATTATAATTATTTTTTCTTTAACAATTTTTTTTTATCATCTCACATTAAAAAGAAATTCATATACTCGCGGGAACCGCGTGCGATGAGATCTAGTTTTATAAATGTAAAGAAATAATACGATCATACATTTAGCTGAATTAAATTTAAATAGTCCTAGAAAACAAATTATATTAAAATCTAGGGGAAAATTGTTTTTTTGATCTCATATAATAGGCTCATTTTTAATTTAGTCCCATTTGTTAGACTTTTCTCACATTTAGTCCATATGTTTTAAAAAAATTTCAATATTAGTCCTAAATTACTTTTTCATCCACTTATTAACAAAAAATTCACTTTTTCATCAAATCCACGTTATTTTTCGTTAAAAATTGGACGAAAAAGTGACTTGGAACTAACATTGAGAATTTTTTAAAATAAATGGGACTAAATGTGAGAAAAGTCTAACAAATGAGACTAAATTGAAAATGAGCTTAATATATGGGATGAAAAATACAATTTTTCCAAAATCTGGTGATGCCTTCCTTCTTGTAAAAATCATGTGAATAGAAAATAATAATAATATTAATAATAATAATAATAATAATAATAATAATATAATAATAAATAATAATAATAATATAATAATAATAATAATAATAATAATAAGGGTAAATTTACATCTACATCCCTGAGGTTTGGCATAATTATAAATACCCTCGTTGTTTGAAAAATTACAAATACCTAATATTTGATAAAATTATGTAATCCTTGAATGGAGGCATAGAAATGTTAACTTTGCCCTTACAGTATTTTTTTATTTTTTTTAAAAAAAATTAAAATCTTATAAAAATATTGAATGGGATGGATGAAAAAAATTTAAAAATTATAAAAAAAATCATCGCCTTAGTCGATAAAAAAATTTTAAAAAAAAATAAATAAAATTATAAATTTTAATTCATAAGGGTATTTTGGTCAGTTCACTATAAAAAATACACAGATGGGGTAATTGTTAGACGGTCGTTAAAATTAGGGGGGTATTTATAATTTCTCAAACAATGAGTATTTGTAATTATGCCAAACCTTAGGGGAGGTAGATGTAATTTACCCTAATAATAATAATAATGATGATGATGATGATGATGATGATGATGATAACATAAATAAATAAAAGAATAACAAAATTAAATATAAAAAGAAGTTTGATGAAACTATAATATATAAAAAATAGGTGTGTAAAAACATTAAAATAAACTAAATATTTAAATAAAAATAAAAACTAATTGTCATTTTACGTAAAATCGTATAGAGAAGTATTAAATTGATAAATACTATCTTTTTCAACTAAGAAAGAATAAATACACCATAAATGAAGTCCACGGTTAACTTGCATATATCTATGATGTATCTTCATCCATGTATACTTAAGACTAATATATATATTATCCATAAAAACTTAGTATTAAGTTCAAAATTATAAACCATAGTTGATAGACCATTTGATTTGGATTAATGGTTTTATAAAAGAAATTCAACATTTTCTTAAGTTATAAGCTATATCTTTAGAACAGTATCGAATAATAATTTAATATTTATTTCTTGAAATATGATTTGTTTTTAAATGAAAGCTTATATATATTTTGTTTGTTTCATTCATATATAAGTGCATACTTGTATTTTTCCTTTTGTAGTTTAATATAAGTTTTTTACGCAATGAATAGTCAATTTCTTTTCTTAATAATATTTTGAACTACATCAAATAATATATTGTTGAAATTTCTAAGTTAACTTATCATATTTAATTGAAATAAATATAAGCTAAGTAAATATTTTTTTCATAACTAATGGGAATTAGAAAAAAAATTATGTGAATTATGCAAAATATACCAAGTCATACTTATGTAAACTTATCATCAAAATTACAAATAACTAATGGAATACAACTTTGTAAATTTAACAAATTAAGAAATTATAACATGTGTTGTGGAAAGTAATATACTTTAATTCGTAAACGTAACATTAATTTTGTTATTAATAATCTATTTGTGCAGTTCAATATTTCCATTTGCAGCGGATTTAGCTTGATAATTATTAATTAGTTACCTTTTTTAATGTGAATAAATATTTGAAATAAAAACAAAATAAGAAAATGAGTGAGTATTATTGGCCAGTTCGGTTCAATTAAATTTTAGCATGCGCCAAATACATCATTGTTATATCTCGGTTAATAATTTATTAAATGACCTAATTAATAATACGTAATACCAAAAATTTGAAAGACTTTTTGAACCATTCACATTTTATATAACAATATATGCAATATATTTCTTACAAAATAGTGGAGTTCATCCTAATATAGATTAGCTACAGGAGCAACGAATTCCGGAAGATTTTTACTTGCTAATAGATAGCCTCAATGTTTTCGTAGTTATTGAGTCATCTTCTTGTAGTGAGTGATTTTATTGATCCTCATTTGTCTTTTAAAATGTTTTATCCTTCGAAATATTTGTTTCACACATGACAATTTATTTAATTGATTTTCATTGGTAGTATTATTATAATATTAATAATAATAATAATATAATAATAACAACAACAAACAACAACAAAATAATAATAATAATAATAATAATAATAATAATATTGTACCACATGGGTATCTTTTATCTAATAATTGTGTTATTATTAATACATTATAATAAATAAGTATAGTATAAAGTAATTAATAGAAGTATATATGAATAATATGAAAAATAATCAATGAGAATAAATAGATATAATGTGAAAAATAATTAATATGTAGAAGATAAATAGATATACTGTGAAAATTAATAAATATATAAGAATAAATAGATACAATGTGGAAAGTAACTAATAGAAATTAATAGTTATATTATTTTACAATTTTGTCCATATGAATAATAATGTCGCAGGGTTTATTTAGTTGAATGAAAAATAAAAGAAACTTTTTAGTAGCTTCATACTTTTAAAGATACTAGAACATATCACGTGTGTTGCACGTGTAGAAACATATATTTAGAGGTAAATTTATATAATGAATTAGCTATAAAAAATATTCAGTCTACTATTTTATTTACAATTATATTTTATATAATTTCTATAATTGAAACATTAGTATATACAATTATATTTTTTTTAAAAATGATAAGAATTTTTTTTTATTGTTTAACTGTATTATTTGTAATTCACTCCTAGATTAACTTATTAGATACTATTAAATAAAAGGTATAATCCTTAAAATCGAAATTTTTATTTGTATGTACTAATTATTACTGTTGATGATCGTGTATTGGAATTAATTGGTGCAAAAGTAAAATACAATATACAGAGAAAATTCAATATTGAAATAAACTTAATTAGTCAGAGTCCCTTATTATTGGAATTTTTTATGCTAAGTTTCAATTTAATGAAATTGATCATATTTTTAATTATAGTTTTTTTTGGAAATTTGCTATCTTAATTTTTTTTATTACATTATTTGTATATGTTATATATTTTTTTATTTTACTATCATATCATGATGCCTTGTATTTTAAATTATTGATGTGAAATAATTTTAATTATTTATTGGTTATTGTTAATTAATTAAATTTTAATCTAAGTATTTGTATTGTAAGATCCTATAACTATGCTAGTTTTTTCAAAATATTGTTTACATTTTTCATCAACTTCTAAATTTGAAATGTTATGGCATGAAACGTTATTTTTTGCCTTTATTTATAATTTTTAATTTCATATTTTTGGTGTGATTTCTTGATCTTATTCATATAAATTTAATTGGTGTTATCTATTTCTTTCTGAATAATATATTACGTTTTTACAAACTCAGATGGTGTTTTTCGAAACTTATTTGAGACATTGTATAAGTTCCTATCTTATAAGATGTTGTAAGGGCTTAAGAATATTGGATTCCATTTTAGAAATAAGTTTTAAAAGTATTTGAATAAATAAGAGGCTAGAGCTTATGAGATGTTAGTGTGTTTTGTATGATAAACTCGTCGTATAAAAGTCATTAACTGTTAGAATTTAAAATCTTATAAATAGAAAGTTTTGCTTTGGGTGGAAACATCAATTATAGGAAGGGCAAAAGTAAAATACTAATTTTGTCAATTGAATGTAAAGATTAAAGAGTTTAAAACATCTTATAGAACAGAAGGATTGAGCTTATTCTTTTTGTAAAGACCTTATAAGATCATGAAAATATTATTTTGACATCTTATAAACTCTATAGAAAAAAAATATACCAAACAGTTTTTAGGGTTTATAAGTTTTAAAAAATCTTATAAGATGTTTAAAATACCTTATACGTTCAGCGAAACACCCACTTAATCTTTTATGTTCATATTTATTATCTAAAAAAATCAAATAAGAAGGGATTTACTTAATAATTGAATTTTCATATTCAATTTCATAAAAAGAAAATATAATCTTGGTCCACTAACAAAGGGACAACAACAGTTTTAGTTCATGCCAATTTGAGATTTACAATTAAATACTGTTATTTGTGAAAAATGGTAATTTTGGACCCAAAAACACTAATTTGGCCGGAAAGTTTAAAAATTTCCAAATTCTAGGTGTCATGTGAAGGCCATGTGACAAATTTTGGTCAATTTAGAGTTTTGTAGGCCAAAATTATCAATTTTCAGAAATTACAGTATTTTATTGCGAATCTCGAATAAGCCCAATTTGAAATTGCCACAATCCCTATGTTAGTGGATCAAAATTACATCACAAAATATAATATATTATAATTTTGGTCCACTAACGTAGGAGAGGTGGCAATTTCAGTGCCATATCAATTCGAGATTTACAACAAAGGATGTAATTTATGAAAATTAACAATTTTGACAAACTTTGGCGAATTTAGGATTTTTGGGGCCAAAATTACTATTTTTTCCATAAATTACAATCTCTTATTGCAAATTTTGAATTGATGACCTGATTGATAACTGCCACCACCTATATGTTAGTAGACCAAAATTGTATTATTTTTCTAATTAAAAATGGTATTTTTATCACAGGATAACTATTTTTATTCTCAAAATTTGTCTACTTTTGCTAACCTTAACTTATTCTTTTACAAATTTATTCAAAAAAAAAAAAATATATTCTCATTTTTGTTAGTATACAAATTAAAAATTAGTCTACAATTAATATGTTTAGTATATCATTATTTCTAAAATCTTACTTTGATTTGTTATAAATATTTATTCTCAATTCTATAAAGCTTTACGTTATTTTAGTAATATTAATTATAAACATTACATTTTCTTTTTGAGATTCTTTACTGATAACTTTTTATTTTTAATTATATTTTGAAATTTATTGATATATTAATTGTTCGTTACTTTTAAGAAGAAATCATCCGAAATCAATAAATCCTTATAATCAAAATAATTATATATTGTCTCTCGTGGCCTAATAGATATGTTAATTATATTTCTTACAATAATAGATTTTAAATTTAGTTATTTAATATAATACTGACTATACTATTTATTAACCTCTAACTTTCGCCATTTCAATCGCATTCATTATTATTTTACCTCCAATATGATATGGCGGAAAAATAAACAAAAGTAATTCTTGTATACTGTCGTATTAGAGAAAGTACTTCATTAATATGCTCTATTCTTTAATTTCCTATACAATTTATTTTAAAAATTAATTCATAACTAACTTTAAAAAATATTTCAAAAATTAATTCATGCTGAATTCTATTATATATATATTTTGAAATTCTTTATAAAATTTATAAATTGTGGTTCTACTTTTTATCATCAAATTTTATTTGCTTTACTGTAAAATGTTCACTTATATATTTCATTATGATTTTTGTAAATTATCATTTTTAATAGTAATTAAGTTCGAAAATCACAAATTTACAGTAATCATAATTTTCATAATTTCTAATCAATAATATGGAATGCGCACTTGCATTAGAGTTTTGTTAACATAGGTTTTACTTGATATATCAATTAATTTCTAACTTATCTAACATAAGATTTATAATTATATTAATGAACTTTAAGTTAAAAAAATAATTAATTCATCTGAATTGAATTATGCTTGCCGCCTTATAGAACATATCATGAGTTGAGTCTTTTTCCTCTTTACTATTACTTTTTTTTTTTGTAACTTTTTAAATGATAATTTTGTAATATTAAAATTTATAAGTAAATTCATATTAATATTTCAGTAAAAAATTTGAATTTATATATTTAAAAATATTCCATTTGACCAACTCTCAACTATAAAAAATTATAAACCGATAGCTATCAATCTTTTTAAATTCAAAACTGTGACAATAGAAAACAAGGGAAATGAAAATGTTGGAGCCAACCTTAATATAAAAAACCAAGTTTATACCTATTACAAAAAACGATACCATGTTATATTTTCTACATCATATAAATATACAAGTTTGCAAAAATCAAAATGACACTATTAACTTTTGCTACACATTTAATCTTGTTGTTATTAGCCAACTTATGAATCTAGTAAAAATATTTGTAGCAAACGGCCCTTTCCCGTTCAGTAGCCGGTCATGATCCTTCCCCACATTCTTACACAGTGTAGTGTTGTTGGATGGTGTCAATGTCTAATCCCTTCAACTTGACGACCGACTCGACGTGTCCTTGAGAGTGTGGAGCTCCCTTAGCCTGCATTAACATTGTTTTCCTTGTAAGAATATGAACTGAGTATAGAAATCATGTCTTTTCCCACTAAGAATCAAATGGATACCTTGCAACTTCAGCCCTTCTCTTTGCCTGCTCGGCGATTTCAGACAATTCCTTATAGCTGCTGTCATTGTACGTGCCGGAAGTTTCATTGGTTGAGAGACCATGAAGGGTGCGTTGAGCCATTGCCCACTGTGCTTCTCTCTCACCTTTACCGTAATCCTTCTTGGTGGTGAAAGCAGTCTAATTTGCAAAGAGAAACAAAAATGATCAGTGAAGATGTTGAAGGAGAAGAAAATCAAGAAAGAAGGTGTGATTTTTTTGTGTTTTGATGTTGTGTATGTACCCTGTTCTGGATCATGGAATCCCAAGCTTTGCCGCTCAAAGCGAAGCGAATCCCGAACTTGATAATGTCAAGTGGGATGTAAGTGACAATGCTGTAGATCCAGATGACTCCACCCAGCCCATCCAATGCCCTAATTCTTGCGAATTCCCAGTGTGCATATACAGCAATAATAGTAGCCAACTGCAGTTAATCCAAGAGTTTATAATTAGTACGTAGCATCAAAGAGTTGATCAAGGTAATCAACAATGGAATGATGAGGAGTTTTCATTTCTTTTCTATGACTCACCAACTGGGCGATCAAGAAAGCTCCAACAAGCAAGAGACCAGGGCGTTCGATAAATGACCAGCTTCTTGACCTCGTCACGAAAATGAGTGCCTGACTGATAATGCTCACTTGAAGGTAAAGGGCAGCAGTAAGCTCCTCCGGGTGGTTCCTGATTGACCTCACCTTGAAGGTATCCTAATAAACAGTTTATGGGTGTTTAGATTCTGTTTGGTTTCCTTAAGGTCATAATGGTAAGAGCAAAAGAAACAAGAATTTGAGGTTTCGAGGACGAGAACATACAGAGAAGAAGTCGGTATCAGCCGCGAGATAGAAGAAAATGACAGTCATGATAGCCATGTAGCTCCCAAGGACAATGCCGGTGGCAAAGATTTCCTTGAGCTTCCATGAGTCAGGTACTGGAGATGGCTTCACCCTATCCTTAGAGATGGTCATGATGGTACCGTCATTCAGGATGGCGATGATCAAAACCATGAATGGTGAGAAGTCAAACTTCCAAATGAGGGCAATGAGCATGAATCCCATGACAATACGGATGGTAATGGAAACTGCATAAATAGTATAATTCTTCATTCTTTGGAAGATGGCTCGACTTGTAAGCACTGCACTTATTATCACGCTAAGTCCTGGCTCAGTCAAAACGATGTCCGATGCGCCCCTGGCGGCATCAGTTGCATCCGCAACAGCAATGCTATGTGCCTTCTTGAGTGCTGGTGCATCATTCACATCCCAGTCATACGCAAATATGCTTCCTCTCTTGCAGCTTCTTCACAATCTCGTATTTGTGCTCTGTGCGTTGGGAAATACTTCTTAGTCTTTTTTATTTAATAGGAATTTAATCAAGTGCTTCATATGTGTTTGTTTTTATGGTTGTATACCTGGGAAGACCCAGCAAAGCCATCAGCCTTTTCTATGAGTTCTTCAACGGGCATCGAAGCAATAGACTCATCCTTGCTCTGGCCAAGAAGGGTGGAAGATGGATACATGTTGGTACCCATTCCAAGCCTACGGCCAGTCTCTTTCCCGATGGCTAGCTGGTCACCAGTGATCATCTTCACATTCACACCGAGGTCAAGAGCTTTCTTGATAGTCTCTGCACTGTCATGCCTTGGGGGGTCAAACAAAGGCAATAAACCCACGAACTCCCAAGGATCACCAGCACTCTCTTTGTTTTTCTCAGGAATAGTCTGGAAAGAGATATACCGTAATGTCAACGTATAAATGACGATCTCTATATATACAGTCTAAATGTGGAAGCTTCAATACCTGTCGTGCAACACCAAGAGATCGAAGACCGCGGTTTGCAAAGTTGTCGATGATCTCATGAGCCCTCTTTAGCGTCTCACCTTTGAGTCCACAAAGTTCAATGATCTGTAAAATTAATAAAAGGTTTAGACAGAAGAGAAGAGAAGAAACCTTTGTATGATCATGAACAATTATCGGATTCTAGCTCTTTACCTGCTCAGGAGCACCCTTGCTACATCTATGCCAGTTTCCGTTAGAGTCGTAGTAGGTAATGGCTGTACGTTTGTCCACTGGGTTGAAGGGCAAGAAATGCACCTCAATAATTCCTGCTCTAGCCTGAAACACTCATAAAGAAAACAATAGTCAAGAAAATGAACACCGTAATATGTGCTATATAATTAACAAGTATTGACTATCATAAAGAGGGCAAGAACATTTTTCTACCTCCTTGGGATCACCGAGCATGTTAACGATCGAAGCATCAATAGCATCCTGGTTCTCTATTCTGGAAGCCCTGGCAGCAAGCAAGACAACAGTGTCCTTGTCGGCGTTTTTGGGGAACACCTCAATCAAATTCTTGTCGACAGTGAGCTTGTTGAGGGTGAGTGTGTGCCGGTCTTGTCACTGCATAACACGTCCATGCCGGCCATTTCCTCAATGGCTGTCATCCTTTTGTGATGGCACCTTGTTGTGACAGGCGATGATCCAATAGCCATGGTCACAGACAAGACTGTCGGCATAGCAATTGGGATACCTCCAATGAGCAACACCAACAGATTGTCAATTCCATCTCTGTACCTTCTGTTGGATGGGGTACATTACTATAATTTCAATTATCATCCCCAAAGCAATGGAGCAGATACAGAAGTTTCCAATGGCGGTCAACACCTGATGAAACAAGAATTCAAAGTTTTGAAATAAATCGTGGTGTGTCGAAACTCTATTTTAATTTAAAGCATGATCTTTTCGTACCAGTTGGAAGTGCCAACATTGTTGGTGCTATCAACAAGGTGAGCAGCTTTGCCAAAGAAGGTGTGAACACCAGTGGCGATGACCACAGCTCAATCTCACCTTGCTTGCAGGTGGAACCAGAGAATACTTCATCACCAGGGTGCTTGGTTACAGCAAGGGATTCACCAGTGAGGGCTGATTGGTCGATCTTCAAAGGATCACCTTCCAAGAGACGAGCATCAGCCGGGATAATATCCCCTAACTTGACGCTGATCAAGTCTCCTGGAACGAGGATTGAGGCATCCTGCTCAGACCACTTACCATCTCTCAAGACCTGTAAAAGTTGCAACCCAACGTTAAACTCATACACAGAAAGAAAAACAATTAACCAATATGTCTATATCTACGATTATATACGAACCTTTGTTTTGGGAGCAAGGCCAGCCATAAGGGCAGCTGCAGCATTTCCTGCATTATTTTCTTCGATGAAACTAATGGTGGAGTTGATGAACAGGAGCACGACAATACCGATGAAGTCTGGGTAATCTGGGGGCTTGCCCTGCACATATTCAAAATCACATTTGATTTTCTTTCTTGAAAAGACAATATATAGAGAATGTAAAGGTGGTTGTATGAAGTTAATTACCCCTCCATTGGCCAAAACAATGGCCATGATGGCTGCAAGCTCCATAACCCAAGACAGAGGATTCCACATGAACCCTAAGAACTTCAAGAATTTGCTCTCCTTTTTCTCCTCAAGCTTATTGGCTCCAAAGATCTGGAGCCTTTTGGCTCCTTCATCTGATGTCAAACCATCCCTTGAACATTTCAACTCTTGGAACACTTCTTCAATGGGATATTCTCCTGCATTCATCACAAATAGCCCATTATATAGTTGAACCAGAGGTATCATGCATAAACAACATTCTTATTCAATCAAGAAAATGAAACAATAACGTGTGATTGTCTGCCACTTTTTTCCATTTCAAAGAGAAAAAATAAATAGGTAGCAGTGTTTAGGAGTTGTAGATGAAATTTTAGAATATATAGAATACGAATAATCATATAAGGACAATAGTTGAAGTATATATATGTATATTTATAAAATTTCTCCAAAATGAATATGAAAATGACAATTTTTTTTATAAAATGAAACACCTTGAAACATGTCAAGAAATAACCAAAAAGAGAAAAAAATATAATACTTACAAGATCGACTGTTTCATTTCTAATATCTTCTAAAGATATATTAGAAGCCATGATGTTTTTTTCCTCTAATCAGGAAAGAGATTGAGAGTGCAAATTTCTCCCCCTCTCTCTCCCAACAGCTTTGTTTATTGTCCCACGCTATCTAACCCTCTAATGTTTTTACTCAGAAGAATTGAGACATTTACGAGATTGTGATTTAGAGTTTCGCGTCCTCCCCTTTTTATATATGCATTGAACCAGGATTTGTTACCTCACACTATCGAAAATGATGGAAGATCAAGTATTTACCAACCTCTCCATTTCAAAGAATTTTGTGGTCAGGCTCAAATTATGAAAAGAATAAAATTTTTCTTGATTAATCTATTTTTCATTTATGATTTTAAGAGCCATAACAACTCAGGGGATCCGTGAAGCTCTTTATAAGAAAAATATTATGCAAATTCATATCACCAAACAATTGAGTTTAATAGTATTGGATAAATGAATTCATTCACAACTCCTAACATATAAAAATAAGTTGAAATTAGAGAAGGAATAGGGATTTTCAATATAATATATAAATGGATTTTGATTTATTGAATATTTTTGTATTATCGAGTATAAGTTTATTAATATAGTTATCAATAATAAAGTTGTAATAGGTATCATAAAGGTGATTCAAAAAGTTATTAATTGTTATCACATTAACATCTATTAAAATTTAGGTGAATGAAGATACATAAGCTCTTCTATTTTTTGGTTTACTTCTCAATATTTACATTTGTAAATCCTAAATTATTATTAAATTTATATAAAATTTTTGAATTCATATAAGCTGATTTTCTAGAAGCATTGTGATTAACTTAATAATTATTAAATTAGAATATTACAAACGGCATATCAAAATTTATAAATAAATTAAGGATTAAATACATTTTGCCACCCTAACTATCATTAATGTAACATTTACCCTCCTAAAGTAACAAATGTAACACTTACCCCATGGCTCACAAAATTGCTATCCATGCCTTGAATAATTATATGTTCTAAATATATTTAGTATTTAATTTTCACATTAAATTATCACCAAATTTTTTTCTAACTAAAAGGAATTTTTAATATGTGAAGAATTTAGATCAAAAGTAAGTAATAGTTAATATATATATATATATATATATATATATGTAATAGATACACAACAAATATAATATCCCAGCAAAAAAATATTTTACAGGAACGTTTTTTGTGTATTTATGGTAAAACACATCGATATGTTCTTTCTTTTGATGAAAGGAATGCTTTACTTAACTTAAAGTTTTTTTTGTATTTATTTTACAATTTAAACTATTTATAGTCTCAAAATTGAGTAATGAATGAGCACAATAGATACAGAAATAAATTTAAGGTAAATATTTTATTAACTTGGTAATAAAATTAAGTTATTGACTATTTAGTTTTGCAAATAAAAATGACTAACTACATATCCATTTTTTAATTATATATTTTTTTAAAATATGATAAAATAATTTATTAATCTTTTTTTACTAAAAGTGTTTAAATTCTTCACTTATTAAAGGTATATTTTTAGATAGAAAATATTTTGCTGATGGTTTAATATACAAAATACTAAAATATATTGAGAATAAGATAATTATTCATAGCTTGAGGGACAAATTTATCCATCCAAAAGTTTAAGTGTTACATTTATTAATCTACGAAAGGTAAATGTTACGTCAAGGATAAAAGTACCTAACCAATGAATTATTATTGTATTGTATCTAATACATTGTTGGATAAAATTATTATATTATCAAAAAATAATAATTCAATTTAGTAATATTTTAATATTTTTATTAATATTGTGTAAAAAAACAATATTTATATAATATATATAATAGACAATCATACAATCTGCCTACTTTTTATTAGTATAATAATATAATATAATAGACATAATATGATTGTTATCAATTTTTTTACGCGATATTTAAAATAATGATGCTTCAACTTTTTGATTACAAAGATGAGTACCAGACACAATTTTAATAGATGAATATTTGAGCTCATTTGTGTCGTCATTCCACTCAAATAGTATAAAGTGGTCTCATTTCCTTCATCTTTCTTCGAAGCAATTAAGATTTCTACAGACCTCTCATTTCCTTCAGTAGGCATAACTGCATAATGGGTGGGGTCGCCTCAGGTTCGACACAGATCAATCCGAAAAAAGCCCAGCCTAGGACTGACCCACTACTTTTCATGGCCAATCTTGGGAAGGTCCTGGGCCCCTAAGTGAGTCCCAATGGAGTTCATTTAAACTCAGGCCCAATCCATGGACCAGGCCGATTGAGGCCCAAACTAGGCCTGCATCAAGCATAATGTGTTGTTTTATTTTTTATTTATGATATTGAGGTATTCTTATAAAACATAAATAAATAGTAAATTAAGTCACATGAAAATTGATATATAGAAAACTAATTGTTAAAAATATATAATGAACTTTAAAAAACAAAAGGCCTAACAAGCCTGGCCCAGGACTAGTCCAAGACCAAATGGTCCTTGGCCACTGGGCTAGTCCCAGGTATTGGTTCCTTGGCCGGTCCAGGACTAGCCCAATCCCAAGCGGGCTGGACCGAACTAGTCCATTTTTTTATTGGTGCACTCCAATTCTGAGTTGGATTAGCCCAGCCCGGACCCACTGTGCATCTTGAGACATAACTTTATAGCAATATATACCTTCTGGACTGTGGAATGCTATCAAGTTTCATACGCATTTGGTTGTATTTTGATGACCCATCCATGGAAGATAAAGCTTTGTGACCCATAATGACGTCTATTATTAGTTCAGTAATTGGTAATGAGAAGTCATCTCTAGGACATGCATTATTCAAGTCTCTGAAGTCAGCACATACTCGAATTTGTTCGTTCTTTCTTTTTTACAAGGACGATTCTGGATATTCACATAAGATACTCGACCTCTCCCATGAAACTGACTTCGATGAGTTTGTTCATTTTGCCTTCATTCAGTGACATCAACTCAGATCAAAACCTGCGTTGGCCTTATTTGATAGGATGAGCTCCTTTCTTTGCTAGAAGGTGGTGTACAACTATTTTTTGGTCTAATCAACGTATTTCTTTGTAGGACTATGCGAACAAGTCTTTAAACTCATACAGTAGCGCAATAAAAGCTTCATCTTCGTCTAGGGTTAGCAAGGCACTTGTGTAATTTGGTCGATGATCTTCAACGTCACCTATATTGATTTCTTTCAATTCATCGATGGTAGCTTTAACATCCTCTTCAAGTTTTAAAGGAGTTTCTTCGGTGTCTTTTTCTTCAACCTCGCCATTTTCAATTAAGGTGATGTGGTAATCTTGGGCAACATATACTTTAGCACCATTGCTAATGTAATTAGATTATGCTACACTTTCTCTATCATCCTCATCATCAAATTGTGTTTGTTTGAAGATCATGGTTTGTGGTTTTACCATCAACACCTTGCCACATGATATAATTAAAGTTTTTTGACATCTCATTCTGGAAGGGATCAGGCTTGTTCTTTTTCTTTCAACATGTGCCATCTTAAACATGTCGTTCTCTCGATACACCACTCTTTTTACATGGACCCAATTTATTGAAGACAGATTGGTTGTTAGTTGTTCCATGCATCATTCTTCTATGTGGACCAAGTCTTTGAAGAGAGGGTCTCTTGGATTCTTTTTCCTCTTGTCACCTTTAGTCAAAGAAAACTCTTCAGTAGCATAATTGATGCGACCCTCTTTATGGCGATGCAGATAGGCTTATGAGGAGTAAAGACCAGGGCTACTCGAGAATCTTGAGTTGAGTGTCACTTTTTCTTTTACGTTACTTGGGTAACATTGAGTCTATCAAACTTCTTATTGGTGGCTTCCACAGGAAGTTTCTCAAGGCTTAGTTTTTCTTTTGAATTATAGTCGGCTTTAACAAGAAGCTTGAAAGATTTAATATCAAATCCTTTTCCATCTATGACCAACGTCTCATGTCTCTTTCTTCTTCTTGGGTTGAGGCACAAACCCTTTAGGTGGAGGCTTAGAAGATTGTTTCATATTGATCTAAGTCATCTCTTCCCCCTCGCCTCCCCAAGCGCCCCTTGCTATACTGCCCCTGCTCCGCCTTTGCCTGTGCACTCCCCGCCGTCTTCATTTGAGCAACCCCCTCCCTAACGTTTAGTGTTTTCTGTTATTAAAAATGCATTTTGTTTTGTGTTTTTCTGAAATTAGCTACTAGAAATATATTGTGGGTTTTTGTGGTTTTTATTATGAATTTTCGTAAATTTTTCTGATTTTTATATATATTAAAAAATGAACTTTTATGTTAAAAAATTTCTGAAATATTCAAAAATGCATTTTTCTTTAAATATTAAAAGTTTTTCAAAATATTGAATTTCTTTTTGAAATATTTTAATTTTTTGGAAATATTAGAAATACATTATTTTTCGGATTTTTTGATACTTTTCTGCATTTCTCTTATTTTTTTGTGATTTTCTAAAAAAAAATTCTATATTTCCCTTTAACTTTTATGTCGTTTATTTTATTAAAAATGTATTGTCGAAATAGATTGTTGATTTTTGTTCCCTTTTATCAAATTTTCTGTATTTTTCTATAATTTTTGGTTGTGGTTTTATGTTATTTTCTGTAATTAAAACTGCATGTTTTGGTATGATATGAGTTGCTGGGTTAGTTAGTGTGGATACAGTAATTGGTTAATTGTATGTTTAATTGTTGGTTAATTGCTCATGAAATTGGTGTAGAATTCATTGTATAAGTTTTTTTAAAATATTCTTTAATTTATGTAAAATGTGAAATAATAATTTCTAAAATAATAAATTCTTTAAATTTTTGAGAATTTTAATATCTGAAAATAATAATTTTTTTACTTTTTGAGAATTTATGTAATTTTTTTGCATCTTACATTGTTTTTAGGAAAAATTATTGAATTTAGTATACATTTTAGGAAAATTATTGATTTAACACATATTTTAGAAAAAATTGTTGGGTTTGGTACATATTTAGGAAATTCGTTCTGGGTTTTAGCTAAACAATATTGATGCATGCAAAAAATGCACGGGTTCAATAGATTTGGACAATTGTTCAAGGCTTGGGCTGAAGTGAATGCAAATCTTAAAGGAGGGACCTGCAAAAAAGGAGTTAGCACTCCGACGCCCAAGTTAGTATGGATTTGAGATGAATTAAAGTGAAAAAGTAAGTGAATGTGATGGAAAATCGTGATATAGTAAATAATATTGATGAAAAGTATAAGAACACTTGACAATATGCTTAGAATTAGTTCAGAGAGTGATGGGGGTGTGAGAGAGGTGTGAAGAGTGTCTTTTTCAAAGTACCCGGGTGTGTGAGGAAAGTGTCATAGAATGTGTGTGTGTCAGATAATGTCCTCGGCCTGGAGAGACCAAGGTTGTATTTATAGAGGGAGTGCCCTTGTCTGCTGGGGGTCTATCCCTCCCGGGATTCTTGGAGTAGTTGGTTGGGATAGTTGGGATAAAAGATAAATCGTCCTTATCCATATCTAGGAGTAGGAGTCTTTCTTCACTCTAGGGAGATCCTTCATCTGCAAGAAACTCTAGCTGCCAGGGAGTCCTAGCCGCCAAGGGGTCCTTTCTTACCTGTTTTGTCATTTTAGGGCTGACGTGGTCTGAGGTGGCTGCTGACACCTGGGTTGATGAGGTGCCATGTGAGAGAGTGGGTTGCCACGCGTGTGGGCCTTTTGGGCCGAATGTTTTGGTGGTCCTTGATCATGGTCCGAGTCGGGGATGTCCCAAGTCACGAGCCCGGGGAAGTCCTAGGTCTAGAGTCCAGGGATGTCTCATGTCTCCTTTCCTTTTCCTAAGCTTCTTGGTTGTTTGGGCCTACTTAATTGGACTGTGGACTGTGGACTGAGTCATGCTTGGCCTCCTGGGATTGTCATGGGCGTGAGATGTCCTGAGCCTCCCGATGGGTATCAAAGGCCTTCGATTTATTTATTCTTTTTGGGCCGCTTGGGCCTTTTTGGGCTAATTTATTTTCATGCACATCAAATATAATATTTACAAACTTAATATGTACATAATAATTAGAATAAGGGATAATTACATTTTTCTTTATTGAGATTTGGTGTAATTACTCGTAGACCCTCTGTGGTTTGAAAAATTACATCTAACACCCCTGAGGCTTGCTTTAGTTTTAACACATAAGTCCCTCCGTCAGTCAAAATTCACTGAATTCATTGATATTAATAAAAAAATTGAATGCAAATTGATATTTTTACTGTTGATTGACTTATTAATGACTTATAAACAGGTCAAACAATATTTTTTCTAACTAAACTACCCTTATAACGGTGAAAATATACCTCTTCACATGTATTAAAGCATGAAGATATATGAGGGTTATATGATCACGAAAAGATTTATTTGACCTGCAATAAATCAGTAATAAGTCAATTGGGGTAAATATAATTTTTTTAATTTTTTTGTTAATATAAGCAAGTTCACTAAATTTTTACTAATAAAGGGATTTATGTGTTAGACAGAAACAAACCTTATGAATGCTAGATGTAATTTTTTAACCATAGGGGGTTTATGTGTAATTTTTCTAATAATTAGAATATTTAGATAATTATTATAATATCTAGATAATTAGAACAATTATCAAATTGGGAAAAATTATGATAATTAAAAAGTATATTAATTACATTAATTATAAAAATTAAAATTTACTATAATTTTATAAATCATGTCTAGTGGTGGTCAGTATCCTGTAGGACGTGGGCGAAGGGGCCGTGGTCGTGGTTGTGGCCCGTCGATGGTGGTAATGCTTTCTAGGTTGTGGAAGTAGTGTTTCGACCACCCCTCCCTGACATGGCTGGCCCCTCAGCCACCGCACTTGGTAGGCTGGCCTGTCCTCTGATGCATTGACCGCAAATGTGGCGGATAGTCTATTGCCCCTGTGCAAAGATCTTGCTTATCCTTGGGCTGCACCACTACTAACACCACCAACAGTCCCCCCACTAACAGCGCGCTAGTATATCAGCCTCGATGATGTGAGGCAATTTTTATTTTATTATGTTATTTTTGCATTATTTTATTTAGAAAATGACTAATCAACATGTTGTTTAAGGTGTAATTGCAAATTTCATGAGTGCATAACGGTGGTGCGTGGGGCACTATCCCTACCTCTTGAGATATTTGCGACAAGTGCTGTCAAAGCACCAGCAATTCTGGTTCGAGAGCTTGAAGATTTAAAAAAAAAATCTTGTCGTATAATTTAAATTTTAAATATTTTCATAATTTTGTTCTTTTTCTATTATATTGCAAATGACGTACTAGTGGGACTGTTATGATGAGTCCATGTTATGGGTGGTCTTCCATATCTGTGTGGACAAGTTCATCCTGAAGTAGTTCGACATTTCCAAGAGTTAGCTGAACAAATTCTTGTGGGTGGCCATCAAGGTCTAGTGCTAACTACAACTATTCTAGGCAGCGTGAACTTTAAAGATTTAGTCGACCAAGAACATGGCCAACCCCACGACGGCTTCTATTGTCTACCACGGGGGATCATCCACGGTCAGCATGCACAAGAGGAAGATGGTAAGTAATTTTATGTTTTTAAAGCTTTTATTAATAATATAATAAATATTTTGCTAATTGTTTTTCTTGTAAAGGAGGCAAAGCTCGACTTGCCTATGATGCAGATGTAGTTATTCGCCAGATGCCACAAAAAGAAGGCCGAAACTAGTTGGAGCAGCCGAGGGCAGCGGAGGTAGCGGTAAATAATAAATATTTAAAATATTTTGTTTGTTTAATTTTTTATTACTATATTTTGTTTTTTTTTCAAGAAACATTTCAGAAACTGTTAGAGGATCACTAGCCTCAGGCCATAGCTGATGGCAAGGGTACTTAACCCGAATTGGTGGACTTGGTGGCGATGACTAAGCAGGAGTTGTGGCTGGCAGTGGGCGGGGCCAAGAACAAGGCTCATGTATCTATCCTTGGTTATGAGGCCCATGTCTCAAGCTAAACTTACACATCACTGTCGCCACCGCCACGACATGGAGGATATGATGGTCCAGCTAGAGATGTTGATAGTCGAGATGATGAGCAAGATGAAGTCAATGCAAGCCATTGCCTCGATTGTTGGCCCTCACAATCCAATGCCTCGAGTAACGACCAATCACAACCTCTGGCAGACCCCCGTGCCCCAAACGATGACGACATGGACCATAATCATGAGAGGGTGGAGTGTAGATTTGGTTTTTTTTTTAATTTGTAAATGTACAATTTTTATATTAATATAATATTTTTTCCATAATAATCCATTTTTAATGTTAGTTGTAATCTATAATTCAATATTTATTTAGATAATTGAATTAAAACAAAATAATTAATTTACTAATTAATTGTAATTATAAAATTATTATTTCAAAGTTAAAAAGTATATTTTTAATCCATATATAATTTAAGAACGGGATTTTGCAAAGTTTGTGATTGTGTTTAAGAAAATAAATACCGTTCCAAATTTAATGACTAAATATCATATGAATCATCCCAAAAAATATATTATATCTTGTGGAAAATTGTTGTGTAAAAACCATTCTTGAACACATCCTACAACAATTCCAAACATGTATTTCAAGCAAAGGGCAAAGTCAGCCCAAAGTATATTCCAATGGAAGGTTTATATTGTGCGTTTTGAAGTATTTATCACCTGGACATACAAAAACCAAATGTATTCCTAAATTTATGCGCCTTCTTACATTTAAATTTATGTACATAGTGTTACAATGACCGTTCCAAATATGTAAAAAAAAAAAAAAAAAAAAACCTTTTCAAAACGAAAAACAGTGTTCCACAAAGATAATTTATATTTTCAGATAGTCAGACGTTTCAGGAATGGTAGATGAACAAGTTGCACAAAACCCTTACTAATAGGAAGGTCATGGCCATCCATTCCAAATATTCAGGAACACGGTCTATTACAATGGAAGGGCTTTGTTCGATAGCCATTTCAAAGTTTGATCCAAGAGTGTCCAGTTAGTAATTTTCAACTAGTAATTTCTCATTCTAAAAGAAAAAAAAATTCGTTCCTAAACCCTCTCCAAATCTCGTATATTTTGTAGTGCAATAGTTGATGTAAAATGAAAAAAATTATTATATATAGAGATCAATGAAAAGTAATTACTATAATTGATATGACATATACTTCTAAAATTCTATTTTGGCTGCATAGTATAGTTAGTCCCTCAAGTTTGCATTTAAATCACATTGGTCCACATTACAAGAAATAAGTTTTTTAATGACAATATCTATTGTGAGGAAATATTAGGATCTTGTCATTAGATTTGATAAACTTGGAAAGATATGCTAGATTTCCTTACAAGCTCTTAAGCATGTGGATATCTCGAGGTTCTGGCATTTAAAATGGCATCAATATTAGCTTGCTCAATTTCTATTCCCTACTAGCGGATGATGAACTCAAGAAATTTCCTAGTTTTAAACTTTAGTTGATATCCCTTGAAACGTTTAAAAACCTACCTTTCATGCCAATGACGCAGTTAGAGAAATAATTGAAACAAGGGTATCGAACTTCTTAATAGCATTATTTATTAGAAATGAATTTTCTAGAATTTGACTCCGTCCCACTTAAGGGTTCATTTGTACGCTTGAAAGATAGCCCAAAAATTCAAAGGAATGATTGAATAATTGGTTTATATAAATCCTTCTTGGATGCAACCACAGCGAAAACAAGCCATTGCCAAAAAGTGACAAGGTAACATTTCCATTTATTCATGAAAAGAGACGTCTCTTTTGAAGCCAGAATGGATTTTATTTGATAAATATAATGCATGCAAGGTTCCTTGTATGATCCCCTCGCTTCTTTGACTCTACAACCAAGTCATCAACATAGCATTCAATATTCTTGTGAAGCATCTCATCGAAGATCTTTTGCATAGCCGTTGGATATGTGGCATCGGTATTCTTTAGGCCAAAAAGCATGACTACACAGCAATATATACTTTCAGGAGTACGAGATATCGTCAATTCTTCATCCATTAGGGCCATACGTATTTGGTTGTATATGGATGATCCATCCATGAAAGATAAAGCCTCGTGAACCGTATTGGCGTTTATCATTAGTTCAACAATTGGTAATGAGAAGTAATCTTTATGACATGCATTTTTCAAGTCCCTAAAGTAAACACATACTCAAATTTGTTCGTTCTTCTTTCTCACAGGGACGATACTAGAAACACACAGGATACTCGACCTCTTGAATGAAACTAACTTAAATTAGTTTGTTCATTTCACCTTCAATCAATGGGATCAACTAAGGTCAAATTTACATTGGTCTTCTTTGACATGACGAGCTCCTTTCTTAATAATAAGTGGTGCACAACTATTTTTTTGAGTTAAAGCTGGGCATGGTTTGTGTAGGATCATGCAAACACATCTTTAAACTCATGCAATAGTGCGATAAAGCTTCATCTTCTTCTAGGGTTAATGAGGCACTTGTGTAAATTAGACGAGGATCTTCAGCGTCACCTAGATTGACTTCCTTTAATCCATCGACGGTGGCTTTAACACTCTCTTCAAGTTCTAAAGGATCTTTTTCAGCGTCTTATTCTTCAACCTCACTATCTTTTTTGAGGTGATGTTGTAATCTTGGGCAACGCCTTTTTCAGCACCATTGCTAATGTAATTAAATTATTCTACACTTTCTCTATCATCCTCATCGGCAAATTGTGTTTGCATGAAGATCATGGCTTTTGGTTTGACCATCAAAACCTTGCCACATGATATAGTTAAAGATGTTTGCCATCTCATTCTGGAAGGGGTTATAGGCTTCTAAGCTTTTGTGTACATGAAGACTTGTTATTTTTCTTTGAACATGCAACCATCTTAAAAATGTCTTTCTTTCGATACACTGTTCTTATACATGGACCTAGTCTATTGAAAACATATCGGTTATTAGTTGTTCCATGCACCACTATTCTATGCGGGCCAAGACTACTGAAGATAGACTCTCTCGGACTATTCTTTTTTCTATTGTCATCTTCAGTTGAAGAAAACTCTTCGGTGGTATAATTGTTGCTGACCCTCTTTATGGCTATGGGATAGGTTTAGGAGGAGTAAGACCTGGCCCTGTTTGAGAATTTTAATTACTATTATATAATTATAAAATTATTATTTCAAAATAATGCATTTAAAATTTTGGAACGGGCTTTTGCACGGTTTGTGAATGCTTTTAACAAAAGAAATGTCATTCCAAATTTAATGACTAAATATCATATAAGTCGTTCAAAAAATACATTAAATCTTATGTAAAGTAGTGGTGCAAAAATTATTCGAAAACCCATCCTACAACAGCTTCAAACATATATTCCAAACAAAGGACAAAGTCGGTCCAAATTATATTGCAACGAAAGCTTCAAATTGTGTTCCAAAGCAATATTGAAAAAAGTTGTTCAAAATAGAAAAAAAAAAATTCAAAAAGATAATTTGCAGTTTTAGACAGTCAGAAGTATTTAGGAACTGTAGATGAACAAATGGTACAAAAGCCGTTACTAATTAGCTACGGTCTTGGCCCATCCATTCCAAATACTTAGGAACACCGTGTATTACGATGGAAGGGCTCTTGTTCCAAGGTTGTTCTAAACTCCGGTCCAAGAGTGTCAAGCTAGTTAATTTTATTTTTTTTTTTAGAAAAAAGTTCCTAAACCCGATCCGAATCCCATATTTTTTGTTAGTGTAGTAGTTGATGTAAAATAAAAAATTATACAATATAAAGAGATCTATAAAAAAAGTAATGATTATAATGGATATGGCATATACTTCTAAAATTTTGGGTATATAGTATAGTTGGTCCCTCAAGTTGCATTTAAATCACTTTAGTCCGCATTACAAGAAATAAGCGTTTGAGTGACAATATCTATTGTCACAAAATATGACAATATCTATTGTCACAAATATTAGGATCTTGTCACTAGTACAATTTAATAAAAATTAAAATTTATTCACAATGTTGTCACAATACCTATGTCACTAATTCCTTATAATGACAACAAAAATCCTGTTTCATATTAGCCCTTAGTTTATAGTGAAAACTTGAATGTTGTCATTATATTGATCACTTTGACTTAATAATAGTACAACCCATCACTTATATGTAGAAATCTTGTCATGAATTATAATATTCAGTGACATTATTTATTTTATCACTAATCACTTATATATTTTCTTGTAGTATTAAGTTCATTAATTTCTTGGTTTTTAGCATCTCTATTCTTTAGTTTTTATCTTAATTTGGTCGTTCGGATTAGGGCCCTTTTCATTTGGCAACAACCTAGAAAGATCATGGTAAACAATTCCTTGAGCTCGAAAATTAATAGATTAAGAAATCACACTAAAAATATGAAGTTAAACATTCAAACAATCACATTTTATGTAATAATATTTCAAATTTTGAAGGACATGAAAAATGTAAAGAATATTTTGAAAAAACTTAAGAGTGATAGTAAAGTAAACTACCATATTCTGATGCTTTTTCTTTTTAAGTTTATTGATATGAAATGGTTTTAAATTAATGATTTATTAACTATTGTTTTGAAAAAAAAAAAAAAGTAATCTAATTAGATATATCTATAGTATCAGTATTAATTTGTATGACACACATCTCTCCTATCTTTCTTCTTACCCTCTAGGAACTTCAGAGGAAAAGAATAAAACTGTGATTTTTCACAATGAATGGCCAAAATTTAAATGAATACTAAAAAATCACTCAACAACAATGACATAACAAAGGAACAACATGTGCTACATTTGTTGCAGACAAGAATGATAGATATTGTACCATAACACATAAAGAGTTAAAAACTGTTAAAGCTGAAATATGTGTATGATGATATAGAAAATAGAAAATAATTCTTAAAGCAGTATCTCATTTAAAACTTTGTTCCGCAAATGACTATTTCACCATCAAAGGCAAAATATTCAACCTGGTCTAAGTTTGCATTCGTGCATGTCAATATAGTAAAAGGAAGCTTACCCGTTCGAGTGTAAGATGGCCAAATATACTGGCGCAACTCTCTTCCAATGCCAGCAACAAAGACGCACAACGCAACAATAGGAGAAGGCAATGATTTGTTGAAGAAAACTAAATAGTGCGAGAAGGCGAAGGCTGAAAAGAAAACTGAACAGACTAGAGTCACTTTGGTCGGTGTGTGGAAGGAAAATTTAAGAATACATGAACATAAGGCAAAGATTGAAGAAGAAAACTCAATGGCGAGAGAAGGCGTAGAGTGAAAAGAAAACTGAACAACCAGGAATCACTTTGGTTGGTGTTTGGAAGGATAATATATTAGAATATATTAATATAATTAAAGAATTAATAAATCCTATATAAATTAAAGTAATAAGGATAATTTAGGAAAAATAATCCTATATAATAGTTAGGCACGCAGCTTTAAACTTTTTTTTTTTTCCTGTACAAACTATAGAAAAGAAAGTAAAATATAGAATTACATTCTAAACTTAATTGTGAATCAGAAGAACAAAATGCAGTTAACTCAAAAAGTTAAAATCTAAAAATGGACGTTTTTCTAGCAATTGTTGGTTCTCCAATGTATGTTCTAACATATTTCAAAAAACATATAATTGTAGCTCACAAAACAATTAAGCAGTATGGCATACCAGTTCGAGCGTCAATGATGTGAAGCAATTGAATAATAGACTTTCTATCTAGACGGTTCCCGACTCTTTTTCCAACCAACACTTTCAACTGATAAGAATTACATACCTGTCAGATAGGAGAAGAGAAGTAAATATGAAATAATTTCAGTATCAATGAAACAAACACCAGTTTTCATTATTGATAGCAAGTTATATTAATTAAGAAAATAAAATCATGGTTTAGGAGGGGATGGGACATGCCAAAAAAATAATCCTAGCCGGAAGACGCAGTGATGTAAAATGCATGAGACAATCCACGTAATGTATATTTTCACAGGCTTGCAGAAGTGTATAATATTCATCTACCATTTCTATGGTCCTTTACTACTATGCCAACGTGACACACCAGAGGCATTTTTGTTCTAGAAAACAGAAGATAAAATCAGAAGGTATTTCAAGGATATCACTACTTTCTTTTCTTGACATCACATCACCACTTTCGGGTCTGAAAGATTCGAAAGGGGCGATGCCAACCAGTAGACAATTAATAGGCGATCCTCACATAACTTTTCATACCTAAGGGCAGGTTTCAATATGATCATACTTTAGAAGTATGATAAAATTATCCCTCCTCCAGGAAAACAAAGAAAAAAAACCATATATATATATATATATATATATATATATATATATATATATGTGTGTGTGTGTTAAGGACCAAGGAAAAAAAGAACACATTACACCAGATTAGCTATATCTTAAGTCAATTGACTCTCTCTCTCTCTCTCTCTCACTCAAGATTATTAGGCCCCTAAAATGAGGATTGATTCAGAGAAAAAGAACATCACATTCTTCTTTGAGCATTTGTCGCATTCCCACTTCTTCTCCCCATGCTTTCTGCAAACGTGTTTCTTGATCACTGTGAGAACCTTATAATGAAATTCTTTCCCCTCTAAAACACATACTTTGAAGGTAGGAAATATGAACATTGCAGTCCATTTTCCAATTAACAGATGAATATTTGCAATTTTAAATGTAAGCTGAAGTTGATCGACAACTAAACTCTTTGGAAACCAATCTTAAGAATTACTAAGATCATTCTTTGGAGTTAAACGAAAACTGCAACAACAGATTCTCACTCGGCAAGAATTAAGGTAATTTCTCTCATCTCAACTTGTAAACATAGAACCCGAAATACAAATTTACCAAGAGGCTGCAACCAAGTACCAAGGCAAAATGATGATCAGCGCTGCTGCCGAAATGCTAAAGCAACGGCAGTACAGAAGAACATAAAAGCAACAACACGACAACAAGTTACAACATCAGCAAGAACATAATTACAGCAGAAAAACAACACGGCTTTGCCGCACTGCGAGGAAAAAAGAGAAAATCTGCAGCAACGAACAACTGCGGAACGCAGGCCGGCTTTTGTAATTCTTTGTACTACAAAGGAGTACGTTATGCGTTGAGCTTATTAGCTATGGCAAGTTCTACAGAGATGATGAAAGTGGATCATCCGCCTCCCTCAGATACTGAACGTCGCTGTTCATAAGCCAAACAGCAGGAAGGCGAAGAGTGAGAAAACTGAACGAAACCAAACAACAGTAGAAGGTGAAGAGTGGAGGAGAAAACTGAAGAGTCCCTTGTCTTTGTTCGTTATTTCATTGACAAAATTTAGAATACATTAACATAATTAAAGAATTAATAAATTCTATATAAATTAATGTAATAAGAGTAATTTAGGAATAATGAAAAAAGAATGAAACCAAAAAATCTACCATCCTTTCAAATAAAAAAAAATATAGATGTAGATAAATATAGATTACTAAGAAATATAGTGACCAAGAAAACTAATTTTAGTCTTTCCAAAAAGAGTTGGAGCCTCACCAAGTAACCTAAAAAAAAATTCATGATTTTCCGTCATTTTCGATAGTGTGAGGTAACAAATCTTGTTTGAATGTATATATAAGGAGTCGGGATGCTATGGACAAAGGCAACAGCCTCTAATGTCTCAATTCTATGAGTAATAAAACATTAGAGGATTAGATAGCGTGAGCACTAATAAAAGTTGGTAGGAGAGAGAGGGAGAAATTGCACTCTCAATCTCTTTCCTGGTTAGAAAAATAAAATAATGGCTTCGACTTGTCGTTGGAAGATATCAGAAATGAAACAGTCGACCTTGTAAGTATTAGAATGGTTTTTCCTATCTTTTTTGTTATTTCTTACATGTTCTATCCCGTTTCATTGTATAGAATAATTCTTTTAGATTTATATTCATTTATTTAGTTTCTTTATAAAAAAATATATTTCAATTTTGTATAGTAGTGATAAAGTTTATTAGTCTAACTTTAATTTATTCTAAAGTTATCTTATAAAATTAAATTGACAAACCCCACCATATCTTTCGTATATCAAAATACATTTCATGTTGAAAATATGAACATTTCATAAATTTTATTTGAAATAATAAAATATATATATATATATATATATATATATTTTAACTTTAGTCTAAGAATGCATTACTCAGCAAACCATATTTTGAATTGAATTCGAGAAATAAAAACAATTATTCAATCTAGAAGAATAAATCATACTATATTAACTTATGTACATTACATCTTCGGCAAGAAAATTAGTAAGAAATAAAAATGTGCATTTTGCCAAATTGCTTATTGAAAAGTGTTGAAAATATTAAGTAAAAGTAGATATATTTAAAGAAAGTTTGAACTTTTTTTAGTATTTTTGCTCTTCTGGATCTCGTTTTTATTTCATGAAAATATATAACTCCAAACAAGTTTGTAAACAGGTTCTTCTGGCAAAAACAAAACCTAAACAGGGAAAAAATGCACTCAATTTTTCACAATCTAATCTCTAGTAATAACCTATTTGTCACGAATGTAGGAGAATATCCCATTGAAGAAGTGTTCCAAGAGTTGAAATGTTCAAGGGATGGTTTGACATCAGAAGAAGGAGCCAAAAGGCTCCAGATCTTTGGAGCCAATAAGCTTGAGGAGAAAAAGGAGAGCAAATTCTTGAAGTTCTTAGGGTTCATGTGGAATCCTCTGTCTTGGGTTATGGAGCTTGCAGCCATCATGGCCATTGTTTTGGCCAATGGAGGGGTAATTAACTTCATACAACCACCTTTACGTTCTCTATATATTGTCTTTTCAAGCAAGAAAATGAAATGTGATTTTGAATATGTGCAGGGCAAGCCCCCAGATTACCCAGACTTCATTGGTATTGTCGTGCTCCTGTTCATCAACTCCACCATTAGTTTCATCGAAGAAAATAATGCAGGAAATGCTGCAGCTGCCCTTATGGCTGGCCTTGCTCCCAAAACCAAGGTTCGTATATAATCGTAGATATAGACATATTGGTTAATTGGTTAATGTTGGCTTGCAACTATTACAGGTCTTGAGAGATGGTAAGTGGTCTGAGCAGGACGCCTCAATCCTCGTTCCAGGAGACTTGATCAGCGTCAAGTTAGGGGATATTATCCCGGCTGATGCTCGTCTCTTGGAAGGTGATCCTTTGAAGATCGACCAATCAGCCCTCACTGGTGAATCCCTTGCTGTAACCAAGCACCCTGGTGATGAAGTATTCTCTGGTTCCACCTGCAAGCAAGGTGAGATTGAGGCTGTGGTCATCGCCACTGGTGTTCACACCTTCTTTGGCAAAGCTGCTCACCTTGTTGATAGCACCAACAATGTTGGGCACTTCCAACTGGTACGAAAAGATCATGCTTTAAATTAAAATAGAGTTTTCGACACACCACAATTTATTTCAAAACTTTGAATTCTTGTTTCATCAGGTGTTGACCGCCATTGGAAACTTCTGTATCTGCTCCATTGCTTTGGGGATGATAATTGAAATTATAGTAATGTACCCCATCCAACACAGAAGGTACAGAGATGGAATTGACAATCTGTTGGTGTTGCTCATTGGAGGTATCCCAATTGCTATGCCGACAGTCTTGTCTGTGACCATGGCTATTGGATCTCATCGCCTGTCACAGCAAGGTGCCATCACAAAGAGGATGACAGCCATTGAGGCGGCCATGGATGTGCTTTGCAGTGACAAGACCGGCACCCTCACCCTGCTCACGTGACCCTCTTGATTTGAGGGTGTTCCCTAAGAATGCTGACAAGGACACTGTTGTCTTGCTTGCTGCCAGAGCTTCCAGAATTGAGAACCAGGATGCCATTGATGCTTCGATCGTTAACATGCTCGGTGATCCCAAGGAGGTAGAAAAATGCTCTTGCCCTCTTTATGATAGTTAATACTTGTTAATTATATAACACACATTTCGATGTTCATTTTCTTGACTATTGTTTTCTTTACGAGTGTTTCAGGCTAGAGCAGGAATTATTGAGGTGCATTTCTTGCCCTTCAACCCAGTGGACAAACGTACAGCCATTACCTACTATGACTCTAACGGAAACTGGCATAGATGTAGCAAGGGTGCTCCTGAGCAGGTAAAGAGCTAGAATCCGATAATTGCTCATGATCATACAAAGGTTTCTTCTCTTCTCTTCTGCCTAAACCTTTTATTAATTTTACAGATCATTGAACTTTGTGAACTCAAAGGTGAGTCCCTAAAGAGGGCTCATGAGATCATCGACAACTTTGCAAACCGCGGTCTTCGATCTCTTGCTGTTGCACGACAGGTATTGAAGTTTCTACGTGTAAACTGTATATATAGAGATCGTCATTTATACGTTGACATTACTGTATATCTCTTTCCAGACTATTCCTGAGAAAAAAAAGAGAGTGCTGGTGATCCTTGGGAGTTTGTGGGCTTATTGCCTTTGTTTGACCCCCCAAGGCATGACAGTGCAGAGACTATCAAGAAAGCTCTTGACCTTGGTGTGAACGTGAAGATGATCACTGGTGACCAGCTAGCTATCGGGAAAGAGACTGGGCGTAGGCTCGGAATGGGTACCAATATGTATCCATCTTCCACTCTTCTTGGCCAGAACAAGGATGAGTCCATTGCTTCGATGCCTGTTGAAGAACTTATAGAGAAGGCTGATGGCTTTGCTGGAGTCTTCCCAGGTGAGAAACCACACAAACTAATGCATATGAAGAACTTATGAATGAAAAAACTAACAATATTTTTTCACTATACAGAGCACAAATATGAGATTGTGAAGAAACTGCAAGAGAGGAAGCACATTTGTGGTATGACTGGAGATGGTGTGAATGATGCACCGGCACTCAAGAAGGCAGACATTGGCATCGCTGTAGCGGATGCAACTGATGCTGCCAGGGGCGCATCGGACATCGTTTTGACTGAGCCAGGACTTAGCGTGATTATAAGCGCAGTGCTTACAAGTCGAGCCATCTTCCAAAGAATGAAGAATTATACTATTTATGCAGTTTCCATCACCATCCGTATTGTCATGGGATTCATGCTCATTGCCCTCATTTGGAAGTTTGACTTCTCACCTTTCATGGTTTTGATCATCGCTATCCTGAATGACGGCACCATCATGACCATCTCTAAGGACAGGGTGAAGCCATCTCCACTACCCGACTCGTGGAAGCTCAAGGAAATCTTTGCCACCGCATTGTCCTTGGGCCTACATGGCTATCATGACTGTCATTTTCTTCTACCTTGCGTCTGATACTGACTTCTTCTCTGTATGTTGTTCTTACCCTTTTAACCTTCAGGAAACAAAGGAAAGGGTGATGTCTCATACACTATATATTATTGCTTACAGGATACATTTAAGGTTAGATCAATCAGGAACCACCCGGAGGAGCTTACAGCTGCTCTTTACCTTCAAGTGAGCATTATCAGTCAAGCACTCATCTTCGTGACGAGGTCAAGAAGCTGGTCATTTATTGAACGCCCTGGTCTCTTGCTCGTCGGAGCTTTCTTGATCGCCCAGTTGGTGAGTCAACAAAAAGAAAAACTAAAACTCGTCATAACTTTTAGCACTAATTTACTTGATCAATGACTCTTTGAAGCTATGAAATAATTGTGATCGTTCTCTGATTGATCGCAGTTGGCTACTATTATTGCTGCATATGCACACTGGGAATTCGCAAGAATTAAGGGTATTGGATGGGGCTGGGGTGGAGTCATTTGGATCTACAGCATAATCACTTACTTCCCACTTGACATTCTCAAGTTTGGGATTCGCTTTGCATTGAGCGGCAAAGCTTGGGATTCCATGATCCAGAAAAGGGTACATACACAACATCAAAGCTAGAAAAACTAAACCTAGTTTCTTGATTTTCTTCTCCTCCAACAATCATTCTTTACTGATCTTTTATGTTTCTCTTTGCAAATTAGATTGCATTCACCACCAAGAAAGATTACGGTAGGGGTGAGAGAGAAGCACAGTGGGCAGTAGCTCAACGCACCCTTCATGGCCTCTCAACACCTGAAACCGCCGAGTTGTTCAATGACAAAAGCTACAGGGAACTGTCCGAAATCGCGGAGCAAGCAAAGAGAAGGGCTGAAGTTGCAAGGTATCCACTTGATCCTTAGTGAGAAATGAAAATGTTACTGAGATGATTTCCGCTTAGTTCATATTCTTACTAGAAAAATAATGTTTCAGGCTGAGGGAGCTCCACACTCTTAAGGGACACGTCGAGTCAGTCGTCAAGCTAAAGGGATTGGACATTGAAACCATTCAACAACACTACACTGTGTAAAAATGTGGGCAAGGATTATGGTTGACTGTTGAACGAGAGGGAATGCAAAGTGAAGATCACTAAAAGAAACATTTTTGCTAGAACAACGTCATTTCGTTTTTATTCTGATGAGAAACTTGGGTTTTATATAGTGTCAAATATATATATATAGAATGATTGTGTTTTTGTAATAGAGAAGATTTTGGTAATAAGAAGTTGACCAACATTTTATTTTCCTCCTTTTCTATTGTTACATGTTGAAATTGAATATTTCTTTTAGGGACAATTGCACTCCCCTCCCTAAGGTTTGGTATAATTGCATATAAACTCCTATAGTTTAAGAAATTACATCTAACACTCCTGAAGTTTGTTTTCATCTAACAAATAAATCCCTCCGTTGGTCAAAATTCACCAAATTTGTTGATATTAACAAAAAGATAGAAAAAAATCTATATTTACCCTCGATTGACTTATTACTAACTTATAGCAGGTCAAATAATTTTTTTATGATCAAATTACACTCATGCGTCTTCACGCGTTGATGCATGTGAGATGTATATCTATCCCACTATAAAGGTAGTTTAGTTCGAAAAAAATTATTTGACCTCGAATAAGTTAATTTTAAGTCAATTAAGGATAAATATCAATTTTTATTCAATTTTTTGTTAATATCAGCAAGTTCAATGACTTTTGACTAACGAGTGACTTATTTGTAGATAGAAGAAAACTTCAGGAGTGTTAGATGTAATTTTTCAAACTATAAGGGTCTATATATAATTACACCAAACCTCAGGGGAGGGGAGTGTAATTATCCCTTTGTTTTATTTGGAAAATGATCCTAAACTACTCTCTGTGGTTAGATACACATCCAGAAAACTTGGAGCCAAGTTCGGCTTAGAGATTGAAGTAGACTTACGCTTCGAATTCATCACTTGAATCTTTGTTTCAGAAACACACACACACACATTCACATTGATTATCAACAAATCATCCACGCAGCTTTAGCCCATCTGCTTGTTCTGCATCAGTGAAAGATGTAGAGTTCATTGAGTTACAGCCTTCATATAAGCAGGTACACAGCGAAAGGTACTGTAAATACTTTGATACAATCTGCCATTATTCTCTTTGTATGTGGCTTAGGCATAGAGGCATGTAGCATTCATCCACTAGGCCAAGACTCCTCCAACTTCAATTCATAGGCAAGAAGTACCTTTCCATATTTAGTTTTCTTATATTAAGAAAGGGTTAAATGCATTTTTCTCTTACGATATGTCAAATGAGCAAAAAGATTATGAAAAAAAAAAATAACAATTTATCTCCTTGTATTTTAAAAAATATAGTGCAGTACCTCTTTGGGCAAATTAAATGTGTAACTGGAGGTGCAAATTCCCAATTCCACCCCCCCTTCCCCCCCAAATAATGGAAGAGGCTAACTGTGTCGACTCCTTAGAAATAAAAGATTTACATTTCTGGCTAGTGAAAGGCGAGTAAACCCTAATTCTTTTGTTTGTACGCGTGATTTGCCAAAAAACTCAAGATTTTAACCCTTTAATATGAAACAAAAGGGTTGTAGAGGTATTATTTAGAGTTTTAGGATAGTGTTACTTATGTTTTTCCCTTTTTTTTTTTTTTTTTTTTTGGTTGGATATCATGAATATTTTATGAACTATCTGATTCTAGGGAAAACTCAAGATTTTAATCGTTTTATTTGCAAAGAAAGAAAAAAAAATTGTAAAGGTATTATTATAGTCACTACCAGAAATTTCACTTCTAATAATGAAAAAATTGGTTACGGGAAGTCTGATTTTCATCCCTAGTATTTCATGTAACGAAAATTTGTCGTTACGAAGTTTGTGCTGGAAAGCTCGACGCTAGAAGTTCTTGTAACGAATTTGGCTTCTCATCACAAATGTATTTGTAGCAGAACATGATTCCTTACAATAATATCAATTATCGTAACAAACTTGTCCTCAGCTTATAATGGTGTTACAAAAGATGTAATTTGTTACTAAAAGTTTGACTTATAATAGTTTTCATTACGAATACTTATTAGGGCAGCTTATTGTCCTCACCAAACCTCAAAATCAATAATATTTTACATTTATTTATGACAATTCCATTCCTCACTAATGGAAATTTCAGTGATTTTATTTTCTTTTATGTTGAAAATGGGTTAGAAACCTAATTTAAAAAAATAGAGACATCATCTTGCAAAATTTGAAATGCAATAATACTTTTCCATAATAAACATAAGCAAAGTAAACTCAACACAAAATCCCATAATAATTAAATAATTTAGTCAACAATTTAAATAATAATTCAATACATAATTTCAATTTAAGGTATCATTGCGCTTGCTACAAAAGGAGCCCAACAAAAAGATATCTTAAAAAACTTTCAAATGTAGTAGCTGCATGAAAACAAAATGAAGTTACTTGTTTTCAAGCATTAGGTATTATCAAGTGAAATAAAGTCACAAAGTAGCATGTGAATCCTTGAAATTTCATGTTGCATTCTCCATGCTTCAATGCATCTACTTTTAACCTGCAAATTTACCAATATTTATATATTTGGGCAAAATCCTTTTGGGTCCCATTAAAAAGAGTCAATTTCGTTTTTTGTATCATAATTTTTTGGAGTTCGACTTTTGGTATTATTAAATCCAAAAATAAGATTTTTTGGTCTCGACTTAACAGCAGACGACACATGGGCCTTAACGATCGTTGTAACCCGTTAAGTCACGTGCTAGGAGAGTGTTGACCTCTAAAGACAAAAAAAAACAGACAAAAATTGCACAAGTCCCTTTCACACCGCCAAACAAAAAATTCTCCCCTTTGAAAATCCTAATCTCAAAATATGATTTTGACCAAAAATTAACCAAAAATTGTAAATAAGAAATTGAATACGAGAGCGTCAAAGAGCGGGGAACTGGTTTTGCTGGTTGATTGGAAGAAATGGCATTGATCCCCATCCTTCCACCCGCTTCATTAGTGTCGGATGGTGTGCCCGATTATGGTGATTTTTTTTATTTTTTTTTTGTCTTCTAAATTTCTATAAGTTGTTGAGTTCTTGATGTTGTTGTATTTTGTAACATTCTCAAATCTTAAGATATAATTATATATCAACTATTAGCATAATAATATGCATATGTGGTTGTGAGCGCTAATTTTATTGTGTTTGAAAAATCAGAACATAAATAAATTATCACAAATAAAAATATTTGGATTAAAATATCAATGTGAGTACAATCTCTATTCTATCCCTTGATTATTCCCTCCAAAAAATATATTTGACAAATTTGACTAATTCAAGGGATAATCTCCACGTAGATCTCCTTTGGACTTGAATTTGAATTTCTATAACATTAATTCGAGGGCTTTCACCAATAATCTCAAATTAAACGCTATAGTCTTGACTGGAATTTGATGATTTGAAAGTGGATTTGCCACTTGGAACTTGATGAGATGATATTCAAATATTTATGACGTCAATTCGAGAATTTAGTGTATATAATCCCGAATTAAACGTTATAATTTGTGGTACACCTTTGACGAAAGACTCGATCTTTGCCTTGAATGCCTTTGAATATTCTTGACCTTTGAAAAACCGCGTAGAGATAATTATTTGCAATTTTTCTCTGTTGTGCTCTTCGTTCTCGAGCTCTTGCACTTGAGGAATTGCATAGAGGGAATTTTGCAATCTTCCTTGCTTGACTCTTCCTTCTCGAGCTCTGTCACTTGAGGACTTGCGTAAAGAGAATTTTGCAATCTTCCCTTGCTTGGCTCTTCCTTCCTTCTCGAGCTCTGTCACTTGAGGAATTGCGTAGAGGGAATTTTGCAATCTTCCCTTACTTGACTCTTTCTTTCCGAGCTCTGTGTGTTTTGAATGAGGTCTGATGACTCCTTTATATAGGTGTCAAAGAGGTAGAGTTGTGATACAATTGAACACCTTTTGTATTATCTCTTATAATTTAATTAAAAGAGATAAATATATCATATATTTGAAATGATATGATTGGTCAATTTGATATTATCTCTTCAATATTTGTATTTTTTAAAGAGATAAATATCAAAATATTTGTCTTGATTTGATTGGAGAATACATGCAATTGCTCCACATGGCGCGGTCTGATTGTTTGGAATCTTTGATTGCGAAATATGATTTGATTGGCCGGAACACTTCATTTTGCCACTTGTCGGCCATTAATTTTGATGACAAAATATATATCAAAATACCAATTACATTGACTATTTATACTTGGAATTAATTTAGTAAATTTTAAAATATAAATAAAAATTGATAAATAATATATTATTTTACACTTGTCATCATTCAATTGGACATAAAATTTTACATGTCTACAGTGATGTAGATGATGTATATAATATTTGGTGTTCGAGTGATAAATACTTCATTTTACTTGTCATCATTCAAGTTGGAGATGAGTGAAAAATATGAATAAAAGTAAAGCCTTAATATAATATATAGATATAGAAGAATACTTAATATATATACACTACAGAATAAAAGAGATCATTTTTATCAATATAATTTTGTAGTATATCATGTTCATACATATAGATATCCAATCACTTGCATACATACATATATATATATATATATAAAGAAAGGAAGAGTGAGAGATCGAGGTGGTGCAAGCAAGACAAGGAAGGAGGAACCTTCCTCCCATCCTTGTCTTTTTATACATGTATATGTACAAACAACTTATAGATAGCTACTAAAATCATATGAATGTGTGTGTATATATATATATAGATATCTATCTTATACACATAAATATAATAGAAGAGTGTAGAGGAACAAGAAAAAAGCCAAAAGAGAGAGAGGCGGTGGTGAGAGAAGGAGAAGAGAAGAGAAAAAAAGGGGGAGAGAAAGGGAAGAAAAGACAGAAAGGGTTGGTGTTGTTCTCCATCACCTTCAAGCTCGAGTATTTCTATAGTAGATTCGATAAGTTTTGATTCAATTTTCTTCATTAATTTCGTGTAGGATCTAGGTAGGAACAAAATTGTAAGAAGATATACCGATTGAGGTAGAAAGGAGGCTGCAGGAAGGACTCCGTTTTCGAACAACCTCTGTAAATTATGCTTTTATTATGATATATCCATCCAAATTTAGTGATACATGCTTTTATGAAACCCTTTGGATGTCTACTAAAACTTTGTAATTTTAATAGAGTTGAATTCGTCGTTTTAATGGGTAAAACTAAGATAACATTTTATTGCTCTGTTTCTGCAGGAAATCTAACAAAGTTATTTAAAACCTTATAACTGGAGTTATACTAGTTCAATTTGTATAAATAAAACGAAACTAGGTGCATAGTATATTTATTATATTCTGAAAATATGGTGATTTTTGGAAGATTTTGTGAATTTTGGGGGAACTTTAAAATAGTAGGTTTGAATCTATTACAGTTTGAAACATGATGTAATAAAACTTAAATAACTAATTTATATACATATCCAATTAGCATGATTCTTGTTGTAAATGAAACTAGAGACACATGAGAATAGTTTATGTAAAAATTGAACCTTTATCAATTGTACTTACATCTGAGAAAAATTTATAAGTTAAGACAAAGATTATGTCAAGAAGATTTAAGTAGATGATGAAGACATAATTGATAAACAACTATTAAATTAACTACTATTGTTGATAAATTAACGTTATTGAACATAGCAAGAAAAAAAAAACACACGAATTTAACGAGTTTCGACAATGTGCCTTTGTCCTTGGAAGCTGCGGCTGTAGTATTTTATTTCTCAGAGAAAAATCCTTCTCATAACATCTTTTTAAGTTACAAATACATCATATATATAAGTAACCTAATCTATGGTACATTTACCAAATTACCCCTGTATATGAGCCATACCTAACAACTATGATTTAAAGTACAATGCATACACCAATGAAAATCTTATTATGTCTAGTTTATTATAGTAAAACACTTCTGAAATTTAGTGAGTATAATTAAAGTTATGATTTAATTAGTGACCAATGCTCAAACTGTGAAGATTTCAGATTTAGGGTTGGTAAGGGTAGTTCTAAATATATAAGGACTTGTTTTAATATATAAAGATATATACTCATAGAAAGATAATAAAGTCTAATTTATATAAAAGAAAACATAATAAAGATTCGAATTTTATAAAAGGAGATATTCAGAGATTAGTGAGAAGTGTACGAAGATGATCAAATATTTTACGAAGAAACTACAGTACTATCGATTCTTTGGTTATACATTTTATAATTTATTATAGGACCCGAGAACAATGTTCAAGACGGAACACATCATTCTACCATTTAAATATTCAGGAAAAGTGAGGTAAGTATAGTTAATTAGATCTATATGTATCTACTTGCTTATGTGCGAACTTGATTTGAAATTATAATGTGCTTAACTGAATTATGGTTGTCTTCTGAAATGGTTGTCAGATGTTTTATCTATGGTTGTGAGATATATGTGGTGAATAAAGTTGAATTATGGATATGATCACAACATGCTTCTAATTGATTGATTTCGTTGTTGAATAGAAATGAATGTTGGAGTTGTTGTCAATGATTTGACACGTTTCTATCCGATGATTGACTGGAGTTAAGTTATGAAATTGTCAGTGTGTAGATGATACATCGAGATGATTATAGAACGGATTTGAATCATGGAATTGACAGAATGTGGATGATTTATTGAGATAAGAAAATAGCTTACCTAATGTGGGACATACTCAATGGTTTACGATGATGTGACATGATTGACGACGAGCTATGTGCTCCTGATGATGTGATATGAGAATGAAGATTATACAGCTAAGTACTATGGCGCAAAGGGTACCTGGGTATCTTGGGTACCGGGGCATATCCTGTGCTGACGGCTACACATTGGGGTGGTGCGGTAGTGTAGGTTCGGTGTGATGTCCTGCACTGAGATTGCTGCACACTTGGCAACTGTGGGGATATCACATACGATGGTATCCCGTGTCGCCGGATATATGAAATTGATTGAGATGATAAGAGCCGGCCAAACCATTGAATATGATCCAGTTAGGCTAAGTACGACCCAAAGAAAATGATTAATGACTAAGAAAATAAAGTTTTAATGATGTGCAAATCATGTTGTGGTTGTGCTTGATTTTGTAATTGGTTTTGCATGAGTTTGATATTAATACTTCGTGATTACAAAATGAATATTGGTTGATTGTTGTCGTGAAATAAAAGCGAGTTTATTTTATACGTGGCTATATGTGAATATATATATATATATATATATATATATATATATATATATAGGCTAATTAGCTAATACTTACTAAGTTGGCAACTCATAAAATTTGCCATGATTTTTTTTCAAAATAGATCATAGGCCAATCGTTAGCAGTATAGGTGAGTCAGCAATAACATCCTAAGGCGGAGTTCTAGTACATAGACACAGGAATATTAAATTGAGTTTGAATTGGTATTATAGACCTTTTTCAGGGGAATAATGAATTGAATGGAAAAGAATACTTTAATTGAGGGTAAGGGGGAAGAATACTGTTGAGGATGATAGGGAAAAATATACTGAGACTGAGGAAAAATACTGAGACTAATGAAGAACCTATGCACTATAATAGAGATAAAAGGAAGGGTGTGGTAATAGAAGAGAGTGGGGATGGTGAAAGGGCTGATTGAGTTGATTGGGATAGGGATGACGAAGATATGAAACAAAATGAACAATGGGTCTGATTCTAAAGATGACTTGTTCGATGGAGATGAAACTGTTGATTATGATGAGGATGATGAGTGTTTTGATGAGAATGTAGACAAGGAAACAGAGTGGGTTGGTATATTGCAAGATGATTTTGAAGATGAGATGCGATTGACAGTGATGATCATACTGATGATGATAGCTCATATGAATTAGATAGTCAAAATAATGTTGCTAGGGCGCTAGTTTTCTGTCCCGACAACAAATTTGATCCCAGATTTGCATTGATAATGAAATTTAGTCATAAAAAAAGATTTCCAGGAGGCTGTCCACTCTCATGCCATTATGACAAGAAGAAATCTTGCAATAACAAAAAATAACAAAAGAAGGGTTTATGCAAGATGTAAGACTAACGAGTGTTCATGGCATATTAATGCAATGAAGATAAGAGATGAAATTGGGTTTTCAGATCAAGGAGTACAATCATGTCCATAATTGTGGGGCCAATTTAAATGTGAAGAATGTGAGGATAAAATGACTATCATAAAGGTTTTGTGAGGCTTTTAGATTTGATCCCAACAAAAGTGTGAAATGCTTCAGAAAAGATATAATCAGACAGTTACGACTACAATGTGTCTAGGGGATAAGCGTATAAGATAAAAAAGGAGATATCTGCAAGAAATACAAGGGGTTGGCGCTAAGAAACATTCAAGAATGTGGGACTATGCTGGAGCTTTAAGAAATAAGAATTCAGACTCAACAATAATCATGAACTTAGAAGATGTTGATGCAACAGGAAAGAAATTCTTTTGAAGGTTTTATGTGTGTTTTGCAGCAGTAAAGAAGGGATTCTTGAGTGGGGGTAGGCCATTCATACGTGTTGATGGCTTCCATTTAAAGGGCCTCATGGAGGTGTCCTACTCACGGAAGTAGGTGTGGACCCAAATAATAACCAATTCCCACTTGCATATATAGTAGTTACGAGTGAATATAAAGACAATTGGGAATGGTTTCTAACATTATTAAAAGAAGATTTGAATATTATAAGGAATGATGCCTACACATTCATTTCAAACAAACAAAAGGTCTCTTACCAGTATTTGAAAAGGTTCTTCCAGGTGTAGAAAACAAATTTTGTGTGAGACATCATCATGGTAACATGAAGACTACTGGTTTCATGGGGTTGGGGTACGAGAAGGCCTTATGGTTTGCAACAAAGACTACTACAGTAAGTCAATTTCAAAAGGTAATGCTGGACATAGCTGATTTGGATGTGAGGTGCCTTGAAAGGTTGCAAGACAAGCCATCTTCGCAATGGTCAAAAAGTCATTTCAATATGTACTCAAAGTGTGATTTTCTACTCAACAACTTGCTTGAATCCTTTAACAGTTGTATCCTCGTGGCAAGAGAGAAGTCTATTCTAACAATGTTAGAGTGGATAAAGGAGTATGTAATGACCAAAATGTAGCAGCTTAGAGACAGGGCTAAGACGTTGTGGGAAGGCAAGAAATTATGCCCAAAGATAAAAAAGATTGTGGATAAGAATTTGAGAAAAATAGTTGATTGTATCCTAGTGCAGTTTGATGACATACATTAGGAGATACAATATTTTGATGATGCAAGATACACAATTGACTTGAAGGAAAAGACTTGTTCTTGTAGGTCATGGGATTTGATAGGTATCCCATGTAACCATGCAATGACTGCAATATCTGCACAAGTTTTGGATCCTGATGACTTTGTATATGAGTGTGTTATCATGTGGACACCTTCTGCAAGGTATAAGCACTAGCAATCATGTCTTTTGATGGACTAGAAATGTGGGAAAAAGTTGGTTATATTCCACCTGTGCCTTTGAGTTTTGGGAGAAAAAGGGGGAGACCTGCAAGGGCAAGAAGATTGGAACCTGACGAGATTCAGAAGGACAAAAAACTTGCAAATGAAATCCACAAAATGCCAAGGCAAAGAAGAAAATGATTTGCAAATTCTGTCATCAAGTAGGACACAACAAAACGTTGCAAGTAGAAAAAATTTGCTGAAGAATTCCTAGTTGACGATGTTTTTGAGTAGGCTGTCGAAATTGAACAATATGTAACAACACCTGTACAACAAGATGAGGTGGTTGTGAATGAGGATTGCCCCCAATAAGCCAATCTAAAGAAGTTAGTCAACCTAAAGCTGATGTTTCTATAAGTTTTCATTATTTTCATTTGTTGACTATTAATGTAAGGTTCTAATATTTTATTTTTTCTAATATACAATAAATGAATAAACGAGTAAAAAGAGCAATCTTTAAAGATGCAAATCAAGCTCCTATTGCTGTCAAGGTTGTTTTTCATTAACTTAGTTATTTATCCTCATGTTGTTGTTAATGTTGTTTTTCATGTTATTGTTGATGATGTTGTTCACTTTGTTAATGTTATTATTACATATCCTGACCATGAAGTTAGTTTTTTTATTGTGATCATTATTGTTTTTACATATTATAATTCACAACTAACCAATCCCCATTATTTTTTTTAAAGAAATTGTGCCACAAACAATACATTTCCATGATGCTAATCCTAAACCACATATATATTCAACATCAGTACCACCACAAGGTTTCATGAAAGTGAATATTAGGGCACTACCCCTTATGATTGGACACTATCTTAGCTTTGTTTCTCTCCACACAAAAGCCAAAAAATTTCACATTAAATTTTTATCTTGCTATCATAATTCTATTTTGTATCTAATTAGTCTTAACCTGAATATGACAAGTCCTAGTGTGCCATATCCAAGTGGAGATATAATTATATAGGAGAGCAAAAAACATGTCACTTTATTAAATTTGCACAATGTAATGACATCTCAAATGCACAACCTAATAAAGATATTGACAACAAAGTAGATAATTTTTGTATAAGTTGGGGTCTTTTGTGCTAAATGCTTTTTGTATGTAGTCTCGTATTGGGATGTTGTTCCCTTTACAAACTTTGTGGCTTTTGACAAAAAAGTAGAGAACTTTTTTATAGGTTCGGGTCATTTATTGCGAATGCCCTTTACAAACATGAAATCGAATTCTGGCAAGTTTTGGGTGTTTATATGTAGCCTCATATTTGGATGTTTCGGCAGGTTTCAATTAACTCAAAATTGTATATTTATAACCCAGCTGCATTAAGTCAAATTCTGCAACGCAATGCATATATGTTGTCAATTGAGTTTTGTCAACATTTTATCAAATCGGATTTCAATTAGCTCAAACTGTATATTTATTACCCATACATTTCGCTTCATTTTTCCAAATTCATGCCTAAATCCAGGGAAATGTATATATGTTTCTTTGGAAATGCATAATTTTGGCCATTATATCTTTTGTTTTGCCAAAAGATTAAAGGAAAATTAAAGTGAAACTCCCAACGTTTATAACTTAAACAACATCTAATCAGTAAATGAACCTAAAAAGATAAAGACAATTGCAGAAATAATAAGAAATAAAAATTTTCTTTTTTCCTTCCTCTTCGATATGTCGATTTCTTCATATTTTATTGAAGGCCTTTTCTTTCGATTTTACTTCATACTCTAACAGATTCAACTTGCACAGTAAACCTGGAATCACAATCTTGTTCCATCTTCTTACTCGAAAAAGTTGTGTCCATTTGGTGTCATCGAGTTTGCACAAGTGTTGCATCTTATTCCTGAATTTTGATTTGTCCATGACGTCCTCATACGAGCTTGTATCCCATAATAGCAACAACATTTTTCTTGTGTCAATGAGGATGAAGAGAGATGATGATATTTTACAAAAATATATAATGCAGCAAAAATAAATAAATTAAAACAGTTCACAAAAATTGACAATGAAGTTTGGAGAAGAGAAGAAAATGAAGGGGAAATGAAATTTGAATGTTGGGAGCTCTAACTTATGCCAATTTTCCCTCCTTTTTGGCTGCATCACGTGCTTTCTTCCTCCAAAATGTTGGACTTAACGGCAGTTAATGGAGGATAACAGTCATGTGCACCACACATGACTTTTCAGGACCAAAAAAACTTATTTTTTAATTTAATTGTACTAAAAGTCGAACTCTCAATAATTGTGGTACCAAAAATGAAACTGACCTTTTTAATGATGGGTTTTTACACCCTTCAGTAGTGAGCCCAATCAATTATTATAGAAAATTGGTTACAAAAACCCTCAAAATTACGACCAATATACACAGAAAAAATTAGGAATCCATAATTATACATTAAACAAGATATACGGATCTCGAACAACAGTGAAATATAAACAAAAATCGAATAAGGATATTAGCTCAGGGAGCCAGATTCATGGATAGCCAACGGCCACCAACAGGCTGGCAACCCTCTCATGGTTGCTCCAAAACCACGACAGCAGTCCACAGAGGATTCGATCACTCAGACGCAAACCAAGCACCACACAGGTTTAAACCAACACCACAAAGGTTTTCACACAGTGAGTTAGACCCAGACCAATCACCACAAAGGTTTTCACATAGATCTGTTCACAAAGCTTTTTGGTTAGAGAGTGAGATGAAGACATTTTCATCGGCTTCTTTAATTCGAGGAGAATGGAGGATTTTATAGACAAAGAAACATTGAAAAAGGTGGAGGAGGAAGGCGGTGGTGAAAAATCCTGATGCCATGGGAAATGGAGAAGAGAGAAACCAAAGGAGAAAGAAAATGGCGAGAAAACGTTTGAGAAAGAAAGAGGAAACGAGTGATTGAGTGAGGTAGGGTTAGGGTATTGGTGAATGTATAAGTTCTCGGGTCGGGTTAGGTGTTAGGTTGGTGGATCAGGTCGGCTTAGGTTTTAGGCCATCCAGTGATGGGTTTTAGGGGCGATGGGCTTTGGGCCTACCAAAAAATTTGGTCCTAGGCCGATAAATTCCAACATTCTCCCCCTTGGACCAGGATCCAAAAAAAGGGAGCCCAATCCAAGGAACCAGATCTAGCAAACATCATTGCCAAAACGTCTAGGATGTACCTACAAAAGAGAAACTTACGCAAATATGGGTTAGAAAAGGAATTCTAAGCAATACTTAATAAACCGTGAAAACTTCTCCAATAGACTCGTCCAAAACTTCAGTAGGTTTTTCCTTATTCTTTTCATGTTTTATGGGCTTCTTACAGTCTTTTATAAAATAATCATTTTCCCCACAATTATAACACCTTCTATTCCAAGACTTTTCATTTCTTTCTCTAGACTTAGAAGTACTATACTCCTATTCCTATATTTATTATCAGAACCTCTCTCTACTGGTTCTACCCCTAATCTGGTTCACTTCATCTTGGGGCTTTATTAACAGCAAATGTCAATTTCTATACCATCTCAATTTCCACTTACTATACGGAGGTTGTCAAGATTCACATTATTTGGTGCCAGTTTAACACGTATTTGCTTCTATCTGTCTGTTGTTTATTGCATTTATATTAGCTTTGTTTGGAGGAGTGGGTTATTAACCAAACTTAATAGTAGAGACGTAATCAGTTGCTATTATTTTATTTTGTATCAGCTCAGAAGATTATTTATATATCTAGCGAATAATTTTGTGTAAACATCCAAGATCTATATCCATGTCTCTCTTTTAAAATTAATTTTACGACAACAAAGGGCTTTCTGATCATCTAAAAAGATACAGTTCAGTACGTGAAAATGTTAAAGCAACTTTTAGTTTTTATGCAGTCTGAAGATGTGTATTGTGACTGTCCGGAATCTGGTTGGAATTCCAGTGGTATTCAGCTACTGATTTACGGTATTGATCGTTTATTATACATTGTGGTTCGATGATATCAAACATTCGGTTTAATCATAAAACGATATAAGTAAATTATGGCCGATCAATGATGTTTAGATAGAAAACGCAATCTTTACCGCCTCTTCAACCAAAAAGGTAGTTTTCAAAATCGATGATTCAATGAAATAGATAGCTCATTGACATGGTTTAGGTGCTTCATATTATTGTAAAATTATATTATTCATATGTGATAATCTTCGACTTAGAATAAAAAAAAAGTCTTATACTTTCGTCTTTTAATGGGACTTTCCTAAATAACGCTCAGGCATACTTGAGACATGCATTTATAAGTTTAGACTAGTGGTTTTTGGGTAAACAGAGCCTTAGCTTACTGGCTATAATATAATAAAGGGCATTACAGAGATTTATTGATATGAGTAAACTAGTTTTGGAGAACCATATATACTAACATGTGACTGCTTCTTTCGTATACGGGCTACTACCAGGACCTTAGTAATCTAGTTGAATAAGAAAGAGAATAAGTTGAGATTGTTTTGGTGTTTACTCAACTGGCTATATTTTGTGGTGATGTAATACCTTCGTTAAATAAGTTATTTGTATGCTCTGAGTCGTATTTGTCCAAATATGGTGATTAAAAGTATATCGGATAGACTTAATATTGATAGTGTAATCTCAGTATGTTACATATATTATATGTAAATAAATTTAATCGTAGTAATTGATTAAAGATATAATTGTGTAATTATTTCTTCTTTGTAATAATTATTAGATAAATGATTTTTACTTAAAGTGAGATGGCAAGTATATATATATAATAACATAAATGAGATATAACAAGATACATGAAATAATGATAAAAATACTTATTATGATATAAGGTAATTAAAAGATTACTATTATCCTAAAGATTTGAGTATGTTTCTACTTATTTAAAAGAGAAAAATCCCAAATCTTAATTGTAAGGTCCTAACTAGGGCCTGTGCTATGATCTGTCTGAAGTGTGTCTGTAATCGTGGTGTGTGCTTTGGATCAACTGAATGGCTGGGAATCGGAATAGGATCTTGTGCTTTAGTAAGACAAGGTTGTGCCATGTTGCTGTGATTGACTGTTAAGGAATTCCGAATTTGCTTGCTCTTTCCTGTCTCAAAGGACTATATTTTTTATGTTAGAAATAAATTAGATTAAATCCAAATAATGAGATTAGATTTTTTAAATATTTATACAAATTTGCATAGTTTCAAGAGATATATCTTACATTATAAGGATCCTCTCCACATTGTGCCTAATGCCAAATTGCAATGTCCGCTAGGTTGTATAAATTTTTCTAAAAATGAAATCTGCCATTAAAGTTAGTCCACTCGGTAATTTGTTTGTATTATTTTTGCAATGAAGTAATTTTGCTCTATGTTCCATTAAAATTAAAATTAAGTCCTCTAATTTCCTAAAAAATTATTGACTATTTGTTATGTGCCATAAATTTTTTTCCGCTGAAATAAATTAAGCTTTAGTTGTAGGTGCATAATCTTAACGCTCCTAAAAAAATAAGTTGGATCGTTTTTAGATTTTTTTTTAAAATTAATAATAGTAAGAGGAATATTTTTTTATCATAAATACAACATCTAAGATATGTGCCATTACATTATATTCAAATTCACTCCATGAAATAGATAACAATATCATATTCTTCTAATATACCTCCTGACAAACATTAACAAACGAATTATTGATCATATCATAGTTAGCAACTTTAGAAGTATATTCGTCTCTTTGATCATTTTCTTCCCCGGATATTATTTTTATTTAAATATACCAACGTGTATGCTTAAACAAAACTTAATAATCATTTTTGTTTGAAACCAGTGTTCATATTAGATTTTTATTAAAATGATGCCAAAAATTACTAAATACATTTTTTTGAAGATTATATTAAAAATTTGATACTTTTTGTTAAAATTAAAAAAAAAAATAAATTAATCTTTCAGGTAATTTAAAATTGGCAGCATTTTGTTATACAATTTTCAAATAATTCAAAAACCAAATCGGAGAAAAATGCTTTCAATTTTTTTGAAAATGTGTTTCATACCTAGATATAACTCAGGAAGAATTTTGTGACAATAATGATTCAGAATTTTTTGCTAGATAATGCAGTGAGTGGCTACATCTAAACCTTTTAACTTAACATTAGTGTCGTTATCAATTCATTAACCAACAATTGACATCATGCTTCAATAATAATTTATTAATCAAAAGAAATTTTCATTTAAATTCAACATACGTAGTACACATATCAGCATCCCTCATGTCATACACAACAGTATCCAAGAGCCTAAATCTATAACCCGATAATTTAGCTCCCGCAACCGTCACTTAACTTTCTCAGTCAACAAGAAGCGTCAGAAATTATACATAAATTTTAGATAAATCTTAAAAAGTAAAAATAGGTTAACTTGTATAACCGGTGTGGTGAGGGAAGAGTGAGTGCGTTTTAATGTTTTTGGAGGGAGGTGCGTGGGGTGGCGTGGCAGTGTACTGCCGGTGGCACGGATAGAGATACCCAAGTTGTGGGAAGTGCGGTCGGACGGTGGGAGGTGGAAGGAGGGCCGCGACTTTGTGTGGTGTAAGAAGTAGAAGAGAATGAGAAAGAGTGGAAAAAGAATGATGGGGGTGGAATTAGAAATAAATCTGTCAGTGTTGCGATAGTATATATGACCTAGTATAAATTTTGAATATCACCTACAGAAGTTATAGTGTTTTATAAATATACTGATATAGTTATTTTATAATTTTTGGAGAGTTAGGCCAATTTGTGGTTCGTTCCTTGTCATGATCAAAAGTTCGTATACGAATATACCGATATGATCTAAAGGTCGTTTCAATATATTGGTAACGACCAGGGCTTATTTTTTTAGTGATGTTCAACTTGTTTTGCACGACCTTCTACGACGGGATTTAAGTTATTCTCGATTTTTATATGTATTTTTCTAAGTTATTTTAGAATATACAAGTTGTGCGTTTGATCAACTCCACATTTTTTGTCTTGTGATCTTGTTATAATAAATGGCATGCGTGTTTACATTTGTTTACTGGTGGGTATATCATAGAGAATATTAAATGAAAGAATATATTTATAATTAAAAAATAAAGTGGATCTTGCATTCGACGATTTTGATACATGTATAGAACAGTCTTTGTGCATTATTAATTTTTTGATTATACTGTCATAGCAATAGTTAGTATTTCATGAGTGGTTATCTTATCAATCTAATTATGAACTATAGTGGTTCTTTATACGTGTGAGTGATCGGTGCAGAAATTTGTAAGCGTGCTCGTCGAAGAGATTAGATTCGAGTATAATCATATAGGTGATCACTCACTTTATAAAATAATTTCTTCGGCGAATATAGTGCATGTTGTGTGCGTTTGTATTGGGAATACTATGACGAAATTTCGACCAATTGATGTGTTATTTTTCTTGTTTCCGCAAATACTATTCTCAAGATGTATAATATCATGTATTGCTAAAGTCTACCGAGTGAAATGTATCCTATACTTAAGTAAAGGAACTTTGATTATCTAAAAGCCAATGTGTAGTTAAAATCATTGTATGTGCCGTACATGATGATAATAGTTAATATGGAACACATAATTTGTATATTTATACTTGTAAATTTGGTGAATCTTTGAATCGGATGCCACCGAACTGTAAAGAATGATCGTATTCCTTTTGTCGAAGATTTTTTAAACAATTTTTAAAATGGGATGCTTTTGTTTTTTGTTAATTGTTTATGTAATTGGCCCATGTAATTGTAGCCTTAATGTAAAAATTGCGTCTTAGGTGTGAATATAAAGAGTACTATATAATGGTCAATTTAAAGTTTTATATTCCGCACTTTTAAATTTGGGCTTTGATTTTATGAACAAATTATTTCCCTATATTAGTCATAATATCGGCTTAATTCTTAAAAATCAGTGGCCGTTACGAATGTTCTTTCACGGTCTTTTCCTCCCGCCCTTATTTGTGTACCCGTAATATATTCTGTATGTATTAATGTTATGACTTCCTAAATATTTTACCAAAGTTATCTCAATAAGTTAAATTAAAATTGTGTTTTTTCTGTGACGCCAGGAGGGATAGGGTGCGTCCTTTTAGACTGTAACAGGACTGGTGTACTTTAGTCTCCGACGATGTGTGTTTGGATTATGTCGTAATAATGTGAGTACGGAGGTTATTTGTTAACCTAAAAATCTTAAATTGAAATTTTGCACAAAAAAGTTAAGAATAAAAAAACTGTTTTACGGAAAATACCTATTTAACTACAATAAGTTCTGTGCAATGTCCGAGTCGTATATAGACAAAAATCAACATAAAATTACTGGTCCTAATAAATTCGCAACGGTTTCCTTAGCTCAGCAACACAAATTATATATATTTGGCCTTAAGGGCAGCGACTCTCTCTGTTAGCAATATACAAAAAAAAAGATTTATTTTGATCGATGTCTAACTGTGTGGTAATTTGTTCAGCCTACATCCGGGAAATCTGTTTAAAAAGCACGTTACCATTAAAGCTAATGTGCCTATTAATCAGTTTATAGCCATTACAAATCAGCAATAGAGTTTTGATAAAGTTTCTTTAATATTAGATTGTCATACAAAAAAACATGTTATATGTTTACATTTAGTTTATAGAATGAGGTTATTTTAATTATTGAATTAGCAGCATTAAACGTTATGAATTTATTTGTAAATTTTATTAAATTTAAATGTTAGTGTAAGATTGTGTATGGTTCTTTTTTTTATTAGCTGGTGAATAAGAAAGTAGATTACTAATATAATTCTGTTGGAAAAAGATACTCGCAAGTCGTGAACGTTTGGAAGTCCATGACTCGTCACTTTATTTTTTTTTATAAAACAATTAATGACTGTCACGACTCGACCACAAATATGTATCATATTTAAAAATATTATTTTTATATTTTTCTTTTTTATTAATAAATAAATATAATTGAAACTCTTCTTATAGCTATCATTGTCAATGGCTATTCTGAATTAGATTATCTCAAAACTCTTATATTCCTTTTTGATAAATGACATATTTTCAAATACAATTTTATAATATTTCTCAAATATAATTTGCTAATTTCTTATCTATTTTTCAAACAATTTCTCACTATTATAAAAACTAATTAAACACCTACATATAATTAAATATCTGATTAATCAATCCAAATTTAATTGAACAAATCAACATAGAGTGTGTGATTATATTAGTAAATTAAGTAATTTAATAATTAGTTATAGCATCCCTAATTCAATTGATTTATACGATTACTAATTTATAATTACTTAAATCGACAAGTAACACGTGCCCCAATAATCATCTTATCTTTCCTTCTTTTTTGCTAATTTATTATAATCTTTTCAAAAGATCTATAGTCTTCCTAATATTTTAATTATAAATTTGCTCTCAAATATTTTATAAAATTCAATTTTACTCTAATTCAATTCCTGTATATCAAATTTGAATGTATAATCAAATATTTATATTTAACTAATTTCTTAAAATATTTATTCAAATAATGTTACAATTATGTTAAAAGTTTTCTGGATTTACATATATTCCAAATCTATTTACACGCAAAATAGTTGACTAATGATACAGAAAAACAAAAACAAAAAGAAGCAAAAGAAAATTTTCATAAAATAAAATGAAGAAACTCATTAAACATCTGAATTATAGTTGTAGTTATTAGACACACATATATATATAGTAACTATTATTAGTACGTAAAAAACTATTATGAATAATATATTTTTCAGAACACACCACAAAAAAAGATATATTTAGTAACAAAATATTTATTTTGTCACAATAATGAATTTCATGATTTTCATAATTATTTTTATTTTTCAAAAAGTATTGGTAGATAGAATTAGTGAGTAAAAAATGTACTCAAAGTTGTAACTATATAAATACAATTAGTGACTCATCTATTGTGATGACCTAGTGACAACAAATAATAGTTATCACTATATTATGTTATCACTAAGTTGTCACTATAGATATGTCACTAATTATATTTAGTGACAACTTTATAAAATTTGTCACTAATAATTATAAAAGTGACAACATAAAAATTATTGTCACTTAATATATATTTTTAGTGATAACTTAAAAATTATGGTAAAAGGAGATACAAGAAAGCGGACTAACTCCATCGCTGTGAATTTCATGTAGTCATCAACTCAAAACCATTAGTTTAATCAAGTAAATATGTGATAGGTTATTTTTATTGGAATCTAGATGATTTATACTTTAGGAATGATAATTGATTACGATTTGGAATTCTTGGTGTAATATATTATAGCTTTCACGTGTTTATAGTTTTCAAAGGAGAAAACTGTGTTGGCATTTTATGGAAACACAAACATATGACAAAAATTCATTTTATGTACATAAAATATTTTATGAAAAACAATTCTTTTATGAAACCTTATTGAGTTTTCGAATTACTCATATAATATCAGAAATATTTGATTTGTATTAAAATTTATAAAATTGTTACAAATGTATTGCCAGAAATTATGCGTGAATCTGGCAACTTTCTTTTCAGAGCAATTTAACCTATTTCTAAATGTTTTTTAGTTATGAAACTTTTTATAACATTTTAGTACACGATATATATACTATATGTAAAGTTTCAGAATTTTTGGAGATTTGGATAAATTTATAAAATTCCTTGCATTATGCCATACGGTAGTGCTCTTCTCTACAGAAACTTACAATTTCTAAATTATATGATAATTTTAAGTAGTTTTTAGAATGATTTATTATTTTCTGTTAACTAATATGAGTCTTGAGTAACATGTAACATTTCTAAGATTTTTTCTATGGATGACAAATTTTAAAAATTCATCCAAGTAAACTATCAGTTTGTATCGTATTTATTCTTCAACTCGGTTTTGAAATTTTTTTCACCTATTTGTTAAACTAAATTTTATGTAATATATTTTATATACGTCATTTAGCACTTTTAGCACGTTCTATAAAATTTCAAATGTCATATACTAAGTATATATTTTACAAAATTCATTGATACGATTGTAGTTGGCATCACCATATATATCCATCTAGTTTAGTTACCTTATTTGATCTTGAATTGATTAAGAATAATATAACCGAGTGATTAGGATCACCAAATGATATAAGTATTATTGATTTACTTTGGGTATCAATTTTTATAAGATGAATTTTGTATGGAATTAGGAATTTGAATTCATAAGATCATTAGGTTTGAATTAAAATAAAAGTTTCTCATAGTTTGTTTCCTAGGATTAAATAGGTTGAAGACGTACTTTTGAGAAATGAATGAATGTGATTTTATGATTTTATTTATAGAATTACTCAAGGATGGTGGCCAGATAGATGGATTCGAGTTCAGAATATTCTGTAAGTGGTTTCTTTCCTCTTGTGTGGAGTTTTCATAAATATTTTCTAATTTTAATTAATTGCCTTTTTTTTTTGAACAAAATATGATGCAAGCTTAGTTATTTTTATGAGTTCAAATTGAGATACATGCAGTAGGATTTTCTTGTCAAATATTTATACAAGCAGTTGGTATATCTTGAAATTTTGAAACATTCACGTGGTGTCAAAATAATTTTTTTTTACATTGTCTAATATATTTCTGACATCTTCTTCGTTGAATACGATTGTCAGTTGGCATCACCATATTATCCGTCTAGTTTAGTTATCTTATTTGATCTTGAATTAAATTAAAGAATAATCGAGTGATTAGGATCATCAAATGATATAAGTATTATTGATTTACTTTGAGTATGAATTTTTATAAGGTGAATTTTATATGGAATTAGGAAATTTGAGTTCGTATTCATTAGGTTTGAATAAAATAAAAGTTTCTCATAGTTTATTTCCCTAGGATTAAATAGGTTGAAGACGTATTTTTATGAGAATGAATGTGACCTAATCAATTACTAATTTATAGGAATTGTGATCAATTTACTTATAGGATTTAGCCCAGTGCAAGTGGCCAAATTGATGGATCCGAGTTCAGAATATTCTGTAAGTGGCTTCTTTCCTCTTGAGTTTTCGTAAATATTTTTTAATTTCAATTAATTGTCTTTGTTTTTAAACAAAATATAACGCGAGCATAAGTTATTTTTATGAGTTCAAATTGAGATACATGCACTAGGATTTTCTGTCAAATAATTATGCAAACAGTTGGTATATCTTGAATTTTGAAACATTCACGTGGTGTCAAATTATTTTTTTTACATTGTTTAATATGTTTCTGACATCTTCCAAAATTAAGACTGAGACTCGTATGAAAAATATTTGTTCAAGTTTTTAGTAATGATAAAGCATGCTCAAGTTCATCGACTAATAAATGGAACATGCTCAACCGTTAACAAAACCACTATTAACTTGGTAAAAATTAGAGTTGTTCTGAACCCTCGCGATTGGAATTAAAAACTGAGTACTTAGTACTAACCCCTTTAGTTGGGGTTAAAAACTGAGTACTTCACTAACCCTCTCAGTTGGGGTTAAATACTGAGTACTGAGTACTGATTACTGACCCTCTCAGTTGAGGTATAAACTGGGCCTTCGTACTGACCCTCTCGGTTGGGGTTATAAATTAAAAACTTATGTATGATCCTCTCGATCGGGGTTAAAGATTGAGACCCAAACTATGGGTTATAATAATAGTCACAAATAAATACGATGTTTGTTATGTTGCTAGTGAATGAGAGCATGTGCATTTTACTAACATGATTGATTTATGAAACTTCTCGCACTATTTAAATAAAATTATGATTTTCAAGCATGGATATTTTATACGCCTCTGCTTTGATAAAAAACTTTAGTCTGCTGATAATGTTTTGTAACTTTATATTTTACTCAGTTATTCCCTTGTTTCCAATATCAAACACATGCATTGGTAAATCATGATTTGGTACTATTAACATACTATGCTCGTGATGATTAGTCGTTCATATCACTTACCATATCTTGTAGATGAGGTGTATGAGGAGAGTGAGGAAGAGCTATATCGAGGTAGCTAACCCGAAGGATGCAAGTTGGTGGAATAACTAATTCCATAGACAATTTATTCATTCGGAATTATTTCTACTTTCATTTAATTGTTAGAACTTGGTGCTAAGTTGATATTATAACATTTATGTTTTCTTTCCGCTGCAAACATGTATTGCGTTTTCATTGTTAAGTATTATTACTATTGAGTTCGTACTTATGGTTTATTTTGAGGGCTTCATGCTATTAAGGCTATGAACTTGGTAACATGGCCGTGTCGTGACCCCTGATCCGGGGCGTGACAGTCACTTGATATTTTGTCACTAATATTATATTTTTTATAGTGACAATAGATATTTTTTAACATGTTTATAATTTTTATAATTGTATTTTAAACGTTTATGAAAATTAAAATAAATATTAATTGTCAATGCACTTGCAACTTTCTACTACATACAAAAGTCTACTTAGCTTATATTAAATAGTTAACATATAACTTAATTTTGAATAAAAATATCCGGACAACTTTTAATGTTCACCATTTTTTTGCACTTATTATACTCGATTATTACTTAATCTTTTAACTTTTTTTTTAATTATGAATTACTTAAGTTATTATAATCAAAATATTTCTTTTTCTAGTTAAAGAAAGATTTCAATTTAAATTTAAGAATATTAAACAGTTTTTGTGCATTAAACAGTTTGTCCAATTATATAACGCAAGGGGCTAAATGCTAAATATGTTAGTCTATATAAAAAGTAAATAAGATATCAAATATAATTGAAGAAAATAAAGTGTATTTGAACCTTTTTCTTAAATATAAATTTGTATAATTTGTTTTCTTCTTTTTTATATTTTATCTGAAGAGACGACTTAACATTCATCGATTAATCTAAGCATTATTTAATTTTTTTTAAGTAAGAGAGATAAATTATTATTTGTAAAAATAATCTAAGTATTATTGTGCATCGCATTTGAACTACTCATTGATTTGGTCGTTTTGCATTATAATTTATCACTAAAAACAATAATTGACCACCCAATAGGTGCTTTCTTCTTACGATGATGGAAAATATATAGACAAATCAACGTCATAACAAAAAAAAAAAAAATACTTTCATATTAAAGAAGAAAGGTACAAAGTGAACACTTTTCACTCTTGGAAAATAAAAATTACTCTAGAGAACCAAAAAAAAAAAAAAAACCATAAAATTCTTCTAAAATAATAAAACAAAGGATCATCTAATAATTATAAACCATCGGAAACTTATTTCATATTTTTATTGAACACGCCTCCCACCTCAAGGAGTGCATAAATTGTCTGTTAATCTTCATTTTGCATCCCCTCTCTTGTTCAAGAGCTGACCACACATTCTTACACAGTGTAGTTGTTGGATGGTCTCTATGTCCAAACCCTTCAACTTGACGACTGACTCTACGTGTCCCTTAAGAGTGTGGAGCTCTCTCAGCCTGCAAAATCATTTTTTGTTGTGAGAATAAGAGCTAAGCATATGTACTCCTTTTATCAGTAAAATGTTGCTTTCCCTCTAAGGATTATGTGGATTACCTTGCAACTTCAGCCCTTCTCTTTGCCTGCTCCGCGATTTCAGACAATTCCTTGTAGCTATTCTCATTGCCAGCAGTTTCAGTGGTTGAGAGCCCATGAAGGGTGCGTTGAGCCATTGCCCATTGTGCTTCTCTCTCGCCTTTTCCATAATCCTTCTTGGTGGTGAAAGCAGTCTAATTTGCAAAGAGAAACAAAAATGATCAGTGAAGATGTTGAAGGAGAAGAAAATCAAGAAAGAAGGTGTGATTTTTTTGTGTTTTGATGTTGTGTATGTACCCTGTTCTGGATCATGGAATCCCAAGCTTTGCCGCTCAAAGCGAAGCGAATCCCGAACTTGATAATGTCAAGTGGGATGTAAGTGACAATGCTGTAGATCCAGATGACTCCACCCCAACCCCATCCAATGCCCCTAATTCTTGCGAATTCCCAGTGTGCGTATACAGCAATAATAGTAGCCAACTGCAGTTAATCCAAGAGTTTATAATTAGTACGTAGCATCAAAGAGTTGATCAAGGTAATCAACAATGGAATGATGAGGAGTTTTCATTTCTTTTCTATGACTCACCAACTGGGCGATCAAGAAAGCTCAACAAGCAGAGACCAGGGCGTTCGAAAATGACCAGCTTCTTGACCTCGTCACGAAAATGAGTGCCTGACTGATAATGCTCACTTGAAGGTAAAGGGCAGCAGTAAGCTCCTCCGGGTTGTTCCTGATTGACCTCACCTTGAAGGTATCCTGTATGCAATAATAAACAGTTTAAGGGTAAGAGCAAAAGAAACAAGAATTTGAGGTTTTGAGGACGAGAACATACAGAGAAGAAGTCGGTATCAGCCGCGAGATAGAAGAAAATGACAGTCATGATAGCCATGTAGCTCCCAAGGACAATGCCGGTGGCAAAGATTTCCTTGAGCTTCCATGAGTCAGGTACTGGAGATGGCTTCACCCTATCCTTAGAGATGGTCATGATGGTACCGTCATTCAGGATGGCGATGATCAAACCATGAACGGTGAGAAGTCAAACTTCCAAATGAGGGCAATGAGCATGAAATCCCATGACAATACGGATGGTGATGGAAACTGCATAATAGTATATAATTCTTCATTCTTTGGAAGATGGCTCGACTTGTAACTTGTATTGCTAATCACGCTAGTCCTGCTCAGTCTCAAAACGATGTCCGATGCTCCCCTGGCAGCATCAGTTGCATCCGCTACAGCAATGCCAATGTCTGCCTTCTTGAGAGCTGGTGCATCATTGACACCATCTCCAGTCATACCGCAAATATGCTTCCTCTCTTGCAGCTTCTTCACAATCTCGTATTTGTGCTCTGTGTATTGGAAAATACTTCTTAGTCTTTTCTATTTAATAGGAATTTAATCAAGTGCTTCATATGTGTTTGTTTTTATGGTTGTATACCTGGGAACACCCCAGCAAAGCCGTCAGCCTTTTCTATGAGTTCTTCAACAGGCATCGAAGCAATAGACTCATCCTTGCTTTGGCCAAGAAGGGTGGAAGATGGATACATGTTTGTACCCATTCCAAGCCTACGGCCAGTCTCTTTCCCGATAGCTAGCTGGTCACCAGTGATCATCTTCACGTTCACACCAAGGTCAAGAGCTTTCTTGATAGTCTCTGCACTGTCATGCCTTGGGGGTCAAACAAAGGTAATAAGCCCACAAACTCCCAAGGATCACCAGCACTCTCTTTGTTTTTCTCAGGAATAGTCTGGAAAGGGATATACCATAGTGTCAACGTATAAATGACGATCTATATATATACAGTCTAAATGTGGAAGCTTCAATACCTGTCGTGCAACACCAAGAGATCGAAGACCGCGGTTTGCAAAGTTGTCGATGATCTCATGAGCCCTCTTTAGCGTCTCACCTTTGAGTCCACAAAGTTCAATGATCTGTAAAATTAATAAAAGGTTTAGACAGAAGAGAAGAGAAGAAACCTTAGTATGATCATGAACAATTATCGGATTTCTAGCTCTTTACCTGCTCAGGAGCACCCTTGCTACATCTATGCCAGTTTCCGTTAGAGTCATAGTAGGTAATGGCTGTACGTTTGTCCACTGGGTGAAGGGCAAGAAATGCACCTCAATAATTCCTGCTCTAGCCTGAAACACTCATAAAGAAAACAATAGTCAAGAAAATGAACACCGTAATATGTGCTATATAATTAACAAGTATTGACTATCATAAAGAGGGCAAGAACATTTTTCTACCTCCTTGGATCACGAGAGCATGTTAACGATCGAAGCATCAATAGCATCCTGGTTCTCTATTCTGGAAGCCCTGGCAGCAAGCAAGACAACAGTGTCCTTGTCGGCGTTTTTGGGGAACACCTCAATCAAATTCTTGTCGACAGTGAGCTTGTTGAGGGTGAGTGTGCCGGTCTTGTCACTGCATAACACGTCCATGCCGGCCATTTCCTCAATGGCTGTCATCCTCTTTGTGATGGCACCTTGTTGTGACAGGCGATGAGATCCAATAGCCATGGTCACAGACAAGACTGTCGGCATAGCAATTGGGATACCTCCAATGAGCAACACCAACAGATTGTCAATTCCATCTCTGTACCTTCTGTGTTGGATGGGGTACATTACTATAATTTCAATTATCATCCCAAAGCAATGGAGCAGATACAGAAGTTTCAATGGCGGTCAACACCTGATGAAACAAGAATTCAAAGTTTTGAAATAAATCGTGTGTGTCGAAAACTCTATTTTTAATTTAAAGCATGATCTTTTCGTACCAGTTGGAAGTGCCAAACATTGTTGGTGCTATCAACCAAGGTGAGCAGCTTTGCCAAAGAAGGTGTGAACACCCGTGGCGATGACCACAGCCTCAATCTCACCTTGCTTGCAGGTGACCAGCAGAGAATACTCATCACCCAGGGTGCTTGGTTACAGCAAGGGATTCACCAGTGAGGCTATTGGTCGATCTTCAAAGGATCACCTTCCAAGAGACGAGCATCAGCCGGGATAATATCCCCTAACTTGACGCTGATCAAGTCTCCTGGAACAAGGATTGAGGCGTCCTGCTCAGACCACTTACCATCTCTCAAGACCTGTAATAGTTGCAACCCAACGTTAAACTCATACATAGAAAGAAAAACAATTAACCAATATGTCTATATCTACGATTATATACGAACCTTGGTTTTGGGAGCAAGGCCAGCCATAAGGGGCAGCTGCATTTCCTGCATTATTTTCTTCGATGAACTAATGGTGGAGTTGATGAACAGGAGCACGACAATACCGATGAAGTCTGGGTAATCTGGGGCTTGCCTGCACATATTCAAAATCACATTGATTTTCTTCTTTGAAAAGACAATATATAGAGAATGTAAAGGTGGTTGTATGAAGCAATTACCCTCCATTGGCCAAAACAATGGCCATGATGGCTGCAAACTCCATAACCCAAGACAGAGGATTCCCACATGAACCCTAAGAACTTCAAGAATTTGCTCTCTTTTTCTCCTCAAGCTTATTGGCTCCAAGATCTGGAGCCTTTTGGCTCCTTCATCTGATGTCAAAAACCATCCCTTGAACATTTCAACTCTTGAACACTTCTTCAATGGGGATATTCTCCTGCATTCATCACAAATAGCCCATTATATAGTTGAACCAGAGGTATCATGCATAAAACCACATTCTTATTCAATCAAGAATATGAAACATAAACGTGTGATTGTTGCCACTTTTTCCATTTCAAAGAGAAAAAATAAATAAGTAGCAGTGTTTAGGAGTTGTAGATGAAAATTTAGAATATATAGAATACGAAATAATCATATACAATAGTTGAAGTTATATATGTATGTATCATTGCTCCACAATTAGCTGAACCACATTCTTATTCAACCAACAAAATGAAATAGTAATGTATCATTGCTCCACAATTCATTTCATTTCAATGAGAAAATTATGTAACAAATAGGCGATGCAGATGTTTTCTTAGAATATTATAAAAAGTATGAATAACAGTAAAACAATAATAGTTATTCTTACAATGAATTAGAGACAAATGTAACAAATCATTGAAATATATGTATTTTGTTTTATAGAATATCTCAATAAACAAATGTTAATCTGAAAAAGTAATTCATAAATGAAACAGGGTGGAACACTCCAAGAAATAACCACAAAATAATAATTCTAATACTTACAAGATCGACTGTTTCATTTTTTATATCTTCTAACGATATATTTGCAGCCATGATTTTTTCCCTAATCAGGAAAGAGATTGAAGAGTCCCTTCTCCCTCTCCTCTCCCTCCAGCTTTTATTATACTATTAGGCTATCTATTGTTTTATTGCTAATAGAGTTGAGACATTTGGGAGGCTGTTGCCTTTTGCCATCACATCTCAACCCTTTTTATATAGATTCAGCCAAGAACTTTTACCTCAGACTGTCGAAAATGGCGGACAATCTAACATTTACCAACCTCTCATTTTTAGAGGTTTTCGTGGTGGGCTCAAACTTTTTGGAAAATTAAAAGATTTCGTGGTTAATATATTTTTCAGTTACGACTTGCACGAGATGGACAACAATTCATACAACCAAACAATTCAGTTGATAGAAATCACCAATAAACTAGGCCTTTTACATAAGTATTGGATGAACGCATGCAGTAATAACTTGTAATATAAAAATAGGGTTAAATGCAATTTACCCCCTGTGTTATGAAAAAGAGCATTTACCCCCCTGTGAAAAAAAAACCAGCAATTTACCCCCCTATGTATTTAAAAACAAAGCAAATTGCCCTCCGACGCGTTTCGTGTATCACACGCGCCTTTTTTTATTTTTTTTAATTTTTTTTAATTTAAAATTTAAAATAATATTTATATTCTTATTGATAACCGTTGGATCTGATCAATCTATGGTCCAAAAATTAGCTAACAAATCAACGGTGTAGATTCTATCTGTTTTAAAATAATGGTTTAAATTAAAATAAATAAAATAAAAATAATATATTATTATAATTAATTTGAATATAAATTTCTATTTTATAATAACCCTATTTTTACCTATTTATATATATATATATATATAATATATATATTGTAGAGAGAGAGATTACCGACGGGAGGAGGAGGAGAGGAGGAGGAGGAGGACAAGGAGAGGGCGGATCTGGGCGGGAGGAGAAGGAGGCGAGAGGGAGGGGGAGGGAGGAGGAAGAGGAGGAGGAGGAGGCGGAGGCGGAGGGGAGGGAGGAGGAAGATGATGAGGCAGGAGGGATGGTTAGATCTGGGCGCGGGGGGTGGGGGGACGGATCTCGCGCGAAGGGGAAGAGGTGCAAGCCATAGGAGGGAGAAGTCGGTCAAGGCGGTGAAAGGTGAGAGGAGGAAAGTGGGTAGCGACGGGAGGAGGAAGGGGGAGGCGGCAGCGCTACGGGAGGGTGGTTGGTCGGTCGGCGGAGCGAGGGGAGGAAGATGGTGGCTGGGGGGGCGATGGCAGCGGCGGTGGCGGGTGGCAAGCCCGGTGGGTGAGGGGAAGGAATCTTCCTATATATATATATTATAAATTAATATTAATATTATTAATATATTAATATATTGATTATATATATATATATATGTATTAATATATTTAATTAAATATATATAAATAAAATAATATTTAATGTAAAAAAATATACCGAGATGCATTACGGGCGCGTGTGATGCACCGTGGACTGAGGGGATTAATTTGCTCTATTTCTGAAGACGCAGGGGGGTAAATTGCTGCTTTTTTTTTTTTTTTTTCACAGGGGGTAGATTGCTTTTTTTCATAACACAGGGGGTAAATTGCATTTTTCCCTATAAAAATAGGGTAAATTGCGACGATCTTCCTTCAAATTTGTCATAATTATGAATACACGTTGTTTGAAAAATTACAATGACCCCTGATTTTTGATGAAATTATGTAATTATTGGATAGATGTATAAACTATCAACTTGTCTTTATTTGTATTTTTTATTTTTTTTTTTTAAAAACTTATAAAAAATTTGAACAGAGTGGATGAATTTTTTTTCAAAAAATTATAAAAAAAATATTCACTTTATTGATAAAAAATCAAAAAAATTTAAAAAATAAATAAAAATTATTTTTAATCTACAATGACATTTTTGGTCAATTCACTATAAAATAGATGGAAACCTAATAAATTGGGTTAATTGTTAGACAGTCGTTAAAATCAATGGAGTATTGGTAATTTTTCAAATAACGAGGGCGTATTCATAATTATTTCAAACCTCATGAGAGTTGTTGTAATTTACCCTATAAAAATAAGGGTAAATTGTAATGAGCTTTTTTTGTATTAGATATAATTATAATACCTCTCATTATTTAGGTATTTATTAATAGCCCTAATATTTGATGAAATTATGTAATTCTTATATGAACGCATAAAATTGTCAATTTTGCACTTGTATTATTTTTTATTTTTAAGAAAGATTAAAAAAATTCAAACAAAAGACTGACGGGGGTAGATAGAAAATTTTGAAAATTTTTCTACTTACTCCATTAAAATGTTTCAAAGTATTCCAAAATAAAAAAATTCATATTATATTATTTAAAATGAAAACCAACCAATGTTTCCATCTCTTTCCTACATGTCATATGAGGTGGACAAGTTAATTTTGCTTTAATTTGCCACATATACTTATATATATAACATAAATAGCTAATTACATTAACTTTTCGTTACTTTATTTCTCATCATTAATTCTTACTGTTTTTAGTCCATCTATTTATGTTAAACTCTTAATTATTTTTCATTGTAAGTTACTTTGTATTTTTAAATCTTTAAAATTCTTTCAAATTTTACATCAATTAGTTTTTATATAATTTAAATAATTTTAAATGAAAATCTTTCACAACTTTTAAAATTAGGTTCGGTCCTGATATCAATTTATTATAGATACCCTATAATAGTTTTATTTAAAAGGCCAATATAACAAAAACTATAGAGTTTAATATCAATGATAAGTAAAATACTATTTTTAAATTGTATAATTTATATTTATAAATTCAGAGGTTATTGCCTTGATTAGACGTTGGACTCATTTAATTAATCATTTTCATGAGTGAAGTAATAATCATAAATATGATTAAGTTGGTATTTATAATTTAGTATAATTGACTAATTTATGCTATATTTATGTTACACAAATATATATATATTATATATATATATTATATATATATATCTTATCCAGTTCATTTATCTTATTTATTGGGTAAATGTTATTATTAATATTTTAAATTATATATTTAGAGTCAATGTATTCGAAACTATTTTTGCGAATTTGCTTTTTAGTGAAAGACTTTTAAATCTAGAAGAAAATTTATAGCTCACTTGAAATTCATGTTGACATATTTGTAGAACCATTGTAATTTATTTTTCTAGAGTTAATTGGATAAAGAGATTTTGTTATTTTAATATTTTTCTTAGAAAATATAAAAATTATTTTTCTCTCATAATATAACTTAAAATGAATAAATTGACTCATTAAATTAATGATAATAATTGATACCAAATTAAGTTCAAATAGTTTTAATGGGTTCAAATTTTTATAAAAAATATCAAAAGAGAAAAATATATCTCATTTGAAATTCAAGTTAACATTCATAATATCTTTTAAATTCTTTTTTGGTATAATTTGAATAAGAGAACATTTTTTGTATTTTAGGTTTTCTAAAAGAATAAAGAAAGAATATTTTGATAATATAAAATAAAATTAACAATATGACTTAAATTAATTTTATACAAAAAGTTTGTCACCATGCAATGCACGAGGCAAATGCTAATTGTAATGTATATTCTTGTCGCCATTAAAATGAATGAAAATTTAATAAAGACGAACATATGCTAGTTGTTTGAAAACCGCTAAAATTGGAAGGGTATCTATAATTTTTTGAATAATAAAAAAGTATCTATAATAATATCAAATGACAGAAGGCTCACTGTAATTACCTAGAAATAAAAATAAGTGGAATGGGACTTTCACTATATTGTATAAATGGATTTTGAATTGGTTGAATTCTTTTTATTACCTAGTATAAGTTTATTAATATAGTTATCAATAAAGTTGTAATATATGGGTATTTTGAAGGTGATTTAATATGTTATTAATTGAGATAGCATAATTATTTATAAAGTTTAAGACTTTTAAAATTAAAAAAATGAAACAACTTGACTAATCATATTTATCTCTTTTTTTAATTTACCTCTCAATATATATGTAAGTCCTTAATTATAATTAAATTTATATAACAAATTTTGATTTCAAATAAGATGGTTTTCTAGAAGAAACATAAATAATTAATAATTATCAAATAAAAATAATTACAAACAGCATATTGAATTTTATAAATAAATTATTAACAACAAAAATAGTATTTTATTTAATACATTAGTGTATTATATATACATTGATGTGCATAAAATTAAGTTGGCTCAAAGAGGCTCAAGCGATTTAAAAAGTAGAAAAAAACGAAAGGCTTAATGTACCCTCAAGAGGCCCAGACAGCCCAAGTAGCCAAGGATGAAGGTACGAGGCTCAGAGCATCCCTCTACTCAAACCATAATCAAAGCCCAACAAAATATTAGACCCAAAAGACCCACACACGTGGCAGCCTACTCTCTGACGTGCCACCTCATCAACCTTGAGGTCAGTAGCCGCCCTGGAACCACATTTGTCCTAATAAAGAGGACTCCTTGACGATTGGGACTCCTTGCAGACAAGGGAGGTTTCCCCATAGCCTTAGACTCCTTGACAGCTAGAATTTCCTAATGGTTAGGAGCCCTCACTATTGAACAGTCCAACAACTCGAAGATAAGCATTTAAAATCACACCTAACTAAAGATATTGCTTATCCAAACAACTTCCATCTACTTCCTTCGAAAATTAAGGAAGACGTGAAGACTCCCATCGGATGGGGGCACCCTCCTATAAATACAAGTTCACTACTCTATTCAAAAACACATTACGAACAGCTAAATCATACATTTCTTACTTTCTAAATACTCTCTAAGCACTTTATAAGCATATTATCACGTGTTCTTGCACTTTTCATCGATCTTATTCATTATATTTTGACTCTCAATCATATTTATTTACTTTTTTACATTATTTACTCTCAAATTCAATACTAACTTGGGTGTTTGAGTGCTAACGTCTTTTTTGTAGGTCCCTTTTCAAGATTTACATTTGGTACGACCCTAATTTTGAACAGTTGTTCAAATCTATTGAACTTGTACATTTTTTAATGGCTAGTATATAAATTTTCATGAGGACATGCAATAATTTTCACAATTGAAGTTCGTCTCAATATATATAATACTACGACACTAATTGTTGTAATTGTTAGCATATAATAGGTTCTTTTAATATTTTATTGTGTAATGAATTAATTGAATTTGTTATTTTTTAACTATCTAAGATACATGATTCAGGTAGTGCTTTTTCTTTAGTCGATACCATTTTCTAAAATTATTAAGTTTTTATGTTACAAATTAACAAAAAAATAACAAATTATCTTTTTATATTTTTCAAAATAGATCAAGTACATCCCTCACGCAATTTCGTGACATTCACCCACTTCTTCTTACTAATTAAATTTATTTTAAAATTTTATTTATAATTTTATTTAATAATAGTTGGATCTGATTTGAGTTTCAAGTTCAAATTTAATTAATAAATAGAAAGTACAATTTAATTTTATTTCAATTAAGGATTAAAAAATTATATTTAAATTAGACATTATATATATAGAGAGAGAGAGAAAGAAATGGCGGCGATGGGAGAGGGAAGGGAAGAGGGTGGGAATGAAAGCCGATTGGTGAGAAATTTTACACAACATTCCAAACATGATAGGAATTTTTAACATTTTGGTATCAAAATAATCACTAAAAAAATATGGGAATTGAAGTGAGTTTAGAAATGTTTTTTCTTTCTTTAATGAAAAATATTAGTTGAATATCGTTGAAACGGACTTTGGAATGGGGAGTCCTCCCCATCGTAATAGATGATATTCCTAAGTATTTGGAATAAATGGGCCGCGACCATTCATAATTAATAATGATTTTTTTACCTGTTGTTCATATATTGTTCCTAAATTTGTTTGATTATCAAAATAATGTAAATTGTTTTCCTAGAACACATTTTTGCTATTTGGAATTACTTTTTTTAGAAAATTTCTTTTACATGTTTTGGAGCGGTCAGTGTAACACTATGTACATAAATTTGAATGTAAGAAATATACATGTTCTCGCTCATTTAGAAATACATTTCGGAAAAAAAATTTGTATGTCCAAGTGATATATTTAGAACTAGCTTTGAAACACAAGTGGAACCTTATCCTTTATTTGGAATATATGTTTGGAACTACTGTGTAGGATATGTTTGGGAGCAGTTTTTGAACCACAATTTTCCAAAAGATTTAATATATTTTTGGAACGATTCATACAATAATTAGTCATTAAATTTAGAATGGTATTTATTTTATCTAAACGCATTCACAAATCGTGCAAAAGCCCGTTCATAATTTATATATTTATTTAAAAAATTAATTTTGAAATAATAATTTTATAATAATAATTAATTAGTAATATTATTTATTTTGCTTTAATTTAATTAATCAAATAAACATTGAATTATGAAATGCAATTTACACTGGAAAATGGATAATTACAAAAAATATATTAGAATAATATAAATATTATACATTTACAATGGTCCATCTCGTCATCGTCTGAGGCACGAGGGTCCACCCAAAATCGTGGCGGGTCGTTCCTTGAGACACTGAGCTATGAAGGGCCGGCAATCAAGGTAGGGACATGCATCGAGTTCATCATGTCAACCATCATCTTCTTTAGCCGGACCAACCAATCCTCCATGTCTCCGGGCATAGCGGCTGCTGTGGCTGTGGCGACGGTGATGTATAGGTCCAGCTGAGGTATGAGTCTCAAAACTAAGGTTGAATACACGAACCTTGTTCTTGCCGCCAACCGCTTCCAGCCACTGCTGTTGCTTGGTCATCGCCATTGAGCCCTCCAATGAGGGCGGAGTATCCTAGTCATCGGCGTGACTGAGGCTGGTGGTCCTCCAGCAGCTTGTGAAATGTCTCCTACAAAACAAACAAAAATGTTAGTATTAAAAAAACTAAACAAACAAAATATTTTAAATATTAATTATAACTTACTGCACCTTCTGCCCCTCGAGCTGCTCTATCTGGTATGTTTTTCTTATTGTAGCAAATGGTGAATAACTCCATCTGCTTTACTAGTCAACCGAGCTCTGGCTACTGTACAAGAGAAGAACAATTAGCAAAATATTTATAAATTATTAGTAAAAGTTTTTTAAAAAATAAAAACTAATTACCATTTTCCTTTATGCATGCTGACAAACGAAGATCTCCCACAATAAAAATAGATGCCGCCGCGGGTTGGCCAATCGGTTGGCCTTGTTTTTTGTGGACTCATTCTTGAAGTCCTGACTGGCTCAGTATAGCTAAAGCTGGTGCCGGACCTTGCTTGCCAGCCTCACTGATTTGTTCAGTTGACTCCTAAAGATAGCAAATTGCTTCCAGATGAATATTCCCACCCACATATGGAAGATGTGGAATATTGACTCATCGTCATAGTTCCACCAGTACGCCATCTGCAATATTATAGAAGAAGAAAAAAATATTAAAATATTTAAAAAATTAAATTATACGATAATATAAAAAAATAAAATTTCTCTTCAAGGTCGCAAACATTCCCAAGGGTCGGGATTCTACCCTTGCCCCTCCTCATTGATGCGCTCATGAAATTTGCAATTAGACCTGAAATAACATGTTGATTTTTTATTTTCAACATAATGCAAATATAACAGAATAAAAAAAAATTACCTTGTGTCGTTGTGGTTGATATACTGGCGCACTGATTGTGGGGAACTGTTGGCGGTGCTGGTGGTGATAGTGGTAGTGCAATCCATGGAAGGGCAGGATTTGCAGCCAGTAGGGCATTAGACTATCCAGCCTCATCTGCGGTCAATGCATCAGAGGATGGGCCAATCGTGGTAGGTGGTGGGATGGTGGAACACTGCTTCTGCAACTGAAAAGCATCACCCATTGGGGTGGAAACCGACAGGCACAAACTGCGGCCTCGTCAATGGTAAAAAGGAGTCGGACCACCACCAGACATAATTTATAAAATTATATTAAATATTAGTATTACACAGATATAACTAGTATCATACATTGTTGTACTGCATCGACTACTCAGAGTGTTAAAATTTTGATTAAACCGTTAGATAAGATGAAATAGACAAAGGAATACATTCGATGAAGTTTTTGAGATTTTGGTACACAAATATTGAGATACACATCTGATTCACAAAAAGCAAGATTCAAGATGGTGCAATTCTCAATCATATCATGTGATTTTAAATCTGACCATTAGATATATTCAAATAAACAAATTGGTGCAACTTTGAATCGGGTCATGTGATTTTAAATACCGTTAGATATATTCAAATAAATAGAATCTTAAAAGTGTTTAAGTTTAGAATTAATCCGGCTAGCGGATGTTGAGATATCATAATCGGAACGTACACTAAATTATTTTATACACAGCTCGAGACAGTTATGAGCAAACATTTGGAATGGTTCAGAATAATTTATGTGGATAAATTTAGGAATGGTTATTTACAAATACAATTAGAAAAAGTTTTGTAACATACAGTCGTTTCGAGTTGTAATTTTTTCACCTATTTTTCATGAGGTGCCAAATGAATCATGTCGGAACGCTTCTTGGAATTGTCAACTTGAAATAACTGTTTCAATGCCTGAATTTTTTTGATTTTTTTTCCACATCTAATTTACTTGTGGAACGAGTATTGAAACAACAAAATTGAAAAAAAAATCATTTCTATTGAAAATTTCACCAAAATACTGTACAGTTTGGAATTGTTTGTGTAATCATATTGTTTATATTCATAACCATTACAACATTATTTGGAATGCAATATCTAATTTGTCTATGAAACAGGTATTGGAACTGTAATATTGAAAAAAAGAAAAAGAAAAAACGTTCCTATTGCAAATTTCACCAAAATATTGTACTGTTTGGAACGGCTTGTTCAATCATATTGTTTAAATTCATAATTGTTTCAAAACTTTTTTCTTTTTTAAAAATGTATAATTAGTTGAATAGATCAATTTAACATTTTCATTACAAATTGGAGCAAAAAATGACTCAATCATGTTCTTCTTTAATCTCATAATCTTCAAAGCTATCTTCATCATCATATTCACCATTTGCTGAATGGGATTTACCTGCTCCCTGTTGATGAGTGATGTGTATATAACATTAAAATATTTATTTACAAGGATAAGAGTAATTTTATGTATAAGTCACACAATAAGTATATATACCCTACCACACAACATAATTCCTAATACTACTATAAATACTAAAAATATTATTATTTTATATAAGTCACTATTCATTGACAAGACCTTTCATAAATCCCTCATCCAAAAATTCTCTCTCTAAAATTAAATATTTACCTAGTGCGCATTTGTGCCGAGGGTAAAATTCTCATCTCATCCGTAAATTAAAACTACATCCACATCATTGGCGCCGTCTGTGGAAACTCTTACCCCGGCATTGAGAATGCAAACTAGGTCTCGAGCTATCAAAGTTCATGGGGTGGGCGACGCCCCGGGACCACAACTGAACGGAGCAGATCAAGGGCCACCCCACGAACTGCCACTACCCCATGAACAATCCCCCCTCAATGGACAAACCGTGCAACCTCGTGAGCAAGACCCATCCCCCTGTGAGGAGTTCCGCCCTCACGGAGTTTCGCCAAGAAAACAATGATACAATTGACATAAGAAGCCTTATTGGCCTAATTCACGATGCTCTACTCGAGCGGCTGCACAAGCCATGGCTCAATTTGCGGCGCAACACCCCATCAATCCGCCCCCTCCTTCACCTCGCCGAAGTCGAGAATTGTCCTCGCTCCCCCGAGGAAGAGGAGCAGAGGCAGGAGGAGGTAAATAGCCAAGTTTCTCGACCTGAAGTCACTCAGATAAAAAGAACAATATCCCCCCCAATCGCGGCCACCGACGGTTCCCCTCCCATCAAAGGGAGTGAAGGACCCCTATTTGGCATTTGCCGTCGCTCCCCTACGGCGCAGCTCCTTCCCCGCTGCAATTTTGGCGGAAGCACTTCCGGCGGGCGCTAAAATATCCAACCCTCTCAGAATGACGGAACAGGTGACCCGCAGGAACACTTGGATAAATTCTATGTCAAAATTGATTGGTATGACCTGAGTGATGCCACGTATTGCAAGGTCTTCTGCACCACCCTCTCCAAACGCGCCTTGGAGTGGTTCAACCAACTGCCCGCTGGAACTATTTCAGCCTCGAGCAGTTGACTCAACGTTTCTTGCACTATTTTTTCATGAACAAGAGGGTTCCAAAACCTGCCGCTTTCTTGTTTAACATACGTCAAAGGGAGAACGAACCGCTGAGAGACACATGCAAAGATTCGTTGAGGCGGTACATGAGGTCCCCCATGTCAACCATGAATTGTTGGCAAGCATCATTCAAAAAAATTTGTTACCCGAAAGATTCAAGGAGTCAATAGCCGGCAAGCCCCCAAGTACCATGGAAAATCTCCTCATGCGATCACAGAAGTACATTCGGATTGAGGAGTCCAATGCTTCCGACCCTTCCCTTGGCGTTAAGAGGAAAGGCCGAGAGGAAGAGAAAGAACCAAAAAGAAAGAAGAACATAAGCATGCGCCTCCGATAGGGTTCACACATTACACCACGTTGAATGCATCCAGGGGGAGATTCTAGTCATGAGCAACAAGGGCTAATCCATCAATGGCCGAGAAAGATGAAAGATAACCCCAAGAGAGTCAAATCCGAAAAGTATTATCGTTTCCACCGGGATAGGGGGCACACGATAGAAGAATGTCATCACCTGATGAATGAGATAGAGAAGTTGATTCAACGTGGATACTTGAAAGAATATATCAACCAAGGCCCGAGTCGCCAGCCTCAAGACTCAACCTCCGCTCAAACTCGAAACACTGACAATCTCCCCACAGCAGGTGTTATCTCTGTGATTTCAGGAGGCCCGACGGGAGGAGACTCTGCCAATGCGAGGACAGCGCTAGCTCGAGCTATAGCCTCCACCTTCCACATGAAACTAAAGTTCCCCACTTCTGTTGGCGTGGGAGAGACCGTGGGAGACTAACTAATGGCGAGAGTTTGCTATATAAACACCCTAAAGAGATCAAGAAAGAAGTTGAATGGGAAAGCAGCCAATGCGAAGGGATAGAGAGTGATTGTCAGCATTGAGCACAAGGCAAGGGATACCCCATAGGATCCCTTGAGAAAGAAGTTTGTCCGGTAGGAGAAGTTCCCTTTCTTTTGACTTCACACTTGTAATAGGAGGGATAGATTAAGAGTTTAATGTTTCATTCCCTCCCCTTTTGAATAGTTTCGCGAAGGAACTTTGTAATCCGAACTTAAGCAATGAAGTTAACTTTTCCGTCGTAGTTAAAAACTTTTAAGAGGTGGAGATCCCTGGAGTTTCGAGAGGCCCCTTGAGGCAATAAAGAATTGTCCGGGGACCCCATGATCGAAATTTCACCGAGATCCTCCCCAATAATGTTGACCCCGGAAAATTTTGCCCCCCTTATGAAGTTGGTGAAAAACCAACTCCGGGGTATGAGCAAAAAACATTCATTGAGGCAACATCCGACGAAAATAAGTCGTAAGAGAATAAAACTACAATTGAATAAGTGTAGTGACTATATTAATAAAAATGGAATATTGCCGATCTTACATACCAAAATTTTCGACCGTATGAGTCGGGAAAAAATCACCCCGTGAGGTAATGTCAATATAATTCACAAAAAAAAAGAGGGGGGGGGGGGGGGGGCTCCCAACCTCCCTCAAGGTCTGGGGGTTTTCGTCACCATAAGTAAGAGTTGTCTATTCTCCGTCACCCACCTCGAAATACAAATGAGGCGGACCCGTAAAAAAAATAATAATAAATATAAATAAAAAAATTATTTATACCCCAAGTAGGGATAAAAATAAAAATCATTTCCATCATTGATAGATAAAGGTAATTTGGCGATCGATCGTGCACCCCACAAGGTACGAAATTTTTCAAGATTACATGAAAGAATTCGGCATAAAGAATGACTAATACACAGGTCACAAATCTAAGCCACCTCTACTAATAGAGAATGAGAGTAAAAATTGTCATAAAATACTTGGTGGTTGACTGGTTGAGGTCTCATCTTTCCACCTTTTTGATCCGGGTTCAAATCTCATGGGAAGCGAAATTACATGTTTCCGCCCAGAGCACATGAGCGGCCCTCCACACCGCACCGCACACACCATGGACTCGAGGCAATGGACCTCCGCACGCCCCACCCAAACTCAAGGCACCACCTTGAGCCAACCAGCTCCACCTCCGAGGCCCTGCCTCGAGCACGTCGAGGAGGCAAACTCCGAGGCACTTGCCTCGAGCTGGACCTCCTCGTGCCCCACCGAGCTCGAGGCACTGCCTCGGGCTAGAAGGGGCATTGCCTCGAGGAGGCGATGAGGCCAGCTCGAGGTACTGCCTCGAGCTGGATCTCCTCGTGCCCCGCCCGAGCTCGAGGTACTGCCTCGAGCCGGCTACCACACTACGGCCAAATATTTCATCCGAGAGTGGGGGGCTATATGATGTGTATATAACATTAAAAATATTATTTACAAGGATGTAAGAGTAATTTTTATGTATAAGTCCCACAATAAGCATATATACCCTACCACACAACATAATTCCCAATACCACTATAAATAATAAAAATATTATTATTTTATACAAGTCACTATTCATTGACAAGACCTCTCATAAAATCCCTCATCCAAAAATTCTTTCTCTAAATTAAATATTCACCCAGTGCGCAGTTGTGACGAGTGTAAAATTCCCATCTCATCCGTAAATTAAAACTACTTCCACATCAATGAGCCACAAAAAGATTAACGAGTAATTGTATACCATTTAAATCACGCAGGTCATACATTTGATTGTTTGCAACAATTTCTAGAGTAGGTATAGCTACCTATAGCTAACATGAGACTTCGGTACATCAAAAGTCAACAATTATTCTTCGAGGCTTTGTTTTGCATACTCATCCTGTTAGCTTTGTGACTATATACTCGGGTACTTTGTGTGGTATATTTGAACTGCTTGTTGTGCTAGGATGAATGGTTCATCCTTTTGGTACACTTTGTTGAGATTTTACAACAAGTTATAATAGGGTTATATCTACATGCCACTTACCGGATCGATCTAATGACACTTAAATAAACGATGTGCATGTCCGGAATGAGTGGGTAATCTAACTTAATTATATCATTGAAAACTATCATACTACCCTCTTCCTGAACAGTTGGAGTTTGTTCCTCCTACATAGGGGGCGCAGTGATGACATCAAAGTAAAAGATGATTTCTACACATACATATACATATATACATCATTATAGACATATATTTTAACCAACAAAAGTAGAATAAATGTAACTAGCTAATAAGCAATGCATGCATTTTAATTTATCAAAAAGGGTTCAAATAAGTTACTTAATAAAAAAATCTTCAAAGATAAACGAAACTTCGAGAGTGATTGAAAATTTTTACTATCAATTGTATATGAACGCTAGAGAAATAATGAGAATAAATGAAATGAAAGCAACACATATATAAGAAAATTTAAAACGGGCATTGGAATGATTTTTGAAACTCCACAAATAGACGTTAGAATATAATCATTGCACATTTAAGAACGGGGTCTGACATATGTTTTGGAAAGAAAAAATAGTCATTGTAACGGGAATAGGTTTTATAATACAATATTTTATATCTAGAAAATCGTGCCAAATTGTAACTCATTTTGGAACAGTACTTGAATACAAATTATTTTCATACAAGTACCATATTTAGGAATACGTATGTAATACAAATATTTCTAAGTACTAAAACCATCTCAAATTGCACCTCATTTTGGAATAATTTTTTTCACTGTCCCATATTTCAACGGCTTTTAGACCGCATTTTGGAACGGTACTCATTTGCCATTGGCAGGCTGTTCCAATTGTCACAAAAGTGTTTTAAAGTGTGATACAATATTTTGCATTCCGCTTTTGCTACGATAGTAGGTACACGACTTATAGCACAATGATTAGAGCAGTTGTTGTATCAGTCCTGCCGTTCCAAAATAAATGATGGAAATATAAGATGATTGTGATGCCAACGGCCTGATTGTGTTCCTCAATGGTTCCAATCCATATTAATTTGGAGCGGTCATTTTATCCACTCCAAATTCTACTCTCTCTTTTTTGTGAATATATTGTTTAGTTGAGCGAGGAATGCCGTTCTTCCAACACTATTGGCATAATTGGAATCCATTAGTTTTAATGTATTTTTAATAATGAGGATCACATTTGATGGAGTCTTCAAATGTGAGGGACTAAATTCGAATAAGTCGCATAATTGAGAATAAAAAGTGATACCCTATATTCGCATATTAATATATGTTAAATACTATATATTTATAATATAATATAACACACTATAATATAATGTAAAACAAAGCAAGGACATATGAAGACCTCATCAAACCTTGGGATATCGATCCATTTTTCTAAAATTTGCATCATTAGTATAAAATTATAATAATTTAGTCCTTTTTTCACAGCCCACGTGATCTTAATATGGTTGTTCACTAGTGATTTCCTCGAGGGAAAATATCTACATGAGCCTCACATGCAATCAATAAAAAGCCAAAAACCATTTTAGAAATAAAAAGAATTCTCAAGCCCTACTAACATGCTTTTTCAATTTTCTAAATCATATTTCTCCTAATTATGTAGACTATAATTTTTTGTTGCTTAATATTAAGATTTTTTACTAACATTATTTAATTATTTATTAGTTATAAATAAACTCTTTATTGAGAATAGAACTATTTATTATAAATTACTTTGGGGTTAAATGCAGACACTCCCAATGTACGCGATCATTTGCACTTTACCCCATAATCTTTTATCTTTTTTACATTTTTTTCACTCAACCTTTTGATTTTGTTGCACTTTGTATTTTTTGGGGAATAACGACAGAATGTTCTGTCTGCATGTGTACAATTGCCTGAGCGCATTTTTTGGTTCGGTAAAATTATAAGGGGTAGATGCAGACACCCTCTAATGTTTGGGATCATTTGCACTTTGCCCCCAACTCTTTCAAAAAATAGAAAATAAAATAAACTAAATGTATTGGGAAAATGGAGAAAAGGTATGTAAAATGGATAAATAAAAAAAAGGAGAAAATTTCTAAAAAATTTAATGCTTGATTTGCAGATAAGCCACTTCACATTACAAGGCAATAATGTTGGCACCAACTAAGATACACAAATATATTGATATTGACGCCGATAGAAATACATATGTTTTTTCTTTTATTTTTCCTTTCTTTTTTAGGTTTGGTTTTGCCTCTTTTATAAAATCAGTGTATAATTGATCTTATTGTGAAGTTCCAATCTTTCATAATTTTTTTATTTAAGTTGTTGAAGTTCAATTTGTTCATCTGGATCCGTGAGTTTTTCTTATTTCCTGATCTAGGTTTTTTTTTTTCAATTTTTGTAATATTCTGCTGCTTTTATAGTTGTCTTGAAGGTTTTTTTTTTTTTTTTTTCCATTGAAGTTTAGAGTTTTTTCGTTTAGTTTAGGGGTTTCACACACTAACTTTGTAGAAAGTTCATGACTTTTTTATTCGATTTTGTCTTGTAGCGTGAAGTTTATCTGCCAAGCATTGAATTTTTCTCCATTTTGGATCTTCTTTCCATTTTTTCCTATTTTTTATTTATTTTTTATTTTTATTAAAAGATCGGGGAACAAAGTGCAAATGACCCCATACATTGGGGGGGGGGGGGGGTGTGTATTTATTTTTACAATTGAATCCAAAATTAATTTTAGACGCATGAATACACGTGGAGGAAATATTTCATTATTATTCTCCTAAAAGCACAAAGTGCAACAAACTCAAAAGGTTGGGTGGGAAAGTGTAAAAAAAATAATTCGGGGCAAAATGCGAATGACACCATAAGTTGGAGGGGTATCTGCATTTTACCCTTTATTTTTAGGGATAATTACACGCCCCTCTGAGGTTTGGTGTAATTACACGTAGGCCTCCTATGATTTGGGAAATTACACCTTGCACCCCTAATATTTGCCTAAATCTAACAAATAAGTCACTCCGTTAGTCAAAATTCATTGAATTGACTGATATTAACAAAAAAATTAGAAATAAATCTATATTAATCATTGATTGACTTATTACTGACCTATTGCATGTTAAATAAACTTTTTCGGATTAAATTACCCTTATAACAGTGATGATATATGTCCTCAGATACATTAACGCGTAAAGACGAATGAGAGTAATTTGATCATAAAAAATTTTATTTGACCTGCAATAAATAAGTAATAAGTCAATTAAGGGTTAATATAGATTTTTTTCTGATTTTTTTGTTAATATCAGCTACTTTGGTGAATTTTGATTAACGAATGGACTTATTTGTTAGATGAAGCAAACCTCAGGGGTGCTATATGTAATTAGGGGAGTGTAATTATCCCTTATTTTTAGGGTAAATTACATCTACCTCCCCTGAGGTTTGGCATAATTACAAAAACCCCTCGTTGTTTGAGAAATTACAAATACCCCCCTAATTTTAAGGACCGTTTAACAATTACCCCAATCTATGCATTTTTTATAGTGAACTGACCAAAATACCCTTATAAATTAAAATTTATAATTTTATTTATTTTTTTAAAAAAATATTTTTTATCAACTAAGGCGATAATTTTTTTTTATAATTTTTAAATTTTTTTCATCCATCCCATTCAATATTTTTATAAGATTTTAATTTTGTTAAAAAAATAAAAAAATATTATAAGGACAAAGTTGACATTTCTATGCCTCAATCCAATGATTACATAATTTTATCAAACATTAAGGGGTATTTGTAATTTTTCAAACAACGAGGGGGTATTTGTAATTATGCCAAACCTCAGGGAGGTAGATGTAATTTACCCTTATTTTTATTTGAACTAATTATCATCGGATGTGGCTCCTCAGAGCACATAAAGAAAGAGCGTGTGAGATGATAAGAAAAAAGAAATTTATTAAAAGAATAAATTATAATTAAAAATTATAATAAATATGGAGTTGTAAGGTGAGAAAGGAATGTGGGGTAGTTAAGAAAAAATTATTAAAAATATTAAAATTACTCATCTGACCAAATAATTTTAAAGAGAAAAAATAAAATAAAAGGTAAATTGGGGCAATTTAAAGTTGGTACGACCAAAAAGTTTTCTTTTATAGTAGTATAGAAGAATTCTATCTCATTTAACTATGTCAGTAATTAACAACTATTTTTATAAAAACTAATTATGCAATTACTTATTTTGTTCACAAAATTTATAATTTACTATTTATATGAAAATGATATAATTGGCATCACAAAAAGAAGAAAAAAAAAATGACAAATCGTTCACATTTTTATAATATAGGAAAAATCTTATTTTTAATCCCATATAATAGGCTCATTTTCAATTTAGTCCCCATTGATATATTTTTCCCATATATTTATAAAGTTTCTCAATGTTAATCGCACGTAACTTTTTTCTTTTAGTTTTTAATGGAAAAATCACATGAATAAAGAGTTTGTTTAGTTTGGTGCAAAATGGAGGAAGAAGAGAAGTGGAAGTAAAAATGGATGTATAAAATATAATCTTGCATTTGGTTAGGAGCAAGAGATACAAGCGAAGTAAAACTCGATGAATATGAAACTCCTCTGTAGTCTAATTTTCTTTCCGTCCAAAATTGGGTGAAAAAGTGAAAGTATAAGGCAAAAAAGACAAAAAAAAAGTGCAATTTTTATTTTTATTTACTCTATTACGTCCCACATATATCTATATATATAGTTTCTCTCCAATTCTTTTCTCCTTCTCGCTAATAATACCGTACGTAATTGTCAAAGAACAAATAACAAAATCATTAAAAAACTACTGAATCAAAGTCAACAATCAGGTAAATAATCTTGTTAGTAATTTTTATTTATTCAACTAAATAGATTAGAAATGAACAATACTTATTTTGATAAATATTTTTAATAAAAGATATGTATGCATATTCTTATTTGATAAATACTTTTATTAATAAAAATTTTAAATTTTTGATATACTAAAATTATATTGGTGTAATATTAATTTATTTATTTATGATACAAAGTGAAAAGAAGGGTAATTCAGTAAAATTAAAAAAGTTAGTCTTTTCTTCTTAATTTGTTTTGTTCGTACCAAATAAGGGAAAGTATTTGAGATATACTTCCCTTCCAATCATACCAAACAACTTGAAGGAAAACTATTATTCTTTTCGTCCCCGTCCTCCTTTCACTTCCCCTCCCCCTTCCACTTTCCTTTTTCACTCACTTGAATCAAACGAAAGTGTGACCATTAAAGGCTGCTTTTGGGGGAAGAAAATCGCACCTGAACATCACATGCGCATACTATCATTGACTTGAAGAAATAAAGATTTCATTTTCCTTACTCTAATCTGCCGCAAATCCCCAAAATCAAGAACTTTAAAATTCAACCCACCAAAAATTAAATCAAAAATAAAAAAAATTGAAGAGATAACTACAATATAATGTACAGCTGATGAAGACTGTAGGAAAAAGAAAAAAACCAAACAACTACAAAAGAAAAAAACACACAGATATAATCAATCCATAAAATAATATTTCACTCTCCATTTCAACATCGTAATAACTCGTTGAAGCTTTTCGATTTCTTCTTTCATGCTTTTCACTTTTTTTTGTGTCCAGGTATAACAATATTAAATCTTCTACACAAAAAATCACAACCACCTACAATGTCCCCACAATTGTAGAATCTTCTACCTGGAATTTTGTGTCTATGAAGTCTTCAAATACTCCTCTCTCCCACGATAATATGTGCGTTCTTCATTCACCAATTTCTTCTACTCTCGATGGAGATGGGCTCCTCAACAATTTGCAAATTAGTTTTTGGGGTGAAAAAATGTTAGTGTGAGCCCTAACTTCCAGTTTCCTAATAAAACAATTTTTTTTCCCCAGCAAAACAAAACAATATATGCACCACTAACGGCCAAGTGACTTTTTCGTCAAAAAATAGATAGAAGAGTCACGTGGGACTGACATTGAAAATATTTTAAATGTATAAGATACAATATGATAAAAATGTAATAAATGGAACTAAATTAAAAATGAGCCTTTCATATGAGATCAAACTGCAATTTTCCCCTATATATACATAGAAAAAAGTAGTCTAAATCTTCCATTTTAATTCAAAATTTTATCTTGTATTTCACATACAATATGTATGCCAAGTTGTTTATATACAAGTGGGATAGTAATATATGGGATCTTGGAAATTAGTTAAGGGATAGTTTGAGTGTAGAATATGGGAATTGCAGTGGAAGAGACAATCGCATATAGTGCAAAACCTATGATAACCAGTTAAAAAATTCGAATGAAATTTACAAGTAGTTTATAACAAAAGTAGATAACGTAGTACATATCCGAATTAGATAATGTAGTACATATCCACTGAAGCAACATCTTACACAAACTTCCTTATATCTATCTGTCGATATTTGCTGCTATCTTACATCATTAAATCAATAACAACTGATTCACTCATAACTAAACAGGTATAACTTAAGCATCTAATTGTTCCGCAGAATCGGGCGATACGCGATTTAGTCTCACCGTACCAAGAACGTATTCTGGGAGTTCCGCCTCTTCTTGCGCCTGTAATAAAGGGAGAGGTCATAATCCTTGCTAGTTATATCATCGTAAACATTGGTTGAGTCTCTAAAACTTAAAATAGAAGCATTCGTGAGCGGATTCTAACATTCAACTTATGTTTCGTTCTTTCCAGAAAAGGTATTCGACTCATTCGCCATTGCCTCACTGAAACTTGAATTAAAACGGAAAATTCTTATCCAGAACAAGTCTGGTTGAATTGAACCAATTATCACACAGCAAGTGTAATGCACTAAAATACGACAAGTGTATTACATCTGTTGCGTAATTGTTCATGTTTGGTTAGATCCAATCTCAATTAGAATTTCCCAAATCTTAGAATATGCGAGCATAATCTAACGTATAATGAAATGTATCCCTAGTAGCTAACTTGTAAATCCAAAGAGATCTAGGTACAACAAACAAACAACACAACAATAAATCACCAAGGGCCCAAACATTCATAACAATGTTTAATGAGTTCTTAACTATTAGAACAAAGGAAAACGGCGGCGTGACGTGCATGTTGTTGTTTGTTCTTTTTTATTTGTCAATTTTCTAACAGAAGTTGTCAGGAGAATTAAAAGTGAGAATCTTTTAAAAAATGAAGAAAAAGATAAAATGTAATGGCAATGCATCATGCATTCAAGTTTGAGATTCATGCTTCTTTCTCATGAACAATTCAAATCTTAATAACTTGATTAGAGTTTTTGATATCATGAATGAATGGAAAAAACAAACCTCGATAACTATCGCAAGATCAACAACGAGGCTTGTCACGTATCCGAGGACAAGACCTACTACGCTCCTCGCTACGGAAGAGGAGCCAATGTCCACATCAATCTACAGGAACACATAAGTAAATAAGTTTCTTGTATTTTGCAATGTCATGAAACAAAGTTCAAATTACATATTGTACAGGTAAAATATGTATTGAACATGGACAAAGGACATAAAAACTTAATGATCTCACCTCTAAAAAATTATCCTGCCTAAGGTATTTGCAAGCTACCGCTTTTCCTAGCAGGCACGCTTTCGTTCCAACCGCGCGCTTTACCATCCAGTATCCCTAGTATATACAATAACAATTATCCACAATAATGGAAAACGACAACACTCAGGAATTGCATCTCTTGTCGCATAATTTAGACTCACAACTTGCAAAAAGTCACATTTTTAATCCTCCTGCAAGTCAAATGATAGTTATTTTTTCATAACGAAGGACGGTCACATGACTTGCACGACATTTTTTACACATTTTTTAATGGATGATGGTAGGAGGACTGGAAGTGAAAATCTTTACAGTTATGATACTATTTTCCGAAATGTTGTAAGCGATCGAACTATAAGTGTACAGAGTTTAAGTTATGGGTACGGAAAAATGCAATTTCACTGGCAACATATTATTCTTATAACAATTTCTATTTTGGAGATTAAACTACGTACCTCAACAATGCTGGGAATAAGCTTGAATCTTGAATCACGGAAGATGTCAGTTCCATCGGCAAATCTACTCAACAATGAATCCTGTTTTACAGGCCTGTCCGCAGCGTAATAGAGGACCAAACTATAGTTTGGTCGGGCTGGAAGCTGATACCACGAGACCATTATAGAACTCCATTAACAAGAGTAAAACATAACAAACAAAATTTTGGTTAGTTAAAACTACAAATTAATACATGTAATTGTATGCCCAGTAAGAGAACTGGAGGGACTCAAAATGCAGGAGCATTTTCACAAGGTAAATTACATCGACGTCTCTTAAAATTAGGTTTAGTTATACAAACAAGTGCTACCCCTATACAAAATTACTTAACCACCCTTGGGGGGGGGGGGGGTTCGACGTAATTTTATATTAGAGTTAATTGCAATTTTAGTCTAATAGTTAGTGTGTTTTGCGGAATTAGTCTCATACTTTTCATAATAATTATTTTTAGATAAATAGTGGTGTGCAAAAAGTGTCTTATTGTTATTTTTCTTACGAAATTTGGAATTAATTTGCTTCTATTCTTTTTAAACTAATGTGATAAATTTTTGAAGTGAACATAAAAAAAAAATACAATGCGTTTACTGATTAAACTGCTGAGAGAGGGGGAAAATTGAATAAGGTCCAGTCTTATTAATGTGAAAAAATGAGTCAAATGCAATTTATCTCCTAGTGTTAATTAAAAGAGCGAAAAAAAATTCTGTGGAAAAAAATAATAATTTACTCTCTTGTGTTCTCAAAATAAAATAAAAAGACCCTCATGCGATTGTGTGTTTTGCATAGTCTAATTTTTTTTTTTTATTCTAAAATATATTTATATCCTTATTAAAACAGTTGAATCTGCTTTGAATCTGTGATCTAAATTTGACTAACAGATCAATGATTTATATTTTATTAACTCAAATCAACAGTATGAATTTAGAAATGTCTACTTATGTAAATATATATTTATATATAATATAAAACATATATAATATATGTATAGCGAGAGTGGCGACATCGGAGGAGGGCGAAGGGGAAAGGGGGCCAGTTGGGGAAAATTATAAAATTATATATATTTTTACAGATATTTAATATTATATATATATATATATATATATATATATAAATATTAATATATTATGTCTACATTTATATAGAAAATAAATTTTTGTTTTTAAAAAATCATAAAGAATTGCAAAAAGGGCGAGTGTGTAACACTCCCTCTCGGGAGAATTTTGATCTATTTTAAAAAGTAGGAGGTTAATTGCTGGAATTTTTGATTTGGGGATTTTTGTACATTATCAATATCACGGGGCAAAATGCATTTTTTCTGTAAAAAATAAGTACTTTTCATTTTATGTCCCAAAGGATACGGGTCTACACTTTTGGTATTTCACTTTTTATGTAAAATTTAAGATCAAAATTTAATTTTTTTGGACATGTTTAGTTCTACAACCCGACTTTCGCCATAAAAGGTGACAAAATCACGTGGCCTTAAATTTCCAACGAAAAGTGATTTTTGGGACTAAATATTATAAAAAAAATTAAAATATTAGTACCAAAAGTGTAGACCCCCGTGTATACCGTGGGATAAAATTTGTTGGGGCAAATTTGCTTTTTCGTCCCATATAATACAAGATGGTCTTACCTATTGTTCCAAAATTGAATTTTTTTTCAACACATTTAGTTCCAATAGCTACTTTTCATAAAAAAAATAACGATCATGTGCTAGAAACGTAATTTTTTCGTCCATTTTTTCTTTGTATTATGGGATTAAACGTGTCGAAAAAAATTCTATTTTGAAACTATCTTAAAATTCGAGTAAAGTGAAAGGAAGAAAAAGTTGTCCCTATCACATGGCACAGAAATTGCAATTTTGTCTAAAAATAGAAGGCAATAATAAAGAATATATACATATATATGTATATATATAGATGAAGAACAAACCTGAAGATTAATGACAAGGACAAATGGGAGCTTTTGCCCTACCTCACTCTGCAATCAGAAATGATAATAGAGAGCAAAACATATTACTATAAATTTATTTACATTTACTAAAAAGGACATTTTATTTTACCACAATAATCAATTTCATGGTTTTGATAATATATACTATAATGTTAAAATTATTATGAGCAAAAATTAGTAAAAAGACAATACTGAAGACAATATAATGATAATAAATAATAATTATCACTATACTTTGTTTGTAAATATATAGATGTGAAATTAATTAACTATAGTGACAATTTAACTCACAAATTTCATCACCATAGTGACAAGATAATACTTATCATCACTTTAATATATATTTTTCTTTTAATTATTGTTTGTTTCTGCTTATATATATATATATATATATATATATAGAAAATTAAATAAAAGTTTGTATATTATTACATCACCTGAACAAGACTTTTAGGATGCAATGCAACCTTTGAAAGAGGATCTTCTGCCTTCAACCAATCAACTGCAATGAGCCTTAGAAGTGGTTCTCCACCTTTTACCTGAAATTATGACAAATAGATTTGGTAGTTAGTTGAATAACTTGAATTAATTCCACAGTACAAAAAGGGATAATCGTGGTTTTTTCCCAGTAGGCTCATTTTTAATTTAGTTTTATTTGCTATATTTTTTTTATTTTGTTTCATTTGTTATATTTTTTCATATTTAGTTCTTTACGTTTTAAAAATTCTTAATACTAGTTTTAAGTCACTTTTTCATCCATTTTTTTAACGAAAAAGTCATTTTTTCATCCAATTCACGTCACTTTTCCATTAAAAATTGGATAGAACAGTGACTTGGGACTAATATTGAGAATTTTTTTAAAACAAATGGACTAAATGTGAGAAAAGTCTAACAAATGGAATTAAATTGAAAATGAACTTCATATATGGACGAAAAATATAATTTTTCCATACAAAAGGATAGAGTAAATCACATCCACCTATTTTGAGATTCATCTAATTAAGGAAATATCGTTTATTTTCTTGAAAAATTCCAGGTACGTTTCTTGAGAGTGTAATGTACTTCAACGAATATTTGCGTAAAATTTTTTCACTGAATAACGAGTGTACTTATAACTACAACTACAACCTCAAAGTGCGGACTTGTAAATTTGCAAAAAGAAGAAAGTGTTTATGTAATTAGATCTTACCTCAAGGGAATGTCAATGCAATTTATCCAAAAACATGATACAAAAAGAGTAATAATATGAGTAAAATAAATCGACACCTCCTAAAGTTATATCTAATTATACAAACATCCCTTGTCATTTGTAAGCGTGTTAAGTACAAGGGATTCCGTTGAGATTTGTCTTAATTACAAATATCTCCTTATTATTTAAAAATTTTCAAATCCCCCCTTAAAATTACAGATATTCTAACAAATGCCCTTACAACGGGTATTTTTAATTTCTAAAGAATATTTAAAAATTTTCAAACAACGATGAGGTATTTGTAGTTATGACAAATCTTAAAAAAGCCCGTTTGTAATTTCAAAAGGGTGCATCACCTAAAAGGATATTCGTGTAACACATATGAAGAAGTGTTCGGGTAAAATACCACACTAAATGAAAAGTGTACTTATAGTTACAACTACAGCTTCAAAATTATACTTATGATTACGTTAATGACAGTTTATCTAAGTAAATGTCCATATAATATACCATTAGGAAGTTAATGACATTTTATATAATTAAGAACCAACCTTAGTACTATCTTTCAAGTAGGTCTTCCCTCTGATCATGAATCCAGAACCATCAAGAGATGACCAACAGTTCTTGTCCGATTCATCTTTTGCTTTCCTCATCGACCCACGAAACTGACTCGGGTCAAGATCCATAGCCGGTTCATTCGAGTCCAGCTCATTATTTTCAGCCGCTGCTGTTATCACATCATGATTCATATATAAGAATTTTTGTAAAAAATGTGTCGATTCTAATAACATAAACTTTTAGACGACGTGTTCGCTTAACAAATACCTGAATCCCGCGGTACCGACAAACTAGCCGAGCCCAGAGAAATGCTTTTAATCTGAAGCTTTTTGTCCTTGCGGAAAAAATAAACAATAAAAGTCAGCGAAATTTGCCCAAACTCCTGACGTTAATAGTATTCTCGACTATACGCTTCACCCACCATCGCATGCAGTACTTGCGTGCATACGATCAGATAGATAAGACACGATTTTATAAACAAAAGGATTGGACAAAATATTTAAGGTTGTAATAAGTCAGTCTATACCTCATCGAATTCTATGTCAGTTTCACTGTCGTCCTCGTCTGAGGAAGAACTGGCAGCAATCGCATCATAAAACTCGTCTGCTTCATCGGTGTCCTCAAACTCACTGTCAGATCTAGACAATTCACGTACTTTTGCATGAAAACTTGTGGTCGACTCCTCCAGGTGAAGTGCCGGATTTGCTCCAATGTATTCTTTTACACCTGAACCTCCACAACAATACATTATATATCAAGGAGTAAGTAACATTATGAAGAACAACTTTACACTATTATTAGGGTTAAATATGTAACTCTATAGTTTCTATTTATTTTTATTTTTTAAATAGATGTTTTGGTTTAAATGGTATTGCACAAAATTTTGTCATGGTAATATAAACTTGAGGAGAAAATTGCATTTTTAGTCCCATAAATTTGGTTCGTTTTTTAATTTAGTATAATTTGTTATGATTTTTTTGTATTATATTTCATGAGTTGGAAGTTTCTCATTTCAGTCCATACGTGACTTTTTTGTCCGATAATTAATGAAGAAGTTATGGGGCCGTTAGTCTGCCACATTTTTTAACTAACAATCCAGTCCAGTGACTTCTTAGTTAATTATTGGATAAAAAAATCGTGTGAGGACTCAAAATGAGAAAGATTCTAATTTATGGAATGCAATTTGAAAAAATCGTGACAAATAGAACTTAATTGAAAAAGATCATAACATATGGAATTAAAAGTGCATTTTTTTCTAAACTAATTGAGTAACTGTTTGACTTGACGAAAACGCATTTTTTAGTGTTGTAACTGTGTGGGATGATCTGGTTCACTCCAATTTCAAGTTTGCAAATAAGGTTAATAATTTAAAATTAGGACATCTGATCTAATTTCTGCCGGGAAATATCAATTCTACTATAAAACAACACACGCTTGGCACGTAACAAACCCTCTTTTTCCCATTAAGATGGTGTGTTATCACAAAAATTGGACCAAACATGTTATTTTTTTTAAGGGATAATTACATTTGCACCCCCTGACCTATGATTTATTTACGCAAACCCCTATCTTTTATGTAACGATACTAACATTTTTAGGGGGTGTGTTTGTAATTTTTCAAAAAAGTAAGCGTTGGTTTGTGTAAGTGATACTGACATTTGGCGGGTGTGTGTATAATTATCTAAAAGGCATGGGTGGTTTGTATAAACAAATCATAGATCAAGGGTGTAAATATAATTATTTCTTTTCTAAATTATTATCCTCAATTGCACATGTAATCCTTTAGGGGTGCTATACTTGACAAGAAGGGGCGAAAAAGTGTCGGAAATAAAGAAGAGGAACCTGCTACTTGACTCAACAATGCATATGGAACAGTCTTTTCAAACTTGGGGCAGTGACTGTTCCTCCATTTATTCCAACCTTTGGTGGTTATCTCTAGCGTTTGGGTCACCAGACATCTAGCACTGTTTGACGATGAAGATGCACTCAAGTTAATCTCCAAGTCGAAGCTGTAAATCAAAATCAAAACAAGAAAAAAGAGTCAGATGAGAAGGGTATTTTCGAGGAATTTTTTTAAAAAAAATAAAGTATCAATATCACCCCCTGTGATGTCAAAAAAAAAAAAAATTCAGAAAACCCTATGAGGCCAGGTTGACCATGGGTTGTGTGAGTGATTTTTTAGATTAAAATTTTCATAAGGGGTTTTTTGATATTTTTTCATATCACAGAAAATCAAAATGAATTTAACTCTTTTCTTTAACTATTGATCGTTAAATCAGATGAAACTGACTTTCTGCTGTGTGTCCTTTCCTACATCACGTGATTTTTTCCGTTTGAGTTTGACGGCCAATTGACAAAAATGACTGAAATAATTAAAAATGTGCGTGCCTTAGGACTGAAAGTGTAAATACTGATTATTTAGAGGACTGAAATTGAATAAATGATAGTTACGGACTACTCTTTAGGTCAATGAAAAAACTGTGGATGTTATATAACAAATCAATCTAATTGACATGTTCAGAATTTAATGTTCTTACGATTAATTTTTGTGCGCTTATATCCAGATCTTGAAGGCCGCTTCTTGTGTACGGCGGGAAATTGAAGAATCGCTGCAGCACCAAATGCGAGTTTATCAAATTGTCAATCATGAATCTGTTAGTTTCCCAAACTAATATAACGACATAAATTGCCTGCCTATTTTACTATTTTTATGTAAGAAACGTGTTCATTAGCTAAACCACGATTTCAAAAAAGATTCTCAAATCAACAGGAACAATATTCAGTTTTAGGACTTTAAAATATTAACTATAAATATGCTAAAAAAGAATTCGAAAAAAAATAATAATTTTCTTTTGGATTGAATATTTGGAGAAAGAATTTCAAATAATTTCATATCAGAAAAAGTTTAAAATTGATCACTATTTATCAAATATAGTTTAAAATTAGAGTTAAAAGATTAAATCCAAATTAATAGTTTGTTACTAAGATTTTGAAACATATGCCTTTACCTCAGTCAATCCAAAAATAATTCTATAGAGCTAAATGTTCATACAACTGGGAACAAAGCGACACTACAAAAAATATAACATTTAACTATGGGGTAATTACCATGGTTAAATACTAATAATCGTAGTAAAAAGTTATTGACCACGGTCATGTAACGATTATTGACAGTGATTTTTACGAATATGGCCAAAAATCATGGCAAAAATTTGTCATAGCTCCTAGCCATGGTAAAAATAGTTTTCATGGTGAATATGTAAGTTTTTGCATCACTTTTATTTAACCGTGGTTAGTAATAGTTAATTACCACGACTTTAATTCATAACTAGTAAAATTATAGGCAAATAGTAACATTTTTTCTAGTGTGGGAGCTTACTGTATGTTCCATCCTGCCCGCGGAACCATTGTCTTGAAAAAACAAAGTCTCTTTTCGAGTGTCGCCTGTGTACAAAATAAAGTTGTATGAATAAAATTACACTGACACCCCCTGTTCAAAGACAAAACTTACACAAATATCCCTTGAAAAATATTACATTAACACCCCTTAGAGGGTATGGCTATAATTTTACAAAAAACATGAGATATTTGCGTAATTTAACCTAATCTCAGGGAGTGTTAATAGAATTTAAAAAAACAAAAAACATTGAAATAGAAGACAATTTAAAAGGCATAATCAACTCACCAAGTTAGATAACGCGGATCAAATGTTCCGTATACCACGTCAAAATGTCCATTCACAGAATCAACCAACTCCAAATCACTTGTTAATGTATCCCACCTATAAACTGATATTAGATATTTGCTTTCAGTTGGAAAAAAAAAAAAAGGTTTATTACTTACATTTTCCTCTCCTATTTATTATGGGTAATTATACAAATTCTTTCTCATGATTAGTTTCAAAATTATAAGTATTCTTGTCTAATCATTAAAATTTGGTAGCTTTTGAAGTAATTTTGAAAAGATATTTATGTTCGTTAAAGTTAATAGTTACAAGGGGTAGTTGTAATATCGACCTGTAACTATAGACAGGTAGCAAATTTCATTCTACTAGTATTCAATTTGACGTCAAATGGAGAAACTTATTTTTTAGACAAAAACAAATTTTAGGGGTGTTAGATGTAATTTTTCAAGTCTATATGTAATTACATCAAACTTCAAGGGAGAAGAGTATAATTATCCCTAAAAAGTATATGAGGTCATTTGAGAAGTTTATAAAAATTTTGGATTACGTCGTCAAATTCAATAGATTCTCCATCTAAACAGGGCGATGGTGCTAAAAATAAGAAAGAAAGAAGAACAGTTGATTCCCAAACTCAGAAGTTTGTATAAAAAACTATAAGAGAGACGATGTAATTATCCCTTAATTTAAAAAGCAGGTAACCATGATCGATCAAAGTTAGTCTTAGGCCGTCTCGAAATCTTGAAACGAAACAATCATAATCATTCATGTATAGAAACTTCGTCTAGACCCATCTCATGAATGACTGTGAAAGTACCGATTTAAACTCTAAGATCCGAATCTCCTAAAATCGTAACCCTAATTAATAGAGAACTTACTCGTATCTCTTGAGTCGATCAGGACTCAGGATAACTTCGAATACGGTATCTGCACTCGCATCAATAACACCAACAGCTTTCACCAGGATGCCTTTACCACTCTAAAAGAAAACAAATGGTAAGTAATTATGAGAAGAATAAGGACAGTAAAGTGTAAATGTTACGGAGAGTGTACCTTTGAGTTGGCCACATCTTCAAATATCCGGACACCTGAAAACCAACGGATATAAAAACATTAAAATACTTAATTAATATTTATCATACTTTTTATATTTAATCATGATAATTAGTCATATCAAATCATCAGAATTCTTCTAATGATGGAAATTATGAAAGGTCTCATAATTTCATTTAGTTAAAAGTCAAATTAATACTAGAAAATGCTTCTAAAAGATACGAGTAACTTGGAAACGATCATAAAAATTTAGATATTTCAAAAAAATAAAAAGGGTAAAAAAGAAAAGATACCATTGATTGTACGGACGCATTTCCATTCATGCACGTCGACAACATCTCCACCCTCCGCGTCAAAATATGCATCCAATCTATCGGAGCGTACAGTACTTGAGGCTCTGGGCAGCATCTCATGGTCTGTGCAAAAACACATCAGGAGACATAGTTTTGAATTACAGTATTAATGATAATATCGGTGGATATTGTTTCAAATCGAATGCATAATTAGATATTATTGAGCGATACAAGAAAAAAAAAATTATAAAATTTTTTTTTTTATAAAAAAATCAATAAAACTATAAAATAAATATAAATAACATAAGTTACTGATCGTTAAGAAATATAGAATAAAATCAATAAAGCATTATTGTCAAACATTGACTTTTAATGAAAAAAATAATTTATTAGTAATGGTAATAAGAAAATATTCGTTCTACATGTAATATGTTAAACAAATCATATTCCCAAAAAAAAATTTGAGAAAAAAAAGCTTAAATATCAATAGTGGGTAGAATATTTATAAGAATTTAATGTTTACCAGATATTATTGTCAGTAATATCCTAATATATTGCTTATAATATCATTATTGGATAATTATATTTTTCAATCCTGAGATTTGGTGTAATTATACGTAAATTTCTTGTGGTTTGAGAAATTATATCTATCTTCCCTAAAGTTTGCTTCTATCTAACAAATAAGTCCCCTGCTAATCAAAATTCATCAATTTTCTAATATTAACAAAGAAATTGAATGAAAATTGATATTTACTATCGATTGACTTATTACAGATCTAATATTTTTTTCTAACTAAAGTACCCTTATAACGGTGAAGATATACCTCATAACATGCATTAATGCGTGAAGATGTATTAGGGTAATTTGATCATAAAAATATTTATTTAACCTACTCTAAATTAATAAGAAGTCAATCGGAAGTATATATAATTTTTTTCTCTAATTTTTTTTGTTAATATCATCAAAAATGTAACTAACGGAATGAATTTATTTGTTAGAAAAGGAATAAGAGTACTAGATGTAATGTGAATTATTCGAAATAAGAGGATAGTTCATTGAATAAGAGAATACGAAGGCGAGGGGGTCTTGTTGCAAAGATGATTATAGAATATAGGAAGTTACATAAATATTTTGATTGAAATCAGTATTGACCGTGTAGTTATTGACTATTCGATGGGCCAATTTGTAATGGTATAAATCAATAAAGTAGGTTAATTGTAATTTCATAGTACGAGGGGGAGATTTGTATACAAATATAATAGGGAGAGGTCAACGTAATTATCCCTATATTTAAATTGAAAGCATGTGACATTTAGACTTTTTACACTTTTGATCCCATAATTTAAAAAAAATAACATAGTAATTGCCCATAATAATAGAGGAGGTCAACGTAATTATCTCTAAAAATAATTGTCAAAGTAATTGCAAAAAAACACAAAATTATCGCACGTAAATGCTTCACACACATAAAATACATTCTTGTCACCAACTTTAGCAAATAATAGTGAAAATTGTATTTTTCGTTCCATAATTCTCATTACGTACACTTTTAGTTCAATTGCTCATAAAATTCTAAAAAATAGTCAAATAACTTTAAAACTTCACACTTGCAGTCATCCTACCAAATTTCATTAAGAAATTGACAGAAAAATCATTTGCAAGCCACACGGCCGTTTCCCTCTACTCTAAAGGGCAACGACCACGTGATTTAGCAATTTGTCTGTTAATTTCTTATAGAAGTTGGCTGGAGAATTAAAAATAAGACTTTTTGACAAATTATAAGACTCTATTTTGGTAAATCCCATATGCAATAGTTTTGAAAATGTATCGGTTCATAAATTATGAGACAAAAAAATACAATTGTATCAAATAATAGGGAAAAATTAAATTTTAGTCCTGTAATATGAAGGAAAGTGTTATTTTTAGTCATGTACAATTAATTTTCTCAACTTAGTCTTATAACTTTATAATTTTGGCAGTTTTAGTCATTTTCTAGCCAATTTGACCGAAAATTGCATTTGACTTGCAATTTTAGTCCTGTAAATAAATTCACGAAGGACTAAAAATGTCAACTTATTACTAAAATGTCATCGCCTCCTAAGTTACAGACTAAAATTACAATTGGGTCATGTGCAAGTCACATGCAATTTTTTGATCAAATTGGCCAGAAAAGGATGAAAATTACCAAAATTTTAAAGTTTATGAACTAATTGCAAAAATTAATTCGTATAAGACCAAAATTACCATCCATAAATAATAACAGGAATAACTTGTATTTTTTTCCCCAAATAATGGCAATAAAAAAGCGTAGAGAATAACTTATTTACTTGCCTTGATCTGCTCCCTTGATCTTTATTAGTCTTTTCAAACCATGAGCATATCGCCGTACTCTGGGCCGATGTCCCTCCAGATTTATCCTTCCAAGAACAAACTCAATCTTATTAGGTTTTTCACGGTAAACTAAAAAAAACATTAAAAAATGAAAACTATAAGCATCTATTTTCGAACACAAATCCATCCCATAATGTTTAGTTTAATTACAAACCTCTTTACAAAATTATAAAAACCCCATGTGCAACTTTCCTCGAGGGTTTGTTTATTTTTTTGTCTTCGAGGAGGTGTCGATGTAAGTTAATCGCATTCTCAGAAAGTATAGATAATTGTGATCTTTTAAAGAATACAAGGTATTTCTGTAATTAAATTTAGTTTTGAAGGGTGCCGGTGTAATTTACCAAAATCAAAATGAGATACTCAAGTGAATTAATTATCAGAAACAGAATTTTTGAAAAAATTCTTAAATTTTCATGACATAAATTAATTCATGTGAAGTTCATATTATTCGCAAGAAATTTGTGGGCTCGTCGATGAACTTGTAAGAAGAGGGAAAAAATGCAAACAATCTTCTGTAATATTGTAAATGAGCAATTTACCTTCCTGTATTTTTTAAAATATACCAATTTAAGTCTCTATATTTTTAAAAATAAAGCAATTTACCTACTATATTTTTTGTTTAGAAGGATGATTTGCTCATTTTCAATATCATAGGAGAATAAATTACTATTTACGAAAGAAAAAGAAAATCGAGACGACGTACTCATCCTCCATACTCAGTCTGTCTCTCACACTACGACCTTTTGTGACTCGTACTCCACCTACAAGAATATTATATATAGGTCGCTGAGATGCGACAAGTAGTTTCTTGTTGGACGTGGAGCGTGCATGCTGATAATAAAATAAATACAATTTTTTATTTATTATCATTAAATTATTATGATTAAAAATATAAAATTATTAAAATATTAATTAATCACGATTTTCGAAAACGACTATTCACTATTATTTCTGAAAGTGGATCCAAAATATTAGCCACTGTAAAGAAAAACATTCTATATAATATATGCGCTCTAAATTAAGTACTTTAATAAAAAAAATTGCTATTTTAACAATTAATTATACTATTGTTGCAATTTTTAGGCTCTGTAATAAAAAAATTGTACCAAAAATTCAGAAGGTAGTGCATGCATGTCAAATGAGCTAAAGTCAAAATAAAAATTAATGCTTATGACACAACAAAAAAAAAATGGATTTTCACTACAATATATATAAATCATATTAAATCAGTACTATTTATCACGATCAAATAAAATTAATGCTAAAATACAAATGCCTTTTTTTTTTTTAAATCTCAAGTAATCAAAATTTGCCGTGGTTTTATCTATAGCAATAAAAGAAAAAATTGTCAAATTTTTTTTAGTTGTAGCTAATGTTTTAGGTTCGCTTGCAAAAACGAAGCCTAATAGCCGTTGCACATGAACTGTACTTAATTATAGTATTCGGTACAACTTTTAAATTTTAACTATAGCAATTAAAGACATAAAAATGCCAAATTTGTTATAGGATAACTTGCTCTAAAGAGAATGAAAAAACAGTTGAAAAATATTAGTTGAATTTGTATGATCACCTGTTGCTTAGCATGATCAAATGCTTCCATCCATCTTTGAGCATCATCAGCTGTAGTACAAGCGATCTTGCAGCAATCAAAAGATTAATTTTTAGAAAACCACTACAATATCTTCAACAATTAAGATGTGCAACACAATTTATTCTGCCTCCACAATAACCAAAAGCCGCACAAATTGTAATTTTAGTCCTGTAAGTATTGGGAAATGAAATTTTTTGTTTTGTTCTGTACGAATCTATTTTTATAATTTGGTCTAAAATTGTCAGTCTTTGTACTTACGAAACTAATTAAATTTCAATTCTCTCCCTAAAGACGTTCGCTACGAACTTCAAAATTTCATGATCTGATGCAGTTATTTCTTGAAGGGTTCGACGGAAAAATTAAATAGAAGAGAAGATAGCTAGTGATGAAGATTGAGTGCATGCAAATGAAAGAGCAGTTGTAATATTGAAATTATCACTTACCTCTCCCTTTTTGGTTTGATCAAGCCGATTGTAGAACCTTAGTACGTAAACATCCTACAAAAACATTGTGAGGGATCGAAATCAACATGAATTAATAATCCTTATCTCTTGCAAACTACATATATATAGTTGAAACAGCTTTCTGAGGTTGTACTGGAAAAGATCTGTGTAAGAACTGCAGAGGGCTTACACCGTGGCTAACTTTCCGGCGACCTATATCCTCCACCAGAAGTGTAGGTCCTATGACGCCTCTTCGGATGGGTTTCTGCATCAAATTTGGACACTGAATTTGAATACATGATCTTGTTGAATAAGTTGATTTCATTGATTCAAACCTAAGTATTAGGGAAAAGTCCTTAATGTTTCAAGCATTGTGTGACTCGCAAACTATAGACATTGGATAAATTGTTTTATTTTTTAAAACACAAACGAGTAGATTTTTATTTTTTTTCATAGAGGGTAAGTTGTCCATTTCCAATATTACAAGGGGTAAATTGCTTTCACCCTATAAACATTTGAAGGATATATCTGCAAAAACCATTATTTTTTTCTTTTGTATGCGGGGCCAAAATATTATAAATCATAACTAAAATTAATTAGTAAATGTTTTTATCATAATCACAAATGTTCATTTTTCTCTCGTAGTTATGAGATTTTTGTTAATAGTCCCATAAGTTATAAAAAGTTTCAATTTTAAATTCTTTCGTCACATTCTACGTGTATTTTGACGGAAAAAGATTCATACTTAACTCTTTAACCTTTTGAATGACGGCCACAAGACAATTATCAAATCATATTCTGCAGCCTGTTCAGGCATCTTTAGGACAAAACAAAACTACCATGAATTCGAACAAGAAACACATGAACAATGAACACACGAAGGATGGAGGAAAACAGTGAGAAAGAACACATACAGTGCCGGGCTTATCATGCGGGTCGCGTTTATACATCTCCACATACGTCCCCCGGATGAAAAGGTAACGGAAGTGGCAGAATTCCTGGCCGATGGAATTGACCCCGACATGATAAACCCACCCGAAATACTCAAACAGCTCGCCGTTGATGCTTCTGCTTCTCAATATGGTGCTACGAGTCTTCCTCATATCTTTGCTTTCGTTCGGTTTGACTGAATCCTCGGACGACATCGCTGACAGTATCTCTTCGGAGCCAGACTCTGATCCCCCACTCTCCGACGAGATACTGTTTGTCTTCTTCAACACCGGCGCGGAAGCCATGTTGCAAGAATCAAATCTCTGTGCCTCTGCTTGTGAGAGAGAGGGGAAACAGAGAAAGAAAGGGAGAGAGAGAGAGAGAGAAAGGGAGCGGTAGTTATACGGGACAGGACGTTCGCTTGATTATGGTGAACGCCGAGAAGTCAGGAGAGGTCGTATGGTATGTGGCATGCATGGAGACCACGTTACGTCATGCCAGTCTTCTTCTTCTTCTTCTTTTTCCTTGATGATTTATTATTATATATTTTGATTTTTATTAATTTTTAAGGATATGATGTAATAGCAGTGAAGTTGAGAAATAAGACACTTTGACGTACTACATGATTATTAATTATTTGAATTGAAAAGATGCATTAATAGGTAGATGAGATTTTAATATAGAAGGATGGATGGCCGAGAAATTCTGACAAGCAAACTATGAACTTGGGATTCGTATGCTAGCTTTAGGCGTCTACCAAGAAATGAGGGGGTGTGATTGTTTCACGTACGATCTGCTAAAATTTACTTGTGGAGAATGTAGAGTTTGTCATATATTTATTTATGAATTTTATAATTTTTTTTGTTTTCTTTTCTGCTTTCTCTCTGTCTTTTTCTATTTTGAAAGGAAAGAGAAAAGGGAAAAATATATGCTACCCCCTGTGATATGGGTTATGTGCAAAATACCCCCTGTGAAAAAAAAAATATCAAATTACCTCCCTGTATTTTTAAGACTAGAGCAATTTACCCCTTAAAGGTATATGTGTAATGCACTCTCCTCACTTGAGAGTGTGAATGAATTTTTCTACAAAAAAATTATTTTTATACAATATATTATATATTTAATTTATAATATATATAAATATATATTAAAGAATAAATATACTATTTTATATATAACATATTAATATTTTTAATATATTTTTGTTAAATAAAAAATAAAAAAAAACAACCCTACCCACACCCCCAAACCAGCCAGCACCCACCCCACCGCCGCCACCCAGCCACCCAACGGCGCCACTCCCACTCCCACCCCCAAACCAGCCACCAGCCACCCCGGCAAACCCACCTGAGCGACCCCACCCCCAAACCAGCCACCAGCCACCCGATCCCCAAACCAACCACCGCCCATCCACTTCCCCCTCGCCGCCTCCACGCCACCGCATCCCCTTCCTCGCCAGCGCCGCCGCCTTCCCTCTCCCTTTCCCCCTCTCCGTCTCCGTCACCTCCCCTCTCCCTCCCCTCTCGCTTCCCCTCCCCCTCGCCGTCGCCTCCTCTCTCCCCTCCCCATCATCGCCTCCCCCTCAACTTCTCCCTCCGCTTCCCTCCCCCTCCTCGTCGTCCGCGTCCCCCTCTCGCGTCGTCTCCTTCCCCTCTTCCCGCCGCCCTCCTCGCCGGCCGCCGCCCCTCCTCCGTCCCCCTGTTCTCTCTCTCTCTCTCTCTCTCTCTCTCTCTCTATATATATATATATATATATATATATATATATAATATATATATTAACTATTAATTTTATATATTATATATTTTATATATATTCATTTATATATATTTGTTTAAATATTAACCGTAGATTAAAATAATCTACGGTTATTAAATAAGGTTATAAATATAAATTTATAATAAAAAAATAAAAAAATAAAACAAAAAGCACGTGCAATACACGAATTCGCGTGAGGGATGTAATTGCTCTATTTTTTTTTTCACAGGGGGGTAATTTACTTAAATTTTTTTCACAGGGGGGTAATTTGCTCATTTCGTGTAACATAGGGGGGTAATTTGTATTTAACCCAAAGAGAAAATGATTGAAACGCTGAAGACTACAGAAAATAGAAAACAAAGTTAAGCTAGCTCAAACCCCTTAGGCCTTGTTTATTAACCTGGGACATCTGGCCTAATCCAGTACAATGTCCTGTTTATTAATTTTTAATGAAGCCCGATCGACATTATTCTAACGATCCGGTATTAATGGGTTGTAATATTTGCCCTCTTCGTTTTCATTTGCATCCTCAATTTTCTCAATCTTCACATTTCTAGGCTCGATTTCCCTTTTGATTTCACCTCGGCTGTCCAATCAAGTAGCGGGTGCTTCATTCTATTTCCAACCATGATGGTGTAGACCTACTTCGAGCAACTCGAATGTGAACCCTTTAACGATAGTGTCAGCTGCTATTCAGAGACTAATATGCAACCTCTTTATTTATCGACTAAAACAACCTCACCAGGAGAAAATTGTTGATCAATGTTCTTGGTGATATCTATGTAGACGTTTGCGATATGAATGGTTGTTGGGGAGGTAAAATCACAAGAGTTTGGGCGTTATTTTCGTACAAAAGTTAGGGACAAAAATGACTTTTTGCTTGCTTGCCCAGTCTCCCTTATTGGACAGATAAATAATCGCACCCCCTAGGTGAGTTCACAAGAGGAGGGTCATATTACTCATCCTCATAAAAATTAGTATAAATAATAAAAAAAAATACATGGGGTCATATTATTCATTCTCATAAATATTACTTTGACACCCCTTCTACCTTTTGATAATTACAGAAAACCTTTAAGGGCATTTTTGTTCTTGAAAAATTTTTAAAGGTTGACCTAGTCAATTAGGGATGTTTTTGAGTTTTAAAGCTGTCGGGGGTGGTTTCTGTAATTTTTCAAAAGATAGGGATGATTTGTGTAAAAAGACAATAGATGGGGGAGTGTAAATATAATTATCTCTTTTTTTAAAGATAGAAAGAGGAAGAAGAGAACAGTGAGGAGATGAGGCAGCAAAGCAGCACCACGAGGTGAGGAGAGGCTACAAGGAGACACAACAATGAGGCGGAAAGTCGGGGCAGCGACATCGACAGCTAGAATCGAGCGAGATTGAGAGAGAAAAGAGGCTTGGGAGCAAAAGTGATTGAGAGAGAAGAGATTCTTTTAAAGAAGATAGAGTTAGAAGTTGGGGCTGTGTTGTTCACTTGGAAAGAGGACGGAATTAGGATTACTTGAAAAGATGAGCGAATCAGGTATAACAATAATAATAATAATAATAATAATAATAATAATAATAATAATAAATAATAAATAAATGGGGACGGGTTATGGGCATGTCCTCATGAGGCCGATACCCTCCTTGGACTCGGATTGGTCCCAATTTTTAGGACCCGCTACCTATCTCTATCTTCATTTTTTGGACACGAACCTGCTACATTAGAGGCTAATTTGGGCCAGGTTTTTCGAGGTCTAGGTTCAATTACCACCCCTATAAATTTTTCTCAAAATCTTACTCAAAATGTGCTTAGTTGGATACCATTCTAACTAAGGATTCCTGTGGTTCCGAAGGTTCAAGCTCTTTCGAATTTTTGACTCTATGAAACAAAATTGTCTGGCTTGCTTGTTTAGCTTGGCCACTCTTTCAATGTGTAAAGTCCAAACAAAGAAGAGCTGGGTTGATGGCTTAAAAAAAACACTTATCTATATATAGCCAAAAAGGAAAGATATTAAAATCATGCCACCTTAAGCACAGATTCAAAAGAAAAAAAGATGGAGAATGAACCAGAACAGAAGCTCATTGAACACAACCATGTGTTTCAAGCTATAGTGTCCATCGTTGTTTATGAAAAAACCTTCAAATGGCATGCGTATCGACCACCAAGCGCGAAATATCGATTGAAACCTCATGTGCAAACATATATTCGATTTCTTTATTTTTTTTCTTAAGTGGATCCAAACAAGCTCAAGGTTGAGGCAAGTGGTTGATAGGTCGAGTCTCTACTTTCATCAAGTTTTTTACCGGCCCTCGGGACCAAAAAGTCTCCGGAAGAGGAAGCGAGAGGTTTTTTGAAGAAAAAGCTTGAAGCTGACATCTTAAGGAGACAAGGAGTAAGTAGGTTTACTCTAAGTTTTTTCGGCCCTATGAACAAAGAAAACCTCTTACTTCGAATGATTGAAAGGGTATTTTAAGGCCTTCGCTTTTGTTGAAGGAGATGTCTTTGAACCCTGTGATATCAATGAGTCAATGTCCGGACCAAGTTTGGATAGCCTATGCGAAGCCTGACCATCAATCACATGCATTAATATAGCAACTTAGATCTTATCCTTAGTGGAATGTCTATTATTAATGGAAGTCCTAACTGACTGACACAAGTATTGAGCTTAGCTCTTCAAAAGGAGAAGTAACGCCTATGTACTTTCTGCCGTCAAAATTTCTTCCTCCTATCCAACCTCAAGTCCTTATTCTTTTAGCCGGACTTGAATTTTTATTTTAATAGGTTCTATCCGTTGATTTCAGGTTATGAAAATGTCTATCGTAATCTTAGTATTAAACCATAGACTACTAGTGTTATCGTAACATGAAATTTTGAACAGTGTTGCTCAAAGGGGTTTCAATTTAACTAATCAAGGAGTAGATATTCTTTTAAGTAAACTTCCCGAATAAATCATTCTATTTCATCTTCTTTTTTTAGCTTGAAAAGGTATAAGCCGTCTTTCGGTATTTCTCAATTAATGCATAAATAAATTCTACGATAAAAGTATATTAAACCAGGCAAAACATGGTCAAACTAGCCTTGTACAGATTAGATTAGCGTAATAGAAGATACAACAATTTATACCATAAGTATAGTTTTGCAATAGTGCAACATCTCCAAATTCATGAATGTTTTTAATAAGATCAACAGTACCATATAAGATGATAGGTGAAATGGTACCAAAGAATGAGTTGGCAGTTCATTAGTCATCATCTCCTTGTTAGAGAGGATTCCTTGCTTTAGGTAAGGGGCTTCTCCATTCACCTGCTAGCGAAGCTCCAACACCTCGTGGCAAAGGGTTTGCCATGTACTCATAGCCACTTTGTTGGCATATTCCTTGTTGGTGTCTACCATGGATAAAATCGCCTTATTGGTAGGATTAATGGGATTAATTTCAACTTGCTTGAGCATAAGAAGAGATTGATCTATTTTATCCTCTAGTGTCGACAATAAAAGCAGGAGATCCTTGAAGAGATAAGCTGGCCGAAGCGATAATGAACCTGTTGAGCTAATCACAAGATAATGAATTGACAACAACAGGTAGATTCGTTTGACCCGCTCTCGTGCTTGTAATAAAAGTAGGGAGGTTTTAGAGGGTTGAGTAGACAACAGTATCAATGAATTGTTCATAGAAGAGCGAAGCAACAACAACCTACGATCAAAGTGAGAGCAAGAACATTAGGATCTCCCAAGGTATGCTCCTGAGGTGGTGTGTTAGAACCCACTACATCAGAGAGGGGAGTGTTTTCCTCGAAGGAGCCACTGTCACATCCATTGTTCGAATTGGCCATTTCTCATGCCTTTAGCCTAAAGTTATCAAAGACAGCGCCAATACATATTGGGGTCTAGCAGTAACATAATTGTCGAAAGATCTTTATGAAAAGGAAAAATTGCATGCGACATCCTTGTGAAATAAAAAATTGCTAAAAACCTACCCCTGTTTTCAAAATAGTCAAAAAAACCCCATGTATCTGAAACCTTGCAAAAAAAAAAAAAAAATCGTCGTAATAAAAATAAAATGGGAGTTGCCTGCATGCACCGTAAATGTGAATGGAATAACATTTTGACACATTTTCAGCCTTTGACCTCTTTAAATAGTCAGAATTGGGGAAAATTAAAAGAAAAATGCAAACAAAAATAAAAATGAACGGAATGGGGTTTTCTGGAAAAATTAAAATGTTTGGGGAAAGCTGGGTTTTCTAGATGCTTCATCATTTAAAAAAAAAAAAAAACTAAGCCATATTTGGTATTTCAAATCCTAGATATGGCATGTTTTATTTTTTATAAAATGCCATATATGGGATTTGAAATCCCAGATATGGCACACTTTATTTTTTTTTTAATTATAGGTAAAGAAAAAAAATATTATGACATGCATTGAATCCGAAAAATTTCTACTTCCGAAAAATTTCTGCTTCCGAAAAAAATTCTGCTCCCAAAACTCGGTTCACGTTCTTACAAAATTTTCACAATTGCTGAAGTGTGAAATTTGTTTCCTTCTGGTGTGTAATTTTTTGTTACAATAAGTTGATTTTACTGATTACATTCTTTTTTTATATGCATTTCGTTGTTTTTGTAAAAATATTGTTATTAATTTAATTTTTATATATTTATTTTATTTTGTAGATATGGCGCAACAAAATTATATTGATGTTGTTATATTTTGGAGGTCAAGGAATTGATTTATATGATTGTGTAAGTTATAATCGCCCTTCAGTCAAATTTGTTAGAATATATCGTAGTATAACATTTGTAGAGTTAGAATATATTTTGTTTGAAAAATTAAACCTCCACAAGATTGAATTTAAGTTACAAATATATTTTATATATAACATACATATATTCTTAAGTTAGCACTATGATGCTTAAGTTAGTAAGGGTTTATGAAGAAATAAAAGGGAAAACTTGAAATAAAGTGAGAATAATGGTATAAAATAGTGATAAAATATATATATTCGTATGGAGTGTAAAATATAGGCTTAGAATAGCTCAAAAAGAGAAAGCGAGAGTTTGAGAGTGAAGAAGATACCTCCAAATTCCTACCAGTGAGCAGGAAAGAGGCCCCAGTAAACCGTCATAATTAGTGAACAAGTGTAAGCTTCGCTACCCGACAGTATGGAGTACTGATCACACTGAGGGACAAACCCTGAAGCGAAGGATGGGAACGAGCGAAATCAGTGTGTTTTTGGCTTGCACTGACCATCCAATAGACCATGGACTAAATGGCCACTGCCTGAAAGGACTATGTCCAAGCCCCCTCCCCCCCCACAAGGTACGCCTTGCGCCTATTGGCCGCTATCACTGTCCAAGAAAACACTCGAAATTGGAGGGATAAAGAAACCAACCCGGTGGATGGCCGAGCTATAAGCCTATACAGATTTGAATACGAGTTGAATTACTGAGTATTGACTGAGATACATGCTGGACTACAGCCTGCCAAATCTGCTTGAAATCTCAAGAATTAGTTATTTGTAATCTTTCCATCTCGTTTTGCCTCCGATTTACCTAGAACCACCTAGAGATATTTTAGAGGGATATGTACAAATGTGTTGGCAAGCTATATTTTATGTCCTCCTAGCTGTATGATGACGTGTCCAATTGAAATGGGCTTATTTCTTAGGCCTGCTAGTTCAATAAGCAGCAGGTAAGCCTGTGGGCTTTTCTTCCCTACGGATGGGCTTTATCCGTCCTACTGGTGGGCTTTATCCACCCTGTTGGTGGGCTCTTATTCGTCCTACTAATGAGCTAGTTGGGCTAATAAGCTTAGCTTGTGAGCTTGGCCCAATAATTTTAGGTGGTATCAAAGTGAATCTTAGATTTCTCTTAAGCTCTGGACATTTCACATCGGATTCTTTGATTCCGGTTCAATATCTCCACCATTTAATGTCCTTGCATCATAGCTCGTACTTGGCTGATCAATTTGTTTTGATAAAGACATTGGTGATATCGGTTGAGACGGAGCAATCTGATCAACATCCCAATTCCATGACTGCATTTCATAAATAATAACATCTCAGGAAATTGAGTTTTTATTTTTTCGGGTCAAATGATCAATATCCCTTGGACTCATCACTATATCCAACAAGGACAAGTTTTTTGTCTTTTTTATTAAATTTTTCCCTTTGTTGAGATGGAATATGAGAATAAGCAATGCAGCCAAAAACTTTAAAATGATTTACTTGAGGTTTTCTTTGATGCCATGCGTCGTACAGAGTCTTATTCGAAACTGCTTTTGTTGGTGACCGATTCAAATATATACTGATGTTCTGCGGAAAAAGATCTTTTGAGCCTCTTGCCTGCCGTCATGCTTTGAGCCATTTTCACAATAGTGCGATTTTCTCGCTCTGCAACACCATTTTGTTGAGGGTTGTATCGAACCGTCAAGTGCCTCTGGAATCCTTAATGTTTGCAATAATCTATGAAGACCTTTCCAATAAATTCTCCGCAATTAGTACGGAGAATTTTTATCTTTCTTCCAGACTAATTTTCAACAAGTTTCTTGAACTCCAAAAATTTTAAAAATGCTTCTGACTTTTGATCAAAAAGTACACCCACATTATCCTGGTGTGATCATAAACAAATAATAGAAATTTACCTGCAACCACTGAAAGATGGAGTTTGTGTTGGTCCACAAATATCAACATGCACCATCTCAAGAGGGACTTTGGCTCTATAGAATATATTCGGAAATGGTAGGCGATGCATTTTCCCGAAGATACATCCTTCACATGGCCTATCTTGATCTGGAACATTTGAAAACCCAAATACCATGTTCTTTCTTTTCAATAGACTTAAACCTTTGTAGCTCAATTGTCTGTATCTCAAATGCCAAAATTATGATCTCCACTCATAGTATTCTACAGAGCAACTTTTGAGATCCTTGTAGATTTGAAAGGAAAAATTTTGTTCTGACTCATCATTATTTTTGCAACTATATATTTCCTTTGTTCATGAATAATGATGCAATTATCATTATCGAACTCCATTTTGCAATTTTTCTTCAACAGTTTCCCCACGTCCAACAAATTTTGAGTCAATTCTGGTACATAAAACACATATTTGATGATATTGGTCTTATCTCCTTTTGCCTAGACTGTAATAGCTCATTTTCCACTGATCTTGACAGATTTGTCTCATTTCCATGCTTTACTTTTGATGAATAAGATTCATCGAGATCTACAAACATATCTTTATTTTCGAACATGTGATTGTTGCATTCGCTGTCCACACACCAGATATTCTCAAATTGTTGAGAATTTATGCATGAATAGAACACCTAGTCTCCTTCTTCCTTTTCGGTGAAGTTGGCATTTTTTTTTCTCTTGGTCTTTTTAGTACCAAAAATGTCGTTAAGAGTGGTTAATTTGCATTTCTATACTTTTTGCATTTACTCCAACACACGTTTGTGTCATGGCCATAGTTTTTATAAATACGGTAATAAGAACTTGAGTTTTGAGTAGATTTTCTCGAGTTAGAAGTGTCTCGTCCTCTTGAGTAGATTTTCTCCAAAGTATGAGAAGTAATCTCTCTTCAACAATGTCCCAAAATTTATGTGACACGAACTGGGTCTTCATAAGAACACTCCATAATTCGTAATCATGGCTATGGGTGCATGTTGAGCCGATCCAACTCGCGAGCCAGCTTGCATTCGAGCTCGAGCTATGATCGGACGTATTATTTTTTGAACAGTTTTTGGGATGGCATTTGGGATGATCGTTCCGACGTGTTTTCTTTTTTTATTTTGGGACGGAATGTCATTCTAAATTTCGTTCCTATTTTTAGTTAATTTAAAAAAAATTAATTTCCTTTTTTTTTGGGCGAAATATTACTGTATTTAATTTATGATTGAAGAATTGTTTTTCATATGAAATAAATTCAAATATAATATAAATCCAGTGTATAGTTCACAATTCGAATTTCAAAATAAAACATTAAATTGTAAATCCTAATCTAACGGTTAGCTAAGGGTCTGCAACTTCTTCGTCTTGCAGTTGCGTGGACTCCTCAGCTGGGGCATCAGCAGTTGGTGGCTGGTTGGGGCGCAACAGGAGTATTCATAGAAACTGGTGCAAGCGGATCATCATAGTACTCTACCACTTGAGCCTCGACATGAGCAGTCCAATTATAGTATCTCTCCTTAAATCCTTTCATGCATATGTCGAACATAACCTCATCCGTCGTTTTGAAAACACGATTCCTACATTTACGTCACGGGCACCTAATTTTCTCTCCGATGCTTGTTGATCCTTATCCCAATTTACAAATTCTCGAACACCATTCTAAAACTCCTGCCAAATTGATAAATTTCCCGGCAAGTACTTCTCATACATTCACCTCCTCGATTGTCTTAACATATTTAAATAATTAAATAAAAATACAATTAATATACATTAATTACAAACACCTCAAAAATTATAATATAAATTAACTTCAATATTGATAATGGTCCTCTACCTAAAACACAAGATAATTACAATTTAAACAGTTACATTATTTAATATCTGGATAATGGTCCTCCACCTCAATTTTCCGGAATAGAATGATTGATCGCAGTGCAAAATAGATATTTTTATATACTTAATTATATAAAAAATGAAGGTTGATATAAACAGGCCCCATCAAAGTTAAGTGTGATGAATCCTTCTGCCAGTAACATCCAGGTTTGGTTCCTCCCTAAGAACCTTCCAAGATTTTCTTGTTTGGACTAAGAAATGCTGAAAGATAACTCGATACCGAGGAGATGATCACAGCGAATTACCTTCCATCAGTTTGCAGTTCCTGTTCCACCACAAGTTCCAACAGATTACAAGAAATCAATCAAACTCTAAACTGCTCAATACCTTGTGAGACTGACACAATCAATTCTCCCCATTTTGATTCCAATTTGATGTCACATGCCATGGAAGGTTAGACAGACACCACTCCTGCTGGTGGGCAAGGGCTAATGTTATCAATGCATGCTGAAGGTTCTCCTCTGGATAGGAGCGTAAGAGACATGAGACACTCTCTAAATGAATTTTATGCGGCAGTTTCTGTGCAGTGGGTAACGCATCAAGGCAGATTTTCCATGCGAAGATGCGAATCTTTGCTGGGATGTGAACTCTCCAAATAAATTTCCAGCTGCTGCCTGATTGTTGCACTGAAGGGCTAGCTAGAGGAAGGACTTGATGACTCATTGCAGGAGTTAAGTGCGAGATGGTATGCACTTTGGATAGAAAAAGAACCTGATTTTATGTAATGCAAGGAAAGGATATCCGGTTGCTCCCCTTGCGCAATAGGAATTCCAAGAATATATTCTGACTTTAGGAAGAAAGAGCGATCTCAAGCTGTCTTTGTTCCAATCCTTCAAGACAGGGTAAATTAATGCAACAAGCACTACAAGAAAAAAAGCCCTTATTGGGACGGTTTTGGAACGCCTTCGGACGGAATTGGGACGCAAGGTCTCGCTCTACTACTCACCGTCCCCAAAAAACAAGGTCGTCTCAATATCCGTCCAAAAAATGGACAAAAAATAGTAATCATCCGAAACTGTCCCATATGTTGTTTTAAAATTTTGTTGGGTAATAGTTTGAGATGACATTTGTGACAACGGTAAAGCCGTCCCACATTTGGGACGATATTAGGGATGACATTTGGAACGACCTGAATGTGTCCAGTTTTCTAACAGAATATTATACGAAATATCGTCCCAATAAGCCGTCCCTATTTCTGTCCCACAATTTCAACGACTAAATTCTAACGGCTACTTTTCATCCCAAATTCCGTTCAAAACCTCTAACGGATATATTTCAATGGCTATATTATAATGGATCTGTTGCGTCCCAAATTCCGTCCCAAAATCGGCCCAAAATTGTATATAAATTTAATGTAACGGGCGTTACGTGTCGTGGCCCGTAATCATTGGGGACCTGTTGAAGCATGGATATCAATTCGCCTAAAGAAGAATGTTTCACCAGAGATTGCACAAGTCCTTGCTGCTCGAAGAGGGTGGTCCAAGGTCATCTTAGGAGGTGACTGCTCCTCAGTCCCTAACAAGCTGCAGAATGTGGAGGAAGACTACTCAGAATTTGGACATATCATACGAGATATTAGGAACGGTTTCTCGTACATTGAAGTTTTCCCATATTAATCTTAGATTAGCTAACGCCTTGGCTCATAACTTAGCTCACTTTGCTTATGACGATAATGAGGTTTCAGCCATTACTGATTTTGGTATATCTCATTTTCAACTCTCAGCATTGATTGAGGCCTAACAAAGCTTCAATTCCCTTAAAAAAAACAAAGAGGACTCATTTGGGTGGCAAGGAACGGCATCATTTTAGGGAATATTTGGTAGGATTATCTTAAATTTGAGAAATGAAATATATTCCTAAAACTAAGGAATCTTGCACAAAAAAGATGGGAATGTAAATCTCAATATTTTGTAGGAATTTTTATTCATTTTCCTCGAAAATCTGTCATAAAAATTTATATATCACGTATTTTTTTAACTCTCACATCTTATAAGTTGTATTTTTATTTGTATTTTAGTATTTTATATGAATTTATAATATGTTTGATGCGTGTCCAATACATATACCTTATATTTATCTAAATATAGTTTACAATGATTTATTTTATTATAGTAATATAATATATATATATATATATATATATATATATACATAAACATAAAAGCATATATATATCTTGAGGGTTTTTTGTCAACTTATTTAAATATGAATCTAATTCTTTTATCGTATATATCATACCAAAGATTTTGTAAGGACTTTAATTAATTTTTCCTCCTTAAATATCTCACACCATCCAAACATTTACGATCACAACAAAAAAAAAATGTTGGCTATAATTTTAATAATTGTAGATTAAAAATCATAGTAAATAAGTTTTACTAACCATAGTTAAATAAAATTGTTGCAAAAATATAGATTTCCATCAAGAAAAAGTTATTTACCATGGTTCAGAGCCATGGTAAAAATATTTACCATGGCTTAAAACCATAGCAAAATTTTAGTCACCCTCGCAGATTACACGATCAACAACCGTTGCATGGCCTTCGTTAATGACTATTTGTTATAATTTTTTTATAATTTTCATGATTAAATGTTGTATTTTTTTAGAAAAAATTGCAGAATATCCCCGTGTTATCTGAAAATTGCTAAAAACTTACCTGTATTAATTAAATAGCCTAAAAAGACCCTTTATAATATAAACCCTGCAAAAAAATTCATCTCCATTAAAAAAATGGAGAGCGCATACACACACTAAAAATGAGAGTAGGATAATTTTGACCTACTTCAGTCGTGACTTCTTTGAATGAACAAAATTACCCATATTTTATGCAATTATACCCTTTAGTTTTTTTTATCAATTTTTTTTTTACCTTTTACACATTTTACTAAAAAAAATATTATAAATACTAAAAGAATATGATAAATACTTAAAATATATTATTCATCAATATTCATATAAAAAATATTATTACATCAAATTAAAGTACTATACAAATTTACATATGAATATATCAAATTTTTAAGATTATTAAATATTATTTATAAGTTTCTAAATACACGATTTTATTTCTAAAAATATTATTACTTAATTTAATTTTTTGTGTTGAATATATTTCAAAATTATATTATTTTTTTATATAAATTACATTAAATAATTTTTAAAAAATATCATATTTAGACATAAAAAATGTTTAATTAAATTAATTTAGATAATATAAAAAAAGCAACAGCAACAAATAAATAAATTAATAAAAATTAAAAGAAAATTGATTGTCGTATTCCTCCCCCTCCCCCAAACCCCAATCGCCAGCCACCCCATACCAGCGCCTCTCGTCCCCCCCTCCCCAAAACCCAATCGCCAGCCACCCCATACCAGCGTCTCTCGACCTCCAGCTCCAACCTCCGCCTCCCAGCCTCCATCGCTCCTCTCCGCGATGTCTGGCCGCACTAGCATCACTATCCAAATCTTAGCGACGACGGGACGTCACCCTCCCAGATCTGGGGCGACGTCGCCCAATTTTTTTCATATATTTTATTCAAGTGGACAAATAAACAAACTTAGATATAAAAACTAATTCTAAAATTTATGATTATATAAATATAGGTTTTAATTTTCAGGAACTGGATAAATTTTTATTTAGAGAAGGTGAAACTTAGATATTCGTCTTGTTGAAATTTATTATGATGATTTCTCTCGTTGTAATATTGTTTTATTAAAATACTAACTCGAGAAATATATTTTCGATATGAGGCAAAGTTATGAGTGGGTGATATTTCCTGATATTAGTAATAAGTATTTTGCAATATTTTCAGAACATGCAGACTCATAGATTTCACCTCACTCCTCATTGTAAGAATAATAGTTATAAGCACTAATATTTATGTCATGCTATGTATATAACTTACAGTAATGAATTACAATAATTTAAATTTTTTTATTAATTTATAATGGTTATTAATTTTTGACAGGGCTAAGCCAAGTATCTGGCTTTGCCACTGCCTGCAATTTTACTCCATATGTTATATTTTATTCCCACTAGATGACATCAAAGTTGGATATATATTTGGAGGAAAGTGTTTTGCCAACAATTTTAGATTTAGATGTGTCGAGCTGGTGAAAGACAAGTGGAGCTAAGTATCTTAATTTGCAAAAAAATGACTAGAAATATTTTAGCTATTTATGTTTCTAAAGTTGGACCTAGTCTGTATTTATCATTAGTGAAAAGTTGATTAATTCTCATCACAGCTGGCTACTTGGCTTCATGATCCACTATTGTAAGACATTGATGTGTGTTCGTTATTGATTGTGGAATAAAACTAAAAATAATAAAATCTAATTAGAATTTGCTTTGTATTTTACAAGTTACATTACACTATAACGATTAACACATTTATTTAATTATTGTTTAGGTACTTGTTCTATAATTGATAGTTTTAAAATTTGTTATGCAATATTCGACGAGGAAGAAGATGGCCAAAAAGAAAGTACTAGTGACGGCTGGTCAATGTAATGAAAAACAAAAAGATATATTATTCAAGTTTATTAAATTATTAAGGATTTCAATTATAAATTGAAGTATGGATGATACATAATTATAATAGTATGTTTAATTAGTTACTGACCTAATGAACCCTAATTTAATTGGTGAAGTTGAGGATTTAAGGTTTTTTTATCTTAAAAGTCATGGGTTCGAACACCGCTCAATTACAAAAAAAATATTTAATTAGTTACTAATGAAAAGTGGACACTTGTGCATTTGGTGTCGGATAATATTTTTTGTGAAAGCATTTGGTGGGTTATAACAAGGAAAAATCCTATAAAGACATATTTACTCTTCAAAACCATGAAAATCAACAAATAAGACAAGGGTTTTTTTTTTTAGGACCAGTTCGACCTAACTTGTCTGACCTATCTCGACTACCCAAAATGCCAATTGTTGATTCTTGGTCCATCTGGTTGTTGGCTACTCGACAACTGAATCATACAAATGTTGACACATAGATTCATAAATACTTGATGGGGAAAATCGTATTTTTTGTCCCATATATTAAGTTTATTTTCAATTTAGTTTCATTTGTTAGATTTTTTTTCATATTTGGTCCCATTTGTTAGACTTTTTTTGTATTTAATCCCATTTGTTTTAAAAAAAAATTCTCAATGTTAATCCCAAGTCACTTTTCCGTCCAATTTTTAACAGAAAAGTGATGTGAATTTGATGGAAAAGTCTCGTTAAAAATTGGATGAAAACGTGATTTGGGACTAATATTGAGAATTTTTAAAATATATGGTACTAAATATAATAAAAGTTTAACAAATAAGACTAAATTGAAAATGAGCCTATCATGAGACCAAATAGGAGGTAAATCCAACCTCAAATAACTCATGACTGCATTAAATCATCACTTACCTCAATCCAAATTATTATTATTATTTTTTTTTTTTTTTTTTTTTTTTGTGTTGGCTCAAAGCGGCCTTGTTGTCATTTGAAGACGGCCATCCACACAATATCTATGGGCTCTTCTCTTGTGATGTTTCCTAAATTTTATTTGCTTGGTTTGAAAAAATTAAAGTGGTTGGCCAAAATAGAAGAAAAATCCAAATAGTCTTTGATAACTTCAAAATCATGTGTCCCTCTCAGGATGACTAGATTTAACCAAGGTCATCGTTTACTAATTATTTCAGAATCATATATTTAAGGTTAAATTACAGTAACCTCCCCTGAGGTCTCATATAATTACGAATATTCCTTTATTATTGAAAAATTAATAATATCGCCTTGATTTTCACGATAATTTAACAATTATCCCCCTTCATTAGGTTTTCATACATTTTTTGTGGTGAATTAACTAAAATGCCCTTGTGGATTAAAAATTATAATTTATTTATTTTTAAAATTTTCTTATTCTTTTTATGGACTAAGTGAATAATTTTTTTTATAATTTTTAAAAAATATCATCCACTCTGTTTAATTTTTTTATAACTTTTTAATTTTTTTAAAAAATAAAATAAAAAATACAGTAAGAGAAAGTTGACAATTCCAAACCTCCATCAAAGGATTACATAATTTTTTCAAATGTCAGGGGGGTATTTGTAATTCTTCAAACAACAAGAGGGTATTCATAACTATGTCAAACCTCAGGGGAGTTCGTTGTAATTTGCCCTAAATTATAATAAAATCTTTTGAAATTTGATATATTTATAAATATTTTTTTGTTGTTTGAAAAATTATTAATACGGCGGTTGTTTAATCATTTGCCCAGTCCGTTAATCTTTGTTAGGTTATCATCCAATTTTATGATAAATTGATCAAAATGTCCATCGTGAACTATTAAGCGTAAATGTAAATCCTTTTAGAAATTTCTCAAATATTTAATGGAATAAGGTATGATTTTTTTTTTAATTTTAAAAAAAAAAAACTTCATCCATCTTGTTTGATTTTTTTTTTTTTTGTAATCTTTAAAAAAAAAAATACAACAACGGCAAAATTGATAAGTCTAGACCTTTATTTAAGAATAACATAATTTCATCAAATATTAGAAGATTATTTGTAATTTTTTAAACAACGAGAGGTATTTATATTTATACTAAAATTAAAAAAAAAAAAAAAACTCTTTGTAATTTACCTTTATAAATTCATGAATGATCTATGTAACTCCAAAGAAAATATAGATAAGGTTACAAACACCCAAACTCAATTACATGATAATACTCCTAATTTTCACTCATTATTATTTTCTCGAGTAAAAATTAGTTTTGGAATATTGTTCTAATCTTAATTTCGAATATTATCTGTTTCTAATATATATATATATATATATATGATTTTTTTACCATGATTAATTACCATAATTTAAATTAGAATAATCGTGCAAAATACTATTTAATTACGACTACCATGACTACTAGTTAGTTTTTTTTTTTTAAGAAATTCAATAGAGTCATTATAAAAACAACCACTTTATATTATATATTTTTAAGTTAATAAAGATGTTATTTTAAATAAAATCTCACACTATTATTGAGTGGAAATTAAGATGCCAAAACAAAGTTCTTTTCACATTAACACATATATTCTTTACAGTGGATATTTTTTAAAATGGGATATTTAACTAGATTTGGTCAATCAAGAATGCTCAATAAACAATAAGCAATTTATTTTTAGAACTTTGTTCCGATCATTACTTTTATTAAATGATTCGCATATCCAAATGTGTAAAATCTTCCAACTGACTGTCCAATCTATTACATCAACAATTATTTTTCTGAAAAATCCAAGACTCATAATGTTTGCTTAGGTGTTTCTATTAACTATTTTATTTTTTTTATCAAAATAAATTATAAAAAATTAGAAATTAACCAATCGTAAAAATTGAGGTGTTTGAAAACAAATACGAGAAATGAGAAAACGTTGAAGTTAGAGTGTTTGGGAAAAAATTTAGTATTTAGAATTTTATTAATAAATTGTGAAAATAGGCAGGGAGCTGCTTATACATTTTGACTTATATTTGTATTTTTTTTTTAAATAACAGCGGTGAACTATTATTTATTAAATAATTTGATTACGATCATCAGTATACAATATTTAAATTAATAATAATCTCACATATTGGTGGGGTTCGAACCCATGACCTTAAAGTCATAGAGCCTCGACTTTGTAAGAAGATAATTGTTTCATACATTTACCCTTATCCTTTTGCATCATCACTATATCACATGAATATATATATATATATATATATATATATATATTAAAGGTTTTATGAGGAAAAACACCCGTAGTCCAAATTATTTAAATAAAGCCAGTGAGAATTAGCTGCAACAACCCCACCTTAGACTTTTTTTGGTATGAAAATTTTATATTTAATCCCTGTAAGCAGGAAGAATTGCATTTTGGTCCTTAAATACTACTACTTATTCGATTTCGACTTCTAAATAATCGCTATTTATACTTTTAGTTCCTAAATGGGTTCATTTTTACTGTTTTGGTCCATTTCATCAATCGTCTATTAAATCAAATGAAAAATATAACGTACGCACGTAAGAGTGAAAAGAATGTAACAAAAAAAGTCCTTATTTTAAATTTAATAGTTAATTAACTAAAATAATAAAAATTTATCGTTGAAGGACCAAATGTGTAAGTAATAATTATTTAAGGTCGATGAAGCCTAACTCGATTGGTGAAATCGAAGCCTCATAATTCTAAGGTTGTGGATTCGAACCTATCAACGTTTGGAATATTTTTACTTTAATTATAGATGTATTTAATCTACTTCAATAGTAAATAGTATATAATTGTTATTACTGTTAGTAGTTGTTAGATATTGATACTTGATATTGACTATTGTAATATATTTATTCAAAAAAGATAATAGTTTATTACATTTATTTAAAAAAAATAACTAAATAATAATTATTTATGAATTGAATTTAAATAAATAATATTGTTTGAGGAAAAAAAGTGACAATATTCTCCCCATTAAGTATAAATGCATGTCTATCTTTCTAACAACAATTGATTGTTTGGTTGCTAATTGTTGATATTAGTAGCCAGTTGTGAAGAATTGATTTGATTATTTGATATATACTATCATCAAATGGGAAATTCAATTACTTATATTAGCCATCTTCCTTAATATTTGATATCATTATAAATATATTTTTTATTTAAAAAATTATAAATACTCATTGATTTTAACGTTCTACAACAAAGCAGTCATTCCATTAATATCTATTAAGTTTGCATCCAATTTTTTTTTTTTGGTGAACTGCCCAAAATGTTGTTTTGAAGTATGAATTAATTTTTTTTTTTTTTTTTACATTTTTTAGAATTTTATGCTCTATGGATTACCTACTTTACCCACCCTGATTTGTTTATATATATATGTTTACAAACCCTGTTTTGTTAATAAAAAAAAAAAGCTTGAGTAAAGTATTAATTTTCAATTTAGCTATATAGTTATTTTCTATTTGTGGGGTAACTGTAATTTTCTGAATAATAAGAGAATATTCGTAATTATGTCAAATCTGATGATAGGTAGCTGTAATTTACCCTAATTACATTATAAATTTAAAATTAATGGGTCAATATCATTGCATAGTCCTTAAGTTTCAATCTTGTGTCATTTTAGTCCTTAATATTTAATTTGTGGCGTCAAAGTCCCACATTGTTTAAATTAAATCCCATTTTTAGTCATTAAGTGAGTCAATTTATAATGAAAAGTAAGGGGCAAAGTTGTCAATACTTAATAAAAAGCAATCAAATGAAATATTTTAGTGAGGTTTTAATGTATTTCCACTAAAATACTAAAGTGAAATTGTAATTTAAATTTTAAATATGAATTTATGCGCAGTGTTAAATGCTTGACATAAATTTTTTATTTATTTATTTTAGATTGTTTGAATGAAACTATCTAATTCTGTATAATTTTTACTCTAGTCCTAGTTTTTAAAAATTGGAATTTTCACCGTAATAACTAATAAATATAAGGTCTAAATATATTTTTTGTCTTGTAATTTTGGTACTTTGATATTTTTATCCTTTATCTTTCTAGGGTTGCAAAAGAGTCCTATAACTTCTTGACATATTGTAATTTTTTTTTTCATCTCACATTAATATTCTTTTTTACATGCGCACGGAAACTGCGGATGAAAACAACTAGTTTTATATATAATAATTGTAAGAGAGGACTAAATGGGACATAGTTTAGGGATTAGGCACTATAAAATTAAAAATCAAGTATTAGGGACTAAGGTGATATAAAATCCAAACTTAAAGGACTATTAATGATATTTTTCCATATGATTGCTAGTTTTTTATATTAGTGGTCAATTATGAGTATTTGATTTAATTTTTAATTACCAATAGATTTTTTATTCAAATTATGAGATCCATTACATATTAACTTCACCACTTAAAAGCTAGTGTTTTTTGTTCTTTGACTTCTTAAAATATAATTTTGTTTCTTGGAATAACCTCTCATTTTTGTAATTGAACTAATTTGTTTTGTATAATTATTAAATTCTGGGTTATTTCGAGTCCAAATATCGATCTGAATAAGCTCAATGCTAGATGACTATCTGAACAAATTATACATAATTTTTTTTTTTTTTTTTTTTTTTTTTTGTAAATGGATGTGACAACGAGATTCCAACCCAAGTACCCTTACTTGACATAATTTTGATAGTATATTAAATGATTATATCATCTAAAAATTTAAATTATTAAAAAGAATAATTATTTCATATTAATATGTTAAAAAACACATCCTAAATTTATAAATTAAATCAACAATCATCTTACTAAGAGTAATTCGTTATTATTAGTAATAATTACAATTAAATTATGAATTTCAACATCAACAATCGATATAAAACTAGATGTGTAAGTATTTTCTCACTTTATGTGGTATTTGTAATATTTTATGTGAGTTTGTCATAATTGTTTTATTATGCTTAGTTATATTGATGTATGGATTCAATCGATATATATACTGCCCAATTTATTGAAATATTAATGTAATCATATAATTACCTCTTTAAAAAAATTAAAAAAATCAATATAATTCAATTAATAATATCATATATATATATATATATATATATATATATATATTAATAATGAAAAAATTATTATAGTAGTAGACCAACAACTACTATTAAAATAGACCAGTACATATATATTGGTAGTGTTCGAACCCAATGACCACTTGATCACAAAATCTCAATTTCACCAATTAAATTATGTCTCATTAGCATTAATGAGGTAAACGTCTTTGGTTGTAATGAAAAGTAGGATAAATTACAACGAGCTTTCTTGAAATTTAGCACAAATAATTATGAATCTCCTCTAATTTTTTTTGAAAACTTAAAAACGCTCTCCTAATGTTTGATGAAATTATATAATCTTGGATGGGTGCCTGAAATTATCAATTTTGTCCTTATTTTCATTTTTTTAAAAATAAAAAATTATAAAATCAAACGAGGTAGATGAAAAAAATTCAAACAAATTATGCACTTAGTCCATAAAGAAGTTCTAGAAAATTTTGAAAAATAAGTAAAATTATAATTCATAGTCCACAATAGCATTTTGGTCAGTTCACCTTAAAAAATAAATGTAAACCTGATAGAGTTCAACAGATCAAACTAATTACTAGACGATCGTTAAAATAATAGAATAATTGTAATTTTTCAAACAACAAAAAATATTTATAATTATGTAAAATCTCAATAAAGATCAATATAATCTACTCTAAAAATAATTGATTAGTCATCACCAGCTATTAGCCAACACTTGTCCATAGGGGACAATCCAATATTTGGTTTCAGAATATCTTTTTCGAGGTTTTGGGTTCAAATTTTGAGTTTGTATTAGCGGACGAATCCGCATGGGCAAAAAAAGAAAAAAAATGAAAAAAAAAAGAAAGAAAAAGGGAAAAAGTATGAGGCAAATACATAAGGACATATGCCTATCAATTATCATATAATAACATACTTAACATTTTTTCCAAATCTTATCCAGTTTGTGGAATTAAAGTGGGTTGGGACTGAGGGAGCAACTTTTTAAATTTGTTAATTTGACAATTTCCACAACTGCAGTGTAGTGAGAGGGCCACCCGCCACTGTTCTTCAACCAAATTCCCATTCTCCTTCCAATCATCGCTCCTCCGCCATGGCCTCCGCCGCGACAGATCACCCGCCTCCTGCCTACGTAGAAACAGTAGAAGAAATTACCAGAATCTACAAATCGCTTCCGTCGAGACCCTCCGTTGAAGAGGTTGAGGCGGCCGTTTCCGTGCTGCATACTGTAGAAACGGAAGAGAAGGTTCAGCTGGAGGAGATCTCGAAGCAGCGTCGCCCGGAAGACGTGTCCCCGGAACTGTTTTCCGTGCTGCAAGAAGTGAGGAAAGCCATGGTCTCTTTCCAATGCCACAAGCAGCGGAAAGAGGCGGTCCAGCTGGTTGAGCTCGACAGGGCTTTGCAGGTGTTTGATGGGCTTATTCAGAAGGCTTCCGCGCTGGTTTCTGGGGATGCGTTTTCGGAGGAAGTGCCTGATTTGGGTGGCGGTGATGGTGAAGTTGAGAGAAAGCTTGTGATCAGTGAGGAGAAGGATGTGGAGTGTGCTGATCATGAAGATGTTAAGAGTGGTGACGAGATGAAGGGTTTTCTTCCAATGAGTTCTTCTTCAAAGGCTATTGTTTTATCTTCAGGTTTGAATTTCATCCTAGTTTTTTGTTTAATTCTTTGTTTAATGAGGTGGGGTTTCAGTGATTCTGTGAAATATGAAGTATTAATGCTTTTGGCCATTTGCACTTAGTTCTGAATTTCATTTTTGATGTGTGATAAGCCATGGCCGAAACGCTATAGTCATTTACAGTAATTTTGTCTATTTTTATGATTGAAAGAGGAAATAGTCCTTAAAGTTGGATTCTTTATGGAATTTGATTTGCAAATATTGAGAATATGGTCCTTGAATGAATCTCTTGGAAAGGGAAGTAAATGGTGGAATGTTGTAGTAGCCTGCCAGGCTTGAGCAGCAAAGAGGAACAAAGCCTTACTGAACCAAGGTTTTGGTCGAAGCTGTTGATAATATAATAGTCTTAGAATCATTTGTTGTAAATCTTTTATTCCTGTGGTACAACTGTAGGGGATCAAAAGATAAATATAGCTAGTAAACAGCTTGTAATATGATGAAACTCTGACTTTTTAGCAGTGATCCTGTTTTCACCATTAGATATGGAGAATTGGCCTCTATTAGTTCTATAAATCATTTAATAGAAAATTCTAGTCAAGTGTTGTGCGTTCACATGTATCAAGATCCTAGAGCTGCATTGATCAGAATAACTAGAACAAGATATAAAATGAGGCTAGTAAAAATGAAATCTCAATGATATTTTTAAGCTAAAGTGATGCTTTGTTGTATTATCCGTTCTAATGTCTGAGGTGAGCAAGCTTTTTATATGTTAACTGCACAAGACGTGTATAGCACTCAGGAATACTTATAAGTTGATCTCAGTGGCTTTATTGCTTGTTGATTTCATTCCCAGGGGAAGGAGAAATAGAACAATTGAATCTGATGAAAGTGGCTGCAGTAATTGAAAACTGTGCTAAAACTGGGGCAAGTGTTTTGGATCTTCAAGGCAAGCTCATGGACAAGATTGAGTGGCTTCCATATTCTCTGGGGAAGCTATCAACCCTTACCGAATTGTATTTATCTGAAAACCGGATCATGGCTCTTCCAACTTCCATAGGCAGCCTCAATACCTTAATGAAGCTTGACCTCCGTGCCAACCAACTTATAAACCTCCCCAGTTCTTTTGGTGACCTGCAAAACTTAGCCGACCTTGACCTTTCAGCAAACCTATTGAAATCGCTGCCAGAGTCTTTTGGGAACTTAAAAAATTTGATTAGTCTTGATTTAAGTTCAAACCGGTACTCAAACTTACCTAATACAGTTGGGAATCTAATTTCTTTACAAAGACTGATTGTTCAAACAAATGATCTTGAAGAACTTCCTCACACAATTGGATTGTGCTCGTCGCTTGTGGAACTGAGGTTGGATTTCAATCAGCTCAAAGCTCTTCCAGAATCAGTAGGGAAGCTTGAACGCTTGGAGATTCTTACTTTGCACTATAACAGAGTAAAAAGATTGCCGTCAACTATGGGTAATCTCTCTCATTTGAAGGAGCTTGATGTTAGCTTCAATGAACTCGAGATAATACCCGAAGCACTTTGTTCTGCAGTGAGCCTTGAAAAACTTAATGTTGGAAAAAATTTTGCTGACCTGAGAATGCTGCCGGAATCACTTGGAAATCTAGAGATGCTTGAAGAACTCGACATCAGTGACAATCAAATAAAAGTGCTGCCTGATACCTTTAGATTCCTGTCTAGGTTAAGAAACTTACGTGTTGATCAAACTCCTTTGGAAGTGCCACCAAGGGAAGTTACGAAACTGGGTGCACAGGTATGTCTAACTGATATTGTATCATGAGGTTGAACCTTAGAGCACTTCAATGACTTTTAACTTGCATATATATTTCATTTTGTCAGGTCGTTGTACAGTATATGGCTAATTTTGTTGCTGAGAGGGATATGAAGTCCCGACAGATAAAGAAGAAAAGAGGCTTCTTTTCATATATATGCCCACTGCTCTGTTTGGCATTGGGAAGAGATAGTTTTCCACGAGCAAGAATGTGAAGGCATTAAAGATTCCGTCTCCCTATATGTGTATATGTGTGGATTTCAAGGGAGGCGAGTATTTATCCATTGAAGTTAATGATTAATTATGTAAGCACCTTCCGATATGTATAATTGTGTGAAAACTGAGCAAGACTGTGCTACTGGTGTTTTTGCACAGAAGAGTGAGTGAGACAATAAATATAAGCATAAGATTGCATTTGTTTGATGGGGAACTGGAATCGCGAAAACGTATTTGCTGGTTATCGCACTATATTTACTCGCAGAAAATGAAATTTTGTGGTTCCTCAAATCATTTCGATTCTTCATATGCATCAGTACAGAGCATGAAGAAAGTGGCCTCATGAGATCTCAGACTCTAGGAAGTTGTCAAACTTTATGCTTGAACAACATTGTAGAAAAACACTTCCCTGATTCTTGATGCATGGGCTGTCCTGTTACGCCTCCCCCTTTTATACCGATGATGCTTTGATAACAACCTGAGGTTGAATTATACGGTGCTTCGGGAGGAGCCAAATTTATGGTAGAAGCCTAGAACATGACATTCATATACAATTCAATGTTCAGTTTATTCTCTTTACAAGCCAAGATCTGAGTCTTCCCTCCAACAACATAGGCAAAACAAAGGCAGCCTTTCAGTTTTATGGTACCCGTCTTAATTTTTGAAACATTTCCTGATTGTATTTCTGGGGAGAAAGGAAGTTCGCTTGGTTTTTGTTGGATCAAACCATACAATTTTATAAGTTCCATCTAGGATTTTTCACATTCACGTTAGATTTTTTGACTGGAGAAACTAAAAAGCACCCAATCACGTAAATCATGTGAGAGTCACATGATAATTTTGAGCTAATTGTACAATTTTTTTTTTATAGAATTTGTACTTAATGAGCTATTTGTTTTTCAATTGTTGTCCTTAATTATCAGTTTCAGTTTCAGTTTCAAGAGGACTGAGACTGTCAGCTCCTATAGTTATAAGATACAATTATCATATTTTACGGTAGAATTTGTATAAATAGATAATGATACTCTTTGGTTGCATTTGGATAACAAATCATTCGAATATGTTTGTATAATCCTAAATTTAAAGTTTCAAATTTGAACTATATTTAATGAATATAAACAAATTTTAAATTTTTTTTTAAATGAGTCATTTGAAATCTTTTTATAAATTTTTTTCTTCAAATTCAAATACAACTTTACTTTTTGGAAAAATTGTCTGATGGGCTCTATACATTTAGGACTCGTTACTTCGAGTGATGAGATTAGCCTAATATATTTAACGATGGATTAATATGGGATGGCATAAAATTATCACTCTACATATCTTGTTTACTTGGACAATAAAATTTGGGATTATTGGATAATTATTATGTGATATTTTTTATGTTGTTTTATTTTGTAGTTGTTATAAAGGATAAAATGTGCAAAATTGCACCCGTAATAGAACAAGAACATCAATGTCACATATTCACATCACAAAATATAAAATATTTAAAAATAATTAAAAATTTATATATACATTTTATATCTATATCATTTTTGCATCACCACCATATTCATCTTCATAAAAAATCATATTTATTAATATATGATAATATAAATATATATCCAATACACAATTATTAAAAAAATAACATAAATTATATATATCTAACTTGTACGAACTATTATAATTTTTTACATCAAATAAATTTTTATTTTTAAAATTGTATTATTATATTGATTATTTATAATTTGAATTTTATAAAAAATACTTATTAAAATTACTAAAGTAAAGTTTAAAAATAATTTTTATTTATAAGTATTACAAAATTATTATTAATTATTTAATTGTAATCAATTATTTATATTGTATTAAATTATTATAAGTAATTGAAAAAAAAAAATTGGCCACTAAAAACCGTCTTTGGGGGGAGGGGATCTGACATTGTTGAAAATTTTAATTAAAATGAGGGGTGTTTTTGGGAATACATGCTAAAAGTGGAGGATTATTTGGGCAATTAAATTTTAAATATATACAATTAGGCCATAAGGATTGCATAATACCACCATTTTGATCATGATTACAATCAACAAAAACAATATAATCCATTTTTATACGGGGGCCTTGAGATAAGTGCGGCCCAAAATTAAAATAAAGTAAATTAAGAAATAGTGCGGATACTTTGGATATCCTGATAATAAACCCAAGTAAAATGAGCCCTAATAAAAGCCAACGTGAAATATATACTGGTAAGGACCCATCTGGTGTGTTCTTTTGCAATTAATTGAGAGTCCACCATTAGAATGTTTCCTTACAACAATAATAAATAATCCTGATATCTCAATATTGTGTTTTACATAAAAACCAACATGACTGATAATAATTATGTCAGTTTTAATTTCTTGCCCACCCTTAATACAACAAAACGAGCCCTTCTAATTGTCGCCTTAAACAAATGACTTTTCCCTCCCCATCCCCCCTTCTTCCCGCAGTTAAAAAGTATATATCTAAACACCCCCACTCAAAACTTCATTTAAAAAACTATAATACATGTAACAATTTCAATCATAGTTGAAGGCGCACTATAATGAGGTAAGAAGGGTCCGTCGTAGCCCATACTTACCCCTACACGAACCGGCAACACCAGAACTTGGGACCGAAACGGTCACCAAACGGTGCCTTTCTTGCTGCTTTGATTCCTGATAAAAGTTTCCCACAGATACCTGTTTGTTTGAAACCGTGGTGTCTATTGATGAGATCGCTGGTTGAGCCAAAAATAAAAATGATTGATTTCATTCAGTGCCAATGATTTTGTTAGCCCAAATTATTATGCACTATCAGATGTCTCTAGATGTCAACAACCGTTAGATTACACTCCAATCATACAGCATTTTCACTCTTCCACATCACCATGGTAAGAATAAGTTAAATTTTTGCTAGAATTTTAATTGAAATTTTAATATTATTAATATTTTTAATAAGCTATCTTCTGGAATAATAGTAAATTGTTTTAATCCTAAAAAATCCCTATTGTAGTCATGTTCAAATATGGGAAAAGTTCAATACTTGACTGACTTCTGAATGTTTCACACTACCGAAGTTCTGAATTAAATTATATAATTGTTTGGTCCGCCTCCCACACCTACGTATTTGAAATTACATAATAAAAAATAACCTTCGAGTTAGTGTAGCCCTCAAAAAACAAGCGGAGATTACGCGATGCTCCATTTTTGCCCGTATTTTAGGGGAAATCAATCCTTTAAAAGATCGACGAAATTAAATGCCTCCCACCATGTTGACAAAAAAAGTCACAACACAAGTTATTTGGTTCTTGATTAATTGGTTATCTAACCCTAAATTAAGACCTTTAATCCAAACTACCACATTGAAATATATTTAGGACATTATAAATACTTCTTTACGCGCAAAATAAGGGACTATATGTTTTGAGAGACTCTCACTCTGTTGTGTTTTTTTTGTTCCTCTGACAATTTGATCCAAAACTTTAAGAAGTATAACTCTACACTAAACTTACTCTGAGAATATTCGCGATATAAACCCAACGTCTTGTCCACATTAAAAAAACCTAATTCTTTTTACCACAGTCATAATAGTTGAAACCTTCTCAGTCAAAAAAATCAATATTAAATTGGTTGGCTGTAAGTGAAAAAAAAGTGTCCCTGCTATTGTAATATTTTTTATATTATCTGTTGATAAAACAAAAGACTTAATACCCACCAAATTTTTAGCTCCACCCCTAGTCACTACTACGCGCGGTGGATGTTAACTTTTTTGGTCTCAGAAACCTAATAGTTCAATGAAAACGCTGACATATTGAGGGCGAGATAGATCAGTTTGAGTTAGCAGATTAGTCCAGGTCACTTGTTAGGTCAAGTTGAAACCCGTTTTCACTCTTACCTATATAAGTGATTCAAATATCTATTCAGATACACTACATATCGCAGCTATCCGAACTCTGAACAACTTGTATAATGCAAGTAAATTGCATGACAATCCTATGGAAGGGAGATACTTTCGGCGACCAAAAAACGCGTCATGGAACTGAGATACCAAAAACCTTCTTCGGTAACGAAAACGAGTTTCATGATGTCTTCTGGGCTAAATAAAAAATAACATTGATACTATTAATTGTTTATGTCGTATTCCAGAGTATAAAGCTGTCAATGGTACTCTACCAATGCAAAATACAATGTTCCACAAACCATGTGATATCGAGATATATAGAGAGCATCATCACGTTGTCAATGAAATGGCCATACACCACATAATGCATTAATACTACCATCAAACTAACTTTATGTTAACATAAGGCAAATACGTGGGACTCCTCCCTAAATAGGTGTAAGGACCCACGATAAAAAATTGTAAATTTTTCCTTTCCTTTACCGAGCTATAAGAACAAAAGACTACCCTAAAACTATAAGATGAAATTTGGCTTTATCCCATTATTTTTTAAAATAGAAACCTAAATAACAAACATATACATAGACTTTTAATAAAAATAATTAAATAATAAAAATACAGACGATTTATACAACCATCCTTCCGATCTCTAAGCAAAACCAGAGTCCCAAAAGAGGATCATTCACTGCCTATGCGTGCAAATAGCTCACCAATATATACACCATAGCTGCACTGAGTCACTCTAAAACTGTTAATGCATGCATGGCCAATAAGATAACCATATATTCTGTAGAGTTTGTCGGATATTCTAAAGGCCGTCCAGTCCGACTTTTAGAGGTCGAGCAAGTGAGTTTTTCGAATCTTACTTTTGCCTGTTTGCCAAGCGTGTCAGATGGATGGAGTTTCATGTCTGCTGTATAACAAGAAGTTCGTCTAACTGAATTAGTAGGCCAACCATTTTTGTGCTTGCCATATTAATCCAATTTATATACTGATGATAACACACACAAGGGCTAGGTGTATTAATGCTGTTTATAAGCAAGAGTTGAATCTTAGTGAAGATATAAGTAACATTCAATATAATAAACACTTGGCTAGTGAGTCTCTGCGTAATGAGGAGGTAGCCTATTATAATCTCTGTGAGAACCATGTACATAATTAGAGATGAAACTACCTGTGTTCACCTCAACATGTTATTTCAATATAATCTTATATAAAATTCAACCGCTTTTTCACGCCTTAGGAGAGAAAACGGAGGTAAATATTGACAACTACAAAAAATTGTCAATGCGAGTTTCTTGCGAGGAACATGCATGACTTTAACTATCTTGTGCTATTGAGTGAGTTTATGATGAATTATTCATTTAAGTCACGAATTTAGTTCCATTTCTTTATAAGATGGTCAATCGAGTAATTTTCTTGTCCTACTCACAAAATGTTTCATAATTAAATATTGCAAAAAGTTTGCCATTTATAGCTATAACTTTTTACAAGTAATTATATTAATCGTGAGGTTTTCTTAAATCAATGTTCAGATTCTGGTGCAGTATTATATATTATATTGCTTGACTTCGGTTTATGTTTACTTTATGTTGAATTATAAGTTAAATATATATAACCTATGATTAAATATGTTACTGTTCCCTAATTTTAAAAACTTGAGAATTCCAATATATTACTTAAATTGTTAGCATGGATTAAGTTATGTAGACCCATAAGTTCGAATAAAATGTGCAAGAATATAAGATATAAATAGTATTGTCGAGGATTCATTACTCAACATACTAATTAAGTAAGTCTGAGTTATTGTAAAATTCTATCTTTCAGGTAGCAACAATGCAAATATTTGTTGGATTCACCGAATAGTCGACTCATAATAATAACCAACCCTAAAGTTCAGAATGGAATAATTTTAGTGCTGAAGTTAAGCGCAGCGAGGCAAGCAGCTCTTGGTCTAGCAAGCCAGTCCACATCTGGGTTGTCCGGGAACATTGAATCTCTCCACTACCGTTGAAACCTGCGATCGCACGTTATAGCTCCAGGTTCACAGTCTACTGCTTCATATCCTAGACTGTTTGCGAGGCACGACGACATGATGCGCCGATCGCGAGAATCCATTTGCTCTGGCCTTCGTTTTATTACGAGCACATTTTTATGTATGAACTTTAATGACACAGAAAAATTGGCTATTAAAATTTTAACAAGGTCAGTCATTATTCAATTCCTGGAGAATATAGTCCTTATTTTATGACTATTTTTTCGATTTCGCGAGCGTACTCAATAACTAGGAAACAAAGATTACTTTTATCTTAGTCTGTATATGTGACAAAAATATTGAATATTTGAGTACTTTAATTATTAGGTAGTTATCTTCCGATAATTCAAATATACAAATATATATATTACTAACAATTTATTCGTGGTAATATATTAAACAATATTTGGTCGTCAAATATTAGAGTGACATATCATGGATTGTATACTTTGGTCGACTTAAACACATGTGAATAAAGATTAATAAAGCCAAATACCAGTTTCTTACATATAACACCGTTCACCTTTTACCTAAGAGACCAAATAAAAAGTGCGCTTTTAGTAAATCCAGATACAACACGTAACTATTGAGTATTGATAGTTCTAGCCCAGTAGTTCTACATATACGTAAAATTTGCCGTTAAATACTCTATAGTTATATAAATGAACGGAACTATTATATAATGCCTCCATAACTGCCAACTAAATGTACCTTAAATCTATTGCCTATTGACTCTAGGGCGAAAACCTATAAGGTGAGGTCAATACAAAGACAAGATAATGGAATATAAAATCCAACACTCAAAACTATATTACACAAATTTGTTCTTAATTCAAGAAAGGAGAAAAACATATATTTAATTTACCCTTATAACATGACTCCTAAAAAAAATAGCGAAACCCCCCCGTTTCTAATATTTTTTGCATACCTCTTGTCTAAATGTAGAGTGGATTAATTGGAACTATCTGGATATTATTTGTCAATTCCACTCATTTCAATAACGACATTGTTAATTAATATGAAAACTAATATATGCATGAGATTTCTCATTGCTGGTTACAACCACCAACATTGAGATGGTTAAATCATGCTTATCACAATGGGTGCAGATACCAATTTCATACACAAATAAGAGGACACGAACATAAATACACCGACAACAGTGGATAGAGATGAAATCTATCCTTTTGCTAATTTCTTTACGATAACACCATCACTCAATCCGAAAACATCGTGGCCCAACGATTATTATTACCAATGCCAGTTCTTTTATAAATATCGTTGGACAACAGAGATAGAGCAGATGTTTGTCGACGCACTTTTAGATCATGCAAGGCATGGCCAATTCTGCGTTAGTCAGAAGAATAGAAATGTCATTCATTGCTCACTTCTGTTGTGAATAAGGCCCATGGCGCTAAAGTTACTGCCCCTTGAACAATAAGTAAGGTGAAATGGCTGCATGAGAGGTATGAGGTGTTCAACTGGCTCATGCACAGCCCGGATGTGGTTTGGAACTGGAACTTGAAGTTTGTGATTGCTTGGACAACATATAGGAAGAAATCTGTCGAGTATGAATTCATATTCATTTATTTTATTCCTTTGTGGCAATATTGCAATCTGACGAAGTTACAAAATCTTAACAATATTGGAGAAAAAAATAGCAAGGTGCTACATAAGTGCCTACGAGAATCTGTTAGAGGCCCTATGCATCCTCTTTGACAACCGGTTGCCACCATGAAACAGGGTGTGATGGAGGCTGGCACCAGCACCACCGACAGCTATACCTCAATAGGCTATGAATGAAAAGGCAGCCGCAGTGGTGGTTGATCCCGAACCTGTTAACGTTCATGGCCTAACTGTTATACCGCCTATCGTTAATATAATTTCGAACAGCTTTGTTTTTCTAGAAACTTTTGGAAGGTCATCGGGGAGTACTCTGTTCGAACAGCGAAGGAGACTCCGATCCTTCCCATGCCTAGCGTGCCTTCCAGTAGTCGAAGAACCCGACATCTGTAGAGAACTCGCCGAGTGGTCATTCCAGGTGGAGGGAAGTTCATTTGCCAAATGCGACACCCCCCTTAAAAAAGAAAAATTTACAAAGTGGTCGCTGGGTTTTCTATATTTTTTCTTGTAAAATATTTCCGGACAAGCTAACATATATGGTTGGACGCTAAGTAAGAAAGATTTTCCACACGACCATAACGTAGAAAGATTTTTGAGGAGATAAGGAAAGACATAGGTTTAAGTTAGTGCGTGGTGCTTATCTACTTTTGTTATGATGTAGTTCTAAAAAATTATCAATGCCATCATTGTAAGTATTTAGGCTATTAAAACACTCGACATCATGGATGATACATTCCCATGACGAAGTGGTAATGTAATATTGGGCATGATATCCTACCAATTCAAGGTTGTGTTTGTTAACCTCCCTATGTACTTGATTTCGGTTGTTATGTATGTTTATGGTTTATTTTCATATTTGTTGCCTACATTACGGAAAAATTCACAAATTAACCCAACATTGAATACGAACAAATGATTCAATGCAACTGAACATTAATTTTCACATACAATTTTATGTATAATATTGTATAATATTAATATATTGATACAGTTAACGTAATCTCTTTGCCTAACAATTTTGTATTTCACGTTTAATGAATATAAAGCACTTTCATCTTATACATTTTATCAAATTGGTAATGAATTTGCTTTATTAATTATTTTTCACTTAAAAAAGAGTATTTAAAATATATAATTAGGTATGTTGAAATTGCTCAAAAAATAAGAAATAGTAATTAGTTTCAACCAATTCTTAACATCGGAAAATATTGCTTAAGCATAAATCTTGGTCAATTTTTTTATGAAAAGCGTACATTAATTAATATTATAATATATTTATTTTGTATCTAGATGTACATATCAAATAATGGTCCACTTCTATTCTACCCACTTCCATTAACAATATAAATTAATTGAAAAAATAATAGGTTGATGAGTTAATATGCAATGAAATTAAATATACCATAACAACAACATATTTACTCAAAAGATGACGGACATTTCATTTTCCAACAAATATGGATTTGTCGCACTCATTTAGACAATTATTTATAAGTTTTGTTACTAATTCATCATGAGAATTTCTTCTGGGTATTAGTTTTCTCATTTTGTCCTTCCACTCTTTCTTATTGTATTTCTCAAATATTAATTCCACCATTTCATATGGTCTTTTATTTCACAATGAAACATTTGATACACTACACTTGATTAGGTGCCTGCGCACGGACAAAGGTTACAAATTCCCTAGAGAAGAACCTAAGTGTCTGTCCGAATGAGGGTTGGGGTGCCTCCACGAAGAAGGGTATCTGTGTTTTGTTGGAAGACAGGAGTAGGGCTTAAATTTGGGAAGTTTGAGAAGAATGTCTCCATCGTGAAATCCCTACAAAGAGGCACATGTTAGCACATCGAAGGTGATAAAATAAACCTCCAAGATTATAAAGTTAAAACATTAAAGATACTCCATGAGGGAAGCTTGAATGTGAAGATTTATTCATTGAGGGCGATGTCTGCCCAATAGCAAGGCTTATTCTATGAGGGGTGCCTGTTTGGGGCAATGTTTCCTTTCTAATGAGGATGTATGCACAAGGGCAACGCTTATTTCTTTAGGAGGATGCCTACCTAGGGGTAGGGTTTATTTTTTGGGGATACCCACTTGGGGTGAGGGTTTATTTTGAGAAAGCGTCCAGGTGGAGTAGGTCCTCGTCCTTTAGTTCCTTGGTGTTTTTACTAAGGATTTCATCCTTGCACTCCCTAGTCCTTCAAGTTAAACTATTATTTGGCTAGTGCTAGGAGATTGTAAAAATTGAGAAGGAAATTCTTTGTTAAAGACTTAAAGAAATCTCCATTTTGTAATCCCTGCGTAAAATCACAAATTAGTGTATTAGATGTTGCAGTAGGGATCTCTAAGGCCGTTAAGTTAAAGCGTCGAAGATACTTCCTCAGTGATTCTCCTTCTTTTTATTGTAAAGAAAAAAGACTCATGATTATCTTTTGAAATCGTTTACTGCAGGCAAATTGATGGAGGGAAAGAGAGAGAGAGAGAGAGAAATTCTCCAAACGATTGGATAGATCCCAAGGGCAATTGATTGAACTATTATTGGGCCTACCTTGTGAAGGTGGTTACAAACACACTACGCTTAACCCCAATGGTGTAACGGTGGAGAATGGCAGCATTATTAGAGTAGGAGAGGTACTCCTACGGATCCGTGGTTCTGTCGTACTCCAGTAGATTGAGCTCCTTCCACTTGAGAGGGAGTTCGTGTGATAGGATTTCTTCGCTAAAGGGGATGCTTTGCTGCTCCTCAAATAGCGATCCCATGATCTGGTACTGGACATCGTGGAAGCTTTTTTGTAGGCATTCTAGACGTGCGAACCACTAAGGAGAGACGTCATGTTGGGCTTGCAAGGGAGGTCCCTAGCTTCCTATGACCGCTAGTGCAGGGGCAAGGGGTACCCTTTCACCTTCCTCTCCTAAGACGTCCATGTCGAGCGGGGTTGTCGCGCGAGCTGGGGCTAATGTCACCATTTTCCCCGTATAGCCATTGCGATTATCTGTTGTATGGTCCATAAGAGTCTTGGGGGAGCTCCCCCGAGGAGGTACTGTGGCATCGAGGCTTAGTCAGCGGGTCAGCTGGCCTGGGAGATCATGGGACTCTCGTCCCACTAGCGGGGGCCAGGGGTGCCCCAGTCACGACCTTTAGAGCTTGGGCACTACCAGTTGTCTCAACGGTTTTCTGTTTGTTCAAAGTGTTGCTAGGTGTTTTCATTGCTACTCATGTCTTTAACTCTATGTTCCCACAGACGGCACCTCTTGATGCGTGAAAAAACGCATGGGTCCAATAAATATGGACTAGCATTCAAAGTTTGAGTTGAAGCGTATGCAGATCCTGAAGGGGGAACCTGGAAAAAGAACATTAGTACTTCAAGACTGAAGTTAGTATTAGATTTGATATGAAATAAAGTAAAAGAGTAAGAAATTTAATTAAAAATCAAGATATGGGGAGTAAAGTTGGTGAAAAGTGCAAAAACTCGTGATAAAATGCAAAAAAGATTGGAATATTATGACGTTCACACCATCCGTTGCATCAGAACTCATAGCTCATAGTTGATAGTCCATAAGAAATAAGATAAGTAGCCCAGCTTATTCTATTCTTCCTTACAATTAGAATAGCGCTGGTCAATAGCTCTATAGCTCTACCAGACATTTGTACACAGAAGGTGGCTAATCCCTCCTCTTTTTATGATATGCCCTTCTTTGGTCAGAATATAGACATAGATAAAGAGTGAACACTGAGTCGATTCTCTTGGAATCGTTAGCACGTAAGAACCCTGAAAATCAAAAGTACCAAACTTAGAAAGTAGAATTACAGCATTAACTACATTTATACGAATAATCTGGTGGGTCCGTTTTAGAAAATAGTTTAGAGAGTAAAAAATGTGTCTCCTGCCTGAAAGGCCAAGTTTGTGTTTATAGGGGAGTGTCCCCATCTATTGGGGTCTATCCCGCTCCTTATATTTTTGTGGAGATTGGTTGAGATAGCTGGATAAGGGGTAAGTTATCCTTATCCGCAACTGGATGTGTATAATAAGAGTCTCATTCAGTCAGGGGAGACTCCTCATTTGCAGTGAGTCCTAGCCGCCAAGGAGCCTTAGTTGCCAAGGAGTCCTTCCTTACTTTGTCTTTTTAGAGCTAATGTGGTCTGAGGTGGCTGCTGACACCTAGGTCAATTGGATGTCACAATGGGGTATGGGTTTTTTGGGCTAAATATTTTATTGAGCTTTAACCATAATATGAGTTGGGGGGTGTCCTGGGCCTCCTCCCTTCTTTCTAGGCTTCTTGGGCTACTTAGGCTGTTTGGGTCTGCCTAGTTAGACCATAAGATGGGACATCCTTGGCCTTCTAGGAGTATTATGGGCGTGGGATGTCCTGGGCCTCCCATAGGTACCACGGTTTTCCGTTTCTTTATTCTTTTTGGATCGCTTGGACCTCTTTAAGCCAGCTTTATTTTTATGCACATCAGTACTTATAAAGAAAAAAATTATAATAATGTTAATCTCACTCTATGTATATATATATATATATATATATATATATATATATATATATATATATATATATATACGATACATGCGATTTTAGCACGGGTCCAACGATCTTGGACTTGTAGTATGAGCTTGGGCCGATGGATAAGGGGACCTAAAAAAATGAAACCGGTAAAACAAATTATAAGTACTCCAACGCCCAAAATAGTATTGATTTTAGAATAGAATAATCGTAGAAAATGATAAAACAACGTATGATGAATGAATTCGTGAGTGAAATCGTGTTTTGGAGTGCAATTAGAGAGCAAAATAGCAAAGTAGCATAAAGAATTCGAAGTTAGAAGATATCCCCGCCTAGGGACTTGACCTGTATTTATGGGGGGATGTCCTCTTGGAGTGGGACTCTTCAAGCAGTCTTCATTCTCGATAAAAATGGATAAAAGTCGTTAGAATAAGCTCCAATTTGATATTATCCTATGTTTTGTTGCTGATATGGCTCTATTTTTAGCTGAAATTGAGTCTTTGTTCGAATAGGACTCCTAGATGTGATGAAGTCCTCTTGGTTAGGAGTCTGTGCTGACATTTCCTAGGTTATTATATAATGTTGACTACCAGAGCATGCACATGCACACACAAAACAAATCCATCCATTGAGACATCAATTTCGGTTAATTACATTTAGACCTCATTAAAAATATAAAATTATATTTTTTTTCTAAAAAAGTTTTAAAATTATACCCACATGCTATTTGAAAATTCACTATTTATATGACCTATTTCATTAGTATTTGAACGAAAAATACTGATGTTAGTGAAAAAAAACTTGCATAAATTTTTAATTGTACCCCTTATTTAATATTTGTATGTAATAATTTTGTAGTTATGAAAGAAAAAATGCAATAATGTTAACCACACTATGTATATTACATTTATCCCTTTATAAGTACAAAAATATACATAAAAATATTAAATTAAAGTGTGTCAGGTGTAAATCGAGAATTTTTGAAAGAGGTGTAAGTGTAATTTCAAAAAAAAATTTGAAGAAAAGTATAATTTAACATTTTAAGAGGGGGTCTGAGTGAAATTAACCCTTCTTTTTATTTTCAACTACTCAACTAAATTGGAGAGTTTGCTTCCATATTTCCATAATAATAGTCTTTTCTTTAAAGTTGTTTATATTTCATTGTTAATAATATTATATAGTAGAAGAATATGAACAACGATAGTCACATTTTCAGCCAACGAAGATGAAAGCGGTTTAGATAACGACAAGTCATTGATTCAATCTCCCCCAAAGCTCGAAAACAAAGGCCTAGCAAAAGAATGAAGGGGTCAATTTTGCACTCAACGCGGCATACGCATACAAATTTTAAGTTAACTCCTAAATATTTAGGAGGTGGGGACTGTTGATGGAGACAAAAAGATCCATCAAAGGACAACTCAAAAAGAATCTCAAATTCTTTCTGTAAAAAGCGATGAAAGATCAAGACCGTATAATTTGAATTATCATGAAGTTATTATATTATCCCTAAATAGTAAATTGTACCCACAAAATAGTAGGTAGTGAGAGATAAAATTAATTTTATACACCCCCATATTTATTTCTCGCATAATATAAATACTCCCTAGTTCCTTGTAAAGGGAGCTTTGGAAAGAGCAATTGAAAGAAGAAGGATTTTTCGAATTCGTAACATGTGAAGTGTGTTTAGATTACGAGTTCTCGATTTACTCCTGTCAATAACTATAAATGTTATAGGATGAAAATTGTAATTTGCAGTCTAACTTATAAGTTGTATCCAGGGAAGAAATTTAATCTCATTCTTTGATTAATTCACACAAAGTAATAATTAACATTAATATATATATAATTGCATAAACATATATTAATTGATATTTTAATCTACAAATTTGAGTCTTTGGAGAGATGGAATGTCTCTTATAGTGATGAGCATCTAAAGTACAAATCATTCGTAGGACATATTTATTGAAGTCTTTACCTTTAACTATCTTTTATTCTGATTGATTTCGACAGAATTGAACCATTTGCGGAGTGGAATAGCTTCATATTCTCCTTTGACTTCACCACCAAGTCTCCTTTCCCTTTGATATCATCACATCTCCCTGAACAGAAAATCCAGTTGAGCAATCAAGAAGGGGTTTCGGGGATGGAGTTCAACATGGGAGACGTATACGCAGAATGCCACAAATCTCATTCGCATCTAGGCGGTAAGACTGACGGTTGCCAGGAGTACTTGGAGAGCTGGACGCCGTCCGAATGCGATGTATGTAGCTGCCACCGCAATTTCCACCGGAAGGTGGTCAAGTACAAGACGGAGGTTGTCTACACAAAGTGTCAAAAGATCCATGATCTTAAGATCCCAAATTCGGTGGACGGGTGCCAGGAGTTCATCCCCGCCGGAAAAGACGCCACGCTCAACTGCGCCGCCTGCGGCTGCCATAAGGGCTTCCATCGAAATGAGGTTGTCATAGAAGTAACTCCAACTGATTAAGGTTTCTGTGTGAAGAAGATTGCACCTTGCCTTCTGCATGGCTTCTTGTGTTTTGGCGCCTTCTTTTGTTTTTTCTTGTTGTTTTGTTGGTTTTGCTTATATATTTTGGGATTGCAGTAATCTCTGATTTTGGACCCAAAGCATTTGATATATGAATTGTGAGGCTAAAACTGCCAACTCTGGACATTAATGCCTGTTCTCTGCAACTGCAATATCGGAATAATAAGTGAAACAAAATTGATTGAACTGAAAAATACTACTGTTTCTGCTTTTTTTTTTTTTTTTAAATCCAGAACTGGAAATTGTTTCGGTAGTATCTTTGATTACCACTACTCGAAAGACTGTAAAAAGACATGTTAAATACTGACTTGTATTTTTCACATAACATACAGTTCCGCACATCTTATCTTTATTTGTCTTATATTAATACAGGATACAGACGAACTCGCAAAACATAAACATTTATCTCGATCTTCATCTATCTAGCTTTCAGAAACAAAGAAAAACATCCTAAAATAGAACCGAACAATTAGAAACAGTCATCAATGAACACTGAAATAGAGAATCGCTGCTGTCAGGTTTTAAGCATCTTATACAGATGCTTGTGCTAAAAACCCAAATCTAAAATAAAATGCCTAACGGTTGTTGAAGCCACTCGTTATTAAACAGTCGCATATTTCATTTGATCATAGAACTGGCTCATGCAGTCGTAGCCTGGTAGAGTCAAAAAAGAACTACAAAGACTTGCTGTGGCCGCGTCATCCTTCTTTTGTTTCAGATTGCATATCGCCTTCGTGCTCGTCGTCATCATCGTCATCCTCATCCTCTTCAATGTTCTCATCATCATACAAATTGCTCCTGAAACTCCTAAGCTCACTTTTAGCATCATCTTCGCCAAAAAATTCCATTCCGAATTTCATCTCACGGTGTTTAACCAAGAGCCAGCGCAGCAATCGATCTTCCTTGTTCAGGTAGTAAAGCTCACTGTTGAAGCTGGGTGGTGTCATCATTGTAATCTGCATCAGTTGTCCCTGCATGCTACACTTATTAATAATCTATACAATTTATCTTCCATGATTCCATCTTGCTGTGGGTGAAGAAGGGAAAGGGAAAGACAACAGAGTTCAGGGAATGCAGTCTAGTGAACCATCAATCGAATAGTGTAGTGAGGCCACTCCAGGTGAAGATCAAAACTACCAGAAAGAAATAGCTTAAATAAGTGGTTAGACCACAGGCATGAACTTCAATCCGTCCGTGGAAGACCATATAACCCCATCAATGAAGAAACTTCCCATCACGTAGACCCTTTAATGTCGGCATTAATGGAATTTACCAGTAGGCCTAAGAAAAGTCAGCTTAACCCAATGCCGAGAAAAAGCTTAGACTATCATCAGGTTTAAAGAAATGGCGAGTGGTGACAAGAGGAACCATCAAATAGCAATCAGAAGAGATCTATTTAACAATTATATCCCCAAGCTTGAGCAGGACCCAACAGATGGTACAAATCTCTGCTATAGCTATAAATGAGTCGGACTTCACGGGTCACAATCACCCACAGTACCTCTACAGCCCTGGTAACGGGGAAGTCGAGAAAAGCATAAGGATTACCCAGCCACAGCAGCATAATGTTGGCTTCATTCTGGGTCTCTCACATAAAAGTAAATTCCAAAATCTAGCCTTTTTCTCCTCCTAAAAGATCCTCCTTAGGAATGGCTTCCAGTGTAGATATGTTTGCTAGATAAGAGACCTGAAAACTAGTGAGTCCCAGCTAAAGAATTCCATCAGATTGCTTGCCACTCAGTTAAGTGGCGAGAAACTCCAGAACAAGTTAGCAACTTGAATCACCAGTAAGGACTATATACAATTAGTGAGGATTAGAATCCATATATTATGCAAGGCAAAAGACAGGTGATTACAGTTTGCGATGATGAGAGCCACAATCACGAGTATCTACAAGGGACCGTAAAAATTAGCCAACTATTCAAAACTATAAAGTCACAATGTATGAAAGTTTTGCACAATTTCAAATAAAGAAGTATGAAGAATTTGACGAATCCAAAATGGCATCATATGGAAAAACCAAAGTGATAGCACAATGCAGAAACATAATATATGAAATTCTCTTTTGGAACGCATAAATAGAAGTACTTACCTGATAGTATCGTCCATCCAGTTTCTTAATTCCATAACCCAATTGAACAGTTCCAAAGGACTTCAGATCAGTCAATACTCCATTTCTTCTGTAAACATGCTGTCCTACCCGTGAAACCAAATCCATAAGGGCCTCCTTCGTTACATTGGGTTTCAACAAAAGCATGCAGTCATAAAGAGGCATCCTTCCTTTCCAACTGCCTCAGGGATAACCACTTATGCTACAAGATGAGTAGTTCTCTTCTCAGTAAGGAATGATAGACAGAATACAGAATGGTGCATAATTTTGAGGCAGTATTATCAGATAAAGGAAAAGAAAATATGAAATATCAGAAAGCATTCATTAACATGTTAGATGCCGACCATATTTGTTAAAAGCTTATGGCGCCCATTGGTGCAGAGGTGCCCTGGAGCCCCTTCCAAAGCACAGCACAAATTTCAGAAATAATTTCTATATTTAGATTTTATACCGTTAGTATATTTCCACAGCAATGATACACAAATTTTAAATATAAAGACAAGAGAAAACTTGGGTTAAGAAAGTAAATTCAACAAAAATAACATAAGTACATAACCATAAAAAAATATGTATTACAATTAGTTATTTATTTCAAAATTTTAACAATTAACAATTACAGCAGAAAACATCAACAATTTATTTATGTATAGCAAGAAATTTGTTATGACATTAAATAATTACACAACTAGAAGAAGAACGTTGTTATGGCTGGTAGAAAGACCAGCACAGATAAGGATTTTCTGCTCAAGTATGTTCTTTTTTTCTTTAACAGAAGATTATCGGCATTTGTTTCATTGTTCTTTTTCTCCTTACAAGTTTGAGAGCATAGAGGCTGGGCTTCACCCAAGTCCCAGGAGCCATAGCCTAGACGCCCTTGCACCAGGCAAAAGCCTAGCGCCATTGTTGGGAAATGCTACTGGGCTCTTGCCTTTGAGTCGCGCACCATGGCACGCCTTTTACAACTATAGTGCTGACATATGACAATCCAACTAATTGTCCATGCTATATTGTATCATCTTTGCATGTTAGCTTCAGGTTTCACATTTTCCACGCTGATAATCTTTAATGTCAGATCAGTCAATGATCAACCAATTAACTGAATATAAAAGTATTGAAATATACTACTAGGAAAAAGGCCTAACATGCTAGATAATTATACCTTATACATATCAAGGTCATAAAACATCATTCCCTCCTTCAGAGTACAATGAGGATGCGTTGGGATAAGTATTTTTCTAAGGAAAAGCCAAATTGGGAACTGGGAAGTATATAGAAATCTCAAAAAAGAACAAAAATGAAAATAAAACTTTCCCCAGTTTTTCCATCAGAGACAAACACAAAAAAGATCTTCATTTTGCTCAGACATAATCCATTTCCAAATGGAAAACTAGGCCTAAGCGTCATTATAATGTCGACATCAAAACTGCAATCCAAAGGCCTGAAAAACCCAGAGAAACAGGGGCACATGCCAATAGACATCAACCACACAAATAAAAAAGCATACATGATGAAATGTTCATATGCCATAATACGCTAATGCAGTCAAATCCTAGAACCTGCAGTAATTGGGTCAATGTTACAGAGAAAAAAATCAAATTTTCTGAAAATTTATTCAGTTTATAGATCAAAATCGCACCCACAAGCCAAAACCCCCATTTCCCAAGCTCGAAAGCAAAACAAAAAGAAACTGAACATATAATCAAATATACACATCGCCAAAGTCACTAATCCAGATTGATTCAACATATATCAGCATGATGTCAGAAATGAAAAAAATTGACTAACAATACAGAAAATAATCTAAACAAAGAATAAGAAACCATACAGATACAATACAATTCCACGAAAACAAAATAATAAACTCCAAAGTCATAGATATGTGAGAAAATGATCAATTGCATCACCTCTGAGTAGAATTTCTGAAATAGTTAAGGAGGTTGAGCTCCAACCCTTAAACTAGGGGAGTAAATGAGTCGAGCTCGACCATTTTTAATTGGCTCTAGCTCAAGCTCAAGCTTGAATCATATATAATCAGCTCAAGCTCGAGCTCAGCAAATTGTTTAGTTCGAGCCCACCGTACGCCCCAACAGTCTCCCCTTCACATACCAAATCAGTTCATATCCTTTTTCATTTCTTGAAGCACCCAAAAAACACAGAAAATTCAAATTGGTGTATAAGAATAATATTCTAGCATTCAAGAATTACATATATCTCCAATAACAAATTTTAAAGAGGATGAACTTAAATACATGTTCAAAACCCAAAAAAAAAAAAAGTGCTAATTGTAGATTTTCTTTGTATTCTTGCGAACACCGAAAGGTTTTTCCAGGATAGCTCGAAATGCAATTGGAGATTTTTGGAGAATTCAAAATATGAATTAGTGCTGATTGTAGAACAAAAACATTAACAAGTATAAAAAGACTAGAACAACAACACAAAATTAAAGAATTTCTCCTCATAGGCGCCGCCCATACACAAGCCGAAGGTGAGACCAACACTATGAGATGTAATGGCAAACCTGTTCGAGTTTCTTGCTTGGCCGACACAACAGCAATCTACTTCCTCGTTGCCGCTGGTAGATGGATTGGGGCAATCTTGCAATGGTTGGTTTGGGGCTAGGGTTTTAGCCTTTTAGGATTTAGATTTGATAAAAAAAGGAAAAAAAACAAAACAGAGGAAGAAACCATACAGCAATGAAAAGACTGACAAAGAAAGTGAGAATGTTTATTTCTTTTGATAAATTTTTTGGTGAGATTTTGAAATCAAATTATATTGTAAATATTATTATATTACAATATTAAATATATTACAATATTTTAATTTTAATTATTATAAATAAATATTAATATTATTATATTTAGTAATAATATAAAAATTAGTAAAAGTACAAAAATATATATATGTCAAATTATCAAAATACTTGTATATAATTTTGTATAGTTATTAATATAAATATAAATTATCTTTTAAAAGTAGTTGATCTTATTATATACCTAAAAAATTCAAGAGATTATTTTTTAAAATCAAAGTACAAAATAGTAATTGATCTCATATACATAATAAAATAATAAATAAAATTGTTCAACAATCATCATCGTCATCGTCATCGTCGTTGTCATTGTTGTTGTTGTTATGATCTTTAGATTAATCCATGAAAAATCACCAAATTTTGACATAAATTTACAAGTAATAAAGTAGAATGAATATTATGTATATTGATATAAATATAAAACTCACAAATAAATATAAAAAATTATAAATATAAATTAACTGTTAGTACTTGTCAATTTAAAAAAGTATAAGAGATTACAAATAGTAATTATAATATAACTTAAAATTTATATATGTCCTATTGATAATTATTTTTAAAAAAATATAAAACTTACTGAATTGTTGATTAAGTTTTTTTTATAAAGATTAAACATATAAATAAAAGTACCATAATTTATTATTATATAAAATTAAAATATATGGTATTAATTAATAATTATAATATATGGTCAAATTGAGTATAAAAATTTAAATAAAGTAAGAATATGAAATTAACATCTAAAAATTTTAAAAATAAAAATATATATAAAAAAAATAAAAAGCTCACAAGCTGGGTAGATTATAATTTATTTATTTATTTTTTGTACTGGGATGGTACCTCTAATGATGTGTTCATGTCACAAGTGTAACTGAACATCTCTCGTTAATTAATGATTTTGGAACAACCTTAAGTGGTATATACATATTCACATGAATAGCAATTTATACCTTTATGATATTGAAAATGAGCAAATCACCCTTTATGAAAAAAAAATATAGCAATTTACCTTCCTGTTTAAGAAGATAAATTGTCGTATTTTAAAAAATACAGATGTAAATTGTTATATTTTTTTCTCATAGAAGGATAATTGCTCATTTGCAATATCATGCATTTTTCCCGTTCTAAGAAGTACTACGGATAAATTTCATGATTAAGCAAAGAACTGATCATTTCAAGAATTTCAATAGGTACAACAAAGTGAAGCTTCAAGAGAGAACCTATAGCACAATCCTTTTCCAGAACCAGTGTTTCTTCCACAAGAAAGCCATCTCCTCAATGGGAACGCCTTTCGTCTCGGGCAAGAAGAGGTAGACGAAGATAGTCATGACCGTAATCCAGCCTGCGAAGAAGAGGAAAATCCCAAACTTGAAAGCACACAGCAGGGAGAGGAAGGATTGGCCTATTATGAACGTGAAGAAGAGGTTAACCGCCACCGTTATGCTCTGTCCCGCTGATCGTACCTCTAACGGGAATATCTCGCTCGGCACCGTCCACCCTAGTGGCCCCCAAGACCACCCGAAAGCTACGACGAATAGGCAGACGACCACCACAACTAGCACTGAGAATGCCTTGGAGTTCCTGGTCACTGTGGAATTTTAGCCCCAGTATGATCGAGACTATCACCTGTTTTCGATCATCGAGTTAAATTGTCAATCCAAGAGCAGATATATAAGTAACAAAGAACAGTTTGTTTGTCACCTGACAAATAATCATTTGTATTCATAATCAGCAGAGCCACTGCGGCCCAACTTATCAACCGTTGCGATGGAAATAAATGTGGACGAAGCAAGAACAGCGCCCGTTAAAGCTGAGGAGTAGAGAGAAGCGTTCCCTCCGAATCCCATGCTCTGGAACAGCACTGGTGCATAGAAAAGAATAGAGTTTATGCCGGTGAGTATTTGAAAAGTCGGCATGAAGATGGCCATCATGAGCACCGGACGGTTCCGTCTCTCAAGGATGTTTCTGAAAGGATGCTCAACTGACTTTGCAAGCTCACTTGCATCGATTATGTCCTGCAGCTCAGCATGCACGTCGGTCGTGCCTCTGATCTTCTCTAATACATCTTTACCCTTCTTTTCAAATCCTCTTTCGATTAAGCTGTTTGGTGTTTCGGGCAGTAGGATTCCGCCTACCGTCATCAGCGTAGCCGGCACTGCTGCAAGCCCAAGAGAGAGTCTCCACCCCCACGGCTGGAGCTTCTCCGTCCCATAATTTATCATGTTTGCTGTGAATATCCCTAGTGTTGTTGCCAATTGGAACATCATATTCAGGGCCCCTCTAAGATGAGTTGGTGCCAGTTCTGACAAGTACAGCGGAACTGCCTTCGGAGAGCAGAGAAAAACGGAGCTAGCAGGTTACTCTAGTTTGCAAGACGAAACACACCCCAAACAGAGAAAATCACAATTATGTGTACCTGGTTGCCAAATCCAATGCCGACACCAAGCATAATCCGGCCTACAATGAGCATGGCAAGATTAACAGCAGAAGCATCAAGAGCTGCCCCAACCATGAAACTGATGCCACCGCAGATTATACTTCCACGACGGCCGTATTTCCGTGTGACGGGCGACGCCACAAGGGACACCAGACAGCAAGATAAAGCGACGATGTGAATGCTGCTAGGCCCTGATTGTTGTACTTGCAGTAATTGTTCTCATGAGCATGCTTCTTGTTTCTGTACACTGTTGGGAAGAATTTCTCAAGAAATCCATCCATCGATGTAACTCCTCCTGTTGAACAATGCATAGATACTCATCACTTTCTCTGTTCTAGCCTTTGCTGGCTTATTCCATGCCACCATATGAGTATTAAACTGTAGGGTCTCACAAGAACATGTAGATATTTCACTTCATGGAATCATCACATATATATCTAATAATTTACAACCAAATTTGAATCCCATTAGGCATTGATCAAGTTGGAAGCAATAAATCTTTCCTTTCATTCATATCCGTATGACTCGTTTGGTCACGTATAATCCCTTGTTCGGTTGCCAGGTTTGTGGTCCTTGATAAAATCATGACGTAGTACTTCTTTATTCTCATGGAATGAGGGTTTACGGATCCAACTCTATGATAGATTCAATTATTCCTCGTACGGGTCAAAAAATCCTTACATTTACACAACAAGATAGAAAATATTAAACACGGTTCGTAGGTGGAAAATGTAGGATACCGCTATGTTCAATAAACTTAACCAAATTCAAGATAACTTACTGCATCAACCCAACGACACAAGCCCGTATCGTATATCTTCTACTTCTAGTACTCCCCCCCCCCCCCCCCCCCCCAACTCCACTCCAGTACCCCCATATACACAAATACACTCTCCTTGCTTTACATCTGTATTGATAAAGCTACTCCTAAAAAGTCAATATAGACTGCACCTAACTCATTTAAGACTGTCTTGCAAATATTTACAACTTCTTCCTCGATTACATTGGACGAAGTCGTTAAAGGGGTGTAATAGCTTCTACTTTTTTGACAAAATAAATTGTAGAAAAAGTTGTAAGTTTAGGATTGATGTATACGTGTCAGTTCGTTTGAACGCAAAAGTTAAAACTAAAAAAAAAAAAGCTAAATTAAAGTCGGAATGTATCAAAAAACAGCATAACCACTAAATTGTTGAAGCAGATAGGAAACTGTTTATAACTTTTAACTGAAATTAACTTAATTTAAGTATTTCAAAAGCAGAAGCTATAAAACAAAAACGCTTTTCTTCAAACTTATTTTCAAGAATAAACTGATGAACGTTGATTTTAAACCGTTACAAACGCTTCGAAAACATGAAGCCCAGAAGCAGCTGAAATTGTCATCATTCATTAATCATTATCATAGTTCAACAACTTCAGACGAATTATGATCTTCTGACATTCTCTTCTAACGTAGCCTGTGCAGCTGAAAGAACTAATAACTTGCACAAACGCACATACATAACAAGAAAAACAAGCACCTGAAATTCCAATATCATAGCCGAAGATTGAGCCACCGAGAGCAGCAACAAGACAGGCGACGATCACGTACGCAGTGACTCTTCCCTTGTACTCGGCGGCCCTCTCCGTGGCCACTCCCGTCGGCCCGAACGACCCGCCCGCCATGGCAGCTGACCTTTCCTCTCAAATATTCTTTGGCCTGAGAAGGAGGAGACGGTTGTTTAAGTATCTGAGTTACCAGCTCTTCACACACCACAGCAACAAGTCAATATATGTTGTACATCTCTCAATTGACTTATGATTAAGGTCGTGTTTGGCTTAAAATTTATTTAAAATATTTTATAAGCTCGTACATTTAATTATAATATGTTTTAAGAGTATAAAGAGACCGTCTTATTTTAAAATAAACTCTTAAATTATTTGGGTCAATTAAAATATCGAGAGTTTTTTTGCATAGTAAACTCTTCTATTATATTAAGGAATAATTACGCTCATCTTTCCTAAAGTTTGATATTATTATACTTAGATTTTCTATAATTTGAAAAATTGCATCTCATACATCTGAGATTTGCTTCTATCTAATAAATAGGTCTCTTCGTTAGTTAAAATATACTGAATTTGTTGTTGTTAACAAAAAATAAATAAATAAAAATTGAAATTTACCCTCAATTGATTTATTACGGACTTATTGCAGGTCAAACAACTTTGTTATTATTTAAACTATTCTTGTAACTGTAAAATTTACCTACTCACATTCATTAATCTATGAAGATGTATAAGGATAATTTGACTATAAAAATATTTATTTGGCCTGTAATAAAACAGTAATAAGTCAATATGAATTTTTATCCTAATTTTCTGTAATATCACCAAATTTGGTGATTTTTGATTAATTAAGGTACTTATTTATTAGACGAAAAAATCTCAAGATATTAAATATAATTTTTCAAATCCCAAAATAGAAATATGTAATTATACCAAACCTCAAAATAGAAAAGTGTAATCAAATCCCTTATAATAATGACCAAAAGAACTCCTCAAATTATTAAAATTTAAAATCATATAAATGGGTATTTTTTCTTTAAGAAAAAACATCGATTAAAAATAAAATATTAATATAATTTTTCAGAGTATTTTTGTCTATTGAATTTTAAAATTAAAAAACTTAAAAAGATGTTATAAAAAGAATATGGGTTGAACTTATTTTTTTTTTAAATAATTTTTAAAAAATTTTAAAATAAGATTTTTAAAATTTTATAAATTCTTTAAAATAATATTTATAGAATTCATAAACACAGAAACATATGATAAGATATTTTAAGAAACATCACAAACTGGGTCAAACAGCAATGATATGAAGATGGACAAGTTGCGGATATTTCCGGTGGTGCTGACAATTTTATATCAACAACTTTTATTGGAATGAGGTCCCTTACATGGGAACTATCATCTCTGTTGACCTAATCCAACTAATTCTGCATAATAAATTAATTGCAGAGATAATTATATTCTCCTCCCGTAAAATTTGATAAATAGTTTGTAATTTAAAAAATAATATCTCATATTCTTAAAATTTATTTTGTCTAACAAATAAGTATTTTTATTTGATAAAATTTATCGATTTTGCTAATATTAACAAAAAAAATTATATTTATCCACGATTAATTTATTGAAAGTCAAATAAATTATAATCATGTTAAATAAATTATTTTATGATCAAATTATTCTTATATATCTTGGCGAGTTAATGCATGTGAGGAGATATATTTTCATCAGCGTTATAAGATAGTTTGGTCAAAAAGAAATAAATCAATTGAGACTAAATATCAATTTATATTGATTTTTATTGTTAATATTAAGAAACTCGGTGAATTTTATCTAATTGAAAGACTTATTTGTTAGACCGGAGCAAACTTCAAGGGTGCTGGATAATTTATCAAACTACAAGGGGTTACGTATAATTACACAAAACTTCAAGAGAGGAGAGTGTAATTATCCATTAATGTTAAAATTATAAGGATTAATTACACTTAAATTCTTATTAAAAATGCAAAATTTATACTTTCTCATAATTGTTTTTAAAAATTACACTTACATTCTCTCCGAAAATTCATTGTTTACACCTGAACCTATTTCATTAGAATTTGGATGAAAAATGATAACGTTAGCAAAAAAAAAAATAAGAATTATATAAATTTTTAATGTTATCCCTAATTAACATTCCTATGTAATAATTTTGTACTTATAAGGGAATAAATATAATGATATTAACCTCACTCACTCTATATACATATATATAATATTTATTTATTTGTAAGTACAAAATATACATGAGAATCTGAAAAAATATTTTTTTGTGCATATATCAGCATTTTTCGTCCAAATTCTAATAGAAAGGGATCAACTGTAGATGGATAACTTTCAGACGGGATGTAAGTATAATTTTTAAAAAAAAAATTGAGAAAAAATATAATTTTCTATTTTTGAAGGAGTATAAATGTGATGAACCCAATTTATAATAATAATATGTTTATCACTTTTTGAAAATTATACATGATTGCATAATAATTGATCCTCATTGGTAAATCACATAATTGCTTGAGGGTTTACTTAGAATTTTCTTGGATGCCCATTTCTAGGCAATTTAATGAGAATGTATTTATTAAAAATCTGTAGGTAATGCATGTGGGGATAACACTACATCAATAATTAATCTATATTATATTCAAATAAATAATTACACCATCCTCCCTGAAATTTAATTTATTTCTAAATTTTTAAAAATTACATATAAAACCCTTAAAATTTGTTATTATCTAACTGGACCCCATCATTAATAATAGCAATGAAGTTGGCTGATGTCAACATAAAAAAATTGAATAAATATATATTCATTTTAGTTGACTAATTGATATTTGATATTGTATAACATTGATTAAAGTTTGACATAAATGCAATATACTTCCCTAAAATTCCAAAAAAATTACATATACGCGGTCACTAATATAAATTTTGAAATTATAATTTCGGGCGAGACGTATAATTTTATCCTCATATGGTAGCATCAACACTAGGGTTTAATATAATTTATCTTCCTGTGATTACTACAAGAAAAATGATAAATAACTACTAAAAATTTAATGCTAAAATTAATATCGAGCTAATTAACAAGTAAAATTTTTGTTACTAATCGATATTATTTAATATATCTTTTAAATAGTTCGTTGCTAAATTCATAGCAAGTAAATTTTTCTTGCTAAATTCAATAGCGAGTAAATTTTGTATTAGATAATATAGATTAACAACGAGAGTTTTACTTGCTAATTATCTTGATCCTAATTTTTTTCGTTGCTATTGGACAATTTACTTGTAGTGGATGTTGCAAATAAGCAAATTACTTCCTTATTTCAGGGTAAAATGCAGACACCCCTCAAACGTATAGTGTCATTTGCACTTTGCCCCCCAATTATTTTTTTTTTTACACTTCCCCCACCCAATTTTTGGATTTTGTTGCACTTACACTTTTTGGGGAATAATAATGGAATATTCCGTTCGCGTGACATGCGCCTAAGGTTAATGCAGATAGCCCCCCAACGTTTGCGATCATTTGCACTTTGTCCCCCAATCTTTTTATAGAACAAAAATAAATTAAAAATTGAAAAAAAATATGGAGAAAAGTTTCAAAAAATAGAGAAAAAAAGGAAAAAAATTCAGAAAATTTAATGTTTGATTTGTAGATAAACCACTTTACGTTACAAGCCAAATATAATATTGGCACGGATTGAAATATACACATATGCTTGATGGTGGCGCCGATAGAAATACACGATTTTTTTCTTTATTTTTTCGGTTTGATTTTTTCTCTTTTTATAGAATAGTAGTGCATTTGATTTTGTTATGAAGCTACACTCTTTCGTGATTTTTTCATTTGGGTTGTTGAAGTTCAATCTCTTCATTGGATCGCTGAGTTTTTCTTATTTTCTTATCTGGATTTTTTTCTCTATGTCAAATCAGCAGAACATTACAAAGATTGAAAACACCCAGATGAGAAAATAAAATAAACTCAGCGACCCAAATGAAGAGATTGAACTTCGACAACCAAATGAAAAAATTACGAAAGAATGTAACTTCATAATAAATCAAATACACTACTATTCTATAAAAAGAGGAAAAATCACACTAGAAAAATAAAGAAAAAGAAATCGTGTATTTCTATCGGCGCCACCATCAAGCATATGTGTATATTTCAATCCATGCCAACATTATATTTAGCTTGTAATGTGCAGTACTTTATCTGCAGATCAAGCATTAATTTTTTTGAAATTTTATTTCTTTTTTTTCCATTTTTTGAAACTTTTCTCCATATTTTTTCTAATCTTTTAATTTTTTTTTTGTTCTGTAAAAAGGTTGGGGGACAAAATGCAAATGATCGCATATGTTGGGGGGTTATCTGCATTTAACCTTAGATGCATGTCACACGCAGACGGAATATTCTATTATTTTTCCCTAAAATGTATAAAGTGCAAAAAAATCCAAAAGTTGGGTGGGGAAGTGTAAAAAAAATGGTTGGGGGGCAAAGTGCAAATGACCCCATACGTTGGGGGGATGTCTGCATTTTACCCTAAAAAATGTAGCAATTTATCACTCTATGATTTTCATAATGAAGCAATTTAATCTTGAAAAATACATGGGATAAATTGATATATTTTAAAAACACAGGGATAAATTGCTTTATATATATATATATATATATATATATATATATATATATATTGCAGGGGGTAATTTGCTCATTTACAATATACTTGCATTTGTCCCTCAACACTAATATGCTAATAAAAATGAAAAACTTTGAAATAATTATTAGTTTAAATTTATAAAAGTGTCTCTAAAAGTTTGATTGTATTTATAAAAACTAATTTGAAATTTATCAAATTTATAATTACTTGTCTTACTTGCTATAAAATTAAAAAGATCATATACCGTAATATTATAGTGTATTCTAAATTACTCAATATAAACTATTTAGCATTTGACATCCAATTGCATATGTTACTTATATTTTAATTTTGATATCCATTTATCTTGTTTTTCTTTTTGAAAAAATAATTATGAGTTTGATTAAAAATATGAAACAATTCATGATTAACTTTATAAAACAAAATCTACTAAGAAATTATGCCGAAAAAATTGAAAAAGGAGAGTAAATTTGTTGGTAATTAGCAACCAATTTAGCAAGGGATAAGAACTTTAAATTTTTGTGTGATTTCAAAATTAACATTAGAAACAAAATATTTTCTTACTATAATTAGAACTGAATTTTAATGTTGCAAACCGTCGTAGTTAGTCTTAGCAAAAAATTCGAAAAGTTCCTAACAAAATCAGCAACAAAAAAGTTTGATGCTAAAATAAGCGGTAAATTTTATTGCCAAGTAATATTTTTCTTATTAAATTCATTGCTAACGTTTATAAATTAAATGACTGTTTTATAAGGAATTTGTGTTGTTTCTAATGATATTATTTCATGTAGTTTTTTAAGCAAGTTTTCTTCTTTAGACATATATTTATGTGGTTTTTTGAAGTGTATTTTCTAGGTTATTTTTATTTCAGTCCCAGTGTTATTACTTATTTTTTTATTTTTCAATCTCGTCCTTTTAATGAAATTCGGGCCAATTTTCTGGTCAAAAAATGGTGTTTGTAAAAAATGCTTCCAAAATTTCTGGTAAAATATGCACAATTACAAAAGTATCCCTCTGTTTTCAAAATCAGTTTCAATTTAGTTTTTTATGACTTGTTGAAAATTTGAGACTGTTGGAATTTCAACGTTTGAAGGACATTGTTGACAGTTGGAATTTGGTCTTTTGCTAAGCATACTCCCTTGTAAATATAGGGTGCAATTAGAATTGAAATGCACAAATAAATTTGACAAAAGCAAGAAAAATTCAGCAAGAGGTATGCAAGTATTCAACAGCAAATTTGTTTTTCACCTATTTTCACGGAAAACCAGCCATAAACCACCTACATTTCTAACCAATTACTATTTACAAATTGATCACGTCTTCTCCAAGTTCAACCAACAAAAGCAACATCGAACAAAAACGACAAACAATATATAAGATATGCAATAATAGATACTGATCGGGAATTAAGAGAATTATCACAGAAAATGGCAAAAAGACCCTGAAAATAAGTCTTATTTACAATAATACCCAAATATCTTAGTTATACCATTTCAGGACAGGTCGGGTCGCGAGTCCTGAACCGCGACAGCTGGGTCAAGTCATGGGTCATGACCCGGATCTGCTCTCCGACCCTGGGGACCGTCGATTTATGTGACATCATTTGGGCTAAGATGTCGCCACGTGGCGTAATGCAAGTGGACCTCCCAAGTATGCAAGTGGACCCACCCAGATACTATAAATACCCCAAATACAGTTTATCGTAAGATATTTTACACTCAAAACTGTATTAGATCGCTTTGAGCTTGGATTTAGATCGTTTCTTCTATCTAGAACTCCTCTTACTGATTTAGGCATCAGATGGTTTTAGTTGGGGACCTCCTAGAAGAATTTCATCATAGTAGCAGTGGAATAAAGGTAGAAGCTTTGGCAAAAATCTCTAATAAAGAGCAATTAATTTCATTTGGAAAAATATCATTTGCAGGTTTGGAAAACCAATAATTTCGGAGAACTGAACTCAATTCCAAGGCAAGAAGATTGTGACGTGGTGCAAGGAATTGAAAATCCAGCAGAATTTCACAGTAATGGGAAATCAACAGGCGAATGGACAAACAGAGGTCACGAACAGAATTTTGTTGCAACACCTCAAGACAAGGTTGGAAAGGAGCTCAAGGTTCATGGGTGGAAGAACTACCTAGGGTGCTATGGGCAAATAGGACTACATCAAGAACAACGACAAGAGAAACTCCATTTTGTCCAATGTACGGGTCAGAAGTGGTGATACCTGCAGAAATTGGTGAGGAGACTGCGAGAGTCACATAGTACGAGCCTAAAAGAAATCGTCAAGCAAGGGATTTTGATCTAGCAACAATCGAAGAGCCAAGGGATAGAGCATTTGCAAAAATCTTACCCTACGAAAACCTCATGATGAAAAATTAAAAAATAGTAAACTCAAACTAAGGAACTTTCAAGTAGGGATCTTGTTCTGAAGAAGGTCGAAGTCTCCAAGCACGTGAAAAATTAGACCCCAGCTGGAAAGGACCATATTAAGTGATTGAAGTAAAAAAGAAGGGACCATCCTGATTGCAATATATGGAAGGCAAAGACCATGGAATATTCATAACCTGAGGAAGTTTTGTGCCTAGTACCATCCATATAGATTTGAAAAAGATCACTTTTGTAATAAATTTGAAAAAGGATCTTCTTTGTATATATCTTAAAAAGATCACTTTTGTAATATATCTGAAAAGGATCGCTTTTGTATAGATCTGAAAAAGATCGCTTTTGTATAGATCTGAGAAAGATCACTTATGTGGACCTGAAAAAGATCGCTTTTTGTAATAGATCTGAGAAAGACCACTTTTGTACATACCTGAAAGGGATTGCTTTTATAGATCTAGAAAAGATCAAGGCAATGGTTTTTTCCTAGCTTAGGTCGCTGTGAGCGCTAATTTTATCGTGTCTGAAAAATCAAAACACAAATAAATTATCACAAATAAAATATTTTGATAAAAATATCAATATGAGTACAATCTCTATTCTATCTCTTGATTATTCCCTCCAAAATATATTTTTGACAAATTTGACTAATTCAAAGGGTAGTCTCCACGTAGATCTCCTTTGGAGTTGAATTTGAATTTCTATAACATTAATTCAAGGGCTTTCGCCTATAATCCCGAATTAAACGATATAGTCTTGATTGGAATTTGATGATTTGAAAGTGGATTTGCCACTTGGATCTTCTTGAGATGATATTCAAATATTTATGATGTTAATTCGAGGATTCAGTGCATATAATCCCGAATTAAATATTACAATTTGTGGCGCGCCTTTGATGAAAGACTCGATTTTTGCCTTGAACGACTTTGAATATTCTTGAGCTTTGAAGAACCGCGTAGAGAGAATTATTTGTAATTTTTCTCTGTTGTGCTCTTCGTTCTCGAGTTCTTGCACTTGAGGAATTGCGTAGAGGGAATTTTGCAATCTTTCCTTAATTGGCTCTTCCTTCTCGAGCTCTGTCACTTGAGGAATTGCATAGAGGAAATTTTACAATCTTTCCTTGCTTGACTCTTCCTTCTCGAGCTCTGTGTGTTTTGAATGAGGTATGAGGACCCCTTTATATAGGTGTTAAAGAGGTAGAGTTGTGATGCACCTGAACACCTTTTGTATTATCTCTTTATAATTTAATTTAAAGAGATAAATATATCATATATTTGCAATGACATGATTGGTCAATTTGACATTATCTCTTTAATATTTGTCTTTTTTAAAGAGATAAATATAAAAAAATATTTGTTTTGATTTGATTGGAGGATACATGCAATTGCTCCACGTGGCGCGGTCTCAATGGGTGGAATCTTTGACTGTGAAGCATGATTTGATTGGTCGGAAAACTTCATTTTGCTACTTGTTGGCCATTAATTTTGATGACAAATATATATCAAAATATCAATTACATTGACTATTTATACTTGGAATTAATTTAGTAAATTCCAAAATATAAATAAAAATTGATAAATAATATATTATTTTAAACTTGTCATCATTCAATTGGACATGAAATTTTACATGTTTACAGTCGCATATCATGAATTCTGAAAAATGATTTGACTACGTTGGATTTTGGAACATGTCATGCATAAGGAATGTCACATGCAAACATGTATACCATTCTTTTAGGGATCAATATGCATATATGGATAATTGTCAAAATTAAGATTGTGCTGAAAATGCTATTTCTTTTGTTGTAATATTGTTGAAGGATACATCTCCCATGAATGTAAGTTCATGAGGCTACTGATAATCCTAAATTCAGCTATTAATCAGGTAATTAATTGCATTACGATGCAGTTTTATGTTTATGTTTTTCCTCTTTCATCCCTTTTTACTCTAAAATATGCCAAGAGTGTGGGAATTGCTTTTCTTTTTCTTTCCAAGTAATCAATCATCATTACACTAAATCATTCTACGGAAGCAGTTGATTTTAGATCTGACCATTAGACATGATCCATTGATGTTATATTACTTTACTTGAAGTTTCAAGCTAATTCAAATAATGGATATCGATATATCGTATTTGAAAAATTAGACTATTATTAACGGATGAAACGAAACGCCATATTGGGATGGATTTTGGGACGAGAGAACAATTGCCCCAAACTCAGTTCCAAGTTTTTGAGAGTTTTAAAATTTTAACCCGCCAAAATCTAAATTTGGGATGCACTTTAGGAGAATTTTGAGATGGAATTAAGGCCAGCTTGTTGGGATGATATTTAGGAGAATATTTTATTAAAAATAAAAGATCTTCTTGGTCATCCCATTAAATTTTAGGGCATCCTATATGCCGTCCCAAATGTGGGACGGGTTAGTAGTCGTCATAAACATCGTCCTAAACTATTGCCTACCAAAACCTTGAGATGATTTCAGACGGTTGCTATTTTTTGTACATTTTTTGGACGAATATTGGGACGACTCCATTATTTTGGGGCGATGGGTGCTAGATTGAGACGTTCCTGTTAGAATAGATGACCAGAAAGCCAATTAGATTGGCTATTTTTAATCTATTTAAGTAATTTATTTTTATTTTGTAATATTAAATTAAATAAATAAGAGTAAGTATTTATTTGGCCTTAATTTATTATTCTTACTCATGTCATTTTCATACATTGCAACAAAGCTCACAGATCACTAATCAACCAACGAAGTTGGGTTGCGCATTTGATGGCAACTGTGGAACCAACTTTCGAGGATTGGATCTAAAATGTTCCAAGTCAAGAGCCGAATGGGAATCTAGGGTTCTATTGAGACTTGCACTAAATATTGCGTCCATAAGATGGGTATCGTGTTTCAAAGGCGACAAGCGTATGACGTCTATACATTTTTAGTTGGTGGTTGACAAAGTTTGTCAAGCCGACTGAACTAACTAGTGGGGAATCATCATATAGAAGCCTGTGAGGCTTGATCGGTATGACTTGAACTCCTCGGCTCCGATAGTATGGTTTAGTCCTCAGACTTGAGGATCCACACAGTTTCATATATAGGACAACTGTATCTAGGGCCTGGTAAAGATGGTCATATTTTGATGTGGTTATTATAAGCTTTTTTCGAGTGCAGTCAGAACATGTATGAAGATTGGTGAATTCCAAGAGAGAATCCATCACCTATCATGAGATGATAGTGATCTCCTATGCGTTCTGATGTGTATTGTGCTCCCTGGAATTTGTGGCCACAACGGGTGATCAAATAGAAAAGTGTTTTTTTTATTGATCAAGTGGAGAAACATAATCAGAATATTAAGCATAGATGTCTAGTCCAGGATGGGAACTGATGATCAATTTCATGCCCTAAACTAAGACCGGGGAGATGGCTAATGGAAGGACCATACCCGTATGGCACTTAGTTGCCTTAAGGTTCACACCATTTTCACCTATTCTCTAGTGTCACGGACTGTTGCTAGATGGTCACCCATGGTAATGAGTGCTTTCAAATTAAATATTAATTGAAAGTAATTAATTAAATATAATTTAATTAATTTAGTGCAAATATATTTTCCAATTAAATTGTGTGTTGATACAAGCCAAGTCTAGCTGAGGGTGAACCTACAGAGTCGCATAAAACACCAATCAAGGAAGTAGTAGAATTAATTATGAATTAATTTTAGAAGGAATAAATTAATTTAAAGAGTTTAAGTTAATTCAAAAGATTAAATGATATGATCATTTAAATGGGAGAACCCATGTGATGAGAAGTCCAAGATTTAATTAATGAAATTAATTTGGGTTAGATTTAATTAAGTTGATAAGATCAATTTTAATTCAACCGGGTGAATTAATTAATAAGATCAAATAATTAGAGTTTTAACTTGGTAATTTAATGAGATTAAATAAATTGGGCTTGACTTAATTATTTGATGGATTAATTAATTGGGCTATGGGCTAGAATTTCTTTGAATAAGATAAAATAAATTTAAGTTGGACTTTTTAGAATTCACTGGATTAGTTCTATGAAGGCCAAAGCTTATGGGTTTAATTTATTTTTGAATTAAACCCAATAGGATATATATATATATATATATATATATATATGTGATATATATATATTATATATATATATATAAAGTTGTAAAGATGTGGGAGTTATTGCTTGAGTACTTATGGTACTAATAGATTGTATACTATGGGAACACACATTGTACCTAATTTTGACTTGACATGCAATGTATACATATCACAAGTATTATGTTACACTTGTATGCCAATTTTAAATTAAGGTTGAAGGACAAAATTTTGAAAGATTTGATGGGTGGAGCAACCAATTCTTATTTAGAGGTATTCAACCAGAAAATGAATGAAACTAAGTTATTTCAACATAAGCTTATGAATGGTAGAGGAATATTCAACCTTATCAATGGTGCAAGTATCTTATGTCACGTAGGCCTAAGTGTGACATGCTAAGCGATAATTTTGTGAGTACTTTAATAATTACATCAAGTAAGTTAGAGAAATATCATTTTTTATCATAATAGAATCTTTGAAAAGACAATTCATATGCATAATTCTACAAAAGAGACAGTAGGTAGAGAAGTGCAATGGAAATGTTTGTCCAAGAATTCTACAGAAAGTGGATTGTACAAAGCTGAAAACACTAGACTTTGAGTCTTGCCTTGCTACTGATAGGTTGTGAGAAGTCACTTCAGGATCTAATTCATGGGTTGTTGACTTGAAAAAAAATGTTTTGCAGCTGTAGGGAATGGGATTTGATTGGAATCCTATGTAAAGATGCTACTTTTGCCATCTTGATATAACACAGAAGCCATGAGACTTTGTTAACCCTTACTATTCAGTTGACATGAATAACTTATTTATAGATGCACAATACATCCTGTTTGAAACCATTCCCAATGGTCACCACCATGCTATGATGAAGCATCACATAAATTACTTCATTCTCTATTAAAACAAAACATTAAAAAACAACCTAGTAGACCAAAAAAGCTTAAAAGAAAGGAATTGATAAAATAAGTATGGGTAAGAGAGTTACAAAGAAAGGAAATATTCAGTCTTCCTCCAATTGTGGAGATACAACTCATAATGAAAAAGATGCAACAAACCTCTTATTGAAAAATCAAGAAAAACAATCAAGATAGTGTAGTTTTCTAATTTCTATCTTACTTACCAACTAATAATTTGTTAGCTTTATTGCAGGCAAGTGGCAAGGCACCTGAAATTGCTTGCTCTAGCGAACCATCAGCGCTTACATAATCATTTCAATGAAATGAAACTGGTGATAGAGACAGGGGAGAAAGTGGTGCTAGATGCAAGATTGGAGGTAGAGGAAGATGTGCTAGCAGAGGCAAGCTTAGAGGTAAAGAAAGAGATATTGGTAGAGATAGCTCTCTTGGTCCACAATGTGGACTTGAAAATTGAAATGGAGTAGGGTTCTCTACAATGCACAACTTTAGGCCTGAAATGCATGATGGTCCACTAAATATAATTTAGAGCCTTCAAATGCATAATACTAGTCTTAGTGTACTAATCAAATATTTATATTTTGTAGATTCCCCCATCATATGCCAATAGATTGTTAAAATAGGTGACCAGAAAGTCAATCGAATTGGGCTTTTGTAAAGTATTTTCGACAATTTTGATGTAATCTAATATTTATGTTTTTGAATAAAAGTAATATTCAAACTATGGCTTGATTCTTTGTTGTGTTTACATATTGAGTTAATATTTACTTAACTGCACGACAAAGCCCACAAACCAAACGAATAAATCCAAGTGGTTGCGCTTCGCATTGGTTGACGGCCATGAAACCAACCCCAATGGATTGGTCTAAATGTTTCAAGTTGAGGACCTCGAGATAGGGTATCGAGTGTCTTATAGAGATTTGCACTAAGTACTGCAACCGTGTTTCGTCGGCAGGAGACACGTAATGATTATTCGATTTGCATGTGAATAATAAATCGAACCAAATGAAGGTTTATTGTTTAACATGTTATTATCATTAGTGTTTAATCGCTGCAATAAGATATTACTTACAAGTTAATATTTTGTCCAAAGATGGAATATTATGGGGTGCTCGATATATTGAGGATTGTTGTACCATTGTTTTGAATTTTTAATTGTGTTATTTTAAGCATTCAGAGGCATAATGTCTGAAACATTGACTAAAGCTAAAGATTTTCTTGAGAAGAGGTTTTATCAAGAATGAGAAAGCTGAAATTGGTATATTCTTTATAAACCTAATTTAAAAAAGGTACATTGACAAAACCAATGTCAAGGGGTATAAGTTTTACAGTGCCACAACTAAATTGATTTTCGAGTCAATAAATGCTAGGTTCTTTAAGGATGTTGGGTTTGCGGGGGTAGATATGGTTAAGGACATAGTCTTTGAAGAGAAATATGTTAATATTCCCACGGGTACCATTGATATTGTTAAGGATTTCGTTCCTAACAGTATTAACGGTGCAATAAATCAAGACAATATCATAGAACTCCCATTCAAAAAACTATTACAGAAGAATAAACTCCAACATCTCCATAACCTTTGCCACTAAGATCCACTAGAGAAAGGAGAAGTCCATTGTCGAATGATTACATTATATTTCTCCAAGAACATGAAGTTGGCATTGGAATGATGGAAGATGATCCTATCAACTTTCATCAAGCCGTGGAATGTTCTAATCTCAAATGTAGATTGATGCCATGAATGAAAAAACTAAGTCCATGAAAAACTATGACGTTTGAGAACTTGTCCAGTTGCTAGAAGGTACGAAGCCCATTGTTTGCAAATGGATATTAACTAAAAGGGACTCGGAAGGTAATATGGAGAGATATAAAGCACGTATTGTTGCAAAGGGCTATAAGGGCAAGAAAAGAAAGAAAGAATATAGAGTGGAAAAATGTCTATAGAGCATATTGGACAAACTCCATGATTGCGGACCCGCATACTAAAGGATTGCCACCCAAAAGGTTTCATGAGTACACTGCTACTATGGGTGTCATATCACTTCAAGATGTTTAACTTAATCAAGATATACAGTTTATGTGGGAGTTTGTAATTTTTGAATGTTCATGTTGAAGACATTTTTGTCATACAGTTTATAGTTATTAAAGGTCATTTTCTGCAGAAATGAGCCTTATAGTTTTATTTTTGCACTCTAATTCTATTATGATTTGATCTTACTAAAGTTTAAGGAGGACCAATTGAAAATAGGCGTGCTATAAATCACATTGCACGAAATTTCCATTCTACGCATCCACATCATGATCCATGTCATTCAATTGTATCAATGTTGTGACCATTGATGTGTTGAGTTATGATAGATATAATGTAGCACCCCCTACAACATTATACTTAATTACCACTAATTCATATACCATTTTCTTCATTTCAACTCATTCTATAAACATAATATAAATTCTATTATCAATATATCACACATATACCATAAGAGATAATTGATATCGCCAATAATTTTTTTATATACTTTCCCACAAGTGTACACAACCTAAAAAAAAAAAAAAATAACCAACGTCCATCTGTACAACAAATTAAAAGCAAACCTAAGAACACTAGGATGTATACTACGCATAGTCCAAAAACTCCAACTTTCGATGTCACGACTGACCTACCTATTTAGAATAACGACACGGCACAAAATATGATGATTTAATCCGTGCAACCTATCTCCTGAAAAGTGTGTGGCAATGGATGAGTTGCCTACTCAATAAGTATAATCTTTCGGTCTATATATATACACACAAGCAACCAATCAGGTATAAAGCAATTGTACCAACACAACCAACATGCGCCATACATTATCAACATATGTAAGGAAACACATAGCTATAATCAAACATTAACTCAAGACATAATAGATGCATTCTAATTTGTTTTCTTAGGGCCCACTTAACCAAATTGGAGTGCAACACTCAATGAGTTTTGCCGGCTCTCACCATCATCACCATCTTAATCACAATACTCCTTATATTTTTTTTCTCTCTCTCTTTTTTTTTTATATCACACAGTACACAGCTGGTGTGCATCCCATTCTCACTAATACCACACAGCACAGCTCGTGTGTATCCCATCTCCACTGACACCACACATCACACAGCTCGTGTATATCCCATCTCCACTGACACAACACAACACACAACTTATGTGTATCCCAGCATCTCCATTGATCAATGACAACACACAACTCATCATTGATCATATCATCTAAGCCATTGAATGTGTCCCCAGTTAGGTAAGCCATTGTTTCATTTTAATTCCTAACATCAACATCATTAACCTCCCTATTCAATTTCATGTAATAATTATTCTTTTGTAAATAGCTTCCCTATACGATCTCAATTCACCAACAACTATACAATTACATAATCAATAATCCAACATCCATGCAAAACAATCACAATTGGACGTATAATAGCAATTTTACAGTTATAGAGGTAATCCTAATAATCACTAACATCCACGATCAAGTATAGATAGACAGTCCATATAAATAGATACATATAATCCAATATTCCACATATGATACTCATATAAGCACACACACACACACATATATATATGTATATAAATCCAACAATCAATATTTATATTCATATATATATATATAAACCAATTAGCTCTACTTACCTCAAACCTCAAAACTATTCAGTTAGCCCAAAGAACTGCTCAACCATCCACTTTATCGTCACGCTATAGTAATTATAATATATATCATCAGTATCTCGTAATTATCGTAAATTCTTAATAAGACATTATATAATATTCGTATATTTTTCACTAATCTTTTATTTTCTATTTATATCGTAATTCAACCCTCCATTACATTTCTTTTAAATAATTAAAGTTTCAGGCATATATTTATTTTATCAACTAACTTATATGAATTCATTCTATCAAACCCTCATATCTTTATAACTACTATTCTTAATAATATTTCTAGCTTAAACTATTATGAAAATCTTATATTTTCTTAAATATATCTTTTCTAATATTTTCATTAATTTCTATCAGTTCCTTGCTACTATATACTATGATTAAACAGTAATGTATATAATTAAGTATTTAGTCAATACCCCCAATAAAATTGAGTAAATTAACTACAGTAGTGATTAAATCTAACAATCTAGTAATTTTAATTACCCAACTATAACAATCTTAAATCAAATGTGATATTATTCAACACTAATTTAACTTGTCAAACTCATAAGTTTTTCGATTGAACTGTAGATCGGCCAACATAAACTATATTAGTAAATGAACTAATTAAATAATATAATTATATAAATTAATATAAATTTAAAATAAAGATTTCTTACCTCTATTCTTCGTCCTCAACGAGAGAAGAAATTGCAATTGCTTTTCTTTTTCAATGTAAATTTGGTTTTTGTTTAAATTTGAGTCTGTGTGTGTGTTTTAAATTGTGGCACAAACATATATTCATGAATGATGAGGTGGTGGGGAGTGGCTTGACACATCACTTTCCACCCCTTTTTACTATTATTATTTTTATATATTTTATTTAATCTTTTTAATAATTATCAGCATCCTTCTTAATTTTTTAATTAAGATAATTTGCTCCCAAATATTATAATGAGTTCCGATTTACTCCGTTCAAGTTTTAATATATTTTAATTTGAACCTATAGTTGATTTATAATTAAGTCAAAATTTTCTTAATAATTACCAATTAAACTCTCAATTATTTATAAAATCCTACGGACATCACAATTCTCCCCTCCTAACAAACATTTCATCCTCAAATTTAACTAACTTACCTGTTTAATTAAATAAGTAGGGATATTTGTCTCTCATATGATCATCGACCTCCCAAGTTGCCTCTCTTGGAGACTGATGACTCCACTTCACTTACACTAGTGGTATCTCTTATTTCTTAATTTTCTTAGACTTATGTCTTTGTTGGCTCTTCGACTTATGTCAACTCCTCAAAAATCTCTATCTCTGGTTCACGGATGATATGGCTAGGATCAGATCGATATCGTCGTAGCATCGACACATGGAAAACATCATGTATCTGTGACAACTCTGATGGAAATGCTAGTCGACATGCTAATGGTTCGATTCTTTCAATAATTTCATACGGCTATCTCGGACTCAACTTCTCTTGCTTGCCAAATCTCAAGATCCCCTTCCATGGAGATACCTTCGGAAACACTTTATCACCTATTCCATATTCCATTTCCATTCGGTGTTTACCAACGTAACTTTTTTGTCGATCTTGGGCTACTTTCAGACACTTCTTCACTATCTGTATCTTTTCCACCGTTTCTTGCACCAATTCCGGACCTTCTAGCTGTCGTAATCCCTTAATATCTGAACATATCGGACTGCGACATCTTCTTCCATATAAAGCTTCATACGGGGCCATACCAATACTAGAATGGAAACTATTATTATACGCAAACTCCATCAAATGTAGGTGATCATCCCAGTTGCCCTTGAACTCCATTGTACAAGCCCTCATCATACATTCCAGGGTCTGAATTATTCTCTCCGACTGCCCGTCAGTCTGCAGTACTGAAATGTAATTTTGTGCCCAATGCTCTTTGTAAACTTCCCCAAAAATGTGAGGTGAATCAAAGATCTCTGTCTGACATAATAAATACGGCACCCCATCTAATCTCATGATTTCAGAACCATACAATTCAGCTAACTTATCCAAAGATTCACCTAGTTGTATCGGCAAGAAATGAGTTGATTTGGTCAACATATCTACAATTACCCAAATAGCATCATGCTTCCTAAGTGTACGTGGCAACCCTATGACAAAATCCGCAGTAATATTTTCTTCTGGTATTCCTAAAGGTCAAAGTTTACCAGCTGGTGCCTGATGTTCTGCTTTTACCTGCTGATGTGTCATACATTTAGCCACAATTTCTGCGACATCCTTCATGTATGCCACCAGTAGTACGGTCTTAAATTCCGATACATCTTTGTAGTACCAAGATGCATAGTATATGGTGCATTATGAGCTTCTTGCAAAATTTCCTTTCGTGACCCATCTATGTTGGGTACACAAATTCGCTCCCTATTCATAATCACTCCACCAGCTCTTATCCAAAACTTTGATTTCTTACCCTATTTCATTCTCTCCAACATCCATAATAAGAAATGATCCCGAGTCTGTGCTTCAATGATTTGATCCAAAAAGTCTAGCTTAAGTTGCAAGGCTGCCAACAATCCCGCTATATGATCAACTTCCAATTTCGTATGCATAGATCTCATTTCCAGCAGAAATGTCAAATTGTGACTTCCCAAATTGGCTAATGTACCTAAACTCTTTCTACTCAAAGCATTTGCTACCACGTTAGCCTTTCCTGGATGGTAGTCAATAGTGCAGTCATTTAAAAGTCTACAGTCACATGATTAACTCTGGCCTGGGATGCATGATTTTGAGGAATCAACACTTGGGAAAGTGACTCCTCCATCAGTGAAGTCAAAGATGGGTAGGCCAAAAAAAGTTAGGAGGAGGGATGAAAATGATTCAGAGAGACTGGAAAAGTGTCAAGAAAAGGGCTTAACCCACACATATAGTATCTACCTCAGAACAGGACACAATAAAAGAAGCTCCACCAACCCCCCTCATCCAAACTCAAGAGAAAGACAGGTATTGTCACTTTATATACTAAGATAATACATAATTTCATAATAATTTAATACAGCTTTTTTTGGCTTTTTCAGCATCCACATGTTCCAAAAGATGGAGCTGGAACATCATATGCAACAGAAATGCCACAATTAGATGAAAGGATTAACCTGAATGAGGTATATTTTAAATATGACTTTTTACACATAAAGTATGGTGATTTTAACTTAAATTTATCTTGTGCAGATTCCTGCTCCCAATAGTCAGAATCCATTTTCACAGTCTAAGCTATTGTTTCCTTTAGATGAGGTACTTTTCCACAGTCTTAAATATGAATTTTGACACTTTGGAATTGATTTAAACTTACATATATTTGTGCAGATTTCAAAGTCACAAATTGAGCCTTTATTTCCACTCCATGATGTATGTATTCATGCAAATAATACTTTCATTATGCACTAAAGGTGATTGAAATTCATTTCCTACAGATACCACAAGCATCTCAGTTGGCATCAACTCAAGCTTCACAATCAAGGACACATGAGGTAGATTTATTATAGTTGTAATACCTTGAAAAACAGTTTTTTCAATTTTAATATGTGGATTACCCTGACATATATCTTGTGCAACTTTCACAGTCACAAATTGAGCCATTATTTCCCCTCCATGAGGTATATATTCATGTAAATAATACTTTCATTATGCACTAAATGTGATTGAAATTCATTTCCTACAGATACACAAACATCTCAGTTCATGACATCAACTTAAGCTTCACAAACAAGGACAAATGGGGTATATTTGTTACATTTTTATACCTTGAAAAAAGTTGAAAAGCTACATACTTGTCTTATTGCAGATGCCTGGAATTTTTCAAAGGTTAAGAAGACCATCCTTTACTTAACCTACAACATCAATGCAGAGGCCAACTTTTGTTTCACCAAGGTCTACACAATTCAGTTCACCATTTCAGGTAAGTAAATTTATATTACTTTTTCTTTGATTTCATTCATAAGATTTCACTTGTAAATTAATCAAAATATTTTGGATTTAGATGTCCCCACAACCTGAACAAAGACTTGTAACTAGCCAACCACCATCCAGCAACAATGTGCAAGTATTTAATTTTAGCTTATTGAGTTTTTTTTTTTTTTGTTCACGATACATTTCCAATTACTCAACAACCTGCACATTCACATATGCAGAGTACTCAACAGCCTTCACAAAGGCCAATCCTACATGCTCCAAGAAAGAGAAGACAACGAGCTACAATATCTAAATCAACAAAAATACAAAAAAAAAGGCTGAAAGTTCAAGTACAAATACCAATTTCTAGAGAGATTATTGTCGATCCATCAGGCCAACTTTGACTAATAGATTGAAAAGCCTTTCTGCTTCATATAGGCCAGACACTGGGTCAAGCTCACCCAAGGGACAAGATGCATCAGGAAGAAAGATTGATATAGCCTCAGAGTTGAATGCACATCATTTAAGTGTTTTGGTATGAACATTGAAGGATGTAAGTGTTTTGATAGGCACATTGCAGCATTTGAGTTTTTTGGTATGCACATAAAAGGATTTAAGTGTTTTGGCAAAAACTTTTGTAATGTAACTATGAGCGTTAATTTTTTCGTGTCTAAAAATTAAAACACAAGAAAATTATCACAAATAAATATATATATTTGATAGATAAAAGTGGGTATAGTCTCTAGTTGATCCTCTTATTCTTCTCTTCAAGATACATTTGACAAATTCAAAAGTAAAATCTTCTGGTAGATCTTCCCTTGACTTGAATTTGAATTTCTATAACGTTAATTCAAGGGCTCACGCCTGTACTCCCGAAGTGAACGATATAGTCTTGACTTGGAATTTGATGATTTGAAAATGGATTCGCCACTTGGATCTTCTTGAGAGGATATTTGAATATTTATAACGTTAATTCGAGGGCTTAGTGGCATGTAATCCCGAATTAAACACTATAATTTATGGCGTACCTTCGACAAAAGACTAGATCTTTGCTTTGAATGCCTTTTAATATTCTTGAGCTTTGAAGAACCGTGTGGAGAGAATTATTTGCAATCTTCCTCTACTTTGTTCTTCATTCTCTAGCTCCGTGTGTTTTGAATGAGTTTCAGGGACCACTTTATATATGTGTTAAAGAGGTAGAGTTGTGATACACCTTAACACATTTTGTATTATCTCTTTATAGTTTAATTTAAAGAAACAAATACATCATATATTTGGAATGACATGATTGGTCAATTTGACATTATCTCTTAATATTTGTATTTTTTAAAGAGATAAGTATCACAAATATTTGTCTTGATTTGATTGGAACATACAATCAATTGCTCCACATGGCGCTGTCTGATTGGCTAAAATCTTTGACTGCGAAACATGATTTAGTTGGCCGGAACATTTCATTTTGTCACTTGTCGGCCATTAATTTGATGACAAAATATATATCAAAATATCAATTAAATTGACTATTTATATTTGGAATTAATTTAGTAAATTTTAAAATATAAATAAAAATTAATAATTAATATATTAATTTACACTTGTCATAATTCAATTGGACATGAAATTTTATATGTTTGTAGTAACATGGCATTCTTTTAGTGTTTTGTTGTGCTACAATGATGGATTATTTGATTAAGATTTAAGCGTTTTGGCAGAAGCTTTTATAATCTAACATGACATTGTTTAGGTGTTTTGTTGTGCTACAGTGAAGGATTATTTAGTTAAGTGTTTTGTTATGCTACAGAGAATTTAGTCATTCATTTTTGTTGTTTTTGTACTACTCTGTTCTTGAAGTATATTACAGGGAATAAATTCAAATACATCCAAAATACATAAATTAAATTACAATATATTAGTATATTCAAAATGAAATCAACTACAAAGTAGAACATCCAAATACATCCATTAAATTGTAATATATTAGTACATACAACATATAATTACTTCAATAATACTGCAACAAGCAAAACAACAAGAACTAAGAAAATGCCTTCATCATTCTTTCATTTGCTTCAAGTCTCTTGATATTAGATGTCAAGTTCTTGCATATAGATAGTACTTCTGCAAAATCGTCCTCCATTTTCACATATATGGACTGAGCCTCTTCTTTGAATTTAGTAGATTGGGTTGACGTTAATTGTGAAATTTTTTCAGAAATACTAACTGGGCCCAACCAATAAAAAAGGTTACATTCATTTGTTCTACTATTACAAAATAATTTTTCCTCACTTTTTTTGCTTGGACCCACTCTGCAAAGAGTGGAGAACTACAACTCTAATTGCGGCATTTTTTGGCAGTAACACTTTGGATTTCTATATTGTAAATCAAATTTTTCCTCTTTGAAAGTGGACTTTCGAGAAACAAAAGATATACTACAAAAATAACAAAAATAAATATCATAAAAATATTGTAAAAATAAAAAGAATATTAAATAATTAATTAGAAATTTTTTTACCTGGAAGAGAAATTAAGCTTGTAGCAGCCCAACCCTATTCTGGTGTAGTATGTTTGTGGGACGATGTTAAGTTGTATATGTAATGAAGGAAAAGGGTATTTTGGACCATCTCACAACCAAAAAAGTTGAAAGAGGTGCAAGAAACGCCCCTACTCTCATTTTGAACCTCGTGCGCAACACCTTCTATCAGTTTTGGACGGAGGGGGTGTTTTTTGCAGTATTTCAAAATTCACAGGGTATTTTATGGCTATTTATTTAACACAGGTAAATTTTATGCAATTTTAGCATATTACAAGGGGTATTATGCAATTTTCCCCCAAAATAAATTTGTCTGGATCAAAAATTCACTGAACTTATTTTAATTGGACCCAAAATCCACCCCAGCTTGTTGTCGTGCCCACTCCGACCCTTGTCGCCTCCGCCATAGTTGGATCTGGACCTGCCCTTGCTCAATTGGTCTAAACCATAAAATCTACTGATTTAAATTTATTTTCTATTCAATTAATTATTATATTTTTTTCTTCAGAAAATATATTATTATTTAAAATATTATTAAGATATTGTCATATATTTTAAATATGATTATAAGTAAATAAAAATAAATAAATAAAATATACTGGCAAAGATCATCCTAAGAGAGGCTCAAGGCAGTTTCCGTAAAATAAAGGGTGAATTGCATAAAACCCTCCCGTATTTTAATTTTTTAGCTAAAAACCCCCTATGTTAATTTTATAAGCAAAAAAGCTCCTGTTTTTTTTAAAATAATGTATACTTCCTCCCTCCGTTAATTAGGGTTAACGGTGTTAAATTTGTAAAAGAATTGACCGTTATGACTTTGTAATGATAGCCATTGATTTTCGCTAGATAAAAATGAAGGGTCCAGATTTTAATTTATTTTTAAATATATATTTTTTTTATATATATACATATAGTTATATATATATACACATTTATATATATGTCTATTTATATATCTATACATAATATATATATATATACTCAGCGGCAGTAGCTATGGCCGCCCGTCGCCGCCCAGACCCTAGGCAACCTCATCGTCGCCCTTCTGCAAGAAAAACGGGCGACGGTGAGGACGCCCAGATTCGATTTGGCCGTCCTCACCGTCACCTGTCGATCTGGGCGACCCTCGTCGCCCACATCGTTGGCGAGGAGATGGGGGGAGGCCCTCGTTCGTCGTCTTCCCTCCCCTTTTTTTTATTTTAATTTTTTATATAAATTTTGTTTATAAATATATATAATATTAAACAATCTGAATTTAAAAATTTTATTTTTTGAAAAATAAGTAAAAATAATTTATTTTTTTAAAATTTAAAAATAATAATATAAATATTAAATTTTATTTTAAAATATGGTAATTGTAATTAAATATAATTATAAAATTAAAATATATTTCAATTAAATAATAATTTAATTTTGTTATTAATATATTTGTTATAATTGACTTTTATTTATATTCATGTAAATATTTAAACTTGAAAGGTTGATTTAGTATATTAAACTTTGTATTATGATTTGCTAATTAAAATTTAATTAAAAATCATATATTTTTAGTATTTTAATATTTAATTAATATATTTTATAAATAAATATAATTTATTAAATATATCAAACTAAATAATAAATAATTAATAACAATATACCATTTATTAAAATATATTTAAACTAAAATAGTAATTTTCTTTTGTATATCAAATAAAAGAGTAAAATAGACATTTATAAATAAAAATAATGTAAAAAAGTATTAAAAAGGAAAGCCCACTCTCATTTAGGCGAGTGAAATGTAGTCTCTGTTAATTTCTAATAGAGATGGGGTTTTTTGCTACTTTTTAAATAACAAAGGGTTTCTTTTATCTATAAACATAATATAGGGAATTTTGTGCTATTTTTTTAAAATACAGGGGGTGTTATGCAATTTATCCTAGAATAAAAACTCACGTCCAGCCCCGACCCGCTCGCCCGCCCCCATTTGTCTTTCGGATCCAAAGCGAATCATGTAAATGTACAATACAAATTCCATAACGTACAACATTACTTTCAGACTCACACTGCATTCCACCGCAGACGGTCGTTCCTCCTTTTCCCCAAATCCGTGGATTTCCTTTGGTCTCTCATTCTTGCATCCAGGCGAAGCAAAAGAATAAACCAAGAAAGAGCCTCGTCCACCGCCTTCCCCACGCATTGTATTTTTACATACACCTGGTTTGTATCTACATCACCGCAGGACAATTATTCATGGGTGGGAAAACCCGGAAAAAGATGAATAAATCGAATAGCCGCCGCCCTCATTCCGGCAACGGCGCCCTCTTTGTGGAAGGTGGATTGTTGTCTGATTGGTCTGCCTTCAGTTCTCCTCAGTCCAGAGGTCTCTGTCACTCGCTGAGTTGTTTGGTTATGCACTAGGTTAATAATTGTTCGTGGAGTCGTCTTATTTTGTTTTAATGATTCTCTTGTTTAGGGAGGAGACAGAATAATGGAGGAAGTAGGGATTCAAGATCTGGGGCTGGAAAAGGGATCAATCCTGATTCAAAGTCCGGGTCGGTTTCGGGTCGGAGAAGCGACAGTAACAAGAGTAGAGGGAATGCAATTTGTTATCTGTATCCTCAGGTATGTAGTTGTTTCAATTCGCTGAAGTGGTTGATTTGAATATGATCTTTTTTTGTTCTTTTCCAGATTTGTTTGGTTCTATTTTTAAGGTTTTTTTCTTTGTTGAGAGAGAAAGGTAAATATCAATGTTTGTGTGTTTGATAGTTTTCAGTATGTTTGGTTTCGAATTTTTTACTAGTATAAGATAAATAAAGAATAGTTAAGACACACTAGACTGAAATGGGTTGTAAAAATATAGACGAACACATTTAAGATTCGGGACAAAATGAAAACGAACACGGCGCTAATTTGCCATCCACCGTTGACCCACGTACCTACCTTCCATCAAAATTCCAACCAGAAGCAGCAGCAGCAGCCTCTCCACACTTTTCAAAGCTTTCCCTCTTAGTAAAACTTCGACACCTTAGCCTTACATTACATGTATAGTAAAACCAATACATACACACAAAACATGCACACACACCCTCCACAACGTGTAGTTTAATAAGCCAACCCAATCACTTGTGAGCTACCTCCATATTGCCACCTCAACCCCCCCATCTCAGCCCACCAATATACACTGTTCTACTACCCTTATATAAATCCCACTCACTCTCTGCTAGATCATACATTCTTGTTCTGCCGTTTTGTATTCTTGTTGAGAAAAGGCAGGTACATTTTTTTGTGATTCTTGGACTTCTTTTTTGTTGAATTCTTCGATTTTGTTTTCTACACTCGTCATTGTTTGAAGATAACTCATGCTGGTCGAGAAGATTTCCTTTTATTTTTAGAGGAAAAAAGTGTGAATGGCTTGATACTTGCCCTTGCTCTTGCACGTGAGTTTACAATTCTTATGGTATGGTTGCTTTCCTTTTTGACTTATTTGGATCAGATGATGTGGTGACGGAGATTATCGGGATGGATGGCCTTTGTAATTGCTACTTATTCTTTACTGTGATTATAACAAATAACGAGCTGAATGTATTATATCCAATAAGAGAAAGCTTTACTTGATTTGATATAGTGAAGTGTTTTATCTAAATGAAATTCTGAACTCATTTTGATGTAAGTGTTTCTTTTAAAAAGAAAAGGCTGAATCCATATTATAGTTCTTTTGGTTTGTCTTTACTATGATAAAGTTTCTGGAAAATATGGCAATAAGTTGGAATATCTTGTTTGAAATTTTGTGTTGACAAATTCTTTTTTTTCTTTAATGGATTATTTCTAGGAAAATGCACCAATAGATGAAAGTGAAGATTGTGAGAACAATTTGGTTGTTTCAGAACCTGTAGTCTTGGTTGATTCAGAGAAGACTCCAATAGTTGCCTATATAGATGAAGAGCCTGGCAACGAATCTTTGAATGTGGAATATTTGTATGACTACACTACAAGCTTTATGCTGGACGAGAGCTTGCATAGAGGGTTGGGGTTCTATGATGAAGTGGAAACAAGTTCAGATGTAATTGGATCCTCATCTAAAATGGAAGAGAAAGAGAGTGGCTCTGTTGACTCGTCTTCCGATGGGAAGGTGATACGGGTGCTGATAACGATCTTCACGGTGAAAATGCTGAAACAGGGGATGATCTGGTGGCTGAGATGTCGGATCTGGACGAAAATCCAGGTTATGTTTTAATAGGAGGCAGAAAAATATATACACATGATATCACTGATGAGGATGACGAGGATGATGATGAAGAAAGCTCAGGCTCTTCTGCCTCAGAAACTTGCTCTGCAACATCAGAGAGTGATGGCTTGTCATATAGTGGTTCAGACATTGATGATGAGGTTGCTGCAGATTATTTTGAGGGAATTGGTGGCATTGACAAGGTTGTCAATGTTGATCAGCTGCTTGGACAGGTTTCTGATGTGTCTAGTGATGACACTGATTCTGTAGAGAGCTTTGATGAAACACTGCAGAAGTTGGGTGGCATTGCTCTTCAGGAGGCATCAAGGGAGTATGGAATGGAAAATCCTGTATTTGGAAGAAAATATCGCACAAAATGTAAAAAACCAGTACCTGTTAAGTATGATGCATCATTTGCTATAGATGACTTAATGCTTGTTAAGGATCCAAGAACTGTTTATGGGAAGAAGAAACATGTTGCTAGACTTCCACAGTCTTGGCCTGCTGAGGCTCGCAAAAGCAAAAAGCTTAGGAAAATACCAGGTAAGGGTCTTCTGTTATGTTTAGTTATCAAATAGTTGATTATTTCATAGTGGTAATTTATTGGGATATAAGCATGTTTTGCGGTTACTGTATTTCATTAAAGGAGTTATCTTTTGTGCAAGTCCTGTTTGAATTTTCTTTCATGATCAAATAGTGGTGGTTGAATTTCAGAAAGTGTAAAGGATTGTAAGTCCCTAAACCTTCAAAATTGTCTTTCAAAGAGAGTCTTTTTATGTCTCTGTGCTCTTAATTATTTTACATTTTTTTTACAATTTTGATATTTGGCTAGCTGGCTTTTAATGGCCACACTTGGCAATTTCAGGAGAAAAAAGAAACATCGTAAAGAAATGATTGCTGCAAAACGTCGGGATAGGATGATTCGCCGTGGTGTAGATCTTCAGAAGATAAATTTGGTAAGTGCTAACTCATAACTCCTAAGAAACTCGTATTTGACGCTCTCGTGTGTCAGTTGCTGGCTGAGAAATTGAATTTGAGTGATTGTGTTTTGTTAAGTTTCTGGTTTTCTTTTATTACCTCCACTCCTCATCTTAATCAGCATGGCCATGGTTGGTCCATGTTTTGTCTCTAAATTTTATATTCTCTTTCGAAGGGCTTCTCTCAAATAAGAGTTGTTGCTTTTGGAATTCATGCATGAAAAAGATCTGACAACTGAGCTCTGTTTGTTCTTCTATATTTCCTCTAGTATAAATATATCACCTTGCTTTTTCAAATCTAGAGTGACTGATGTCATCCTCTCTTGTATTATAGAAATTGCAGCAGATAGTTCTTGATGGTGTAGATATGTTCTCATTCCAGCCCATGCACCCACGTGATTGTTCTCAGGTATGGTTTGTGTTCTGAAGCTAGTGAACAGATATATCTCAGTATCTGCCGAACCCCTCTTTTGCACACCCATTCTCTTGTTGAAAATTTTGATTTTTTTTTTTAATCCTTTTGATTCTTATTTTTTTATCTACATGTAACATATCTGAGATACCGCTAATTTTTGAACTTACTATAGTGATGGGCATCAAGAGGTGTTCATACATTTTTATGTATTACTGATACACAGCGCATGTGTCACATTTTCATGCAATTGCATGAAAATGTCAAAAAATCTGCATTTTATGTCTGCACTAAAAAAATTGGTTGATTCCTTTCTCTTTCTTGTAATTTATTATATGCCGAACAAGAATATAATTGTGAGAAATGACTCATGCAACTTAGATAACATCTGAAGTTGAGATCTAAATATACTCACTTCTAACATTGTGTTCAACATTACATTTTAATGTCTCTGCCTCTTTTCTTTAACCTTTGGTTTGGTTTTACAGGTGCGTAGATTAGCTGCCATTTATCGCTTGCGAAGTGGGTGTCAAGGCTCTGGCAAGAAGAGGTGAATTTTGTTATGTTCATATTTGTTCTGTGCGTGTATAATGGTGAAAGCTAGAAAATTTGGTCGATGGGGTAAATGAATAATTTATAAAACTATTTTCATATTTCTTTGTGGTGTTAAGGAGATAAATTGTTTTTTATCATTTGGTGTCTGTTTTTCTTCTCTTTTAATAAATATCTACCTGTTTTCTGCCATATTAAGAGTATTTTGATGGGGTATAAATACTTCCACGTAAACATTTTCTTATGTTTACTTCTCCCCTAGATGAAACGTGGTTGTTGTGGGATTGAATTTTTTCATCCTCTAAAATATCCCTTCAAAAAGTTTTTAGGGATCTGGTCATTACTTTAATTATTACACATCTATACTATATAAAAGTATGAATTCTCTAGGTGTTTGTTGCCGATTGCGTAAAAACACTCATATCCTTACTTCAGTAATTTTTAATAATACAAAAAAGATAATTTAATAGTTCTTATACCTCAAAACCCCTTGGACCATGAAAAATATATCGAAGTAGTTGAAAGGAATTAGAACTACTAAATAGTTTCGCTTTTTGTTATAATTTTGTCTTTTTGGTGACTACCTTTTATTTATTCATCAATCTATATGATTTCTTCTTAAAAACAATGAACAATTAGTATACGAATAAATTTTAAAATATTTGAAATAAAAAGAAATCAGTGAAAGAATAGTAGGAAAAAAAGTAATGTGTATAATTAATATTAATAAATAAGGTAAAACTCTAAAAATTGAGAATAAACAATATTGATTACATTTAAAAGTAAGATTTTAGAAAATACTATATACTAACATATTAGTAGTTGACTAAATCACAATTGTATACTAACAAAAAAAGAAGTATTTATCTTTAGAATAACTTTATATAACTTAAGGTTACAAAAGTAAATAAGTATTAAGAATAAAAATAGTTATCAATGAATAAAGTACTATTTTTTTTAATTAAAAATTGAAAATTGCTTAAAAAAATTAAATTACTGAGAGAATCTCTTATTACTTTAGTTTGTGGATATTAGATAATCATGTATGCACATAAAGATTAAGTGGGTGATTGTGTGAGTTTATAAGCTCTTTAAAATATCTTATTAAGCTCTACAAAATTGTTTGGTAAATTTTTTTCTATGGAGCTTATAAGATCTCAAAATAAGATGTTCATGATCTTACAAGCTTTTTAAACAAAATGTAAGCTCAACCATATTTTTTATAAGATCTTTTAAACTCTTTAATCTTAATATTCAATAGACAAACTCACTCTTACAATTTTGTGTATTTCACTTTTGTTCTTCATATTATTGATGCTTACTCCCCAAAGCAACTATCTATTTATATGATTTTAAATTCTAATAGTTAACTCAATGATTTTTTAGACATTAGTACAATATAAAGAGTTATGATTCAAAACACTCTAATATTCTATAAGCTCTGAGCTCTTATTTTATCCAAATTCTTTAGTTAAAAGCTTATTTCTAAGATATAATTCAACATTTGTAAGCTCTTAAAACATCTTATAAGATGTAGGAACATATAAGATGTTTTAAATAAGTTGAACATCCTCTAAGTTTGTAAAGACATAATATATTATTGAATGAGAAATAAATAATACCAATTAGATTCATATAAATAAGATCAAGAAGTCACACTAATAATATGAAATTAAAAATTGCAAATAAAGGCAAAAAAGAAACATTTATTAAATAATATATCAAATTTAGAAGTTAATGAAGAATGTAAACAATATTTTGACATAGTTATAGGACCTTATGATATAAATACTGGTACTACGGATGTGTAATTAGATTTTGATTAACAATTGTTAATAAATATTTAGTTTAAAATCATTTCACATCAATAATTTAAAAATAAAAGACATCAGTATGATAGTAAAAGAAAATATATATTATACACAAAAATAATAAAATAAATAAAATTAAAAACACAGCAAATTGCAAAAAAAAAAACCTACAAATAAAACACGATTAATTTTATTAAATTAGAATTTCTTATAAAAGTCCAAAATAAGGCTATTTTATTTTAATATTGAATTCTTTTGGTATATAATATTTTACTTCTGCACTAATTTGTTCCAGTACAAGATCATCAAATATAATAATTGATAAACAAAATAAAATTTTCAATTTTAAGGATTAAATTTATTTATTTAATAGTATCACATATAGTAGAAGTAAATTGCAAATGATAGAATTAAATGGTTATGAAACAATTATTATTTTGAATATAATTGTATATGATAATGTTCCAATAATAGAAATATAAATAAAATTATGAGATTATCTTATCTATAGCAAATAAGTGAAATAATTGCCTCTAAATATATGTTTCTACCTACGTTCTAGTTTTTACAAAAGAATTTATACATCTCTCAGCCTTTACATCAACAAAAATATGTATATATTTTACAAAATCCATTCCTTTCATTAAGTTATATTTATATTTATATATTCATCAATATATATATATATATATATATATATATATATAGATGCATTTACATATTCAGAATTCCTCAATTACACATGAAACAGTTTGATTTAACTCTAGTAATAAGAAAATTTCAAAAAATCATTCAAACAGATTTGTTTCTACACATTCTCCAATCCCACCACCAAGTACCATTTCCTGAAAACCAAACTCCCCAAAAGTTCCGAAACAAATACAGGTATATATAGTCTAGTACAAAGAAGCGGATATATATCTGCTGCGACCATTTCACCTGAATGTTGGCAGAGAACCTGCCGGCATAAGGTGGGTACAGTGATCTAGTCTTATAAGTTTCTTGCTTCAATGTATTAAATTCAAACTAGGAAGCAGTTGGGACCGATTGACTGAGTTTTGAATTCTTGGGTTATTGTCAAATGCCACTATCTTTTATAGTTTATGATCATATTCACAGGAGGTAGGGTCAGGGATTTATTTGAAGTTCTGCTTTATTGGCTCAATTTTTGTGTGGAATTGGTGGTGTTTTATTCTTTTCATATGTTAGTTTTCTAACTATATTTGAAGTTGGCACTGGCAGTAGTTATGGTAATCAATTATTATTATCATAGTGAAAAAGAGAAGTGCCTATCGGATGAGAGTCTAGTGTGTCCATGGAATGCTCTTATAGTTTATGCAATTGGGAGAATAGTGTACTGAATGAGGACATTACATCTATGCCGTGTCGTGTCTTTCAGGCGCCCTCCAAAAAGTTGTTGCCATGTATTCTGAAATGATTTCGTTGTGCTATGCATATAGAATTTGACTTTCTAGGAAGTCTGCTTGTGTTGGGAAGGAAGGGGATGTGGGGTTGATTTGCATAGTTTGTCAGTCTCCCTTACTCACTTGCATTATTTGCCAGTTATCCATAGTTCAGGTTGTAGCTGGAGTTACCTTTGGGGAAACCATAAATGTTAATCATACATGTATATAAACTTGTGCACTTCTTCATTTGGAAATCCAGCTTTCTGCAGCAATCATTGTGTACGAAATCTTAAATGAACTTGGTATTTTGATTCTTAGATTTGTGATTGTGACGCGAACACATCATGCATACAAAAAACCCTCCCGGACTGTCCCCCCCCCCCCCCTTTTTATTTTGGGTAAATTACATCTACCTCCCTTGAGGTTTGGCATAATTACAAATACCCCCTCATTGTTTGAGAAATTACAAATACCCCCTAATTTTAAGGACCGTCTAACAATTACCCCAATCTATGCATTTTTTATAGTGAATTGACCAAAATACCCTTATGAATTAAAATTTATAATTTTATTTATTTTTTTTAAAAAAATATTTTTTTATCAACTAAGGCGATAATTTTTTTTATAATTTTTAAATTTTTTTCATCCATCCCATTCAATATTTTTAAGATTTTAATTTTTTTTAAAAAATAAAAAAATATTGTAAGGGCAAAGTTGACATTTCTATACCTCCATCCAAGGATTACATAATTTTATCAAACATTAGGGGGGTATTTGTAATTTTTCAAACAACGAGGGTATTTGTAATTATGCCAAACCTCAGGGGAGGTAGATGTAATTTACCCTTTTATTTTTTTCAGATCTCCAAGTCTGTTCAAGATCCCTAGAAGTTGTATTTTGCTTAATGAAGTGCTTTCTGAATTTCAGCTGATAGGAGACGACAAAGATGGTGATTTCTCAGTTGATGGAAGGCCTGTAAAAGTGGATACATATACTGCGAAGAACGCAGCCAGAGTCGGCAGTTACACCCCAATAGGTGCACAATCTTCCAGGAAACAATCGGCTAGAAACTTGGCAACCTACCCTGCTAGCAAGGAATCAAAAAAGAAGAGAAGTGGGAAAATTGGTTCTTATGCTGCTCAACCCCTATCCTTTGTGTCCAGTGGTATAATGGATACTGAAACCATTGAGCTCAGAACCACTGAATCAAACGAGACGAAGGGCACCTGCTGCGAGAGCAAACTCGTATCTCACTCAATAGAATATAGGGCATTTGAGATGCACACAACTGGTTTTGGCTCAAAAATGATGGCTAAGATGGGATATATAGAAGGTACGGGCTTGGGGAAGGACGGTCAAGGTATGGCACAGCCCATCGAAGTTTCCCAGAGGCCTAAATCACTTGGATTGGGTGCAGAGGTTCCTGAAACAAGTGGTAAATCATCAATCACACAACCCCGACCCAAGTCAACTGGACGCAGTGCCAAGTCTTCTGGCACCAATGTTAAATCAGCAAAATCCGACAACCATAAATTTGGTTCCTTTGAGAAGCATACAAAGGGGTTTGGGTCAAAGATGATGGCAAAAATGGGATTTGTAGAAGGCATGGGACTCGGCAAGGATTCTCAGGGCATCGTCAGCCCTTTACTCGCGGTGCGACGGCCAAAATCAATGGGATTGGGAGCCACAAGCTGAATGTTATAACTGTATCATACTCCATGCAAGGAAATCCTCTTTCCCTCCCACCCATCTATCTTATCTTTAGCTGGTAGCTGACATCTAAAAGTGACATGTACATTATGACAATAAGAGCACGATCCAGTGTTGGACATATGTAGTTAGTTGCTTTTTAGTTTCTTGCTCTGCTCATCAATGAAGCTTTAAGGAAACGATCCTAGATCTTCCAACCGTTCCGTTGATTGTTGTGTTGGCTTGTTGGTTGCCTCTTGCAGCGTTGTCAAGCTTAGTCTACAGCAATTTGCAGGTATCGCCTCCGCAGAGTTATATAAATGCGGCATTAAGGGCCTTAATATAGGCTCTGGTAATGTAGTTTGGGCGCAATATAGGTATTGCAGCATTGATATTTCTCAAAGTTAGCAGTGGGTTTCATAGTCGGTGTTTCCCACAATCTCCTGTACAAAGTGTGTGCTCAGGGGGTGTTCTTAAATCTATTTGCTTTGGAATTTAGATAAACAAAAGAACATTTCATTAAATTGCACCAGTTCATATCCAAAACAGGTTTAAATTGAAAATTTTTAAATGATTGAAGGGAAATGACTGTGTATTCTTTTCTTCGTTTGAATGATTTATGTTTTGGGTAAAAGAGAAATAGCAATAAACAGAGTCGTGTCTTTCCTAAGAATTTGACAATGAGAGATCGTGATTTGTGTGGAACGAATTTTGCATTATTTATGGTGGATTGATGTTTTTCCATGTTAGATTTCTTAGGGAGGGAAATTAACACATTAATAATGCAAGGAGTATTAATTCATGTTTAAACTACGAAAATCACAAGGCACATGAAGAAAAATGCAAATTGGATTAACATGAATAATGAGAGTTTAATCATCAGAGATGAATGTGTATTATATGTTAATAATTTGGGGTAATTACATTTACATTCTCTGACTTATGGTCTATTTAAATAAATCACTCATGTCTTTTGCATAATCACAAAAAATTACCCCTTTGACAGCCAAAAAATAGGACTAGTTTGTGTAATGATGTTAATATTTTTAAGGGGTGTGTTTGTAATTTTTTTTAAAAATAAAAGGTGGTTTGTGTAAGTGATATTGACATTTGGTTTGGTTGTATGTGTAATTATCTAAAAGATATAAATGATTTGTGTAAACAGACCATAGGTTAAGAGGTGTAAATATAATTATTAGGATTTCATGATACCTAAACTGAAGGTGCACTTTGATTTATTCTAGCCTTATGATTCTAAATGATTTTTCATATTACCTTTTCTTTTTTTTAATTGACCGACGCATGTCTTACTTTTATTTATAAATATTGATGTAGGGATATCACCTCAAGATCATATACAGACCAAATGCCCCCAATTCTCCTATAAATTGCAAAGCATGTTTAGATGTATACCTTTCTTATTCAGGTTGTTCCTGACCCAGTCGCAACCCCATTCAAATTCAAGTATGTATGGACTCGTGAAACTACATGATCGATTTTAAATTCATAATTCGTTTAAAATCGTACAATTTTGTAAATCTATAAATACCGGCCGCTTATGCTCTAGGTACAATTTTTGCTAACCACATATTTCTTACGACCTTACTCCTATATGACCTTGACTCAGACATCGAAAGGCTACAACCAAAATCTTCCTAGCGTGGTTCTTATCGTTCTTGCTTTGCAGGTCATGTATATGGAGAATTAAGGTTTGCTTAAGCTATATTGGAGTTTCGTTTACTTATTTGAGGTAAGCAAATTTAAAGATAAATGACACATATCAAATATATTTTATTAATTTTTAATATCTTTATGTATATGAGTCAAATGAGGTAACAAATCTTTATATTAAAATAAATAATTATTATTCATGTAAAAATATTTCATTAATTTTAGTATCTTGATGCATATGAGTAAAAAAAAATAACAAATTTTTATTAAAAAAAGTAATAATAAGAATAGTAGTAATAGTAGTTGTCATGGTTTGAACATACACACATATATATATATATAAAACAAGTTTGAACTATTTTTATTTTATTTTATACAGTCACAAGCTCGACGCGAGCTTGTTCGATTGCTAAAAACATAATAGTATATATTTGCAAATACCAAAATACTCCTACTCGACTTATATTAGATTTAATTAAAATTCTTAATTTAATTAATAATCAAACCAAACACAATTATCCAAATTCAATAATAATACAAATAAAATTAAACAATAATATATTTAAATCAATTCAAATTTATTTACATCCTAACTGGTCCCTTTTTGGTATAACACGTTAAAGAGCTTTAAGTGTGGTACTAAGTAGGCATATTCAAGTCTCCATTTACAGTTGGACGTAGAGATGGAGTAGTACTTAGTGGTACTCACACAATTATAGGTGAAAATTGCTACTTGCCTAAAGTACAACTAACAAAGCTCGCATTTAATGTCAATGAGGCTTTGCTTCAGCAGTGAGGTCGAGGCCCCACGATCAAAAGATTACGAGTTCTAATCCCGCTATATGTGGATATACAATTTATTTTTAATAATAGATAATTATTTATTTATTTATTTTTAATATATTTGTTGATTTAGAAATATCGATGTATTGAATTAGTATTATAGTTTGAATATATTGTATTATTAAAATCTTTTAACATAAACTTTTATATAAAAGAATTTATGACTTTTTTTTTGTTTCAACTCCAAATATATATATATATATATATATATATATAATTACATTCTATGACACTTTTATTTAAAAAGGTTAAATAATTCTTGGGCTAGATTATGGTTGACTTTTTAGATTAATAAATTAAAATTTTGGGTTATTTTATTTTTATTTCTTTTGGTTTATCAAGATCATAATGTTTTAGATTTCTAAAACTTGAATTTTAAGGAAGTTTATAAAAGTATACTATTTTCGAGTTACTTAATATGTTAGCACTCAAAGGTTGTTTGACTAAAGTTATTTAAAGCATTTTATAAACTGATGCGTCTTATAAGTTAACTTAATCTTATAAGATCGATGTTCGATCTCATTCTAAAATAAGGTCATAAAATATTTGAGTAAAATAAATTATGAAATTTAAAAAAAATTCGTAATAACAATTTTATGATTAATATTTGATGATTTTTGTTAAAATTAACAATAAATTGAGAACTCTCGACTCTTTTTTGAAGCAACTGATTGTAAATCTCTAACATCTTATTTTTAAATCTTATTCTCTGAAAACTTTATCGAACAATTTTTAATATTTTATGTTTTAAAACGTGTTGAAAAGTTTATATGTTCACAAATTTAAGTTCATAATGTTTCAAAATTTTGATCATCACATTAAAATATAATTATTTGGTATGTAACGTACAAAAGACATTAATATCATCATCATATAATGCTTAGAAAAATAGGAGAAATTATTGAAAAACTCAATACAATAATTGTCAATGTAAGAAGCCCATTGACAATTACAACAGTATTAATAACTAGACGATGTCGTTTGCTTCACGGCTCAGTAAACTCTCTGCCATTGAACCTCACATACTTCCACTTCTCAAGATTACTTTTACAAATATTTTAAGATGATGGATTTGAATTTACGGATTTTAAATTTTTTATAATAATTATTTGAATTTGTTTGTATATGATTTGACTTATAATTTGATCTGCTTTTTTGATGCGACATGCGACTTGATCGGTGACTCGTTGCGCGAGATATTGTCCCTTTTGGTTCCGTATGAACCTCACGGGTTTGTCCTGAAAAGGCGCCTCGCTAAGAATAGGAGGTCTTGGGGCTTAAAGCCACTCAAACTCCTCGTCTACAACCGATGTGGGACGCTTGTCTACATCATAGCCCCCAGACGAGGGGCTTGGGCAGAGGCACATGGCCTCGTTCTCACAGACGGCGCCATTGATGCGACATACGACTTGATCGGTGCCCTGTTGTGCGAGGTATTGTGCGCTTTGGCCTGTATGAGCCTCACGGGTTTGTCCTTGAAAGGCGCCTAGCTAGAGAAAGGAGGTCTTGGGGCTTATAAGCCACTCAAACTCCTTGTCTGCAATCGATGTGGAACGCTTGTTTATATCATTTTCCTTGCGTGAGATATTATTAAAAAAAATGCGAACAATTCACTTATGACATATTGTAAATGAGCAAATTTTTTTACTATGGAAAAAAAAAAAGAAGCTATTTATCATAGCTCCTGTATTTTTAAAATGCAGCAATTTAAATCACTTTTTTTAAAAAAATACAAAGGAATATATTGCATTAAACTCGATATTATCTGCTCTGATTTAATGTAAGTTTTATGATTTTGTTTTAAAAATGTGTCTCGATAGAGAGATGAGGCTTATAAGCGTTCAGGTAAAAGTCTGCAATTGATGTGGGAAGCTTGTTTATATCAATATAATTCTAAATTTTTAAAGATTTCAAATTATTTAACCTTCATTGTCAACTATATTTTATAAAATAATAATAAATTTTAAATTATTTTAATATAGTCATTTGAAATTTTTTGTTTCGAACATTTCCCTCGAATCCAAATACTTTCATCATATGCAGCATAATGTAATTCATATTTAAATATGCATGATCTCTCATCAATAGTATAGCAAAATTATGATTTTTTTTCCTCACAATTATTGTGTAACTAGACTTAATATATAAGAGAAAGTATATATATTTACAGACATTTTTTAGTAAAAGTAAAATTCATAACATAAATTCTATAAAAGTTCAATAAATAATTGGGATTAAAATACAAGGATTTTTTTTACTACATTAGATAATATAAATTATAAGAATAGTTGATTATATTTTTAGAGCCAAATATTAAAATATAACTCCAAGTATATAAAATAGGCAGTGTAATATTTTAAAAACATATGATATATTTTAATCCTACAATATATATAATTTGAAGAATAGATTAGAAAAAAGAGTAATAATAAAACATCAGAGAACTTGATAAATATTACTTGTGATTAAGTATCATGCATGGATGTTGAAAAAATAAAAATTATGGTGAATACCTATTAACTACGACTACTACTCAACGACTATTAAGAGGGTGTTTGCCTAAGCTTATAAGCTCTGCAAAACACACTCTCTAGGATTTTTTTTTTTTTTTTTTGCTATTTAATTTTTTAATATATATTAAAAAAAGAGAAAATACTTTATTTTTTAATAATAAATTATTATATATAGTTAAATAACAATAAGATTGGTATTGATATTATACTTATTGAAAAAAATAAATTCAAGGCATTATAAATTCTACGACTGAAAATAATCATTGCATTAATAAAGAATATATTAATTATATCTATATTAATGTTCAACTAGCATAAACGTACATATATATTAAACGAGAAGTATATTATAAATTGCAATATTACTAATTTAAATTTAAGTTGAATTAAAATTTTCAGCAGATCAAATATGAAAAGGCAACTGATAATGAAAAGAGTAGGTAAGTGAGGAGATAGAGTTAGATGATCTAAGCCGCTATTACTACTCGACGTGACAACCATTACAAGTAAAGAGACTCTGCAGTTGAGTGGTCAAACGCCTTTGCTACCCCTTGTATTATTGTTGTTGATGATGCGTAAAACTCATCGTAGCGTTTGGATTCATTTTTTAAGTGTTTTGTTGTATTTTGTAGAGATAGAAAGAGAAAAATAAAGATAAATAAATATGTGTTTGAGATAATGTGTATGTTTTGATTTATTTTTTGAGATAATTTAAAATAAATATTGTATGTTTGATGTTGTGTTTTAGAAGATAAAAATTATTGTTCATAGTCAAATCATGTCTTTTTTATATATTTATATATATAAATGTATATATATATATATATATATATATAATATAAGGATTGTATGTTTCATGTTGTGTTTTTGGAGACATAAATCACTGTTTATTGTCAATTCATGTAATTTTTATATATATTTATGTTAAAACAGTTAAAAACACCTAAATAAGATGTTTCTATATGATGACAAACATTGGATATGTTTTGACTCATTTCGGAGACAACTCAAAAATGAAAACAAACACAGTGCATGTATTTTAAAATTTTAGTTACAAACTTTGTTAAAAAAAAATAGACAAAAAGCTTCTGTATTTTTAAAATTATGTACTTTTTCTTCTGTTAATTAGTTTTAACAGTGTTAAAATTTTTGTTGAATTGTCTGTTATACTTTATTATGATAATTTTTTTCAACAGTTAAAAAATCAACGGTCTAAATTTAAGGTAATCTCAATATATTTTTTTATTTTTATAAACACACAATTATATATATATATATATATATATATATATATATAATATATTATATATATGATGTCTAGAATTATATGTAATATATATACATCTATACTAATATAAAAGAAAAGAGGCTCTATACTCACAAACGGCGGTTAGTGACACCGTCGCATCAATTTTTTATAAAGTAAAAAATGTCCTTCAACTAATAAGATAACTAACTCATTCCACTTTCCAAATTATTCATTAACTAATAAATTATTTTTATTTTCTTTTTTAATGTCATGTATTGATTTATTTATTTTGCTCTTATTTATAATATATTTTAAAATATAAAAAATTATTTATTATATGTACGCAAGAACAGCGTGCCACAACGACTAGTTATATATAATACAACTTCTGCCTCTGTTGGCGGCAACGCATCGCCACAGCCTCTGTTGGCAGCAACGCATCGCCACAGCCTCTGACGATGCGTCGCCACTCATAGCTTGGGGACATCACCGTCACCTAGCGCAAAAGGGGCGAGGTCGCCTCTACAAAAGGGGGAGACTGTCGCCCATGTCTGCCTTTAACTGCGCCTTTTTGTTTTCTTTTTTTTTTAATTCTTTCTACAAAAAATAAATTGTTTCAACTTCCATCACCATTCGACTCTGCAATTGAGTGGTTCGACGGCCATTTTGATCCTTTCTATTGTCATTTTCTTTATTATAAATTTTTTGAATAATTCCGACTCCGGTCATCACATGACAATGCAGTTGAGTGGCCAAACAACTTTTTTTGCCTCTTTTTATTTTATAATACAAAAAAATTTTAGATGATTTTGGTTCTAAATACCATTAAAAATTAGAGCATTCTTTGGTAGCATAATTTTTTTACAATGACACGTAATATATTACCTAATAATATAGTCCTCGTAGATTCCACAATCATCTAATTACAACTTATTTATGATTCCCAACTAAAGCCATTGTGACTGCACCATTTCTTATAGAACAAATTAAGCGCAATCAATCTTCTACTCCAACATACTTTTTTTTTTTTTTTTTTATTTCTAAACTAGTCGTTGTGGTACATACTAAAAAAAGAAAACTAATTTATTAGTTAATTTATACTAATATAAAAAGGAAAGGGGCTCCATACTCATAAACGGTGGTTAGTGACACTGTCGCACCAATTTTTTGTAAAGTAAAAAATGCCCTTAAACTAATAAGATAACTAACTCATTTCACTTTTTAAATTATAAATTAACTAATTTTATTTTTCTTTATAATAAATTTTAAAATATAAAAAAATATTTATTATGTGCACGCAGGAACGGCGTGCCACAACAGCTAGTGTATAATATAGAAAGTGGAATGAGTTAGTTATCTTATTACTTGAAGGGCATTTTTGACTTTACAAAAAATTAGTGCGACAGTGTCACTAACCGCCGTATATGAGTATGAAACCCCTTTTCTTTTTATATTAGTATAAATAATATTCGATTCATTATATTCAAATTAAAAGATTAATCTAATATATCAACATTTCTAAATCAACAAATATATTAAAAAAGAAAAACTACTAGATTATATATCCACATTCTAAAGACTTGAACTCACAAAAATTCAAGTAAACTGATGCATATGTGAGAATGTCAAATTTGAATAATTGTTACGTACACGAAATGAATTTACAAAAATTCCTTAGATAATGTGACAATCAATCACTATTACTTTTGGAAACTTGACACTGTTTCTAGGGTTTTTAAGTTTTTTATTTTACTTGGTTTGGCCTTTTAGTCCTTTAATTAATACTTCATTTTAATTTTAAAAAATGTTTTATATATATATATATATAACTAATGATCATAATTTCACTATTTATTAGTAGTAAGCAATAGTATTGTTTAAACATTTAAAAGTATGATACATAAATACACACATATATATATAGTTGAATAATTAATGATAATTAAGTTATTAAAGTTTAGCATTTCTAATGTCGAAAAAGGTATGTTCTTAAATCTTGCCACCCGATAAATAATCCATTTTTTTTTCATTGTGTATAATTTTGTAAAATTCCCGAAGCTATTTGTGAAGTTTGTAGTATATTAATTTGGAGGTCATTCTTGTACGCAAGACCCTTTTTTTTAACACCAGCGCGTGGAGAACACTCGATGTATATGTATAATTGAATTTGTATTATATTTATTTAATTTAATAATAAAAGAAAAATAAAATTAAATCACTTATCATAACTAGTAAACTATTATAGCTTTAAATATGAGTAAATAGAACATTATTAATAAAATCAAGTGATTATAAAGAGGTTATTCGATGTAAAAAATAAATGTTTTTTTAGAAAATTCTAGTCTATTAGACACACGTTATCGATCAAAATTAGTTATCTTAAAGTCCTCACACTTAATAATAATACATATATATATATATATATATATATATACATATATTATTACAAATAAAATTGAAGAACGGAGCATTGGGTAGAAGATACAAATCACAATTTTCTTTAGTTGTAAAATATTAAATAATAATTTTAAAATTATCACTAAAGTTATATATTTAGTGACTATAATTCGTATCTTATTATATGTAATTATCATCTTGTTATATATATATATAATACATGATACATGTAATTTTACTTAAAATTTATATGGATATATGTTACATAAATATACAACTTTAAATCTAGGCCCTTAATTCGAATTGGAAAAAATCAAGATTATTAATTTTATTAATTAAATTTGGACCTTAGATTCAATCAGATTAATAGTTCTTAAATAATGTTATACACATAATTTATAAATAAAAATTTTAAAAATAAAAAAGGTGTGTGAATTGCGTGAAACGCGTGAGGAATGAATTGCTTTAAAAAAATATAGAAAAATAATATGGTATAATTTTTTTATAATAAAAAAATTTGCTCATTTAAATATCACAGAAAAAATTGCATTAAGCCATATAAATTATATTAATAATATTATATAAATATAATCTCTTCCTAATTAATATTTTTTTTATAAATATGTTGAAATTTTCTTTTCTTTATGTATTTGCTTATAAAATATAAAATTATTTGTCAAGAACAAATAAGTTACAACTTATATCCGTGATTTAAGCTGACATGTACTTATATGTTTAACGAATAAATGAATAGATTAAGAGATTAAGAATTTTAATTTTTCATTAATCTAAAAACTAAAGTTGATTGAACTCAAAATCTTATTTTGATATATAACTCTGGAAAAAAAAAATTAAAATCGGTATCACATTAATAAGTGATTAATATATATATATATATATATTATTAAAAAAATAAAATAATTATTAATTTGAATTATAATTTTAAAAAAATGATATACAATTATATGTATGGGTATCACATCATGAAGGGTAAAAGTTGATGGTGTGCAACTATCTCGGAAAGATTGTCAAAAATAAAAATGAAAATGAAAAGGGAAAATAGCACATGAAAATTCTTGCCATAAATTCGATCACCGACGCGAAAAATAGATATAAATATGATCTCTCTCTCTTCTTCATTGTCTTATGCTTCTCTTCTCTCTGCTCTCCCTCTCCCTGAGCTCCAATTTCCACATCTAGACGTTTCTGCCACCGCTGCTGACATCCCTCTTGCAGAGGGGAAGGTCCGGTAAGATTTCTCGACAATCTGTACGCTGATTACATTGTCATTTTCATCAAGAATCATTTCGTAGCAATTTCGTTCTCTTTTTTCTTGTTCCTGCGGTGCATTGTCTTGAATTGTTTTACACATTGTCATCTCAACCAAGCCCTTTTGTGACTCATCATAATATTCTGAATTTTGTTTACAGATCTTGATAAAACCTGAAATCCCGCTTTATAAATTGGTTCTTTCTTGGCATTATCGTTGATTTACTGATCTGGGCTATCCAGATCTGCCAAGAAAACAGAGAAGATGGAATCTTTTCGCAATGTGAAGATCTGGGTCTTGCTTATTTTCGTGGCGTTTGTCCAACTAGGGCAGGGGTTTTATCTCCCTGGTAGTTACCCTCACAAGTATGGAATCGGTGATTACTTGAATATGAAGGTAAATTCTTTGACTTCAATTGACACTGAGATTCCCTTTAGCTATTATAGTTTGCCATTTTGTCCGCCGAAAGAGGGTATTAAGGACAGTGCTGAAAATCTTGGTGAGCTCCTTATGGGTGATAGGATTGAGAATTCTCCGTATAGGTTTAAGATGTATACCAATGAGTCCGATATTTTTCTATGCCAAACTAAGCCTTTGTCGGCTGAAGAGTTTAAGCTTTTGAAAAAGAGGATTGATGAGATGTACCAGGTGAATGTGATTCTAGATAACCTGCCTGCGATTCGGTATACTAAGAAGGATGGTTTTATGTTGAGGTGGACTGGTTACCCGGTCGGTGTGAAGGTGCAGGATGCCTATTATGTGTTCAATCACCTAAAATTCATGGTTCTTGTTCACAAGTACGAGGATAATGTAGCTCGTGTTATGGGTACTGGGGATGCAGCTGAGGTGATCCCTACAATTGGAAATGCGGGATCCAATGTGCCTGGATACATGGTTGTTGGATTTGAGGTGGTGCCTTGTAGTTTCCAGCATAATGCTGACTTGTTGAAGAACTTGAATATGTATGACAAGTATCCAAATCCAATTAACTGTGATCCAGGTATGGTGGCCATGGCTATTAAGGAGAATGAGCCGCTGGCTTTTACGTATGAGGTGACATTTGTGGAGAGTGACATCAAGTGGCCATCAAGGTGGGATGCGTATTTGAAGATGGAGGGATCAAAAGTGCATTGGTTCTCAATTCTCAACTCTCTCATGGTGATCACTTTCTTGGCTGGCATTGTGCTGGTGATCTTTTTGAGGACAGTTAGGCGGGATCTTACTAGATATGAAGAGCTTGACAAGGAAGCTCAAGCCCAGATGAATGAGGAGTTGTCAGGATGGAAACTTGTTGTTGGTGATGTTTTCCGTGCACCTACTAATCCATCACTTCTGTGTGTGATGGTTGGGGATGGAGTACAGATACTTGGAATGGCAGTTGTGACGATTTTGTTTGCTGCCCTCGGGTTTATGTCCCCTGCATCACGAGGGACACTTATCACTGGTATGCTGTTTTTCTACATGATTCTTGGAATTGCAGCTGGTTATGTTGCTGTTCGCTTGTGGAGGACTATACTTGGTGGGGCTAATAAGGGCTGGTTTTCGGTTGCATGGAGAGTTGCTTGTTTCTTCCCCGGTATTTCTTTCCTTATCCTTACCACTTTGAACTTCTTGTTATGGGGTAGTATGAGCACAGGAGCTATTCCATTTTCATTGTTTGTCGTACTTATTTTGTTGTGGTTCTGTATCTCCGTTCCCCTTACCCTGGTTGGTGGCTTCTTTGGTGCCAGAGCACCTCATATCGAATATCCCGTCCGAACCAATCAAATTCCCCGTGAAATCCCAGCTCAGAAATATCCATCTTGGCTTTTGGTTCTTGGGGCCGGTACCCTTCCTTTTGGGACACTTTTCATTGAACTCTTCTTCATAATGTCCAGTATCTGGATGGGTCGTGTATATTATGTTTTTGGATTCCTATTTATCGTTCTGATCCTCTTGGTAGTGGTTTGTGCTGAGGTATCCTCGTTCTAACCTACATGCATCTCTGTGTCGAGGACTGGAGATGGTGGTGGAAATCCTTCTTCGCTTCTGGTTCTGTTGCCATATACATCTTTCTTTACTCCGTCAATTATCTGATATTCGACCTTAAGAGTTTGAGTGGACCGGTATCCGCCACCCTTTACCTTGGTTATTCACTCTTCATGGTTCTTGCAATCATGCTTGCGACGGGCACTGTCGGATTCCTTTCCTCATTTTGGTTCGTGCATTACCTGTTTTCCTCCGTGAAGCTCGATTAGATCCTCTTTTGGCTACTAGAGTTTCATTACTGCTATGAAGCTGCAGCTTTCTTCTTTTTTTCGCGTTTTTGATGTCATTTTATAGGGAAATGTTGGATAGAAACAAGAATAACCAAATGAAGTATTTTGTTAGATTCTTTGTTAGCTAAAAATCTTTGAATGCTACACCAACTAGAATTTGCATAGATGGCAGGACATTTATTCGATACGAAGATGTTTTCAGACACATTTCTTATGCGTTCTTGGTTTCTTGATTTTTATTCGATAACGACGCAGTTGATTCATCAGGTGTTATTGTGATCATGATATGATTATTCCGTTCTTGTTACTACGAATGGAATGATGTGTGATCTTTGCATTTGCCTCATTCACTGTTAGGTTCAAATAAATGATTTAGGAGGGAATTTCTAAGCAGTGTTTGAGAATAAGTTTGAATGAGGGGGGTATTTGCTAAACTTAAAAATCAAGTACTTCTTTTATATTATTATTAACTGTTGTGGACTTCGTTCTTGCGTGCATATAATAAATAATTTTTATATTTTAAAATATATTATATAAGAGTAAAATATATAAATCAATATATTATATAAACAAAAAAGAAAGAAAGAAAAGAAATTAATATATCAGTTACTGTAAAATTTAAAAAGTTGAATAAGTTAGTATTGTTATCATTTGAAGTGCATTTTTTACTTAACTAAAAATTGGTGATACGGTGTCATTAACTGCCGTTTGTGAGTATAGTTGTACGGAGGTCTTCGGAAATATTACTTATGTTTATATTTTCAACTTGGACTAAAATAAGCTAAAAGCTGTAAACTGATAAAGAAGTGCTTATTGCAATTTTTAAGATTTTTTTGTAAGGGATACTTACATCTGCACTTGCTAATTTATGATCTATTTATATAAATTATTCATGTCTTTTGAAAAATTTAACATGCACCCACTAAAAACATTAACATATTTTATACAAATATCTTTGTTTTTTGAAAAATTACATATACACTTTTTGAAAATGTCAACTTCATCACACATACAATTCATATTTTTGGCTTTCATGGGTGATTTTGATAATTACGCAAATTATGAGTGGTTTGTGTAAATAAAATATAAATCAAGGAGTGTAAATATAATTATATCTTTTTATAAATTATAATTATGTTATAATCTTTTACTTATGCACCGAACTATAATTAATTAAATTTTATAGCCATATTAATATTCCCAAACTTTTTCATTGTACTTAGTCATATTAAATTGCTAATATATATATATATGTTTTCATAAAAGGATAGTTTTTTCACTTGTAATATCATAAGTGAGTTGCTTATATTTTTCCAAATATGGATCTTAGCGAAATTTTACTTTGTTAACATACTTTAAAACTTTTCCATCTGTGTTCATTGTGCAATAATTTGTAATGGGTTCAGGTTTAACTTGAAGCATCGCAAAAAACCTTGAGCTCGCATTTAGTACAATTAGTTATCGTTGCACGCGATCTCTGAGAACATATAAAAATGGTTATGACGTAAGATGTAGAGAAAAAATAAATTGTCATAAGAAAAAAAAAGGTTTGTCAATGTTTTGAAATCCAAACCGTTCATCGAATTGAAAAATTAAATGAGTTACGGGTTATTGGTTCAATCGTCGGGTCAATCGTGATCGGATCAATGATGTCATATTTATATCATAAATAATTATTAATATTTTAAAAATAACATTAAATGACAAATAATATTAATATACTTAACAACCTATCTTTTGTATTTTAAAAAAAAATCACTATTTTTCTTGACATTAATAGTTCAATAAGATGTACAATATAATAAAAATTAAATTTAAAATCAAACTTATAAAGATCAAATACAAGAAATAATATTATACATTTTTAAATTTAACAAAAATTAATTGTCAGAAATAATCTAACAGAAATAGCAAAATTGAACTGAGAAGAGAATCATGATTTTACATTTAGAAATAACATAAAATAGTTAAACTTAACAAAAATTATCCCAATTTAACAGAAATAATGCACATTTTTAGAAATAATCTATTATCCTTTCAGAAATAACATAAAATTAGGGTACTTAATAAAAATAATACACATTTGAGAAGAAAAATTGAATATTTTATCATGTATTTACACTTGATTGTTGACCCAATTAGTTCAATCAACCTAGTAGCGGGTGACACAGTTTAACAGTTGAAGCACTGGGTTAAACAATTTTCACGAAAGAAAAAGCCATTTTTTGGCTCCTCAAATTTTCTGATTTCAGCCTGTCTGTTTTGCGGGCCAGCGGTTCGGACGGTCCAACCATCTGTGCCGGGCTGGGTTTTAAAACATTGAGGTCTATGAGAAGAAAGAAACGTGGGGTGAGGTAATAGAGAAAAAATATATTGTAATTATAAGTTCATTAAAAATATTGAAGTCTGTTAGAAAAACAAACATGTATAAGTTTGCAAAAAAAAAATATGGAGTAATGGGTGAGAAAAAAAAATTACAAAATTGTGAGATTATTGATTTTTTTTTTTGAAATTACTATTATAACCAAATTTGTTTTAAAAAAAAGAAATAAATTTAAGGAAAAATTTGAATATTCAAAAATGAATATGATATTTTTTTTATAATAGTATATCGTTAACAATTTAACCATTTCTTATAAGAAATTCATCTTTGACTGTTCTATTCTTTTTGTGATGTGTCAATTGGAAAGAAACATAAAAACCATTTCTTTCATCTACTCTGATGTATTATCAGTGAACTAAACCTTTCATGGGAGTGTTTGTGAAAATTTTTGCTTTTAGAAAATTTATTTTTGTAGAAAAAATTGAAATTTATAGCAGAATTAGAAATGGGTAGTGCTTGTGAAAAAAAGTGAAAAGTATACAAAATATAAACTGGATAGTATTAGGGAAAAAACACTTATAAAGTAAGTTTAACTGATTAAATACTATTTTGTCCCTATATATTAAAAAAGATATATTTTTTGTTTAATATTTTGATACGGTCCAAGATCCATTTGAGCTTGAAGGATGGGAATTGGAAATTAGCCCAAAGCTTATCACCACAGGTTAGTCAAGTTATTGTATTAATCTTGTTCAAAGGACATAAAGTATTTAGGCCCGAAGTGAATATATTATTAGGTCCAATAGTTTATATTAGGATAATTAATTATCAGAAGAGTCTAGAATATGACACTTGCCCTATATACCAACTCGAGCAGGGATGGAGCTCCAGAAATTGAGGAAGAAGAAACTTTTCTCGAATTTGTTCTCTGCTTCATTTTTCATTTTTAGATAGATTAAGTACAATTTGGTATATAGGACAGGTGTCCTATTCTAGACTCTTCTGATAATTATTATCCTAATATAATCTACCGGGCCTAATAATATATTCACTTTGGGCCTAAATACTTGAAGTCCTTTTAACAAGACTAACACAATAACTTAACTAACTTGTGGTGATAAGCTTTGGGCTAATTTCCAATTCTCATCCTTCAAGCGCAATCGGATTTTGCGCCGTATCATATTTGCACGTGTCTTTTGTTGATAATAAATTATTTTTTGTCAAAAAGTAGCAAATTTTATTTTAATTAGTGTATCTCATATTTATTTTATAAATATTTGTCGTTTATACTATTAAAATATTAAATGCTAATAAAAAATTGAACGTTTAACTCAATAATGCTCCGACTAAGTAATATAATTGTTCGTTCATACACAATAAATAAGTTTGCATGATTGCCGAGAGAAGGGATTTTTTATTAATTAATCATAGAAATTTAGATTTATATTTTTCTATGATATATGAATAATATCAAATAATGTAGCAAATGAAATATACAAATTTTAAAATATTAAATATGTGAAATCATATACTTTATCATTGTTAAATTATTCAAATTATTTGAAAACATGAATATCAACTTTAGATGTTCAATTTTAAAAATAATTTATTTTTTTTAAATAAAAATTATTACAATGAGGATAAAGCAGTAAAAAAAATTGAATTTATTTATGAAAAAACCAAAGTAGTTAGAAACACTCTCCAAGTGCTTTTGTCTTAGAAGTGCTTTTTTTAAACAATTTTAAAAGCAGAAGTTGACAATTCAAACACCTCAAAAATGATTTTTTAAATCCAAAAGCTGAATAGTAATTCCGAGAAGCTCTCGCAAACAATCCCTACATGCTCTACCAAATAGAAAGTCGGGGAAAATGTTTTTCTAGGCATCCCAAATTACTAGTACGGGAAATTTGATCAGGAATTCTACTTGCCATTACTATCTAACAATCCATCTAATTAAATTAAAAAAATATTACTCTTTTATGCATTATCCTTTCTAAATGGAATTGAATCTCTAACATTTTGTTGGTAACTATCGAATATTAGTGTTCTGCAGCTACCAAATGAAAGAGCATATAAACCATGTGCAAAATATACTTATGTCAATTGCACATTGCCTGCACATGGTGCATCTACATTGTGTACGTAGGATGTTGACACATATCCCTACCAACTTCATCACGAGGATGTGTCAATATATGGGCCAGGTATAAGGAGGGAGAGATACATAGCTTGATAATGTAGATATTCGGATAATTCAATGAGTTATAAAATATGACTATTATAAATTAACCTTATTAAAATACGATAATAGCTTCAAATGTGTTCTTATAGAGATGTCAAATGATAGAGCAAGGCCCTGCCCAAGTTCGTACCTAAAGAAGGCCCAATTAATTTATTAATACCAAACCCTATTGAACCCATCTTATAGATCTAAAGTTTGATTTTTTTTTGGACAAATGAGACTCAAGTAAATATTAGTATGCATACGTACAATTTAAAAAAATTAAATAACTATAACAACAAATGGGAGAAGTATATACTAGCCAAAATGAATAAAGTGTCATATTAATTAGGTATGTTCAATGTGAATTTTTATACAAAAGGCATCCTAAGTAAATATGGGCGAATTACAACGAAATCTTCTGAAATTTGTTATAGTTATAAATAATACCTCATTATTTAAAAATTACAAATACCTTATTAAAATTAACGATCGTCTAACAAATTAATACTCCATCTTGACAGCTTATTTTAAGAAGTATTTGTAGTTGATCAATCGCTAATCCAAAATGATTTTTTTAATCATTCAAAATGAATTTTTTTTAATCATTCAAATAGTACAGGGATATATGTAATAAAACAAAAGTGCTTCAGAATTGGATATGGACGCAAAATGCAAATTTTCCACAATTTGACAAGAGGAAAGAAATGCAAAAGATGGAAAGTATATGTAATAAAATATTGATTTACTTCAATAAATCAATGTTGAAACTTAGTGCATAACTTATTCTTTAGATAGTTTCAATTTTGGTGTTTTAAGTCACGAAATTATTTTTTGTCATGTTTCGAGCATATTAATTTTGATTTTCAAGTTTTTTTAAATTATTAAAGTTAGTCTTATCTGTCAGTTCAGTGTTTAAAGTAATAGAGAAATTGCACTTGTTATAAACAAAAGAGGAACATCAGATACCAAAATTGATTTAAACATAATTTAGGGGATTAAATTGTAATTATCTCATGTTAGTAATGGCCTTTTATTCTGCCTTCCCCGTCATTTTCTCCCTACAAAACATCATCCCCGTTAGTTTAGGTGGTCAACTAATGAAGAAGACTGACTGTGATCATTTTAAAAAAATGGGAACCACAATAGATGAGGTCGGAACATGGAGTATTCAAACTAATAGTAACGATTAGGAGATTAAAATGAAATTATCTCAGTCATTCTCCAAGTAATAGCAAATTACTTCAAACTATGAGAAGATTATGAAAGGAATAATTTCATTTTTGGTCCCCTAAGTTAGTTATCAAATTACTTGCATCAAACTCCTGGAAATTATCAAAGAGTATACCCTTTTGATCTGATTATTATTTTTTCATATGATAAGATTATCTCATTTTTCATATCACATGGGGGTAAATTGTATTTTTTCTGATGCTCAACTAATGAAAAAGATTTACTTTGATCATATTTTTAAAAGAAAATGGGGGACCATAATAGACGAGGTCAGAACATGGAGTACCCAAACTAATCTAGTGACAGCTTAAGAGACCAAAATTAAAAATTTCTCAATTATTCTCCAAGTAAAAGTAAATTAAATCAAACTATGATAAGATTATAAAAGGAATAATTTCCCTTTGGTCCGCTAAATTAGTTATCAAATAACTTTTAGTAAATCTTGTTTCGGTCTCATCAATTTTGGTTTTTAATTTTTTTAAATGATTAAAGTCGGTCTTAGTAATTAGTTGACCGTCTAAAATAACAAAAAAACCTTTTTGGAGGGGAAAAAATGGTAGCAAACCAACAATAAAGGAAAAAAAATTAACAGCCCCTTTCCTGCTATAAGGAAAAGAGGTGTAAGCAACATCTTGAATGAAAAATAGCCAAAATCGAGAGAAATTCACTTTTAATCCCTTACTAAATCACACTACAAGAAAAGGCCCTTTCATGAAGAAATTTGCGATGCCATTTTAGATAGATTAGCAACGAAATTAGCAACGAATTTTAGACTGAAGTAAGAAGACCCCTCCAAAAGTGAAGTTGAAAAATATTTTCGACGGTATTCTGATGGAAGAATAAGTTCGAATATATGCAATGGAATTATGATGGCTGAACATAAGCCGTCAGAACCTCCGTCGAGGGGAAGGAAATTTAAGTGCTTCTAATTTTTCGATGGAGGGACGGATTGTTTAAGTAATGATGTAACTTTTTGTGGTGGATTTACGATGAAACTGTAACGATTTGTCTATTATTTTTAGCGTAGTATTGTCGAAAATCTTGGTTTTCAAGTTTTGTAAATAATAAGAGTTAGTTATAATCTTTAGTTGGTGAAAAAGGTCCTTTCAATAGTTTAGACAGACAACTAACAGAGCAGACTATTTTTAATCATTGTAAGAAAATTTGGGTATCAAAATTGAGGATATTGGAATATGGAGTATCAAAAGTGATTTAATAACTAATAAAATTAAAAGTGAAATTATCCCGATTTAGTAACATATGGATAAATTTCATCCAAATTACATAATGACCAATTTATATGGTAGGAAATAATTATAAAAAAATTTATAACTTGTTAGAATTTAGAAATTTTGGAGAGGAGTTGAAGTGTGATTTTACTGTCCTTAAAGTGAATTTTGCCCCCACTATATAGTTGTTATTGATTTAAACAAACTCACTTTTAGGATATATACGACAAAATCGGGCTTGCGGAACATAATTTCCGAGACCTCTTTTCAAGAACATATCGAAAACTAAAATATGAAGTGAAAGAGCTTAGGAACATTGAAGTGCATATCGTGACACTTAATTTCATCTATAGACATACTCTTTAATCCAAAAGTTGCAACATTGCAAAAAAACACCTTTTCTGATCAGATGCTTTTGGAAAATAACTTTAAAGTTGCAGCTTTAAATGAACTTTTTCATTTCCAGAAAAGTTATCTTATTTCAGCAAAATGTTATTTAGAATTTGCAACTTTACATAAGAGAAAAAAATTAAATAACAAAGAATACAATATTATTTTATTTCGCTGGATAAACTGCATGTGTCCAAGTGCCAAGTGAATTTATATATTAAATGGTATGTATGTAAAAAATCCCTCATTTTCTTAATTATTTCCTTCAATTTTCATTTTAAACTTAAATTGGATAACTCTGTATTTAACATTTAAAACTTAATTAATCTTTTTATGTGGGACACAAAATTTATATGTGCAAGCCATCCAACATAACTTAAATAGTAGTAAAAGTTAGGAGCATTTGAAAATAAAATTAAATTAAAAAAAAAGTCGAAATCAAAGTATTAGAAAGAAAATCTTAAAATTTACAATTTTACCAATAAGTTTTAGAAGTTGGTACCGAGCTATTTATAGTTTTTAGTTTGAATCAACTTAATGTAAGTAGTTCAAAAGTAAAAATTATAAAAAATACATTCTTTACAACTCATTTTTTACAATAAACTAGTAGCGCTTGTTTTAAACTGCAAACGCCCGTTCCAATATTTTTCACGAGTCATACAAATCCAACTTGTAGGCCAATTGTCTGTTGCCCTCTATTTTATTTCTTCACCTAATACAAGTTTGTAAATAAGATATTAATATTAACTGTTTCTTCTCTTTGACAATTGAAGTATCAAAGTCAAATAAAAACAAGGTCCTGAATTCGAATTTTATTAGCCACCCATTTATATATATATATATATATATATATATATATATAGATATATATATAAGGTTTCATGTGTGAGAAGACGTGTTAAAATATTCATATTACATAATTATCCTAGTCAAATAGTTTAAACCTTTACCTGAGATAGTTGTTTAGTAAATTTGACATATTGTTCACTATAGAGCATTAGTGAGTTGGTGAAGAATTTTAAATTTAAAAAAAAACAAAAAAAGAAATGGGATTTTAAATTGGAAAATTTTGATGCAGCCCATTAGAGTTTGTATTTGATGCGTGGAAAAATTGCATGGATCCGAACAGATGTGGACTAGTAATCCGAACTTGGCCTGAAGTGTGCACGGGTCCAAGGAAAGGAACCTGCAAAGAAAATATAAGCATTTCGATGCCTAAGTTAGTATTGAATTTTTTATAAAATGAAGCTAGAAAAATAAATAAAAACAAATGAAATCGAACTATCATGCAAAAGATTGGTGAACAGTGTGAACATGTAACAATACGCTCATGAAATGCTTAAAAGAATCCTTGAAAAACAAGGCGGAACCTGTATTTATAGGTGGAGTTCTCGGATTGGAAGGGGTTATGCACTCAAGTGGATCGAGGGAGATGGTTGGTAGGTGATAAGGATATCTGTGGATCCTTATCTTCCTAGCCAACGATCTTGCTGGAGTCCTCCTAAACTGGGGAACTTCTGGGGGTGAGGAGTTCACCCTGGTAGGAGCACCTTCCTGGTGGCCCTGGCAATTTGAGTCAATGGCAATCTTCCACTTGGACAGTTGCTAAGTTGGCTGCCCTGCTGGCTTATGGGCTTCTTGTACATACTTATATTTTTGGGCCTAGAATCTTCTTGGGCTGCAGATGTGAGTAGGGTCAGAAAGGATCCTTTTAGATCTTTACTAATCTTGGATCTTCTCAGCTAGTCTGTTGGGATGAGAAGTGGACTTACTTTTGGGCCGTTAGTGAGGGGCCATATCAGTATTCATATGGGATAACATCTTAATGTGTATTGAACGATTGATAATTTATATGGGTACAAATTCACATTATGCAAAAAAGTAATTGTATGGGTGCATCAAACCTAATAAAAAACTTTATGTTCTCAAGGAAGTAAAGTCGCACTTTATAAGAAGTGATTGAGCAACGACGATCTAATTGCAGGCAGGCAAAAAATTCAACCATTTGTTCCGAATAGTCGTATACATTATCTCCACCAGTATATATAGCACACCATAATGTGTGTGCGAAACAAAATTTAAATTTTAAAAGTTAATTATTTTTTAAATAATATTTTTTAATTAGATAAATCTAAAATAAAAAATTATTGAGAAAAAGATTGTGAGGAGAAAAAGAAATATGGAAGTTGAGAAGAGAGAGAAATGGTAAAAAAATGAGAAGTTGAATAGAGAGAAAAAATAATTAAAAATAAATAAAAATGACAAACCATAAATATTGAAGACGCAAAAATGGTGTTCTTCAATTATATAAAGGTATAGATAATTGAGTAATACGTCTTGCTAAACAACGAAAAGTGCTACATGCGTCTCTTTGAATCAACCAATAAGAAAGTGCAAAACACAACACATAGTCGTGTTAGTTTTTTAGAGTAAATTATAATTATTTTCTCTAAAGTTTGGCATAATTATAAATTTTTTTTCGTTAATTGAAAAATTATAAATACTCCCTTAAATAGAGAATAATTATGCAGATGGTGAAGTGGACATTACTATTTTACCCTTGTTAAAATTTTTTATAAAATAGAAAAATATTTGGAAAAATGTAAAAAAGTTGAGGGTGGATAAAATAAATAATCTAAAGGGAATATTAATTTATAAAAATATTTTAGAAAATTTTAAATATATATATATATATATATATATATAATGTTAATTTATAATGCAAATGGGCATTTTGGTTATTAGTTCACAATAAAAATTGAATGAAAATAATGAAATGAGCTCGTTGTTAGATGTAAGACGTCTATTAAAATCAGGGAGTATTTGTAATTTTTCAAACAACGAGAATGCATTTATAATTATTTCAAATCTCAAGAAAGGTAGTTGTAATTTACCCTAATTTTTATTATGAAAAAGGACGAAAAAATAATACATAAATTAAATTAAAAGAAACAAATCCTAGAAAGTTTCAAATAAAATGACGTTTTCTTTTTTAGGGGATAAAATGACGTTTTCATCCTCAATAATTAAGCTAGACAATATCATAATTTACTAATCAAATTTCTTCGGCTATATTATAATATATATACAATAAGAAAAAAGTAATATCAGTTGTGAAATATATGAATTGATAATGTTAAAATTGTCAATAATTAACTATAATTATGTGTATTTATAATGCCTTTTACTTACAGATTATATTAGAGACCAAAATAGAATTCTAATTCTCGCTACTGAGTACTGATAAATTAATAAAATATTTAATTATAATGACTACAAATTGATAAATTCTAATATATACTATAAAAAATTATGTCATAGTTTTCCTTCTTGTCATCATATCTGTGTGAAAATTATTGATATAGATAATTTATTATATATATTTTTCTCATAATTGTCAAGTAGTCTTTAACAGGGACAACTAAACACAATTTTTGTAATTACAAAAATTATATTAAAATAAAATAAAATAAAATTTTGAATCACTAGATATATAACAATTAGTAGATATTTTAATATTAGAATTTGTCTCTAATATTTGTAGATACAAATAATATGATAAATGTAATATATTTACCGTGTGATTGATGTACAATTTGAATGATAATTTATTTATTGTGTAATTGATATATAATTTAAAAAAAAACAATCAATTATATGACGATGTATCACACTTGCTGTATTATTGATTAAATTTAGAGTAAAAAAATTTAAATAATAAATCTAATAAATGTAAAAATCAACACCCTATATTAAGTTGATATGTTAAATTAAATCACAAGGGAGGGAAGGCCCCACAAAGTGTACTAGGTCTAGGAGTCCCCCACATGTCTCTCCCCATCACAACGATAATACCGCTCTCATAACAAACCATTCATTCATTGTCACGCCTCTTTTTCCCTTTTTCTCATATATAATCCATCCAATGCCATTCATTTAGCACAAGCCATCAATCCCACCTACGAGCACGAAGAAGCCATAGGCACGGCAAAGCCTTCATATTCCCATCGGAACTATCAGAACGTCGTCTGATCGACGTCAGTTCAAGAAAAGTGATCAATCACACGAAGACGAGGATCCTATCTAAGGATATTGCAACGGGTGCAGCTGGAGGCGCCATGTTCGAAGGCTGCATTTCGGGGGCCGACATGGGCATCCAACGACGCCCCTACCACAAGAACTGCAAGTGCGCACAAGGCCCGCGGACGCTGCACCCACTCGCCCCGCAACAACAACGTATCGTACCCTATCCGGAGGTCGTGGAGCGAGGGTTGCCTGGCGCTGATGAGCCCGACGTCCACAACGGGCTCCACCTCGCCCTGCCCCTCCTCCCCCGTTGCGGCAGCCCCGGAGCTGACCAGGCGCAAACACAGCTGGTTTTGTGGAAAGAGGAGGACGAAGAGGGCGAGGAGGGTCCATATTTTAATAAGGTTTAATTTGTCATTTTTCCATTTGATTTTCGTGGGAATTTGATCAAGTTTTTAGTTCTTTCCTTCTTTTTTGTTTTTGGGGTTTCTTGTCATGATTTTTAGGGCGATAGTGACCAAAATTAAGGTTTGTGGTTGGTTTTTGATGCATGGATGGGACAAGAATGTGAACTTGTAATCCCGATCAGTGTTTGTGCCTGTCCATGTATTTTCCTGTCCTTTTTCATTTACGTTTTTAACATTATATAAACATTGGTATAATACAACTCTGTTTCGACCCTCAAGAAAAAACACTTTTTCTGTCTTTGTTCTCAGAGTTGTTGTACGAAATTCATTATATTGATTTTTATTACTGAATTGGACCAAGTGATTAATTAATTGATTGCCCATTTTTCTGGTTATTCATCACAAGTCGTGGTTCATTAAATTTTCCAGCAATTTTGGGGATTTTTTGCAGTACCATCTTTGATGATTTGGTAATGCGAATCTTTTCGTGTTTGGATGAGTTTATAAGTCTGTTTTGAGAATCGTTTGGTAAATTTTTTTACCAAAAGCTTATTATATTAAAAAAAAGGTTATTATTGTCTACATTTTTAATGCTATGACTAAAACTCGTTACAAAATAATATTTTTGGACCAAAGCAAAATAATTATTAAATAATTATTATTAATCATGGTAGTTAAAAACTTAGTTTATTCACCATGAAAAATATTCATTGTCATGGTTATGAGTGATGACAAATATTGTTATCGTGATTTTTAGCCATAATACAATATTTTAGTTACACTTGTAAAAATTATGGCCAACAACTATTATGTGGTCATGGTGAATATTTATTTACTTTGCAGGATATTTATTTTTAACAATGACAATTAGTCATAATTAAATCTAAAGACGTTAGAAGTTGAGAGTAAGATGGAGTTCTCTACGAACAGCTTTAAGTTCAATCATATTAATCACAAAAGTATCATTATTAACATTTTATCAATTCGATAACCTTATTTTATCAAAATGCTTCAAAAATATATTTATAATATACAGCAAAATATTTAAATTTTAAAAAATTATTTATAAGATGTATAAATTTAGCCAAAACTTCAACTTAGTGCAATAACAATTAAAAAATAATAATATAAAGGCCAAATTAGTGTCTTCAGATGCGAGTTTGACTGATGAAATATAAAATATTTGATCTCATCCGTCCAATAATAAAAGTGATAAGCCAGCTACGTGCCTAACCCATAAACAGATCAGCTATGCAACATATTTCTCTGTAAATTAATGTCACAGGACTAACAATAAATCTGCATTCATTCATCATATTTTCTTAAATATTTATGTAGAAATTTAATTAATCATATAACTCTAATATATATATATATATATATATATATATATATATATATATATATCAACATATCATTTTATAATTTGGTTATTTATTTTCACTAGAAATTTTAAAATTGGTTACATTTTAATTAATGTGCACTAAGGGCCCGTTTACTTCGAGTGATGAGATTAGATTAGTATAGATTAATGATGGATTAAATGTGGGATGAAATAAAATTATCACACTATATATCTTGTTTACTTGGACAATAAAATTTGGGATTATTGGATAATTATTATGTGATAATTTTATGTTGTATTTATTTTTGGAGTTGTTATAAGGGATAAAATGTGCAATTAACAAAATTGCCCCCGTAATAGAACAAGAACATCAATATCACATATTCACATCACAAATATAAATATTTAAAAATAATTAAACTTTTTATATATACATCTTATATCTATATCATTTTCGCATCACCACCATAAACATCTTCATAAAAATCATATTTATTAATATATGATAATATAAATATATATCCAATAACACAATTATTAAAAATATATAATATACATCAATTATATATATAACTTGTACGGATTATTATAAAAATTTTACATCAAAATAAATTTTTATTTTTAAAATTTATGTATTTATTATTGGTTATTTTATAATTTAAATTTATAATAAATACTCATTAAAAATTACTAAAGTAAAGTTTTATAATAATTTTATTTATAAGTATTACAAAAATTACAATTAATTATTTAATTATAGTCAATTATTTATATGTATAAATTATTATAAGTAATTGAAAAAAAATTGGCCACTAAAAACCGTCTTTGGGGGGAGGGGATATGACATTGTTGAAAAATTTAATTAAAACAAGGGAGTGTTTTTTGGAATACATGCTAAAAGTAGAGGATTATTTGGGCAATTAAATTTTAATAATATTCAATTAGGCCATACGGATTGCATAATACCACCATTTGAATCATGATTACAATCAACCATAAATCCATTTCTATACCGGGCCTTGGGGATAAGTGCGGGCCAAATTAAAATAAAGTAAACAAGATATAGATGATGATAATTTGAGATATCCTTGCTAATAAACTCAAGTAAATGAGCCCTAAAAGTCGTGGAAATGATTGTTATATATTAACCACGACAAAAGTATTCATTGTGCCTTTTAACCATGATAAATTCTTTAGTTACACTAAAAAAAACAACAGTTAAATCGTTACGTGCCGGTGGTCAATCACTATTTTTTTTTAAGTCATAACACTTATTATTTATTTATTTATTTTAATCTTAAACACTCATAATTTTAGTATTTCGCTTTTACCTTTTATATAATTAACTTTTTCCTGAACCAAAAGCATTTTTATTTTTTCGTTTTAAATTCTAACAATTTTATGGATTTTTTGAATTATTATTATTATAATATGAGGAGCTTATAATGCCAAACTCTCTAACGTTTTGTAAGTTCCAATATCTTATTTATGTAAACGCTTTACAATTTTATTCTTGAAATAATATTCTAAATCTTTGTACTCTTAAATATCATATGGGAGCTTATACCATATTACGAACACTACAAGAAATTATGTAAATAACAAGAAAAAATAGACAGGAGAGTGAATTTGTCGGTGATAGCAACAAATTTAATAAGGAATAAGAATTTTAAGTTCTTGTGATTTGAAAATTAACATTGAAAATGAAATATTTCATTACTATAATTAGAAATTAAGGAATTTTAATGTTGCAAAACTTCTTAGCTAGCCTTAACAAAAAATATATAAATTTTCATTGGTAAAATTTCTAGCAAAATCAACGATGAGGTGTACCAAGTCTATTTTTTTTTAAAATTCGTTATTGATGTAAATTAGCAATGAATTTCACTATTTTGCTAAAAGATTTTATATTAATTGTTGCTAATGAGATTATTTGTCTAACGCCCTCCAAATCTTCTTTTTTTTTTAAAAATTTTATTTGAAGCGATGAATTATTATTAATTGAAATAATCCAATTATAGTATTTTTTTAAATATTAATACCTAACAAAGACAATTACAATAATTATACCTTAACTAACAATATCAAATAAATAAAATTTAAACAACACCTACTATACAATAGAATAACGGTGCCCGAATCCAACTATCGATAAAATGAGGAGATACATGCATTCTTCCCAGGTAGTTGGATTAGGAGAGAGAAACACATTAATTGTAGCTTTGATTGTGGTTAAGCTTTTCTTCAAGTTTTTGAAAAATGCAACATTGAGTGCACTAACAAACATGATTTGCAATTTTAAATAGTATTAATTAGTTAATTTGGAGGAAGAACATGGGATGCACTAATTCTTTTCTGCATGTGCAGGTCACGTGCTCTGTTCCTCTTTGGTATTGCCAAAAATATTTATTAATTAATCCCTAATAAATTGGTTAATTAATTTGGTGTCGGCACTCAAAGTTGTCTGAATTGATTTCAGTTTGGTTTTGGGCGGTTGTGATTGAAACTACTGCGTCGTTACTTGTTTTATAGGGCATATTTGGAGGCCATAAAATGTTTGGAAGATTCTTGAAACTTTTATTAATTATGTTTATATGAAAATTATTTATATATTAATTGGGTAGCTATTAAACATAACTCCAGCTGAATCGCCCGAGCTTTTTAGTTTATTTAAAATATTGGGTAAATACTATATTCGGTATCTTAAATTTTTATTTATAATCACTTTAATCCATCAAGTTTATTTTTTTATTTAAACTTTTGCCTCAACTTGGTCCCTCTGACCAATTTTCGGCAAAAATATGACCGGAGTTTGACTCTTTGAAGGGTAAAATGATCAATAAATTTACTTTTATCACTTCAGTCCTTTAAATTTGCAAATTTATCAAATTAATCATTTCTACACAAAAAATAATCTTGTTATATTTTTTGTGCCGATATGTGTAATTATCTTATGTGAACAATGAAAACTTTGAACTCTTGTAAACATAATAATAATATACTACTTAACTTAAAATGAACAGTCTTTTTTTTTTTAGGAAAAAGTACCAAAATTATAAATAAACTTTATAAAACTTATCTAATATGAACATATGATAAAAAAAATCCTAAGTCAATAATTTTTTTCAAGAATTAAAAAAGTCTAAAAAATTAAACCTTAATAATATTTATTAAATGTTTGAGTTTTTGAACAAAAAATTGGTAAATTGTGCTTTTTAACTGGATTTTTTGATGGATTTCATACATATATAATTCATTTAAAGATGTTTTCTAAACATATAATCCCATCTCATAGAAAAAGATTTATAAAAATCTTTAAAATATATATATATATATATATATATATATATATAATATATGAAATTCACCAAATAATCTAATTAAAAATAAATTCCACCAATTTTTTTTTTCAAAATTGTTGCTGTTAATATTTAATTTTTGTAGGACATATCTTTAACTCCTAAGATTAAAGAACCAACAAAGATTTTTCATTATATTTTTAGATAAGTTTTATAAATTTATTTATAGTTTTGATAATTTTTGTCACTTCTAAAAGTGAAAAAAAGAGACTATTTAAAAGTTAAGCAATATTTTAATATTATGTTCACAGGAGTTCAAAGTTTTTATTTTTCATACAAGATAATTATATTATATCATATAAAAATATAAAAGAAAAATGATTTTCTTTCTAAAAAACAGGCTAATTTGATAATTTTACAAACTTAAGGGACTAAAATGATAAATTTTAATTTTAATTGACCATGTTACCCTCTATAAAGTCAAACTTCGATCACATTTTGTCGAAAATGGTCAGAGGGACCAAACTGAGATAAAAATTAAAATTTAGGGATGCTAAAGTCAATAAATAAACTTGAGGGACTAAAGTGATTTTAAACGAAAACTTGAGGGACAAAATATAACATTTACCCTGAAATATTTTTATATATTTTTAATTTTTAAGTATCGATATATATTTATAAAAAAAAGTATCTATATATATATAGAGAATGAAGTTTGACCAAATTGATTTAAATTTGATCAAATATTTTTTTTTTCTGATAATTTTGAATTTTTTAATTACTAGAAAAAAATTCATTGATTAGAGAATTTCATTTGTTTTAAATTAATAATTTAGTTCATTTTTATCTAAAAAATCATCTACATAATATTTTAATTATTGTCCAAATACAAAAAATGCATTTGGGCCTATTTTTAGAACAACTTAATCAAATTGTTTTAATTACTATTATAGTGGCCTTTGTAACACGTGTAGGTATGTTTGTGCTTCAATATAGGAGTGGTATTTGGAATACTATTTGGAACGGCTGTTATTTAAGTTGATAATGATTGTTGTATCAATCTTTGTATTTCTTTTTTCAACTGTTTTTGTAACAATCTTTGTAACAATCTTTATAACTCTTTATGCGTATGTTGCTACTTTTAACTGCCTTTTGGATGGCCATTTTCGAAATTGATAACTATCTTTTACATTGTTGTTTTTACGGCCATGTGATTACATGATAGTTATACTTGTTTCAAAAGCCGTTACAAAAATATTGACAATTTTTTTAATAATTAATTGTATTTAATCTATTTTAATATTTATTTTTTAAAAATAAATTATTGAATTTTTTTAAATGTGAAATATTATATAAAAACATATAATATAACAAGAAAATAAAAATAATTTAATTACAAAAATAAAAGTATTGTTTAAAAATTGTATTTATACAAACAAAAAAAAACCTCATCTAAATCAGCACCCCCTTCGATCGTGGGTTCTTCGTTGTCGCCTTCGGATAACGAGGGATCAACTAGAGGCTGGGGCATTGGAGGATCGGGTCAGGTGGGATCCATCCGCCGCATCCAATCCTCGAGCCTCGCTACCCGATCATCAAGGTCGAGGCGCGACGGTTGTGGCGACGAGGCGATGATCAATGGACCCGCTGGCGCCAAATGGTCCAACAACAGTGTAATGGTCTTTGGAGTCAAGACTGAAGACTCGACCCTATTCTAGCCACCCGCTGCTGACAGCCACACCTGTTGTTGGTTCGAGGCCACCAAGAGTGAGAAGACAATGGAGGGTCTTGATTATTTGTTGTGTTGGTTCTGACGTTCCTCCATCATCTTCAAAAACAGCTCCTGCGAACAGATTAAAATGATTAGATTTAAAAAAATTTTTTTAAATTCCAAATTTTAATTGTTTTGTCATAAAAAAGAGATCTTTCTATTATTTAGATAGTATACTTACCGCGACCTCTGCTGCCTTCGGACTGCTCCATTGGCCGTCTTCCTTTTTGTAGCACTTCTCGAACACCTCCATTTGTTTGACGGGGCGTCCGATTTGTGCCTCATATTCAGAAAATTAATTAATGAAATGATTAGCAATTTTAAAAATTAAATTAAATTAATACCATATGTTAAAATATTTACCATCTTATGCTTGTGGGCCCTAATGGAGGACGACCCCCTGCGGTAGACGGTAGTAACTGCGTCTAGGTTGGTTGTCTGGTAGACCTTATTTTTCTCCGTCTGTGCCTAAAATTCTGGGCTCGCCCAGTATTCTAGAAGTTGGCGCCAGATCTCAACCAGCTACAACAGTCGGGCCAACTGGTTCCAGGCGTCAGTGAACCGCTTCTGCAAAAACTTACTCTCCTGCGACTTGACGACCTTGAACATCTACTCGTAGTCGCAGTCCCACCAATAAGACATTTGCAAATTTTATATATTAAAAAAATATATAAACATTAGATACATCCATCTCCTTAGTTGTCGTAACATGATATATATATATATATATATATATATATACTCATACATATATATAATATATATAATTCGACCTATAAATTTATAAATATTACATTACACTAATTAAGAATACATAACATATAAGATCAAAAAATCATAAAACTAAAATCAGTAAACTACAATTAATGTAATTAACACAAAAGGCTTAAATTAGTTGTTACCGGTCAACAAACTCAAGAGATCAGCTATTGACGGTTCAAAAATTAAGCAATCTACCTTATCAAGTGTATATACATGAAAATCTGAGATATTGAGAGTGGGTGGTGAATAAGCGATTCGACAATAAATGAAATGAAAAAAAAAAAAAAATAACTTGCAACACAAATATATATATATATATATATATATATATATATATATATATAATATTTTGTATCGACCATTGTAATGGCCTTGGCAATGAAAAGTATAGCCATTAAAAAAAGTAGCCTAATGTCCAAATTTGGAACGACTTTTGTAATACACTTAAGTAAAAAAAAACCGTCCATATTTCCATGATTTTTGTAAGACCAAACATAGTGTTATCGCGTTTTTCACATTTAACGGCTTCTCATTTTTTTTCATTGGCCGTTGTAAAATTAACTTGCCATGACAAAAACCATATGAAAATAGTAACAACAAAAAATAATTAATGTGTTTTGTAACGGTCTTTCTATTTTAAAACTTTGTAGCAGCTTTTCATATATTTTTTTTGTAACGGCTAACATTATAAGAAATGGTGGCCATCTGTAAATTAATGAATAATGACAAAAATCGTGACTAATTGTAATGGCCGTTGTGGTGTAACAGCTTTTGTAATATATTCACATTGTAACAACCATTTAAAGGGCTTCGGCCTTTACAACTTAGTAAAATTTGTATTATCACCATCATGACATCAACACACTTATCCATTACAAACTGGTGCCAAAAATCGTGTGTATTGGAACGATCGTATGGCCATTACAAATTTCGCGTTTTTTTTGTAGTGTATATCCAAAATTTTATACCAACATAATAGCAAATTTAATTTATATTTATCCTACCTAATGATCATGGTCTCTAGAAATATGATCTATTTTAAATATATTATACTATGCACGGTTATATGTTTTTCTTTTAAATTAAATATTTTTTTAATATATGGTGCTATAAATGAATATTTTATGCAAAATAAAATATTTATTTTTAATGAATAAAACATAGTAGTTTTGAATAGATAGATCGAGTTTTACTTATATCTAGTCCTATAGAAAGATTAAAATAAAGATTTTTGTATTAATTCATCTTCTTCAGAAATTATATTAAAATACATAATCTAAAATGATCTTACATATAAAAAATAAAATATAAAGTAAGAATAGAAATTTCTGTTAATGAGTAATATAATAGAGAGATCCATAATAGATTTCGTTCTATTTAAATACAAGTCTGATTGAGATCATGACCATTAGGTAATTATTTAAGATAATTCAAATTAAATTAGTATTATAGTTTTGGAGATAAGATTTTATATAAATAAAAATTAAAAATTTAATATATTTAAAATAGATGATGTTTCAAACCTTAATAATCCAACAATTCAATATTTATCCTACCTAATGATCACGATCTTAATCAGATTTGTATTTAAATAGAAAAAAAAATCTATTATGAATCTCTTCATTTTTTAGATACGTTCAATTCTGTCAATTTTCTTTCTCCATTAAACAGTTTCAAAACTTAACACTACGTATGTTTATTTTTGTTGCACTTTTCTATGATATTTTTTTTTCATTGTTATTGAAGTTATTTAATCAATAATCTCTATCCTTATTAAATTATAATATTTATTTGTATCTTACACTCATTTCCCTGTGTGGCTAGACTATTATGTTGCTATTTATCATGATATTATTCTATTTTTTATATATTATTTTTCATGATACTTAAAAGTTATTGATGTAATAATCTCTACTCTTTTCTTTATATTTATTTATTAAATTTATATTTATTTCTCGTATGGTGTTAGGTTTTTTTTTTTTCTAATTCTATGATGATTGCTCCACTTAATTTTTGTACAAGAATAAATAGAAATTTGTTTGGTGTTAATAGGTTTATATTTTATTTTAATATTTGTTTGTTTAATTCTACTTAATATTTTATTTAGTATTTATTTCTTTTTAAATATTTACTCTTTTTTTTATTCATTATAATCATTTTACTCATCTTTTTTATTCAATTTAAAAGAAAAAAAATTATAACTATGTATAGCACAGGTTCTACACTAGTTCATTAATTATGATGTGATTTATCTATCTAATGAGATTATATAAAGCTTAGGGTAAATACTATATTTGGTCCCTTAAATTTTCGTTTAAAATCACTTTAGACCTTCAATTTTATTTCTTGACTTTAACATTCTTAAACTTTTTTTTTTTTATTTTTGTCTCAGAGGGTCCCTCTTACTAAATTTGAATAAGTGACACAGTTGAGAGATCAAAAGTGGTATTTACCTTAAGAATAACAATAACAACACTCCATACACATAAGAAGATAAAAGACACATCATAGTAAATATTGAAAGAATTGGTATGGTCCAGAACTTGGTAAGAACGCAACGGAAGCATGAAATAAACATTTAAATATTAAATCAAATTAGAACTAGTCCCTTAATACCGGGCATTCGGCATTCAACAAGCATAAAACAAGTGCCTATTGTAACAAAAAGTGATGGAAATATAATCACAAAATTTTACCTTTTTTTGATTTGAGGACTTTCTTCAAGCTTTTCTCCTCCAACCGTGTGCTCACGCAAAGACTAACGAGATCTTCTCTATGTTGAACACACATTATACCAAAAGGTGGTCTACACCAAACCTTACTAGAGGTAAAGTGTATGTAGTATAAAAGACTTGATTATACTATTAACTTAGTATATCAAACTCAAGAGGACCTTACTCTAACGCGAAACTAGTTCAAGAACAACAAGAATAGAGAGAAAAGAGAGAGAGAAGAGAGTTTCAAGATGATAAGTGTGAGGGAGGAGTGTTGTCTTTTTTTGTATCATATACAAAATGACATATACACAAGCCTATACATTACACACACACACAAGAGACATTTTATGTACTTCTTGTATGTATACATGTATACATTGCATATCAAGTCAAAAATAAGTACAATGTGTGTCCTCTTAGTACACAACCTACTAGTACCATAAGTACTCACGCAATAACTCAGTCATCCTTACAACTTTATATATATATATATATATATCACATATAAATATATATTCAAATTAGGGCAACATATATATATATATATATACATATTCTATTCATTTTAATTCAAAAATAAATTAAATCCATGGGTTTGGGCCTCCATAGAATTAATCTAATTAATTTTTAAAAGCCAAAATGAAATTCATTGATCTTATCAAATAAATCCTACCCCATAGCCTAATTAATTAATCCATCAAATAATTAAGTCTAACCCGATTTATTTAATCTCATTAAATTATCAAGTCAAAACTCTAATTAATTGATCCTATTAATTAATTTAATTCAGTTCAATTAAAATTGATCTTATCAATTTAATTAAACCCAAACAAAATTTAATTAATCTCATTATTTAAATCTTGGGTTTCCCATCGCATAGGTTCTCCCATTTAAATGATCACATTATTTAATTTTCCGAATTAATTTAAACTCTTTAAATTAATCCATTCCTTGTAGAATTAATTCATAATTAATTCTACTGCTTTCTTGAGTGGTGTTTTGTGTGATTCTATAAGTTCACCTTTAGCTAGACTTGGGCTTGTGTCAACATATAATTTAATTGACAAATATTTTTGTGCTAGATTAATTAAATTATATCGAGTTAATCACTTTCGAATAACACTTAATCCAAAGGCACTGGTTACTATGGGTGACCTTCTAACAACGGTCTATGGTAGTAGAGAATAGGTGAAAATGATGTGAACTTTAAGGCTATCGAGTGCCATACTGGTATGGTCCTTCCATTGGCCAACTCCGGGACTTAGTCTAGAACATAGAATTGGTCTTCGGTTCCCATCCTGGACTAGACATCTATGATTAATATTCTGATTATATTTTTTCACTTGATCAACATAGAAAAACACTTTCCTATTTGATCACCCGCTGTGATCATAGACTCCAAGGACCATAACACACATTAGAACGCATAGAAGAGTGCTATCATCTCATGATAGGCGATGGATCCTCTCTTGGAACTCACCAATCTTCATATATGTTCTGACTGCATTGGAACAAAACTTATAATAACCACATCAGAACATGATCATCTTTTACCAGGTCTTAGATACAGTTGTCCCATTTATGAGACTGTGTGGATCCTCAAGTTTGAGGACTGAACCTCATACTATCGGAGTCGGGGAGTTCAAGTCATACCGACCAAGCCTCACGGGCTTCCATATGACGATTCCCCGCGAATTAGTTCAGTCGACTTGACAACTTTTGTCAACTACCCATTAAAATTGCATAGACGTCATATGTCTATCACCTATGAAACATGACACCCATCATATGGACAAAGTATTTAGTGCAAGTCTCAATAGAAACTCGATGCCAATTCTTGGGGTTCTCGACTTGGAACATTTTAGATCCAACCCTCGAAAGTTAGTTTCATAGTTGCCCGTCAAATGCGCAACCCAACTTTATTGGTTGATTAGTGATCTGTGGGCTTTGTTGCAATGTATGAAAATTACAGAAGTAAGAAACAAAGTAAGGCCAAATGAATACATACTCTTATTTATTTAATTCAATATTATAAAACAAAGAGAAATTACTTAAATAAATTTCAAAATAGCCAATCTAATTGGCTCTCTTATCACCTATTCTAACAAATATTTTATTACATTTACCCCATATAACTTATGATATTAACAGTTACACCCCTCCCCCGCCCCTCCCCCTGACTTTCAACACATGAACAATTGTAATTTAGTGAATAAAATAATTGTTAAATTATATTGATATCCATTGAGGTTAGGTCTAATCACACTGCAAGAAGTATAATATTTAATCATGACTAATTTTCATGGTCAATATTACTAAATAGCCATTCCAAATAGGTATTAACCACGATCATACTACGGTTGTTGATTGTGATTTTTGCAAGGATGGTTAAAATATTTGCCATGACTAAAAGCCATGAGAAATGTTTTTACCATGGCTCTAGCTGTGGCAAATAGTTTCTTCATTATAGAATTTTTAGGTTTTTGCATCGATTTTATTTAACCATAATTAATAATAGTTACCACAATTATTAGGCATAGCCATTAATATTATTGTCAACAATATTGTTTTTTTTCAAGTGATACACAAACACCTCTTGGCTTTTGTGAAATTATAAATATATTAATTGAAGTTGTAATTATAAGTACATCTCTATTCAATGGTGAAACCTTATAAAATTCTCTGGGTACGTCGCACTAACACTCCTTAAGGAATGTACCTAAAATTTTATGAAGAGTACGTAGGAAATATTGTGTAACATGATCTAAATCTTTGTGGTTGTACATGTAATTTATTCTAAAATATAAAACCTTTGAATTAGGAGGAAAATTGAAAGTTCATTTATATATTTTTTTTTATATAGTATTTTTCGTCCAAAATCGTAACAATAAGGAGTATAAGTACAATTTAAATTGTTTTTTGAGGAAAAGTTAAATTCAAAATTTTGGAGGGCATCTAGTTACAATTAACCCTAATATTTGCTATATATATATTTTTTATTGGTGGCCATTGCACAGTAATATTTCTTGTATCGTTTGTTTTTATAACAAGTACAAGATTCTCCAGAAAAAATACGATCTTATGGTTGCAAGATTCTTAGTCCCACTTTGTGCTTAAATCATTGCCAAATTCCATTCATTAGATTGCTTTCTTGGGAAATACGTAGAAATGTTTGTTTTTATTGCCATATACCTAAGAACATCAGCATCAAATTTCTAGTTACAACACTACGGCCAAAACAAGAAACGTAAAGTGACAAAATAAAGGCAAAGAGAAGTTATAATCGGTAGGCAAGAAAAAGTTACATTTTATATCCATAAGTTAGCCCTTTGAATTTTGACTTGTTATTTTTAAATTTATCACATCAAATCCCATAATTTTAAAGAAGGTAAATACACTTTTGGTCCTAGCTATAACTTTAGGTCATTAGTACTTTTAATCTTGGATCTTACTCTATTATACATTTAGTAATTTTTTTTGATGAATTTAGTCCTGAACATTTCACATTTGGTTCTTTTTTGGTAAATTTAGTCCTGTATTGACAATTTTGGTCTTATTCACACTATAATAAATCTCGTTTTTGGTTTTGTAACTATGAAACGCTATAATAACTTTCATTTTTTGTCCTATAATTATGAGTCGTTATGATCAGAATTGTCAATACAGGACTAAATTTGTAAAAAGGAAAAAAAAGGACCAAATATGAGACGCTTATGACTAAATTCGTCAAAAAAAAGACTAAGTGTGTAAATGAAGTAAGTTACAAGACTAAAAGTGCTAACGATCTAAAGTTATAGGACCAAAAATGTAATTTTACCTTAAACAAATTATAATTTTATTCCAAGTCTCAAGGGAAATTAGAAATCATAATTTTGTCTCATTGTTCCAACGGAAACAACATGTGAATGAAATGAGATCGATTAAGTCTTGAGGGAAATTAAGGCTATTTTCATAAAAAAATACAACGAAATTAAAACTCGAGACTAAAATTATAATTTTTTTGAAATTATGGAATGCAATATAGTGGGTTAGAAATAATAAATTAAAATCACAAAAAATAATTTGTGGGGACCTAAAATGCAATTTTGTGGCTAAAAGACATTGAGCAGACTGCTTTCCTCAGTAGAAAAAACAAAGCCACATATTCAGTAGTCTTGCAAGTACGAGGTGAAGCCAAAGCAATGCCAAAACAAGAAAACGCACCAACTTATGCATTGGTAAGTACTCCAAAGACCTGATACGTTGTCTTAGCCGGCTGCTACTTTGTCATAAAAGATGCCAACAACACATTCTCAGATTCTAACACTGTTGCAACTCGGAATATGTTGACCTGAATCCTTTGTCTATTGCATAAATATCTTTCATACCAGTGCATAACTTTCACTTCTTACATACTTCTTGAGAGAGAGAGAGAGAGAGAGAGATGAACACGATTGCAGATGATATATTTCTGCAATGTTTTCATGGAAGCTTATCGATGAATCAAATGGAGAAAGAACGAAGACCATATCATCGAAACTGCAGCTGCAAACTGCACAAATCGAAAGATGGTAATGCCAGTGTGTGTTTGCATCACAAGAACGTTAAAGTCATGAAGAAATCATGGTACAAATGCTCCTTGTCGCTCGAAGTTCCTCAGTTTCAAAGAAATTATAAAGAGGAGAACAATGCATTGAAGATAGGGAGGATAGATCAATGGATGGTCATGATGTAGAAGGAAAAAGGTAATGTGTTGGTGTATAATTGTAATAGTATGTACATGCTTTTGTCATAATTGTACTACCTCTCAGGATCACAAATGTATTAATTTCACCTTCCCAATGCATTGCAATAAAAATAAATATTATTGACGAAATATTAACTGACAATTTTAATGTTGTCGCTAGAGTTATATGTTGAGCGAAAATCTTAGAGTTGTCGCTAGAGTTATATGTTTAGCTACAATCTTAGAGTTGTCGCTAGAGTTATATGTTTAGCGACAACATACTACAAAGAAAATGCCTTTTAGCAAAATAAGTGGCTACGGACTGTCAACTTAAACGATGTGCGACTGTGAAATCAGTGATTACAAATTGTTCTTCAACTGCTGATAGACCTTTTTCCTTAAAGAAGACAATCATTGGGTTCGCGACTATACGGCTCGTATAGCGCACTCAAGGACTTGTTTCCAAAAGAAACAAAAATTACATCTTACTTTCTCTTGTGCAATTCCTTCCATACTCATATAACCAAAATATTATTCGTAATATGTCGCAGCTATTTCAGAATCACACAACATATATGTCTCAATTACGTGTCTTCCTGACTTGTTATGTGTCTCATTTTTGAAGCACCACTTGGATGATGGGGTGGTTGAATATATCGGGGGATATTCTATCATCATTGAGAATTAGATCATTGTTTTGGCCTATCCTGCTTGCAAGTAATGTGAGCTTTAAAGTAGTGAGAAGTGAACCACTCGATTTCATCGACAATGTGTTCTTCACAAATCCAAAACTCAATGTGCGCTATGTTTTTCACCTTCTTCTTCAATTCACGTAGGAACTTATATATATAAATTAGGGGTCCAAGTAAATTAACTAGGCATATATATATATATATATATATTATATATATATTTACAAATAAAAATATTATATATTGGTTAATAAGGGTTACCTTTCAAATGGGAACAGTCACCTATACTTGCCCCCCTCCCCCCACCCCCGCGCGTTAGAATAGATGATCAGAAGCTAATTAGATTGGCTATCTTGTAATCTATTTAAGCAATTTTTTTCATTTCATAATATTGAATTAAATGAAGAAGAATAATTTGGTCTTACTTTGTTGTTCTTAGTCAAGTTATTTTCTTATATTGCAAAAAGCCCACAAATCACTAATCAACCAATGAAGTTGGGTTGCACACTCGATGGGAACTATGAAGCAAACTTTCGAGGGTTGGATTTGAAATATTCCAAATTGAAAGCCCCAAGAATGGGCATCAAGGGTTCTATTGAGACTTGCACTAAATATTGTGTCCATATGATGGGTGCCGTGTGTCATAAGCGACAGATGTATGACATCTATGCAATTTTAGTGGAAGGTTGACAAAGGTTGCTAAGCTGACTAAACTGGCTCGCGGGGAGTGGCACAAGCCCAAGTCTAGCTGAGAATGAACCATCAGAGTCACGCAAAACACCACTCAAGGAAGTAGTAGAATTCATTATGAATTAATTCTAGAAAAATTAATTAATTCAAGAGTTTAAATTAATTAGAGAGATTAAATAATATGGTCATTTAAATGGGAGACCCCATGTGATGGAAAGCCAAGATTTAATTAATGAGATTAATTAAATTTGAGTTAGGTTTAATTAATTTGATAAGATCAATGTAAATTGAACTAGATGAATTAATTAATAGGATCAATTAATTGGAGTTTTGACTTGGTAATTTAATGAGATTAAATAAACGGGGTTAGACTCAATTATTTGATGGATTATTAAATGGGCTATGGGCTATGATTTATTTTGATAAGATCAAAGAAATTTCATTTGGAGTTATAAAAAATTTTATTAGATTAATTCTATGAAGGCCCAAGCCTACAGGTTTAATTTATTTTTAAATTACGCCCAATATGATATTGATGCCCCCTAAAATTATTTGGGCAAGCCCACAAACTAGGCATACTAGCCCAGCCGGCTAAGAGCCCCAATTGGCTCATCAACAAGACAGATAAGGCCCACCAACAAGCCCACGATCAGGACGGATAAAGCCCATCAGTAGGGAAGAAAAGCCCACAGGCTTACCTGCTACTTTACTAAACTAGCAGGCCCAAAAAATAAGCCTATTTTTGGCGGACACATCAAAATACAGCTAGGAGGATATGTCATGTAGCTTGGCAACATGTTTGTACATATCACCTTAAAATATTTCCAGGTGGGTCTAGGTAAAATAGGTGATAAATGAGCTGGAAAGTCTGTAACTAATTCCCGGAACTGTAGGCAGATTTGGCAGGATTTTGTTTAGCTCGCGTATCTTAGCTAATACTTATTCAAATCACTAATAGGTTGTTTTGGATGACAGCTGACTCAAGAAATTTTTCAATGACTTATGGAACTCAGTAATTGACCTAGTTATTCTCAAACTCTCCTTTGCTTGCATCATTTTTCTCTTAATTTTTATACTATTTTGAGCCTATATTTTGCACTCCACATGAACATATACACCTCATCATCATTTTACACACTTATTCTCACTTTATTTCAAGTTTTTCCTTTTATTTCTTCATTAATCTTTACTCACTTAAGCATCTGAAGTGCTAACATTTATTTTGCAATATCCTCTGGTAATCTTAGGATTTTATTGAAGATCCTTCGACCCTCATGGTGTGGCCAAATTTTTGATAGGCATCACTGGTGCCGTATATGGGAACACTTGAGTTTTTGTAACATCCGCAAAATTTTAATAGATAATTGTGGGATTAATTGGTAAAAATTTATGAAATTTATTTAATTAGTACATAAATTCTATATTTACTTTTGATTATATTAAAACTTGAACGGAGTAAATTGGAGTTCGGTATAATATTTGGGATCAAATTATATTAATTAAGAAATTAGGTGGATGTATTGGTAATTATCAAAAAGGAAAAAAAAAAAGAAAGAAAGAGAGATTGAGGTGGTAGCAACACAAGTTGCCACCTAGCACCCCACCTCATGCATCTACTCACACACACACCCTCATTCACACACACTCAGCATACACACACACACTTGACGGGAGGAAGAGAGAGGAAGAGAGGAAGAAAAGAAAAGAAAGAGAAGAAGAGGAGAGAGAAAAGAAGAGAAGGGGAAGAGAAAGAGAGGAAAAGGGAGAAGGAAGTGGGGTTGCTCTTCATCATCTTCAAACCTTGAAATTTTCATAAAAGATTTGGTAAGTTTTGCTGATTTTTCATGGTTAAATTCGTATAGGAGCTGCATGTTAGTCAAATGGAAGAAAATACCCAATTAAAGTGAAAGAGAAGTACCAGAATCGACTCTGTTTTCGATTAGCCTCTGTAAATCTCGATTTTAAAAGGGTTATACTGCTCCAAATTTAGTGATTTTTGAACCTTTGTAATCTTTGATATGTTTACTAAAACTTTCTAGTTTTGAGAAGAAACCAAATTGGTCGTTTGAAAGGGTTAAACGGAGGAAACATTCCGTTGCTCTGTTTCTGCGGGTAATCTGACAGGGTGTATTTAGAACCTTGTGAGTAGAGTTTTACTGGTTAAATTCGAATGATTCTTGTGTAAATTGAAACTAGATACATAGGAGGTTATATTGTGAAAATTTGGTAAATTTTGGCACAGTATATGATTTTCAGAGAATTTTAAAATAACAAGGTTTGAATCTGTTGCTGTCTAAAGGTTTTTATTAAACTTGAATAACACTTGATTTTATTATTGACTATGGAACATGAGAATGGTGTAAAAATTGAATCTTTATCAATTGTATGTTTGTCCGAGGGAATTTTATAAACTGAGACAGAGATGCTGTCAAGGAAAAATAATTTCATAAAAAGGACAGATTTTTATAAAATTGACCTTTATGGTTAAAAATACAAATCACACATCATTGGATATCTTATTATGTCTAGTTTATTATACTAATACAGTTTCTAATGTTAGTGATTGTAATTAAAGTTGTGATATACTTAGTGAGTAGGGCTCATTCTGTGAAGATTGTAGATTCAGGGGCTGTAAGGGTAATTTCTAAAATATAAAAACTGATTTTAATAAATCAGAATATATATTGATGGAAAGATAATTGAGTCTATTTTATGTAGAAGAAAACGGAATAAAGATCCGAATTGTATAGAGGAGATATTCAGAAATTAGTAGAAGTGTACGAATGTGGTTCATGCTTTATGAAGAAACTACAATGTTATTGATTCATTGACGATACATCTTATACCTCATTTTAGGACATGGGAACAACGTTTGAGCTTGTGCACATCATTCTACTATTTAAATAATTGGGGAAAGTGAGGTAAGTATAGCTAATTGGTTTATATATATATGTGCGTGAATATAAGTATTGCTTGTTAGATTTATGTATATATATCATATGGGTGAAATATGAATGGTATGTATACTTGTTAATGGATGTTGATGGTGATTAAGATTATCTGCATATCTGTGGAATTGCTATTATATGCTTAATTGTGATCGTGCTACACGAATGTTGGCTAAATGATTGTGGGGTTTTGTAATTGAATGTGGAGGAAATCAATAGAAAGTGATTGACGAGAAAATATTATTATATGGAATTGTACGAGTAAGTGAATAATTAGTATTATCTATATATGTTTCTTTCTTTGTGGTATTCCTTTAATATAGATGTGTGATTCATGCTGAAGTTGATTTATCGGAAACGGTATGCGTGGTGGATGATTTAATTGTAATGATGATATTGTGCACGTATAATGAGAAATACATTGAAATGTTTTATTTATTGGATGATGTGTATGGATGTTTGTAAATAGAAATATGTGTATATATGGTTTTACGTCGATAGCTGCTTACAGGATGGTGATATGTGGAATTGAGGGAGTGGTGGAAATTGAATATAATGTGATGTGAATACCCTTGATGTTGTTGAATAGCCTATGTGGCAAATGAAAAGAAAAGAGCTATGATGCGATGAGAAAAGAGCTATGATGCGATATGAAAGAGCAGTACTGCGATATAAAAAGCTATGAAATTGAAAGAGCTATGATGCGAAATAAGATTGATGAGCCGGCTGTCAAGGGGATTCATGTATATAATGAAAGGTGAGGTTGAGTTGATGGAGAAAAAACACTATATCACCTTCTGGTAAGCAGACTAGGAGTAGAGATTGTCTACTGTGAGTTGGCTATATTGTGTAATATGTGTTGGTTATGTTGGTATCATTGTTTTGTACTTAACTTGTTGCTTGAGTATATATATGAACTGAAAAGCTATACTTACTGAGTTGACAACTCATAAAATTGTCGTATATTTTTCTCTTCAGGAGATAGATCACAAGCCAGTGTCAGCCGTATAGGTGGGTCAGCGGTACCATGCTAATTCGAGAGCTCTAGATAGATGGACATAAGAACATGTAATTGAGACTAAGTTAGTGTCTTATATTTTGTAATAGCTAAAAGCTCTAATGAAATATGTAATTTGCTTGAGTTGTTCGTCAGATATCGACTTTGTCAATTATTTTATTGAGATAATTGTGAGTTGTGAGGGTAATTGAATGTGATTACGGAGGGGGTGTCACATTGGGTGGTATCAGAGCGGGTCTACGTTTCTAGGGCGAAATGTTGACTTGATGAGATATGTCTAGTGATGAAGGATAATTTGTTATGAGGCACATGCTGACCCAGTAGTTAATAAGAATGAGTAAATAGAATCAATAGAGGGTATGATCGTACCTACAATACTGGTGGAGTTGACCTAGAGTTAGAAGATGTACTGAATGATTTGAGTATATAAATTAATGTGTAGATATTATGATGACTTGATGCAATTTGATGTAAGACAATGTGATATAGATTTATTAATGCTGAATAATGTTTTATGACTGCTTTATGAAGGAAGTAGTAATAAAATCTATGGGCAAACGAAACGTAGTAATAGTGGGAGATCGATAAGTGATGCCACTGTGTCCAATAATGACTATATAGGTGAAATGATTGATGTTAGATGGGTGTGTAGCTTAGTGAGCTTGTACAATAAATACTGAAGGAGTAATCTCAGATTGAAAGAAATTCTCTTAGCAAAAGATTTTCATGAAGTGCTACCTAATGATTTAGCAGGTTCTCCATAGCAAAGAGAAGTAGATTTCGCATAGGAATTGTGGTCAAGATGGAATAATGAGAGTGGAAATGTAAATAGAAGAATTACTTGGGAAAAACTTAAGATATTGTACGAGGTTGTGTATTTATTATCGCTAATTGAATAGAACGACGGTGAAAAATAAGTAGAGATCGATCTGAGAGTTGGTTATTGAAAATTGAGGATAGCAGAGAATGATATACCTAAAATAGGTTTTGTAATTGTTATGCTCTTTATGAGTTTTGAGTAATGCTAGTGGATAATGGAATTTATAGGTGACGTTCATGGCATTGATGATTTGCATATTCTAAGAGTACTTGGATCAATTTGTGATAATTATATAGAAGACATCCATGTGTGTTTAGGGAATAGAGAGGTGCATGAATAACATCTGAAAATAGTGTTAGAATTTGAAATAGAGAGTTGTACGTTAAGGAAGAGTGAGTTTCTGGGTAAACCAAGTAGTTTCTCCAGGACATGTGATATTTGGCATTGGGTTACACCTAACTTACAAAGGTGAAAGTTATTAGGGATGGAGAATATCAAAGGAAGTGATTAGAGCTTGAATTTCTTAGGACTGCTTGGGGTATTATATGAGATTTCTTAAGGGTATGTGGTGTATATAGATACTTCGAAATAATATTTATGGAGTGCATAGAGTTATTAAAGGTTTTACGATTAAACTGTAGATTATCATTCTGGGAAAGCAAATGATAGTAGTGGATGCCTCGAGTCGGAAGAGTGCAATTAATTATTAGTGAATTTGGGAAGTCTTAATATGATATTGTTATTAGAAATAGTACCAATGAAAGTGAAGTTGGATGGATCATGTAACGTTTGCCAGCAGCTTCGTAAGTAAGTTATCTTCTGACTTGGCTATGATTGAATAAGATCCTTGGACTTGAGGTGTAAGTTGGCAACCAAATCAGTGTAGAGGTTTAGAAACTTTAATTATTTTGGGATTTTGGATTTGTTCAGCATTGAAATGTGATGAGTCAATGTTTAGTGACCACAATCAGAAGAGCTACTACAGTGTAAGTCCTAAGTTGAGGAATATGTCGTTGATCTTGAAGTGGTAGATTTCTTTAAGTTGTGATGATATTAAAAATTTGGGGTTGATATTAGTTCTCTAATTAATAAGGAATTTTGGAGATATATTATATTTGATATGTGAAAAAGGGAGATAGGAACAAGCGTGCTGCTATTTATTTGGTAAGTTGATGCTAGTAACAAAAAATTATGATATTCGATCTGTAGGTGGTGTCTTGGGAATGAATGGTTATGGATTGATCTTACGCAATAATATTGCTGGAATGCTTTAAGAGATGATATTAACTTGTCTACTGTTTATTAGATCGATGAGTTGACTTGTGGGTACTTTATAAAAGTTGGTAATGTAAAATATCATAGAACTACTTGGATTATGGATGATAGTTTTTGGTGGAATTATATTGACGAGATTTATGGAAAGGAAAAAAAAAAAAGGTGGTAGAATGAGAATTAAACATTTGACTTGTAAATGAGTAAAGGTATATTAGATTAGAGGATTGGTACAAAAAAAAAAAATTGAGTTATTTTGAGACTTTTAGTTGTATTGAGTACTGAAATTGTAATAGTTCACTATTAGACGGCCGACCAGTACGCGATATAATACTGACGGTAGAAACAATATCTTGATTATATGGGTATAGAGTCCCTTTGCTAGTGTGACAATGTAAAAGGTTGGGTTGGATACCGATTGTCAATCTAATAAGAAGTCACTGGAGACATAGTGTGTCTGACGGAAATGGACTTATGTGATAAATGTGGTATTGATGGTTATGAATAGAACATCAAGAAGCAATAGCTAAACTCCAATTTTTACCTATGCCTAGATGGAAATAGAAAAAGATTACTGTGGACTTCATCATTGGGTTACTATCCATATTTAGGAAACATGATGTTATTTGAGTAATTATGGATAGACTCACTAAGTTAACTCATTTCTTATCTATATGAGAGGATGATTTTGTGGATAAATTGGTTGAGTTCTATATTTCAAAACTTTTAAGATTGCACGGTGTACTATTCCAATAGTATATGATAGAGATTCTTGACTTACTTCACATTTTTGGGAAGTCTACAAAGGCACTATGTCGGAAGTTATATTTGAGTACAACATGTTATCCTCAAATAGACAGGTAATAAAAAAAAAAGTTTTCTTAAAGTATCTTCGTGAACAGAAATACTGAGATTTGGTAGTTATGCTTTGATCGTATTAAATCAACTCTATACATGTTTTACGTGAGTAGGAGATAGAAGTTTCAAAGAAACCTAATGTATGTAGAGGAATCAATAGCTAATCTTGGATAGGATGGTATAGCAATTGAGAAAATAAATGGATACAATTGTGAAGGTGAATGGAGTCATCACTCTTTAAAGGAATCTACTTGGAAGGATGAGAAGGATATGAAACAGAAGTTATTGTACTTGTGTTCTGGCACTGGTAGGTTAATCAAATTTCGAGGACGAAATTTTTATTAGGGGGAGAATTGTAACATCCGCAAAATTTTAATAGATAATTGGGATTAATTGGTAAAAATTTATGAAATTTATTTAATTAGTACATAAATTCTATATTTACTTTTGATTATATTAAAACTTGAACGGAGTAAATTGGAGTTCGGTATAATATTTGGGATCAAATTATATTAATTAAGAAATTAGGTGGGATGTATTGGTAATTATCAAAAAGGAAAAAAAAAAAGAAAGAAAGAGAGATTGAGGTGGTAGCAACACAAGTTGCCACCTAGCACCCCACCTCATGCATCTACTCACACACACACCCTCATTCACACACACTCAGCATACACACACACACTTGACGGGAGGAAGAGAGAGGAAGAGAGGAAGAAAAGAAAGAAAAGAGAAGAAGAGGAGAGAAGAAAAAGAAGAGAAGGGGAAGAGAAAGAGAGGAAAAGGGAGAAGGAAGTGGGGTTGCTCTTCATCATCTTCAAACCTTGAAATTTTCATAAAAGATTTGGTAAGTTTTGCTGATTTTTCATGGTTAAATTCGTATAGGAGCTGCATGTTAGTCAAAATGGAAGAAAATACCCAATTAAAGTGAAAGAGAAGTACCAGAATCGACTCTGTTTTCGATTAGCCTCTGTAAATCTCGATTTTAAAAGGGTTATACTGCTCCAAATTTAGTGATTTTTGAACCTTTGTAATCTTTGATATGTTTACTAAAACTTTCTAGTTTTGAGAAGAAACCAAATTGGTCGTTTGAAAGGGTTAAACGGAGGAAACATTCCGTTGCTCTGTTTCTGCGGGTAATCTGACAGGGTATTTAAACCTTGTGAGTAGAGTTTTACTGGTTAAATTCGAATGATTCTTGTGTAAATTGAAACTAGATACATAGGAGGTTATATTGTGAAAATTTGGTAAATTTTGGCACAGTATATGATTTTTCAGAGAATTTTAAAATAACAAGGTTTGAATCTGTTGCTGTCTAAAGGGACCAGGTTGTATTTAAACTTGAATAACTAATTATATACATATCCAATTTGTATGATTCTTGCTGTAAATGCAATTAGAGACTCATGAGAATACTTGGTGTAAAAATTGAATCTTTATCAATTGTATGTTTGTCCGAGGGAATTTTATAAACTGAGACAGAGATGCTGTCAAGGAAAAATAATTTCATAAAAGGACAGATTTTTATAAAATTGACCTTTATGGTTAAAAATACAAATCACACATCATTGGATATCTTATTATGTCTAGTTTTTATACTAATACAGTTTCTAATGTTAGTGATTGTAATTAAGTTGTGATATACTTAGTGAGTAGGGCTCATTCTGTGAAGATTGTAGATTCAGGGGCTGTAAGGGTAATTTCTAAAATATAAAAACTGATTTTAATAATCAGAATATATATTGATGGAAAGATAATTGAGTCTATTTTATGTAGAAGAAAACGGAATAAAGATCCGAATTGTATAGAGGAGATATTCAGAAATTAGTAAGAAGTGTACGAATGTGGTTCATGCTTTATGAAGAAACTACAATGTTATTGATTCATTGACGATACATCTTATACCTCATTTTAGGACATGGGAACAACGTTTGAGCTTGTGCACATCATTCTACTATTTAAATAATTGGGGAAAGTGAGGTAAGTATAGCTAATTGGTTTATATATATATGTGCGTGAATATAAGTATTGCTTGTTAGATTTATGTATATATATTCATATGGGTGAAATATGAATGGTATGTATACTTGTTAATGGATGTTGATGGTGATTAAGATTATCTGCATATCTGTGGAATTGCTATTATATGCTTAATTGTGATCGTGCTACACGAATGTTGGCTAAATGATTGTGGGGTTTTGTAATTGAATGTGGAGGAAATCAAATAGAAAGTGATTGACGAGAAAATATTATTATATGGAATTGTACGAGTAAGTGAATAATTAGTATTATCTATATATGTTTCCTTTCTTTGTGGTATTCCTTTAATATAGATGTGTGATTCATGCTGAAGTTGATTTATCGGAAACGGTATGCGTGGTGGATGATTTAATTGTAATGATGATATTGTGCACGTATAATGAGAAATACATTGAAATGTTTTATTTATTGGATGATGTGTATGGATGTTTGTAAATAGAAATATGTGTATATATGGTTTTACGTCGATAGCTGCTTACGAGGATGGTGATATGTGGAATTGAGGGAGTGGTGGAAATTGAATATAATGTGATGTGAATACCCCTTGATGTTGTTGAATAGCCTATGTGGCAAATGAAAAGAAAAGAGCTATGATGCGATGAGAAAAGTATGATGCGATATGAAAGAGCAGTACTGCGATATAAAAAGAGCTATGATGCGAATTGAAAGAGCTATGATGCGAAATAAGATTGATGAGCCGGCTGTCAAGGGGATTCATGTATATAATGAAAGGTGAGGTTGAGTTGATGGAGAAAAACACTATATCACCTTCTGGTAAGCAGACTAGGAGTAGGAGATTGTCTACTGTGAGTTGGCTATATTGTGTAATATGTGTTGGTTATGTTGGTATCATTGTTTTGTACTTAACTTGTTGCTTGAGTATATATATGAACTGAAAAGCTATACTTACTGAGTTGACAACTCATAAAATTGTCGTATATTTTTCTCTTCAGGAGATAGATCACAAGCCAGTGTCAGCCGTATAGGTGGGTCAGCGGTACCATGCTAATTCGAGAGCTCTAGATAGATGGACATAAGAACATGTAATTGAGACTAAGTTAGTGTCTTATATTTTGTAATAGCTAAAAGCTCTAATGAAATATGTAATTTGCTTGAGTTGTTCGTCAGATATCGACTTTGTCAATTATTTTATTGAGATAATTGTGAGTTGTGAGGGTAATTGAATGTGATTACGGAGGGGGTGTCACAGTTTTGGCGTGAGAAATAACAAATTTGGGCAATGGAGGTGACCATAGGTCCTATGAAGGAAACTCTTCCTTCCCTACTATAGCTAGTCCTACTGTTCCGCCTGCAGATCATGCTACAGTAGCTACTGACACTCCTGCTCCAGATCCGACCTAAGGAACCAATGCTCCAACCCCAGCTTTAGCTCTTGACTTAACAGCTGGACCCGTTACTATCTGCTATTTTGTGAGCAATTTCATAAGTTCATACTAGAGACCATCAACTCGACCCTTTGCGGTTCTCGAGCTAGCAGAGGATGACCTTCTTTCCTATTGGAAGAGGTGGGACTCCAAATAGCCAGGAGCAAGCAAAGGATCTCTAAGAGGTTGTCTTGATTATGGAATGCTTATAACCTCAGGAAGTTTTATTCCTTAAATCCTTACTCTCTATTTACAGCTAATTATCATTGTAATTAAACACTATCTCACATTAATAAATGCAATTCTTGTTTCCCATATTGTGTTACCTCCAAACTCAGTTTTTCGCTCCTGGTCGACTCCAAATAAGTCATCGCCACCCACTAACGCATGTTTTTACATAAGTTATCCCCAGCTGGCATACAAATTTACATAAGCTGCCACCAGTTGGTGGCGCATTACTATATCATTTGATATAGTAATGGGATTTTCTGCCTCACTTAATCTGTCTTGCTAGTGCACGCTTTACTTAAGTCGTCTTGCTGACGCATGCTTCACTTAAGCTGCCATTAGCTAGTGCACGCAGTAACATAAGCCGCCACTAGCTGGCGCACACATCCAACTCAGCCAACACCAGCTGACATATACAACATACAAGCAGCCACCAGTTGGCACACTTATTTTGATTTCCAGCTGTCTTCTGTTGGCTCATCTTTTTCAGCATAATGCTAACAAAACCTGCTTAGGCTAATTTACTACTTGCTTACTATCTTTGCTCACTTACTGTGATATATTCTCTCCTATTAACAAAATCACTTCTTCCCCACTAATGACAAAAGTAGTTGGGACAAATATGCATGTATCAGTTAAGCACACTAGGTCAATATTTCTTACCCTACAACAGGTTGCCTAAACCTACAGGCTTGTCGCAATAAAGGCCTAGCTACTTTTATTAAGAATTATGTTATCCTACTTAGAATTTCTCTAACACCTGCTGGGAATATTGTTACATAGAACATAAATTAGGTCTTCTTCAGCCAAGTATTTTTACTAACATGCAGGAACAACAAAGCATAGCAGGAAGGATTCTCCAACAGGATTCCTTCAACCAGCTAGCATTACTTAAGAAGCTCAGCGGGATTTGTACTACTGACGAGCAGGAAAATTCTTCTCTTTTTTTTTTTTTTTTTTTACAGGACAGTCATCTACTCTAGTAGTCTAACTCTATGATTTGCACTCTTAGAGTATGTGGGGGGGGGGGGGGGTAAATGATGCCCCCTAAAATTATTATGTCAAGCCCACAAGCTAGGCATACTAGCCCAACTGGCTAATAGCCTAAATTGGCTTATCAGCAGGACGGAGAAGGGCCCACCAAAAAGACGGATAAAGCCCACCAGCAAGGAAGAAAGACCCACAGGTTTACCTGTTACTTTACTAAACTAGCAGACCCAAGAAATAATCCTATTTCAGTCGGACACGTCATTATACTACTGGAAAAAGACACGTCATGTAGCTTGCCAACACGTTTGTACACATCATCCAAAAATATCTCCAAGTAGTTTTAGGTAAATCAGTGATAAATGAGCTAGAAAGTCCGTGAATAACTAATTCCCAAGATTGTAAGTAGATTTGGTAAGTTTTTAGGCTATTTTGAGCCTATATTTTGCACTCCACCACGTGAACATATGCACCTTATTACCATTTTACACCATTATTCTCAATTTATTTCAAGTTTTACCTTTTATTTCTTCATAAATCGTTACTGACAGAGACATAAAGGTTGTGAGGGACCCAAGTATAATTCATGGAACAAGGGGGACCAAAAATATTACAGGACACACAAAAAGAAAAGGTAAAGAAAAATGGGTGAGGTAGATGATGGATTTTAAAAATTTTAATATGATGTCATTTATAATTTTTTAATTATTTATGCAAATCCAAGTACATCAATTCAAATATAGTTTTACGAAAAATTAATTATGTGATGAAATGAAAAAAAATTCAATATACCATGGGATGGAATATCCCGCACGAAATAATTACAATAACAGTGTGCATTACAATGCGAATCTAAAAAAATATTCACTATATATATATATATATATATATATATATATATATTATTTTGGGTCCAGTTTTTAGAAGGGGCGAAAGATGACCAATGTTTGGTTTGATTTGGAGACACATTGACTTGGTGTGTTTCGTCTTTCTTTGGTCCTTTTCCAATTACTAGTCAAGGTTCCCTTTATTTTTCTTCTGCCAGAAGGTGGAACCCTTCCTAAAACAAATCCAAGCCCACAGTCATTCCATCCCTTTTTTCTCCGTCATCCACATTTCGGTGCCTGCTCCCAGCAGCCTCTCAGGCGAGCGGTAGCCATCTCTTCATCGTGCCCTAGCCGGCTAGATCCTGCCCAATGAAGCATTTAGTTTTTATAGTCGTGGCAACCACGTCTATGCAGTTTCAGACTGCCATCGCTCGTGGCCGTTGTTTCCTAACTGCCTTTTGGCTAATAAATTTAGCCCCTTGTTTTTCCCAAAAACGCATCTGAATCGGTTTGGGTCACACTCTGTCAACTATCTTTGAGATCACTGAGATGGTACTGCCTCAAGTTCCCGCCACCTTAAGTCGCCCAAGCATTGCCGCTATCTTCTACTTACCGTGCAAAGCCTGCCTTTCCTGTCGCCCTCCACATTCGGCTCCCAGCAAGAAGTGGTGATTTTTTTTAAACTAGTGCAGGAGTTGTGTGATTGGTTGAGTGAGGCGTAATTTTAAAATTTGCAAACATGCCCTTGAGTTTTGTTGAATTTTTGCTACGGGCTAGAAATAAATTATGAAGTGCACTATTTTGACTTAAGTCATTAAATTGCACTGTTGGATTCCTAAGATTGCCTTTACTTTTCAATTAGGCATGTTAATGGGTGGTGTCTTACCCTACCCAGACCCAAGATTCAAAGAAGGCCCAAAAATTTTTTCTATACCAAGATCCTGCCCAATCTATTAAACCCAACTAAAGACCCATGGTCCAAAACCCGACCAAGACCCTATTTTCGGGTAGGGTAAGACACATACCCAATTTTTTTTTTTCGATTAATTTTTTTTGTATAAATTATACTAATTAAATTAATTTTTTATTTTTTTTTTCATAATTTATTGATAAATTTAGAACTATTGAGACCAATTCACAAATAACTCTTTTTTGGTAGATTTTTTTAGATATTACAACGTTTATTATACCATTTATAAAATAATCTTATGAAAATATTAAATCTACATATTTAGTAACAATCGAATTTATTATTATAAAACTTTAAAATTTGATTTGATAACTTCAAGTTGGAAAATATACCCAGCATGATAATATAGTTGTATAATTAATTATTTAATTTATTTATTATTTAAAATTTACATGGTTAAAGAATTACATATATATAATGTTATGGTATCTTAAATTTTTTAGATTTGTTCAGTTTAATGTAAATCGTAGGGGAGTTCAATTCCATTAACCGAACAGAACCAAACCAAAAGTTAGATTAACTGAAATTTCGGTATGCCACTGAAATTTTTAGTTTGGTTTGGTAAAAATCGAACTTATTTCGGCTCGGTTTAGTTCGACTTTTGTATCAAGTTAAAAAAAAATTATAAAAAAATATATAATGTTAATTTATTTGTTATAAATTATTAATGATTATAATATTAAGTATATATTAACTATAAAACTATTATTTTTCATTATAAATACTAATGCGTACAAGAAATTTGGCCACAACACAAGGGTCGAAGGATCTTCAAAAAAATCCTAAAATTATCAAAGAACTAGCCTGCAAAACAGAGGTTAGCACTCCGATACATAAGTCAGTAACAGTATAAGAAGAAATAAAAGGAAAAACTTGAAATAGAGTGAGAAAAATTGTGAAGTAAGATGTGAGAGTGATAAATATTTGTAGAGTGCAAAATATAAGTTTGAAATATGCTAAGAAATCAAGAAAGAATGAGAGAGACTGAGAGTTTGAGTGAAAAATGATGCTCAAGAACCGTGTCCCAAAAACTTGAACAAGATTTCTATTTATCGGCTCGTACAGAATTGGATACAAGGTCAATTGCTGAGTGTCATATGACATTAGAAAACTCTTTAAATTGGCTTTCATCTGAAATAAACCGTTTCAGATTTTGATATGTATTGGCTAAGATACATGATCTGCACTACAACTTGTCAAATCTGCCTAAAATCTGAGGAATTAGTTATTTGTAATCTTTCCAGCTTGTTTTGCCTCCAATTTATCTAGAATCACTTGGAGATATTTTAGGGGGACGTGTACAAATGTGTTTTGCTAGCTATATGATGTGTCCTCCTAGTTGTATGATGATTTGTCTGACTGAAATGAGTTTATTTTTTGGGCCTGTCAGTTCAGTAAAGTAACAGGTAAGCTTGTGGGGGTCTTTCTTTCCTACTGGTGAGCTTTATCCGTCCTGTTGGTGGGATTTATCCGTCTGCTGATGAGCCCTTATTCGTTCCGCTAATGAGTCAATTGGGCTCTTAGCTGGTTGGGTTAGTAAGTCTAACTTATGGGTTGGACCCAATAATTTTAGGGACATCAAATACATATATTAAGATAGTTAATATTTTATATATATTTTTGTTATATATATATATATACATATATATTTCAAAGTTCAATATTCAGTTTGGTTGGTTAGCCGACATAAAACATCAAAATCTATCCGAATAATCAAAATTTAAAACAAATAATCAACATGGAAAAGAATTTTTGTTTTAGCCGGTTTTCAGTCGATTAACCAAAAATTGCACACGCTAGTAGATCGATTGATAAATTAATAGTAATTTAATTGAATTAGAAAAAAATAGATATATTTTTTAGATTTAAATTGAGTATATAAACCCATGGGTATTGATGGGTAGAGACCTAACTCAAACCTTTTTAATAGGTCTGGACCTAGGCCTGGATCTAAGAATTTTCATTGAGTTCGAGTATGAGTCTTTGAATTATTATGAGTTTGGATAGGGTTTATTCTATTCATCGACACTCCTACATGTAATGCATTCAAATTGTTATTAATTTTTTTTTACTCTAAATGCCATATAATTATATGAAACGGTTTAGAATATTTCAAAAAACTTTATAAATATAAAATTTATCAAATTAATTCATCTAATATATTATTAAAATAATCTTTTTAAATTTATCCATTCGAATAGAAGTCCAAAAGAATTCTTAACATGTTCCTAGTGTGCATAAAATTATTTATTAAACACATAATATTATTATAAAGTAAGAAAAAATTTGTGAACAATTTTTCATACAAAAATACAAAAATGTAGACAATTCAATCCACTTACAAACAAAATATATATATATATGTATATATATAGATATACACACACATAAACAAATATAAATATACATATAAAAACTATAATTTGATGATAAACAGTGAATTTTATTTAAAAAAATAAAATTATAAAAAATATAATTTGATAAAAACAATGAATTTTTATTAAAAAAAATAAAATTAAACATACAACACTTATTTACACTATTTTAAATTATCTTGAAAATAAATTTAAATATAAACACTATTTTGAACACATAATTATTTATACCTATTTTTTACACACAAACTCTACAAAATAAAACAAAACAATTCAAAAATAAATCCAAACGCCGTTTGTGTGGCATCAAAATATCCCACATAAGCTTACCCTTCTCTGTGTCCCCACTCTCCCTCTTCACACCCACCAACCTCTCTCCTCCGCCATGCGCTACCCCTCACCATGGGCTGCTCCTCCACTTGCTACCTTCCCCCCAATCCCTCCCACCACACCATCACCGCCACAACCAGCGTCTTCCCTTAAACCGCCGCTCCCTTCTCTTCCTCTCCACCACCCTCCCTCTCTCCACCCCCTTACTTCCTCCGCCACCCCTCCCGCACCTGACACCACAGTCACCGACCGAGTCTTCCTAGAGTTTAGCCTCTGCCCATCTTACTTCCTCAACCGCACACTTGGAGAGTACGACCTCTCCGTCTGTGCGGAGTCCGAGCCCCTCGGCCGCCTCGTCCTCGGCCTCTATGGCAACCTCGTCCCCATCACCGTCTCCAACTTCAAAGCCATGTGCAATGGCTCCTCGGGCTCAACCTACAAGGGAACTTTGGTGCAGAAAATATTCCCGGGCCAGTTCTTCGTTGCGGGTCGACAGGGCCGAAGAGACAAAGGAGAGGTTAAGCCGCCGGTTGAGCTTGCTAGAAACACGGAGACTGTTGATTCCAAAGCCTTTCTATTGGAACACTCCAGGCCCGGTTTAGTTTCTTTGTGTTTGTCTGAAAATGATGATGACGACGATTTGAAGCTCAGCCCGAATTATCATAACGTTGAGTTCTTGATCACTACTGGGCCCGGCCCTTGCCCGCAGCTTGACAGTAAGAATATTGTCTTTGGGTCTGTTCTTGAAGGTGAGTTCTCTAAATTACTGCCATTTAGCTTTCACACTGTGGTTGTGAATTTGGATGAAATACTTAATAAAATGTGCTATTTAAAGTTTGATTGATGTATATCAAGTTTTATGCACGATACTCGTCAATAGCTGTTTAATGAGTACTTGTTGGATCTCTGTCGATTTGTTCTTCGTTTATAGACTCTTCGACCCTCAGAATTTTGTTCCTCTTTTCATAGGATAGGTACTCATTGCATCTCAAAATTATATTGATTTATTGTTTTAAGCAGTGGCCGTGTACCATGATGTTACTACAATTACTGTAATTGAGAGAGTAGTTTTGGAGGGGGGAAAACAATGTACGGAAATTGATCTTTATTTTGGGACATCAAGATAAGTTAGGAGTAGTTATAAGTTTCGGGCAGGAGAAGTATTATTTGTGAGCATTTGCAAGAATCTAATAGGAAGGGCGGATGAATGTGGTGCATTATGATTTGGAACTATAGTTAGGATTGTTTGGTGGCATAGAAATGATCTCCAAGAACTAGAACAAGAAGACATTCAATTTGATCTGCATCGACTTTTTCCACATTTCAGCTTTAATAGCTCAGTTCCATGGTGCCAAATTATGCACGAGGATAAATTCAGATTAGTGGTGTGAGAGCCAAAGTCTTTACTTGGTTGCATTATGTTGGGAGCCAACGTGATCCAACACTCCACACACAGCCCTTTCAGAATGACATTTTTGGATTAAATTTTAAGGAATATACATCTTTTGTCGTTCGAGTATCTAAACCATTCTGTTATATTCATCAAAATAGTGAAAAATTTCACCGCCCAACTGTTTAATTGTTGGATGGTGTGTTCTTTAATACCATGGCTGAAAGTGAAGAAAGGTCTGAAGATATTATTTGTTCAGATATTATTTTCAACACTATGTGATGATAGTTCTAATGCACAGCTTAGGACCACTAGAAAGAGCAAAATAAGGTAGTTGAAGATAAAGTTGGTATCTGATTAGCTCATTCTTTAAACTTGATTGGTACTAAGTTCAGATCTGGTTTCTGAAGTTGAACCCCAAAACCATTATCTCCTTTAAGTTCTAGTTCACATAGATCATACAAATTTAGATGGTACAGAATCTAGTGTTGTTTAAGCCAGGGTCATGTTACATTTGTGCTCCTTTTGTTTGTGCTTCAACGTTCCTATTTTGGTTTAATGTCACCTGCAGGTTACTAGTACTTAGTTTAAAGAATTTTGAAAATAATTTTCATAGATCTATTATATGGCAATTTTACGTAGAATCCATATTGTAATGTTCATATTTTGGGGGAGTGGGTTTCTTGAATATATATTTATAATTATATAGGTGTCTTTCTAGGATCTTTTTGAAATGTTTTGGGAAACTCTTGGAGGATTTTGATTCGGAAATTTTCTACTCTTTTTAAGACGGGTTGGGTAAAAAATATATATTCGAAGCGTTATTTTTTTTCATTATGTTCATGTTTCTAGCGTGCACACAACTGGTTTGTGTTTCTTGTTGGTTTATGTTCAAATTATGATGTGATTTTCCTACGTAATTCTAAGGGTAAATTAAAATGACCTCTCCTGAGATTTGGCATAATTACGAATACCCTCGTTGTCTGAAAAATTGCCAAACCCCCCCTAATTTTAACGACCGTCTAACAGTTAGCCCAATCCATTGGGTTTCCATCCATTTTTTGTGGTGAACTGACCAAAATACCCTTGTCGATAAAAAACAGAATTTTTTTTTAATGGACTAGGTGGATAATTTTTTTATATTTTTTAAATTTTTAAGAAAAAAATATAAAAAATACAGTAAGGGCAAAGTTGATAATTTCATACCTGCATCCAAGTATTATATAATTTCATCAAACATCAGGGGGGTATTTGTAATTTTTCAAATAACGAGGGTATTTGTAATTATGACAAATCTCAGGGAAGGTGGTTGTAATTTACCCTAATTCCACATTGTTTAAGAGGATATATGTAATATTCTTACTAGTAAGGATTTGTGATATTTGAAATGATAATAAATGTAAGTATAAATTTATCATTTTGGAAATGAATTTTTAAGTTAAGAATTACATATATTTTTCTTTATAGATCATGATTTAGACAATCAATGAATTTATTCTTCTTGTAATTATCATACTAAATGTGTTATTTTGGGACCAATAGTATAAGTTGCCACTTGCATGAAAATTACTATTATTGATGCTCGTGGTTATTGAATAACCTTTTGGGATTTGGAATTTATAGTCGTTTTATAAATCATCACAATCATTCTTTTTCACATTAGTTTTAGATATTCTTCTTTTTTGTATTATACTACAATAGTAGAAGTGCGTGAACTAAATTCTTATACTATAGATGCAAGAATGCCGTAACAACATTGTATTTATATGGAAAGATAAAAAACTATCAATGTAGATTATTTTCCCATCTTCAACTGCTAATAATTCCACAATAAGTTAGTTATAAAATTAGCCTTTTTGACATTGGAATTCTTATACGGATGTCAGCATTTTCGTCCAAAGCCCTAATGTTAACAAAGCATTTCCGAAGGGACTTAGATGTAATTCTCAAACTCCAAAGGTGTCAACTGCAATTACACTTTCTCATAGGTTGTCTAGATGTAATTAGCTCAAAAGTTCATAATTCATTTTTATTTTCTGTATTATGTTACACGAAACTTATGCTGTATATTTTTCACATCCTTAAGTTGAATACCATAGCACAATCATATCAGTTATTCTCTGTCCGCTGCTGTTGCACAACTGAAGAATTGAACCGTGTTGCAGGGTTGGATGTTGTGACAGCCATAGCTTCCATTCCCACTTACAAACCAGCAGAAAGAATCCGGCAGTACAACGACTTTGCAGAGTTTATTGGAGATGGAAGAGCCAAAACTGCGCGTGCAATCTGGAACAGACCTCTGAAAACTCTGTATATCAGTGATTGTGGAGAACTGAAAGTTGCAAAGCCTACACTTCCCCCAACTCTACCCTGATACTGCTATGTTACGTCATTCAGGTTCCCTAATAGTACTCTTGTGCATACTGTAAGTTACCAATATTTTCCTCGGCAACCACCGCTGCGTGGGTAAAATTCAGGAGAGAAGAATCTGCATTGTTTCTAGTGTTCTGCTGCTCTCTGCATTGTTTCTTTCTTTTTGGTGAACCAGAATTCGTTTGCGTTGCTTGATATATGTATACCTTCTTGACCAGATCACATTTTCTGATTAACTTTTATATCCATTCCTTGATGTATGCGTATACATAATTTAACTTAAAAAAAATTATATGACTAATTTTCTTTTTTATTAGCCGTTATGGCATGCTGTGTCCGCTTGTATATAATAGATAATTATTTATGCTTTAAAAGATCTGTAATATATAAAAAAGAAAACCCTATCAAATAGAGGTTATTTACAGGGCGACAAATAAAATAAACAAATTTAGTGATATTATTGACACAAAAAATTTGGTATTGTTGTTCTACAAACTTCCCTTTGTGAGTGAAATTTTCATATTATTGTAGATAGATACTAATATAAAAAAAAAAAGCTCCTCCATACTCACAAACGGCGGTTGATGACACCGCCGTACTAATTTTTTGTGAAGTAAAAAATGTACTTCGTAATAAAATAACCAACTTATTTAACTTTTCAAAATTAATTGATAAATTATTCTTTATTTTTAATCTATATAATGATATATTTTACTCTTATTTATTATTCCCCCACACCGAAATCATGCTTGTCCTCAAGTATGTCTTGATTCAAAACATACGAATTATTCAAGTGATCGATTTCAAACTTCCCTTCATGTAAATCAGGTATATCCCTTAACCAATATGTCATTGCAGTTTATGAGGAGATAGTAATATTGAGAATAAACACTAGTAGCACACATTTAACACTCAAGTATCCCATTGACTATATCAAACTCAAATGAAATAAGTCTCAACACTCTCACGAGGGTATCACTCATGTCACTCGAAATATGTTTAGGAAATTGGGACTCACTCAAATCAAAACAATAGAGTGTCATTGCCATAGGCTTGCTTGTGAATCAAATCTCCACCACTACAGAATTCGAATCAATGCATAAATCAAAGGGTCTTAACGTGGTTGTAATGGGGTTTTAGGACAGGGTATGGCAAGAAAAGGTCAAATTATGGCTTATGAACTCAAAAGGATGATGGTAATTGCTTGCTTTGCTTGACACATTTTTCTTCTTCAACCTGACTGAAGTGCTTGAAAGAATTCAACTCTTCGATTTTTTTTTTCTTTTCTTTTTTTTTTTCTTTTCTGAGTCATCTTTTTTTTTTTTCTTTTTTTCTTTTTTTTTATTCTCATTTTCATCTTTTTCTCCCAAAAAACTATGAATCTCTTGTAAGCTACTTGAGTCATTTCATTTCATGTTGTTCCCATAGCAACTTGCAAGCAACCCAATCATCACCATCCTCTTGAATGGGTTCAAAATTATTTTTAGGAAATAACCAAGAAAAGGATAATTCAGCTTGTAACGTGGTTTAACCAAGAAAGGAAAGGCCAAGGCTCAAAAGAGTTTTATAATGGTGAATTTATTTGGTAGGCTCTTTTCAAGGTCAATTGGCTATTTCTAAATGCCCTTATCACTTTCATATACCAATTCACAAGAAATGTGGTCTCAAAATGTATTACACAAGCAAGTTCTAGAATGCACACACTAAGTTTGATGCCCTTAATCAAAGAAATGTATGAGCACTATTAAATGTAAGTGCTTTGGCTCAAAAGCTCACACAAAGGCTTTAAGTGTTGATTCTTGAACATTTTTCGTTTAATGCAATCAATGGAACACATTTCACACAATTTTTATATGCTACTAGTGCCATATCTTTCTACTAATCTCAACTTAAACCACAAATTCCTATCAGTTTTAGAGATGTTACAAGACAACATTCAGGCAAATTAGTGCAAGTCATAGAATAATTCCCACATTTCATCTCAAGACACATTAAATTCAAGCATAAATTTTGATGTCTTTCAAAAAAATTCAAATTTTCAACCAAAAATCAAGTGTTTTCTTCACCAAAAATTATTTTCCACATAAAAATGCTCAACACTTCCATCAATGCACAACCTATGAAAAGATTAAGTAGAAAATCAAGTCTCTAATCAATCATCAAATATTTGCACAATCTTACTATAGCAAACCGCCCCCACACCAAGTACCTGCATTGTCCTCAATGTATGCATAAAACATCACACATAGCAAGGGAATAAAAAGTATATAGAGAATATAGAAACGTCAGACAGATTCAAATCAATGGTAGCATGGATCACTCTTTATGTCAACTCTGTTGCAACATAGAAATGTGGTGCTGCTTTTGGCTTTAGATTGGACGTGAGCACGCCTTATATAGAGGTCAAACCTGCGGAGTGTATGAAGTTAAATCCTAAAATTAAAAGAAAACCATAAAAAAAATTAAAAAGAAAGCAAATAAAAGAATTGGGTTGCCTCCCAATAAGCGCAATTTTTTATCGTTGTTATGCTCGACGGAGTGCTTTGCTTTCAATGTGTTAACTGTTGGAGTGATGCCAATGCTTTGTTGCTGATGGTTGTGACTTCATCACCTCCAAGAAATGGTTTTGATCGATGGCCATTCACTTTGAAAATTTGTCTCGTGGCTAGACTTTTTATCCTTGCTACACCATGAGGAAAAACATTAACAGCTTCAAAACGTCCAAGCCAAGAAGAGCTCAACTTACCTGAGATGGGTTTTAAGCGAACTTTATAGAATAACACCTTTTTCCCAACCTCAAACAACTTTTTTACAATCACAAAATCGCAGAACCTCCTTGTTTTCTCCTTACAGTTTCTCAAGACTTCTCTTCTATCCAATTTCAGTACATTTTGTTCTTTGACTAGTCCTTGGAAAATTATGTGGGATAATGTTTCACTTACACCTAAATAGAGATATTGGAGGTGGTAGGGCAAGGCTTTTAGGTCCAGTAGTGAGATGTTGATTTTTACCTTGTTTAAGGTAATTTCCTTCTCATCCTCCTCTGATTTGGGCATACTGCAAGGGAAGAGAAGAGCACAAGTGTTAGACGAAGGAGGTGAAATTAAATTAGACTCTACCTTTTCATTTTGTACTTCGGTGTATTCAAGAGTCTTCTCGTCCTCTGAGGTGTCCGCCGATGCTTGTTCAATCATGTGTAACTCCTCCCTACTCTGAGGTGTCATCGCACTCGCGTTCTCTGGATTGACTTCAGTTTGTTGGGATGCTTGAGCTTCTAATTTGCTAATTGATGTGGCTAATTGAGAGATTTGATTTCCTAAGAGTTGTAAGCCCGCCATTGTATCCTGTTGAAATTGAAGAGTAGTGAGGGCAAGGGATTTAACAATATCCTATAAACTCATACCTGAATTTGGCGTTTGCAGTGCAGCTTGCACAGGAGATGGAGGTGGTTGGTATCTCAGTTGCTCCTCTTGATCCCAATAGTTGAAATGATTTTGCCATCCTGGATTATAATACTCAGAGTAGAAATTATATGTTGGAAATTCTGTTTCTGCATTTACTCCCCAATATGATGGAAATCCATATTGTCTATGATTCTCGTCCATCGTGGAAATCCATTCGCTTCCTGCCATCCTTTCTTCAATTTCCTCAAAGAATTCACCACCAACAGTTAAACTATATCAAGTATTGCACGAATATTCCTTGCAAAACAAAAAAAAGATTAGCAAGGGAAGAAAAAGAACAACGAGACTAAGAAACTAAAGTAGTTCCCCGGCAACGGCGCCAAAATTTGACCAGTTGTCGAAGCCGTCAAAATTAATTACTGATTCACTAACTGTAGCAGTAGTGGAACCAGGTCGAATCCCTAGAGAACTACAAGTTAATTTCTCAGTCTCAATTTATTAACCGAATAAGGGGGTTTGGATTGAGAATTAATACTAATTAATAGAAACAGAATAAAAAGCAAAGATAAATTATTGAAAGAAATCAAGAGGTAAGAATTCCGATCCAAGGGAATGTGTCACCCAATCATTATGTTCATCATTGATCACATAAGAATAATTTCACAATTAAGCATTCAACTTTGAAATCTATTAGGATAGCCATAATAAATTTCTGTTTTCCTATTATAATTGACTTGACTCGAGCATCTAAGTCAAAACTTATTATCTCACGACTGGGCACAATAGCGTTCCATATCAATTCAATAATAGCATGTGCATTAATGAAAACAGTTGAACCTAGATCAAATAATTGAGATAGCTGCAATCATTTAATCTAGTTTTCTTGTCCCTACAAATAAATCATGCAAAGTACATAATTAATCTGTTTGCTACTTGTACCACTCATTCATGACAATTACGGATCACTGAACTCATGGATAGCAATAGAACAATTAATATCGAATTGAATTGTCAGATCTATCAATAATAATCATTCCATAAGATATAAATCAAGACAAGAAATACTTAGTGAAATTAGATAAAAACCAAGATCTCAAAACATAATAATTGGGTTCAACGTCTCCCTTGAATCAGAAAAGATAATTAGCTACACAAATGCGTGTAGAAAATCCTAGAAAACATAAACTAAACTAATAGAGTAATAAAAATATGGAATTCGATACTAATCTTCAGCCTTCACAACACTTTTATAGCACAAAAAACGTTTCTCTCTTGCTTTCCAACTTGCTTTCTGGAAAAGGAAATAAATCGCAGCTACAAATCTTTCCAAATTGCCTATTTTCATGTAAACAGACCCGAGCATTGGATAGGGCGTGATCACGCCCTATCGGATGCTCAATTTTGTTTCCTTCTCAGCTCTGCCCATTGAATAGGACGTGATCACGCCCTATTAGATGTTCAAATCAATTTTCATCTCATCTTTTCCTTAATCACTTATTGGCTTCATTTTGGGCTTTTTGGCTCTCTTTTCTTCAAATGGGGTTAATGGCAATCCTTCACCTGAAATATGCTTAATTCAATTATCAATGCAATAAATTCATTCTAAAAATACTTGAATTAAGCATGCATTAAGTGATAAAACACATCCTATCAATTATATATTTTAAAGCATGAAATATTATTTATTATATGCATGTAGGAACGATGTGCCACGACGACTAGTATATAAACATTAGAAGAAGAATTTGAGTAGAGGTGGTTGAAAATACATAAGGGCATTTTTGGTAATCTAAAAAATTGGTAGGTGTAAATAACCGCTATTTGTGAATAAAAATATAATTTTCTTTTTTATACTAGTGACCATGACATGTCGTCCCCGCGTGCATATAATAAATAATATTTTACTTTGTAAAGTACATTATGAATAAGAAAAATTATATATAAACCAATACATCATATTTCTAAAAAAAAAAAAAAAGAAAGATTGAAATCAACAAAAAAAAAGAAGAAAAGAATACGAACTTAGGGTACTATTGCCATAACAATAAAATTGGTGTTACGACGTCATAACTGCTATTTGTGAGACAAAAATGCATTTTCTTTTTACTAGCTGTTGTGGTACGCCGTTTCTGCGTGCATATAATGAATAATTTTTTTTCATACTTTAAAATATTTTTAGAAATAATATTAAAAATAAAAAAATATATATAAATCAATACATTACATTAGAAATAAAAGAAAGAAGAGAAAAGAAAAAAAAATCATTAATGTAAAATTTGAAAAGTTAAATAAGTTAGTTATTCTATTGGTTGAAGGGCATTTTTAGTTTTATAAAAAATTGGTGTCGCGGTGTAAGTAACCGCTATTTGTGAGTGCGGATGGTCTTTTCTTTTTAGTATAGTATAGATATAGTACTAGCCGCCGTGGCACGCCATTCCTGCTTGCATATAATAAATAATATTTTACGTTTTAACCTATATTATGAATAAACATATATATATATATATATATATATATATATTATATATATATATATATATATATATAATATATATAAATCAATACATTATATTTATAAAAAGAAAAGACAGAAAGCAACAAAGAAAAAAAAGAAAATCAACTTAGGGGTATAATTGTATAATGATAAAATTTGTGTTGCGGTGTTACAACCGCCGTTGTGAGTGAAAAATGTCTTTTCTTGTTATATAGTATAAATAGTATAGATATTCATATATTGTATACATTATAAATGTGTAGTGAAACTTGTAATTTTAGTCCTGAAATTTAGGGGTGGCATTTTTGGTGTATTATGAATTGATTTTCGTAATTTAGTTCTCTAATCTTAAAGATTTCGGCAATGTCCTTTTCTGGCCAATTTGATCAGAAATTGCATGTGACCTGTACGTGACTCAATTAAGTTGTAAATTTTTGTCCTATAAATTAATTTCATGTAAGATCTAAAATGTCAATATCCTAAGTTACAAAACTAAAAATGTTAACCCCTCCTAAATTACAGGATTAAAATTATAATTTAATTTATTTATGTTCCAGTTACATGCAATTTCTGGGTCAATTTGGCCGAAAATTGACTCAAATTGTCAAAATTTTAAAGTTATTGGACTAATTTGAAAAAATTGATTCACCCAGAACCAAAAATGCCACCTCCAATAAGTTACATGATTAAAATTGTATTTTTTTTTCCAAATATATATATATATATATATATATATATATAATATGCTTATATCTATAACTATATATATATATATATATATATCTGTAAAAGTATAAAAGTATGAATGACTCTAAAAGTTTCCTTTACTTTTTGATTTACCTAAGTTAACTTTATAATAATATTATTCCCAAGAATAATTATGTAAAACAATTTACTTACTAATTATATTCTGCACTTATTATTTACTCTCATTAACTACTTTTCACATTATTTATATTTACTCATAGTAATTACTTTTCACATTGTACTTATTTATTACTCATAGTAATATTTTTATATATAATATTCATGATATAATAGATCAAAAATACCTTTACATACGATATAACACGAAATTACTAAAAAAGTTCGTGAAAATTCAAATGATTAATGTATTGAGAAATTTTCTAACATAGACGTAAATAAGAGTTAGTTAGATCACTTTTCATAAATTGTCATGCAAACCAAATATTCTCAAGAGTAAAGCATATTAAGACAAATGAGAATAAATCAAATCACTTAATCCCTGTTAAAAAAAAACAAGTACTTATTTTGTAGTAAGGTAGACTAAAATGTAATCTGAGCATTTGAGGTGTAACTATTACATACATTATATGAATTTTTTCATTCATCTGTATATAATAGAGCAAATGTCAGTGTACATGATCTATTTTTTAAACAATATACGACAAAAAATTGTTTTTTATAAAAAAGTTTCACAAGATTTAAATGTTGTTGCTAAACAATAACCATGCATATCCATTCTCTAAAAAAAGGAACAGAAAAAGAAATGGGCATAAAACTATTAATAAATATTATCTATATTATTATAAAATGGATAAGAGATCTTTTAAAAACTATTGTATTACATATAATAGTTTTATTAATATAGCTACTATTAAGAATGTATGAGGTATTGTAGAAATAGTTAATAATTAGCTCATTCGATGATAAGTTATTAACAAAGATATAAGAATTATCGACATGATACACATATATTAAAATTTAAAATGAATCACAATTAATCAATCATAGTCATTACTCTTTTTATTTTTTTTATTCACTTTTTATGTAGTCACCATAAAGTTTTCAAAGGTCTTTTGAGATTCAATAAATTGATTTTCTTAAATAAAAATAAAAATTAATCAATTAACATTATATTAAGCTAAAGCCTACATGAAAAGACCTATTGAATTGCACAAAATAGATTATTATAATAATAATATTAGAGTTTCATTTATTAGAAAAATATTTACTTAGGGTATATTTATTTGAATCAAATATGATAAATTAACTTAAATTTTTTTAACAATATATTATTTGTTATAGCTGATAGTGGAAAAACCAACCTAGGTTAAGGAAATGTTGACATTTTAAAAAATGGTATATTATATTAAATGGTACTTTTCATTATTAAGTGATTAAGAATGATATGACAAGTAGTTTGATTTTCTCTAATGAATGAAACCTAGAAATTTGTGCAAATTCAAGGGGATTATGCATGAAGCTTAGATAGCTGTCTAGGTTTAAACTAGCAGAATGACTCAAATGAACAACGCCCAAAAAGAAGTCCAAATTCAAGGAGGCAAAGGTGTGCATTCTAGGAAATGAAGGTATTGAAGAAGAAATAAGCTAAAGAAAAAGGGAAAGATTGACTTACCAAATTAGCATAGCATTGTATTAGTATAAATACCCAATTCTTATTGAGATGGGAAGGGGAGAAGAAATAAGAGAATAATAAAGAGAGATTTATATTTATATTTCATTACAAATATATGAAATGATCCCCACACGACATTTTACATTATCACTATTGTAATTATATGATGTATCATCCGCCAATGATTTTTTACACAGTCAACTTGGCACCGTCTGTGGGAAAACATCAAATTTTCTTTCGAGTTGGAGAAATATGGTGGAAAATTCGAACAAAAATAATATAGTATATAAAAGTTTCATGAAGATTGAGCCCCTCACATGATAGATCTAAAACTCGAGGCACTGCAATAGCTTAACAAAGAGATTTTGAGGATTCTACAAGCGGAGGAGACATCAACTTTCAGTATGTGCAAGGATGCAAGAATCCTAAGAGGATTTGGTCAAGCTCCGGTGAATACAAGGTTTTGAATTAAGGAACAATATATTTTTAAGGGAAGTGATTCTAACATTCTTGAATACTTTATATTTATCAATATAGTAGTAAATAGGAATTATAATTGAGATTGATCCTCATCACCATGCAATACACCTATGTGCAAAAACTCCCATGAGGTGCATAATACGCCCCGGAGCCGAGAATCAAAACTCCCATGAGGTGCATAATACACCCCGTAAACAAAAATCAAAACTCCCATTAGGTGCATAATACGCCCTAGAGCCAAAAAATAAAGCTCCCTTAAGGAGCATCAAAAATCAAAACTTCTTCGAGGTGCATAACACACCCCAAAGCCAAAAATCAACGAACATTAGAGTTCAAAATTCAAAATAAGGTTAACGCTAAAGCAACAACAAGGTTCTTCATCTTATAACATCAAGTAACACTATCTTGATCCTTAGTGGGTGGGGCTAAGCCTCATAACCAAATTAAAATTAGATCTAGTCACAGCGATCTAGTTAACTCACTCTGAAATTGTTCTCATACTTAAATTTTACCATCAGTACTATAAGACAAAACAGTTCTACGAAAGAGCCAATTCCACCTTAAATTAGGGGGGGGGGGGCTATTGATAGTGAAAAATCAACCGGGGATAAGGAAATATTGACATTCCCAAAAATGGTATATTATATTAAATGGTACTTTTCATTATTAAGTGATTAAGAATGATATGACAAGTAGCTTGATTTTCTCGAATGAATGAAACCTAGAAATTGGTCCAAATTCAAGGGGATTATGCATGAAGTTTAGATAGCTGTCCAAGTTCAAACTAGCAGAATAACTCAAATGAACAACGCCCAAAAAGAAGTCCAGATTCAAGGAGGCAAAGGTGGGCATTCCAAGAAAGAAAGGAAGAAGGAAAGGAGCTAAAGAAAAAAGAGAAAGATTGACTTACCAAATTAGCATAGCATTGTATTAATATAACCCCATTCTTATTGAGATGGGGAGGGGCAAGAAATAAGAGAATAAAAAAAAAAGAGATTTATATTTATATTTCATTACAAATATACGAAATATGATCCCCACAATTTTTTATATTATCACTATTGTAATTATAAGAATTACCATCCATCAACGATTTTTTACACAATCAATAGCTAAAAAAGTTAATTAAGAAAAAAAATGACAATTCATTCCATAAAATATATAAACTAGCTACATTAGGAAAAATACCAGTTTAAAGTTTCATGCAATTACAAATGCAATGAGCTTCTAAATGTTTGATTTCTTTTGTTCTAAATAAATCTTGTAGGAAGAAATAAATTTTAAATTACTATTTATAATAATTTCATATATATAATCAACTTAAATTTTAAAAAAATAAAATTTCAACAATTTTTTCAAAAGCAATAATCCAAATCCAATAGACTATCAAAGGGTAAAATACATATTACCCCCCTGTGATATCCCAAATGTTCAAATAAGCCCCTGTGATAAAAAAATATTATATAACCCCCTGTAAAATTTAAAAAAGTGCATATTGGCCCCTAACCCGTGCCCCCAATTTTCTATCGCTTTTTTCTCCGACATCCGACGACCTCTCGACGTGTGCTTTACGCCGTTGGAAAGCCCTTCCGACAACGATCATTTTGGCACCCTACCTACATCCAATCTCTCGTCCGTCGGTGAGTAATCTCCATTTTTCCGTTTTAATTATTTTAGGTTTATATATATATATATATTATAACTAAATTATATTTTCTTATATTATATTTTTAAAATATGTATAATTTAAATACATGGGTGGTTTGATAATTTAAGGGCAAAATATATATATTTAGTGGCAATTTTGGGAACATGAATTTTACAGGAAGGTAATATGCACCTTTTTAAATTTTACAGGGGGGTATATGGTATTTTTTTTAGGGTAAATTATATTTTGACATCCGAACTATGCTCGTTTTTATATTTTGGAATCTAAACTTTTTTTTGTGTCAACTTGCCATCTCCACTTTGCGAAATTTGCACTTTACCATATATGATCATCTTGTTAGTGATTTTTTTATCGAAAAAACATCACACGCTGTGCATATGTGAAAAATCACATCAAATGACCTTTAAATATCACATGTGCATTGCATATGACGTTTTTTTAATAAAAAACTGGGTGGAAAATAGTTATAATTGGTAAAGTGCAAAATTTCGTAAAATTCAGATGGTAAGTTGACACAAAAAAAAGTTTAGATGCCAAAGTGTAAATGCGGTCATATTTCGGATGGCAAAACATAATTTACCTTTTTTTTTTATCACAGGGGCTTATTTGAACATTTGGGGTATCACAGGGGGGAAATATGGATTTTACCCGACTATCAAATAAATTATAAGTTTAAACTTAAGATCAATCTTTTTAAAATTATTTATAGATAACATATTAGTATTAAGTAACTCGAGAAAAATATAAAATAGACTTATGTAAGTTAAATACGAACTTTCATTTATGGTGGACTTTTCTTTTTGAGTTTGAAAATATAATGTTTATCAAACATCTAAATTAATATTAAATATTTGGTAGTTTTGTACGTATATTTGTTAAGGGATCTTAGATTCTTAAAAAAGTTAAAAAACAATTCCTAGATACATATTTGTCATGGTCTTACTTGTAGACAAAATATTTAGGATTAAATGCATTTCTGGTCCTCTAGCTTAGATTATTTGGCGTTTTCATCATTTAACTTTTTAGGAAACCATTTTGATCATATATCCCTTTAAGTTTTACAATTTCAGTCCTTTTTTTCGACGAAGTTCACCTCTACCGACGAGAAGAGTGAACTCCTGCCGCAAAAAATGACTAAAATTGCATAAATTAAAAAGATATGGGAACAAAAGCTATCCTAAAAAGTTAAAAGGACAAATATACTAGCAGAAATGGGTCAATAGAAACAAAAGTCCCATTTTAAAAATGTCATATAAGAGGCACATACATTTTTCCGCAGAAAGGTGAATTCTAATGTAAAAAGGATGCTACCTTAGGAAGGTAAAGGATGAAAATGCTAAATGACATCAGTTACAGGATAAAAATGCATTTAGCGAAATATTTACCATACCTTGCCATGATTTTTTAATTGTGGCTAATTTTTTGCTTCGCCTACTGAAACCACAACTAATTTATTATATAATTGTACCTAATGATTATTTACTATGATTTTTCACTTTTGGTTACCGTAATTTAGCAATGACAAAATTTCATATATTTCTCATAGCGATATTAACTAAATTTTTATAATGATTAGTGATGTGTACCAGGCTCTTGGCCACACCACAAGGTCGAAGGATCTTTAAGAAAAATTCTAAGATCAACGGGGACTCAACCTAGAAACTAGAGGTTAACACTTCGACTTAAGTCATTTAACCGACTTAAGTCATTAACGGATTAAAGAAGAAATAAAAAGGGAATTTGAATCAAAGTGAGAATAAGGTAAAATATGAAGATAAAGTAATATATTTTCGTATGGAGAGCAAAATGTAAACTTAGAATAGCTTGAAAATCGAGAGAAAGCAGTGAGAATAAGAGAGAGTTTGAGAGTGAAAAATGATGTTACCCAATGACTGCACAATGACTCTATTTATAGGCACATATAGAGCAGGCTATGTGGGTTTTTGTGAAGTGTCGTACGTCGTTGGAAATTTCTTCGAGTTGGCTATCATCCACAACAAACCACTAGAGATTTTGACTAGATTTGACAGAGATACAGGAGCTGGAATAAACCTTTCCATGTCTGCCTAAAGATCCAAGAGTTGGTTATTTGTGGATTTCCCAGCTCATTGTTACATATTTATTTGGAACCACCTGGAGATATTTCAGGGTGATGTGTACAAAATTGTTGGCAAGCCACATGACATGTCTTCTCGATTGTAGGATGATGTGTCCGGCTAAAATGGACTTGTATCTTGGGCTTGCCATCTCAGAAAAAGAAGTAAACTTGCGGGCTTTGTCTCTATACTGATGGGCTTTATCTTTCCCGGTGATAGTGCAGTTGAGCTCTTATCTAATTGGGCTAGCGTGTTTAGCTCGTGGGCTTGGCCCATAATTTTAGGGGGCATCATCACTCCCCCCCACTATAGGAGTGCAGATCGTAGAGCTGGATTGCTGGAGTAGGTGCCCTGCAAAAAAAGAGAAAGACTTTTCCTGCTCATCCTATCAGATGGGTTGATAATCCGAATTTGGCAGGACGATTCCCCCATCTTCTGGTAGAGACACAATTTTTGAATTTTGAATCTGCACTTGGAAAGAGAGAGTGATAATTAGTAATGATTACAAGAAGTAAAGAAGGAGAAGCGTTTTACTCTTTTGAAATTTCTTGGAGATCGAATAGATGGTGGGAGAGTCCAGCTGGCCATCGAGTCCTTAGTTAGGAGGATCGTTCATGGTAAGGTATATATAAAGCATCTTTCCTTTGTAATCATTTTATTGCTTTCTCGCCTTAAGGTAAATTTCCCTATTTCTTGACTTTCTCCCCCTTTTTCTCTCGTTTGAATTAGGGCATCTCTAATTCGCCGATTTTGTAGGCTCCAAGCTCTTTTCCTGTTAACATTTGCCAGATTCATTATTCTAGGTAAGTTTTCCTCATTTCCTTAGTTTTAATCATGTTTGAGGGGGTGTGGATGAGCGAGCTAGAGGACTTTCTAATCGATTTTGCAACCCTTTCTAATACTTCTCATTCTAGTCTCCAAGGGAGCAATAGTGAGGATGAAGTATGTAGTAAGAAGCGAGTAGTATCGATAGAGGAATCGGAGAGAAGAAAGACAGAGGATATGGTAGTCTCCTCTAGAATGGAGTCGTATGGGGTTTTTCAATCTTGTTCGAAGGAGGAGGACTTGGGTGAGATTAGCTCTAGGTTCGAGATACCTAATTAATTCCTGATTTAGGTCCCTACTTCCGTCGAGCACCCTCATTGCCTCATGAGGGCTTCGCAAGTCTCTATGTAGCCCAGTTAGAGGCTATTATCTATTCCTTTTCTGTTTGCTGAAGTATCAACTTTGTTTAAATTGTCCTTGAGTCAATTGGTACCCATAACTTTCAGTATAATTGTTGGGTTCTATATTTTGGTTAGAAATTTAGGAGAGACCCCATCAGCTGCTCAATTTCACTATTTTTCCATGCTAAGAAAACAAGTCCAAGTTTGTTTTACTTCACTTATAAGGGGATGCCCAATTTCTTCTTGTGTATCTTGATTATATTCCCATATGTTTTTTTTTTTGATTTCATTATGCTAAGTTCTGTAGTCAATATGTTCAACCAGTTGCTGCAGGATAAGGCTCTGAGCAAGGGGAAAATCCCTGGGACAGGTTCTTCATCCAAGCACTCCTTTGCAAAAAATGTTTCCACCTCGGCTAGTTCAGTCTCTACTAGAGATCCTAAAGGAAAACCCTAGGCAGAGCCCGGTTTGACTCCTCCAAAGAGGGCTAAAGCTTATACTAATCCCCTGGCTCCCCCAACTCATAAACCATCCACGCACTTTAGTACCCTTTGCCCTTGCTAATGTAAAAATCAAGAGGAAAAAATTTGGCTTTGATTAAGCTCTGTCCCTGCTGAAGGAGGAAAGTGAGACAAGCTGGGTCGCCAATTTCTTGAAGGGACTTATTTCTCCCTCTGAAAAGATTTACCTAGAAGCTCTACCTAGTAATCAATCCATGAACTCACTGGCTTCTCATATCAGTAAAATAAGGAAGAGAAGAATTCAATTTATTTAGAATATTCTAGCATGCGGGCATACTATACGCTTAACCTGTTTTATAGGCTATTTTGCTAGCTGCAAATTTGTTTAGCTGGTTGAAATGAGGAAGACCCACGACAGAGGAGGCCCAGAGGAAGGTGGATGAGCTAGAGAAGAAAGTGCAGGAAAAGGAGCACAAGCACGAGGTCAACCTAACTCGCTTGAGGTTCTGGATAACAAGCCTACATTAGCGTCTGCAGCAGGCCGTGCTAAAACTTCAAGATTACCCTTCTTCGGATGAGGGAAACAAAAGTTGGAGGAGTTGCGGTCCAGTAGGATGACTGAACTCAAGAAATCCGTGGAATGCCAACATCTGATGTCGGATACTGCACTAAAATATTATTTTCATGGTTATCGGACCTGTGCTTCCTAGTTCACATATGCAGGTTATCATCCTCTAATCGCTCCTACTGATTTCCTGGATATTCATGCGGGTTTGGCAGATGCACCTGACTCGGACAAAGAGGTATCCTATGAATTTCCAGAGACCCTGTTCCATGTTGTCCGAGAAGATGAGGCTCCAGGGACTAAATGGTAGAATATGAATTCCCCACAAAGTGGTTCCACCTACTGGTGGCTGAAGCTACTCCCCCTTCTGCTAATAAAGGAAAATTGCTTTCTGCTATCAAGTACCTAGTTCATGTAAGATAATATTCTCTTTTTTTAATGCTACATCCTGCATGAGGTTTTTAAAATGCCCTTCTGTGGGCTTTGAATGATTATTTTGAGACACACGATGCCTTTTAGATTTTATTTTCTTTCCCCTCTCCTTGTTGCCTGCTTATAGCTTTTAATGCAATTATATTATTCTTGCAATTATTGTTCCTGCATGTGGATGTTTGACTATAGTCAGTTCTTATGTTTGTGTGAACAAGGTTCCTATAGGAGTTAGGATAGTTCTTAGTAGGAGAGAGTAGATAGGGTTCTGTTACCTCCTACTACATATGAGTAGTTTATAGAAGATGCCCTGTGTTTATCTGGAGGGCCAGATGAGTATATAAGGTAAGTAAATAAAATCCTGGTGCAGTAAACTAAGTGCATGCATACTTGTTCCAACTGTCCCTATTATCAGCAGGGGAGATGTTAGTAGGAGATGAATATCTCGCAGTAAGCGGTAAGGATAGGATTCAAGTATTAAAACAGGCTATACTAGTGCGAATTAGGTGCCAATAAAAGACAGTCGGTAACTGAAGTGAGTAACTTAGTTGTAAGCATGTATTAGCCAAGAGTGACTTATAAAAGTTTGTGCTAGCTAGGGTGATTTATGTAAGGTGGTGCCAATTAGGGCGACTTGTGTAAAGAGTGCGCGAACAGAGCGATTTATGAAAAGTCTGCGCCAGTAAGGCGACGTATATAAAGCAAGTGCCAACTAGGGAGCTTGTGTAAAGCGTGCTATTTAGAAGAATAAGTGATGTCCCATTGGCTTCTTATTAAAAATGTTGAATGAAGGTAATCAATCTCATCCCACATTATTTAAAAACTTATTTTGAAACTTACTAATAAGGAAATAATCAAGCAAAATTGTATGTCGAGCTCAGTTGCATAAGCTTGTAACCCACATGGGAGACATCAAAATGGTTGAACAATTGAGCTTACCCAACTAACTGAGCCAATGGTTGCTAGATGTTGGCATGCCCGTTCGAAGCGGAGAGTTTGACCCAATTCAAGTAAAGGTGTGGACTTCACAACTCTTAAAGTGGAAGGCATGTGTTAGGCTGGCTTCATAGAGCAGTGAAACCCCCCCACTTTTTGTAGTGGAATGATAACATGCCAATACTCTATTGGAGCACCAAAGCTAGATGGTTGGCCCTAACTGAACAATCATTTTTTCTACTTATTTTTTGTTCAGATTGCAAATTAATTGAATGCAGTCATAATATTTTTTAATTTAATCAAAACACACCTAACCGGATTATGAGCTAATCAATATGTAGAAGTCAAAATACAATAAGTTAGCTAGTCCTTTCTTATTTTCGTTGTATCTTTTTTAAGAACTTTTTTGCTATACCCCGATATCTATTCGATCGCCGCTTCAATTTTTTGGTGTATTTATCTATTTTATAATTATTAAATACATATGGTTCTTGGAACTTATATGGTGCAAACTTTTTCATACACAATGCATTGTTTTTATTGCAATGAAGAGTATTGACACATACACATCATGATTTTATATAAGAAATTGTATACTACAAAAAATGTAATAATGGTGAATACAAATAAATTTTCCGCACGGTGTTTGATCAAGAATTTTTTCTAACTAAATATATTAACCTAATTACATAAACCTTTTTCTTAACATTTTATTAGGAGAAAAAGGCAACTTCAAATTTTATTTTAATCTTTCTTCCAATCACTAATACTCTTTTAAATAGTCAATTAACAAAATTAACTTTTTTGAACTATCACTTAATTAAGTATCTTTAATAAGTAATTATTTAGATAATAGTCTTGTAAATTATTATTTTTTATCTATATCTTTTAATTGGTTATATATGAAAATTCAAAAAATAAAAAGTTAAATTCATAAATTAGTAGTGAAATACAGATTGTGGAAAATTCTGAAATCTAAATTACTTTCTCTACAATTATTATCCAAAAATATTTTCAAAGTATATAAGTCAAACAAAATATGTTACCAAGCATTAGTTAATAATTTGATTCAAAATTGTAATACTAGTCATGAATCACAAATTGAGGAATTATAAGCACTGGCAGAGAACTTGAGTCTGTCGATTGAAAATTTCTTTTCGGCAAGTTGGTCATAACTGAATTTTAGAATGCACTCGGTGTGGGTATGGGGAAGATTCTTGCATCACCTCGAGCACGTTGATCTCGTGTGTGACAAATGGTCTCAGCTCTAATTGCCAACTAGAATCGAGAACTATATAGGAGAAAGTGTTACTTGTGAACATTTAGGCCAACTTTAATGTCTTAATGCCTAGGGACCGATCATGGATTATATCATGACGCAACAGTATGTCAGATTGTAAAGGATGGAAGATCTACCCTATCCTATACCATTTAGATAGATAAGATAATTAACATCCATGAATTATCTCTTGTCGTCAAGTTTTTTCATACTACTAGTAACTTTTTGATTCAAGAAAAATCTCTATACATTAGGTGATTCTCAAAATATTTTTCACCAATGTTGTGGTACCATGAACATAATATATTTTTCGCCGATATACATTTGATAAAATGTTATATATTTTAATGAAAAAATTTATCAGCACAAGAAAGTTTGGCCAGGATACTATGTTTTTGTAATTAGAAGTGATATACCTTATTAGTATATTACGCATTGTGGATGAATGAATTAATTAATTGTTTCTCAAAATTAATTTAACTGTCATTTGAATAATTAATTTTACACAAGACATTGTGGATGCAACTTTAGTTAACACAATTTCATTTGAAAAGAAGTGCTCTATCACATTCACAAACATTATAGCTACAAGATGTAAACTTACACTTAGGGGTTTCAATAATTTAAAATTTTATCTACAACATGACAGGTAAAATTGTACGAGGATAGTATTTTGATCCATGTCCAATGTATAGAAATATATAATATACCAAGATGAAAAATTATCCATTTATTTCATTCGATGAAGTTAAATCAACATCTCATATTAATCAATAAGAGTGTTTCAGCCTGGATAATCCTTGTCTTTGACGTTTTCTCATTCTCTTGGAATAAGATTTTATATCACCTAGGAAATCATATTATCTAATGATCACAACATCTTAGTCACAATAATAGGGAAATCCAATTAACTGATCAAAAGAACATCTCCACTGCATTAACAAACTACGACAATGGGTTTCCTTGGCCAAACTTAATAAAATTCATATAGTAGAACCAAGTCAAAATTAAAGCTACACAATTTTTGCTAAATATTTCACCTGACCTCAAAAAGTTTACAATTAATCACCGTTACCTTTTCCGGGATCATTGATAAATCGGACGCCAGGCTGCACCCATTTCTGCCTAGTCTTGGAGGGCAAAATGTTGCCACATCAACTTCAGCAAGGGGATCATCCTCCATATAACTTTCATAAAGTCCATCGGAGAAATCAATGTCGAAATCATCACTCGATTCATCATCATCCTCTTCATTGCCGTCTGAATCATCATCGTCACATTCCTCAACCATCTGCCTTTTTGCTTTATGGTTTTTTCACAATCCCTTTTTCCTTTCAATCCACATTTTTTATTTCCCCATCTCCATCTTTGTCATGCTTAGCATTGCAGTCTTCTTCATCTTCTTCCCCATCATCATTTTCTTGGAATAACAAAGTCTTGCTAAGGTTCATATATTATTAAAGTTAAATAAAGCACACAATGCACTCAATAGGTTTGGAGGATGTCTCGAGTCCATTACTAATACTAATTTTCTTTTTTTATTCAAGAAAAATCTCGATACACTAGATGATTCCTAAAATATTTTTCGCAAATCTGGTGGTACCATGAACATAATACACTTTTTGCCGGTATACATTTGATAAAATGTTATATATTTAAAGAAAAATTTTGTCAACACAAGAAATTTAGCCAATATACTAAGTTCTTGTATTTGAATGTATTATTTATTATTAGTATACGACCCATTGTGGATAAATGAATGAAATAATTGATTCACTAAACTAATTTAACAGTCATTTGGATAATTAATTCAATACTATACATTGTTGAAGCCGCTTCAGTTTACACAATTTCATTTAAAGAGTGGTGCTCTATCACATCAACAAATATTAGAGCTACAAGAAGTAAACTTACGCTTAGAGTTTTCATTAATTTTAATTTTTATCCACAACATGACCGGTAAACTATACCAAGATAGTATGTATATCCATGCCCAATGTATAGAAATGTGTAGTACACCAAGATGAATAGTTATCCATCTATTTCATTAGATGAAGTACAACCAATATTTCATATGAATGAGAGTGTTTCAGCTTGGACAATCCATATTTTACGTTTTCTTACTTTCTAGGAATAACATTGTCTTGCTAAGGTTCATATTTATTAAGTTAAATAAAGCACACAAAACTTTGTATATAGTGGTGAACATTTAAATGGTGAGCAATAAGAAAATTGTGTATATATATACATATATCTTGAATTTACTCCCTAATGGATAAAACATATATATGAAAGGAAAAATACATTGCTGCATGTATTATGTTCGTAACTTCATGCCTACAAATTGTATTCCTAATAAACTTATGCATGTGTAATGCAAGCAAATAGAGTCAAAGAGTTGTTGTTACAAGAACAACTAATACAAATAGGGTTTACTTAAATTAAAAGTTTAGTGGAATAAGTGATATCCCATTGGCTTTTATTTAGGAATTTTGAACGAAGGTTATTAACCCATCCCACATTGTTTACCAATCATTTATGCAACTTATACATAATAAAATAAACCAGGGAACCTATATGTCGAGCTCGGTTGCGTGAGCTTATAACCTAAGTGGGGACATCAAAGTGGTTGAACATTGAGCTTACCCATCTAGCTGGGCCACTGGTTGCTAGATGCTGGCCTGCCCGTTCCAAGCTGGGAGTTTGGGCCATGTGGTCCGGGCGAAGGTATGGACTTCATGGCTCTTAAAGTGGAGGGTACCGCGTCAGGCTGGTTTCACAGAGCAGCGAAAACCTCCCGCTCTTTGTAGTGGAAGGATAACATGCCGGTGCTCCATTGGCTCACAGAGAGCTAGATGGGTTGGCCCTAACTGAACAATCACTTTTTAACCTTATTTTTTTGTTCAAACTGCAAACCAATTGAATGTGGTCATGTGGATTTTTTAATTCAATCAAACACACTATCTAGGTTTTGAGTTATCATTATGTAGAAATAAATATACATGGAGTTTAGTTGGTCCTTCCATATTTTTGTTGTATTCTTTTGAGAAACGTTTTTGCTATATCTCGAAATCTATTCTATCATCCTTTCAATTTTTTTGTGCATTTATCTACTTTATTATTAAAGTGCGTTCGATTTTTTAAAACTGAGGTGACGCATAAATTTTCATATATAGTGCAACACTTTTATTGCAATTAAAAGAATTGACATTGTAATTAATCTGGGAACCATATAAACATGATATTGTATTAGAAATTGAGTGCTACAAAAAAAATATAATAATGGTGAATCCTAATAAGTTTTCCCT